>RDRW01000084.1:0-645000 GCA_007896445.1 Puccinia hordei
TCAATTATTTCGTTTCGTTTTCTTGGTTTTTTTTTTTTTTGACTGACTGTCTAGGCCAATTTGTCTTTGCTTTGTATTCCTTCAAAGTACTTGATATTTCAAATACATATATACACTTTAATTATTTTATGGTTTGGTGAATTGAATTTTGACCTATTAGTCTCAGTTGATGTATAAGAGCCTTTTCATGTACATGTTTTGAAATCACATTGCTTGTTGCTGTTCCACCTTCTTGCATCAAATCTGGTAAATTGATGCAGATTAGTTGTGAACTTGTTCAGAGCATTGCTTGTTTAAATTTTCTCTTTTCTCCTGACAAGCCCATTTTCCAGGTACTTAAATCATCTGCATTTACGTGCAAGATACCTTAGAGGGATTAAACCACCCCTGATTTATCAGGCCCCTCTGGTTTTAATTGTATTAAATTTATTTAATGTAATTATCACCACATTTCTTTATTTTTATGCTACAATTCCCAATATTACATTGGAATTGAGCTTATTACATACCACCACAGAGTATTCAACTCTTTCCATCTTAGCTTTTCACCACGTGTAGCTAGAAGGACTTATCCTTGGCATCATCATGTAGGCTGACAAACTTCCACAAAATAACTCAAAAACACAAAATAATAATAAATTAGGATTAATTGTAAAAGAGCCTGCATAGTTCATCCTGGTCCTTGCTAATTTAGCAGAAAATATAAAAAGACAACTGTTTTGACATTTTCAGAAAAATTAATGCTGTGATCTCAAAAAAATAACTTTCTATTCAAACCTTTTCTCAGAAAAGAAGTGCTCATAATGTAGATAATTATTCTATACAGAATATAATTTCTGTTAGTAAACATTGCTGGTTTCAATTTCATGTTAACCCATTTCAACATTAATTTAGCTATATGGCAACACAATTCAGCATAAATTCATCACTGTAAAATTTGAGAAAAAAATCTTGATGTTGAAAATTATCAATGATGAAAATTGGGTGAGAGTGCTGAGGAAAATGCCCTTTTGTAGGCTGTGGTCTGCCCATGGCAGATCAATGTTGTTTGTGAGCCTGGGTCTCTAAAGTGACAACAGGACACAAGGATGGGGGCAACAGTTGTATTTCAGAGAACAAGAAAAACAACTGTTAAGAATAAGGAAGAAAAGGGAAAGGGAACAAGTATTGATCATTTATTTATCTTTGATTGAGATAATCTGAGTGCTCTTATTAATGATAAATCAACAGCCTGGAAAGTTTGGAAAGCTGTGCCAGAGTCTTTGGCAAAGATGCAACAGCCTCTTCTCACAATGGAAAAGTGAAGGAACCCTGAGAAGACAGAGTCTAATCAGCCCAGTTTTTTAGACCATGATCAAGCTGGATATCAAGGTTCTTTAGAGGGAAACCTATGTGGTTTGTTTCTAGGAAAAAAAAAAAAACCACAGAAAAAGATGCTTGTGGATCTCTTGAGAGGATTAAGATTGATCTGATCTGATGATTGAAGCTTCATTGATCTGATTTTGAGGATTGATGATGAGAAGAAAGAGAAAGGGGAAAGGGGAGGCAGAGAAGGACTACTTCGAATGAGCAAGGTTCAGAAAGGGGACTGACCAACAATACTTGTGAAGTACGGGTGAAAGAGGCCTTCTGAGTTGGTGGTTCTGGGTTTCTTGGGCTGTCAGCCTCTTTGATTCCAAGAGCAGGATTCTTCTAGCTACACAGGGTGCAAGGTAAAAACAGCTGCAGTTTGTGCAGTGGAAAAGTGGGTAAAAAAAAGGGTGAAAGATATCAAAGCATAAAGTTTTTATTTACAAAGGGGCCTGAGTTACAGGGTATTTACTGTGCCCTCTGAAATAATCAGGACCTGAGCAAGCAGGGGGTATTTTGGGTACCTGAAAGTGTAGTCCTTTGAACAAGGAGTCCACCTAGACTATAACTACTGAAGGAATAGAGGAAATAGACTTACTGGTTCTTTTTCCAATCTAGATTCTTCAGGAGGTTGTAAATGGTCCAGATGCACTCAAGGAGTTGGGTAGAAGGTGATTCTTTAGTGCTGAAACAGGTGAAAATAGTGGTTGGATGAACTTCAGGTAAGAACAAGCAGAAACTATACTATGTAAAAGGCTATAATAGGGGGTATCAAAATATGACCAAATCCACCATTAAAACCCGTTGATTTAAAATTGCCAAATCCACATTTCTAATCAACGGGTTTTCAAAATGGGGTAGCTAAAAAGCAAACGGGTTTTGAAAATGAAAAACCCTGGTTTTTCCATCCAAATCCTTCATTTCCAAAATAACCCAATAAAATCACATCTCACATCAGCTCAAGCTTCACCGTTCAATCCATTGCCTCTTGTCAAACCAAGCAAAACATCACACCTCACCTCAACCATCATGCAACAAGACCCTCTCAACACAAGCAACTATGTCAAGCAGCAACTCTGCTGCAACCATATTGATTTTTGACTCACAAACAAACCCACCTACGTACCAACATAGAACCTGGAAGAAGTTATTTGGTAAGACTAGTCTCACCAGCTCATCGTGGTGCTTTCCCTAACCCTTCACTCACGACTAATCTCCCTGATCCTAACAGCTCTCAACTTGACTGGATTCATTTGGTTATCAAGAGCAACTCCCTGAATTGGCTTGAGCACCATTTGAAAAGGCCTTCTTCCTCTCAGGTATCAATAACCTGTGAATTCATACTCTTCTTTTTACCCCTCCATAAGACCAATGCTGATTCCATTTCCTCTATCTCCCAGTAGTCAGTCTTACCAAGTCACACACCCCCTCAAGTACTAGCAAGAGTAACCCACACGCCCACCGTCCCATTCAATCGACTCCAACTTGCTGCTGCCTTGATCGAGTACAATGATGGAACTCCAGATCATCAGGCCAGCAGAATAGATTGGTCTCCCTTCAAGAGCTTACCCGGAACCCCTATCAACTCTCAAACAAGCACCCTATTCGGCTATTTTTATCCCATTCTGTCAAAACCCTTTCCTCCAAGCCGCACAATTTTTTCTCCGGTTTAGAGCTACCTGCTTCCCCCCCGTCGCCAGGTGGGAAAAGCTTGAGTGGCTTTGGCATCGTCCTGAAACTGGTGCTTCAAAAGTAGCCAGAACAGTTGTGGGTAACCCCCGAAGGATTTCTGAGCAGGTAGTGATTGAGAATGTACATGCCAATGGTTCCCAATCTGGTATGTATAAATCCTTCACCAACTGACTCCCCATCTCGTAACGTTTCACCCAAACTTCTTCCTGTTCCTGCCTGTATATCTCAAAGAATTTTGTGATCAAATCCTCAAACATCTCTCGACCTTACCACCCAACGATCTTGATGCAGTTGGTGCTAAACTTGACACACTCAGAAACCAACTAGACTATTGTAAATATGAAGGTCCCCTGTTCGAGGTCCTCCTTGTCGGTGGGATTCTTGCTCCCGGTGGAAGCTATGTCGATGATGGCGCAGAAAGAAGCCCGTTTAGCATATTGACGAGTACTCAATATCCGATTGATCAAGCCGATGTAAAGAAACATGTTGATGTGTTCAACAAGCTCATCAAAAGGTTCATCCTCCCCTACATCCTTATCAACTAAATCGAGCTCAATCTACCACATCCACTGCGACCCAACCAGAAGGCATCTAATCATCTCACTCCACTCAGCTCAGAATTACTACGTCTCACTCTCACTCACCACCAGCCTCGATCAACCATCAACGCGCTACAGCCCAGCATTCCCTCAACAGGAGAACCCCAATCACCCCTGGGCCGGCAATCAAACTACTGCCAAAGCTCAAGGGTCTACTCATCAGCTCTGTCGGCTGGCATCACTCTAGCTTCAACGGACTCCCCCAGAGCTCAACCCAAGAAATCATCCTAGCCACCTCTACCGGTGCACTCTTTACTACCCTCCTCGTCAATCATCACAGCCAGGAACCAAGCTCAGATCTCTCGATCACCGCCGCATTCTCAAGAATCGATCGGCCCACCGTCAATCAATATCTTAAACCACTCTACACCCTACCCACTACCCAGCTCATCCGATGACCCAATCATCACTGGTATCCACTGGGATCTCTGGTACCAACACACCCCACAAAATACTATCATCAAACTCGCCCTCGCCATCGTCGTCACTTCTAACAGGCTCTTCCAATTCGTCAATCAGGTTGGTATCCTCAAGAGCAGAAGAGATGAGGATCCTAATGATCAAGTACTCGAACGTCTTTTTTCCTCATACCAAGCTAAACAAGAGACACCCCCTGGAAAGACTGCAATCAAAAGTTCAACTGAAGAAGCAAACGGGAGTCCAGCTGGCCCTTGGAAAAGCTACGTTCAGCCGCCTAGAAAGAAGTTGTTTATCCCCAGATTTGAGATCTTTCAGGCTGTTGAGTTTCACTCCTTTCCCCTTCTCCTTTTTCTTCTTCGGCACTTGCCCCTCTTCCCCTGCCAATGATGATATAATCACCGGTGATCAAGCTATTCTAAAAGCTGCGCCAAATATTTCTTATTGAGCTCCAATTAATAATCAATGTACGGCTTTGAAAATACCTTGATCAGCAGCTAAAAACAAATAATTTCCGAGCCACTAAGATTGCAGCCATCTCAGATAGTGATTATATATGATACCAAGTCCTTCGGGAACCTTGCTAACTCTTTCATGATTTTCTTTCTCAGATCTCCAACAATGGTTCAGTTTTTGATCATGATTCTAAAAAGCCAAGATTTTTCTAATTGGATGTCAAATTTGCCTGACCAAGTTCCAATTTCTGAACTCACTATACCTGGTTCACATGTGAGCAAAAACTGAAAGAAAAAGAAAAAAACACAGCAAAAAGGTGGTGTGAAGAATAATAACTCAACTGATCCATTTACATGCATTAATTCTCAACCATCGTTCAACTCAAATCTATCACTCAACAGCAAAGTTGTACAATCAATGGGTGGCCAATTGCACGATGCCAAACTAGATCATTATCCAGGCAACTGAAAGATGGGATACGATTCTTAGACATCAGATTAGCATTGCCGACAAAAAAGAAGCTGAACCCGTCCCCAATCCAATCTGATGTGCCAGTGACTGGTCAACAATCAAGTGAGAACTGTAACATCCATTGGTGATGGTGCTCTTCCTCTTGATCAAGAACAGTCACAGCACATTAGTGAGGAGGATGGAGGGGATGAATATCATTGCCAGGAGCCACTGTCACCTTCCTTTTCAATATACAATTTACAACACTTCATTTTCATCTGATTGATTGTCACAAACACTTAATGGCCCAACTCCTTCCCAAATGATTTAGTGGCCAGGTGGATTGTTTGAAGAAAAAATTGCATAAGTAATCAAAGAAATTCAAACACACCTATTCACCGTCCTTGCCTCCTTCATACCTATTCTCATTTGTTTCTAAAGGTTCCAAGATTGCTGACTAAGTCATCACGTATAAACAATATTGAATATATTAGCAATTATCAAAAAAGACAATGAAACAACTGATCGATCTTACAAGTGGAGCCCTAGAGTTATTGGGATCCACAGATACATTATCTGAGTCATCTTTCTCAACATTTTTGTCCAAGCTGTTGTCCTCAGGACCAGATGAGTCAGAGCTTTCTTCACCGTTTTGAGCATTGACTTTGTACAAGGGCGTCACAAATGGTTTCTTCCCCATCAGCTGATGCATAGCATGGAAATGTGGACACATTTTGTCAAGCTTCTTGTCAATGGTGATAATTTGTGCCAATCGATCTTCATTGGTGAGTCCAAAGCCAGTGGAGAGGGATTGGGTATGTGTTTTCTTGTACTTGTCCTTGTAGCTGTTAAAACGATCTTTCATCTGCCTGGGGGTTAGATTGATTTTTGAAGGGGATTGATTTCTCAGATTGATTGCCATCAGCTCAAATCCATTAATCTTCCCTTTGGCTGGCCTTCCAACCGCGGGTGCCTTACCAGTTCCAAAGCACAAATCATAATTCTTTTGGATTTTGAGCCAGTCAATGATTATGAGGAAGTCGTCCTTCTTTAGGTGAGAAGAAGTTTTTCCGGTTGTATCATTGTCAGAGACATGTTGTGCTTGCTTCTTGATGGGTTTCTTCCTGCTTGCTGACTTCTTTGGTATCACTTTTCCTTTTCCGGTGATGAATTTATTCGTTTTTTTGATAGGCAGGGAATGATCAATCAATGTTTTTTCTGCAAGCAACTTTATAATCAACTAAACTTACCAAATTTTGAGGAAAACTGAAGAACAAGTTTGGGTTTGTGATTGGGTGGAGTTGTATTGGCAACAATTTATTGTTGGTTGGGGTTGAATTGTGGAGGATTATTGATTGTATTGGGGTTGTATATTGCAAGTTTGGATCCTGAGTTGTGATTGGTTGAAATGTGGAGGATCGTGTTTTTTGTAATTATATTGGGGTTTTTGTTGTTGATACTTGACACGTCTAGTGCAAATAATGGCATTATTTGGAATTTTTATCCACTGGTTTCATAATTGTGGATTTGGTGAAACCCGTTGATTAGATAATCGTGGATTTGGTCATATTTGATACCCCCTAATATACTATAAGATTACATATGTATATAATAAATAACTTATGTAGTATGTATTATATAAATAAGTGATTTTAAATCAATGATCACTCAGGGCAAGCGCTTTTCCAAGCTCTGGTCCCTAGATAATTTATTCACAAGTATTTCTTAGTGAAATAAATGTTTATTGCTGATATAAACATTTCCCACTAAGTATAGTTAGTGTGAAATAATTATAGGGTCATTCCAACTAGAAATGACACCATATTTCACATCTGATCACAAAAAGGGTGATCACTTCCCCTTGGTGATCTTACTCTGATCACTGCTTTCAATAAGCATGTGAAAAGAATTAATGTTTTATTATTTAAGAGGAGGTTTTCTTCAATAAATTGAAGACAACCTCCCCATCAATTTTAACCCATACATAGATAACTCATTATAAGCTACCAAGGCGCTCACCTTCTCCTTTAATTAAGGAGGACTGGCCTTTTCTCTCTTATAACTATCTATAGTTAAAATTCCTCAACAAAAACTTCCCCCAATACATTAATATTAATTAATTATATTGGAAGAACTGTGTGAAATTCTGGTTAACCCTTCTGTGGAATATTATTCCCACTAGAAGCTTTGTAGCAGGCATTAGAACCGGTTTAATTTTTACTTAAGTGTTTTTACACTATAGTAAATTATTTATAAAGCTTATAATATTTTTTATTACACTTTAAAAGTGTATATTCTTCTGTTGTTCCTCCCTGTAAACGCCACAATTAGTGGAATAGAGTACAGGAAGTTGACAGAAGCTATCACTCACTACTTGGTAAGAATGGGGTACAGTACTAACCTTGAAGAATTTAGAGAACTTTTCCTAGAAGCCCTCAGCCCAGAATTGGAGTCATCAGTAACCAGGGAGCTCATCAGGGACAGAAAGATGCTTGCTTCTAAGGATGGAGGTGATATATTTCCAGATACCAGTACCTTAGTTACCTACATACACCGGGAAGTTCAATCAAAATCAGTCACAGACAGAAGAAAACTTTGGAGACAGGAGCCCTCTAGAAACTTGGACAACTCACCTTCACCCTCCAGTAGACCAGTTACCTATATCAAACCTACTCCTACTTCTGGTCCCAGCTCTACAGAAAAACAATTGGAACTCATCACCAAGCAGCTTGCAGCCCTAACTGCTGCAAGATCATCCTCAACTCACCTAGTTGGACCTGCCCCAGGATTCAATTCAGCCCCCAGGACTTATACTCTAAAATGTTACTATTGCTTTGAAAATACCCATGGAATCACCAGATGTAGGGCCCCAGAAGAAGATTTTACCAAAGGATCAGTAATCAGAGATGGCAGATACTTCAGACTTCCAGAAAAATCTATGATTCCATGGGACCCCAGGAGACCAATTAAATCTGTAGTAGAAGATTTCCCCAAGGACCAGCCCAATGTATCATCTTCCTTTGGACAACTGGAAGAAGCAATCAGCCTTGAACCATCCAACATCTATGAAGCAGACCTTGGAAAGAGAACCAGAGGAACCAAGGACCCAGAAGAACCCAAAATGGCAGACAAAAGGATCAGGAAAGAAAAGGACAACATTATGGACATGGATACAGAAGACTTACTACATATGGCCAGGACCCCAGTTCCATCAGGCAGGATACAGAATCAGAAACCAACAACAGAACCCCATGGCAGATTCCAGGACCCAGAAATACAAGGATCCACCAACCCACCCAAGGAGAATCCAGAAAAGAAGACCTACTTTGTCAGCCTCTGTGATGCCAAGGAGTACTCCTTCTAGCTACACAAGGTGCAAAATATAAAGATAAAGAGCAACAAAGCTGTGGCATGATTTATAAAAGGGTAATTCCAATATTGATATGAGGAATGAGGGGTTTTGATAAGAAGAAGATAATTAATTATATTAAATAAATTCATTATAATTAAAAATATGAGGGTCCTGATAAATCAGGGGTGGTTAAGTACCTGAGAACACTGGGGCCTGTAAACAGGGGTGGCTTGAATCCCAGACAAAAGATGGTGGAGAATATCAAGAGACAGGGTTATTTACTTACTAGTAAAAAAATACCTTAACAATTTTTGATCCTTGGAAAATTCCGGCCAGATTGTCTAATAACAAAGGCCTTTATCTTGACGGATAGTAAGGGAGTTTGGCAACGGTTGGACAACTGCAACACAGCCAAACTGGGGCAGTATTTGTCTTGTGAAATTCTTGATCTATGGATTTCCCTCCCAGCTAACTTGAACCCTCAACTTTGTTTGGTGCCCTGGCCATGGTGGTATTTGTGGCAACAAGGCCGCCAACCTTCTGGAAAAAGACCTTGTGAAATCTAACCCCTGATTGTCTACTCCTGGCCAGTGCTTCAAAAACAGTGGCATAATTTTGGCAGTCTTTACAGGTCACAACCCTGCTGCTTGAATGGCTTGACTCTCTCCCCTCACTATTGCCCACTTGGCAATTATTAATCAACTTCTGACCAATCATTCCCCTCTCAACCACCACCTTTTCAAGATCAAACACCGTTTGGATCCGACCTGCCCCCAGAGAAACCCCAATCCATTTCTTTAACTTCTGCCCACAATACAAAACCCTCCAACAAACCCTGATACAACAAGCACATAAATCTAAATTTCATGTCAAGTTGAACAAACCCCACCTCCTGTTAAAAATCAAGCCCTTGTTGTTGACTTCATCAAGGGTAGTGGGCGTTTTCCATACCTGAACTAAAAACCACCAATGGTACCACCTTAACTGTTTACCACTGCCTTGTTTTTTCCTTTTCAATTTCTCCTGAAAATGTCTCCTTTTCCTTCTTTCTCTCCTTCCTCCTTCTCCTCTCTGCTCAAATGTTTCTGATTACCACATCTGTTTTCATTGGATTTTAAACCTTTTTCCTGACCTTGTATTATAATTCAGTTACTTATGTGCTGCCTGATAGTCTGCATTCATAGTGTGCAATGCTAATAGTGAAATTACACTTTAAAATTAAAATTAAAAAAAAAACTCAAGATTTGGTTCAATGCCGATACACGAATGTCTATTAGGAAATCGAAAAGCGGAGGTGCCTTTAGCCCAGTTCCTGAGTGATACCAGTAGATTCCGAGAGCAGCTGTCTCGATGATTTCTTGTAATACGGTCTCCTCAACCTTCCTACCAATTTTCTCCTATATCTTCTCCTTCTATTTTCCTTTCTCGATTCCTCACATTACCGTCTTGTTATATAGCACTAGGCTTTAGTTATTTGTGCTTGATTTCGATGTTGTGTTCTCTTTTACAACTCTTGATGTTACTTAGATTCATAGTGTGCAATGCCAAAAGCCAAATTACACTTAAAAAAAATAAAAATAAAATAAACAAAAGGTGATTTAAAACCAGTCAACAAAGGCGAGAAGCTATGTAGCTGCTGTCGCAGTAGATGTTAGAGATGAACTGCAACATTCACCAACAAAGGCTAGGGTGGTCGGCTTGCTAGGTCGGAGTAAATGGCATCTATGACAGGTGTTGTGTTATGTATGAATAGATTCAATTATGATTTCTTGCCCTCTTTGTCTACTATGTATGAGTGACAGATCTTGGTGTGAGTGTAGACACTCAGGAAAGGAGGAAGTGTACATCTTGGTTGCAGGGAGCAGAGCAAAAGGAGAAGATAGTGGGGAACTCGGTGAGTGATAACTACACACAAGGAAAGAGGAGGAGGGGGCAAGGGAGGGATCAGAAATGAGTTGGCTAGATTGGATTAAGTTATTGATGCCAAGGTTATACGAGCCGGCGATGATTCAGATGGTGTCCAGGAAAAAAAGGAAGGTGAAGAGCGGAAGAGCGGGCAACTCTTGGTCCCTCTCTTCTCCTATTATCAATCAATCAATAGATGGAAAAAGGATTACAAAGCATTCATAGGAAAACGGTGCCCCAAGCAAGCAAATAAAAAAGAGGACTAAACAAGGTGGATAAAGATAAGGCCAAGGAGATCAGGATGATCAGGTCAAAAGATCAGCTCGGCGCGCCTGATTTCTTCACATTTTGACTCAACCATGAGAGTCCTGTTTTGCGGAGGCCGAGGAATTTAGTATTTGTTTGGAGAGATGTATTGATCTTAAAGCTCTAATAAGAGAGGAAGAACGTACCTTCGAATAATCCATCTCCTGCGAGAGCATTACTTGGGTGGCAATACCACGACCGATCTTTCATCTTGTGCAATCCCAACCGCTCGGTGACTTCCGTGGGTGACATGGCTGCATGGGGTTCGATCAAGCGATGAGTTCGATAAATTAATTATAAAGAGAACGGATGACGCTTGATGAATGCTTTGGTGTGTTTAGATGATGAAAGTGACTGACCACCTGGTAGATCCTGCTTGTTGGCAAAGACCAATAGTAAACAGTCCTTCATCTCTCGATCACTGAGAATCCGATGTAACTCTTGACGCGCTTCCTCGATCCGTTCACGATCCTGATCGTCAGGCCGAATTAAAAGAGGGGAGTGTAATAAGCTTTCAGATAACTTGTTGGATCTGATTGTGATCTGATCTGATCTGATCATCCAGGATCAGTTTGAACCTGTCCAACCAACCTCTCGATGATGGAGAATTTGATTGTGCGGAGGGAGATCAGCATTAAGAGTAGAAAACAAAGTACCTGAGAGTCAACCACAAAAACCAAGCCTTGGGTGCCGGTGTAGTAATGCCTCCAGAGGGGTCTAATTTTGTCTTGACCGCCGACGTCCCAAACGTTAAACTTGACGTTCTTGTAGGTCACCGTCTCGACGTTGAAGCCGACGGTGGGGATGGTGGTGACTGACTGGTTGAGCTTAAGCTTATAGAGGATCGTCGTCTTGCCTGCCGCATCGAGTCCGAGCATCAGGATACGCTGTCCGAGGTGCCCGGTGAGGATGAGGTGGTAGTGAGCTTAAACGGAGGAGGCTTTTGATGGAGGGGATGATGATCGATTAACATACCATCTCCTTATTCCCAAGCAGTTTTCCTGTTAGAGGGGCGGTAGAGATAAGCGTATCAGGATTAGCTGGGGGTTCTCGATAAGCAATAGTGAAGGAGACGGAAAAGACCAACCGAGAGCTTTTGAGAGGCCGGCGCCCATGGTGAGAGAAGATTGTTAGGGTGTAAATGGGGTGGGTTTGAATTGGTGGGAGGTGTTTGTGTTGAAAGTGGTGGAGTCAAAGGAGTGTCGAAAGGGGGGAGGAGGTGGTGTCTGTTACGAACAGCTGGCCCGGTCCGAGGCTCGAGACTGGCTGCTGGTCCAAACCCCCGGTTATCTCGTCCCCCCTTCAAGAGAGAGCACGCTGTGACTGCACCAGTGTGTCGATATGCGCATGGACCCACCACGAAGCCACATCAACTCGACTCCCATTCAGGATAAAATTTATAAAGAATTAGCTGAATGTCAAAACAAAAGTACACCCACCAATCTCCTGGGTACTGGCTGTCAGCATCCAACACTAGCTGATTATACACATGATCAGTTTATTTATTTTTTATTCTATGTACTACATATCTGGATTCATCATGGATTGACTCGAAGAATATGCAGCAAGATACGATGAATTGATAAGACTTTATAGATACAACTAAAATACCAGACGTATCATCACAGCTAAAATGCCTACGTAAAATAAATAAATGTCATGACCAACCCTTTCTTCACTCGTAATCCACCCCCGTGGGCCCAAAAGAGGCTTATACCATCCCCCCGGGGAAGACTCCCCGTGGCTGTGGCGTTGGTGTTAGGAGCGGGTCGCAACAATCTCTCGCACGAGTTCGCATTTCATCTCTCCAAACTTGAAGTTGGACCCCAAATTACACACGCGGCTGCGCGCAGCCGTAGCTGAGAATATATTATGCACTCGTCAAAATTTATATCTGGATCCTACTTATCATTTAACTTTGCATTAACCACTGCACCAACCACTTGAATATTACCCTACCAACTGTTGAGATTTGACCTTCAGAAATTTATGCTCAAGATATGAGAGACAATCTTGAGGAACTTGATTGGATCAAGGAGCAAGGGATAAAAGATAAAATGCTCTGACTTGATCATTTTATTTCAAACAGAAAGAGCTGACTCATATAGTCACAACTAGAGAGCCCCCTGGAAAGATCCAAAGGGGGCCTAGGTGACTAAAAACAAACAAACAATAAAAGTATACACTACTTAGACTAGCAGCATACACAGTGATTAATAAACAAAACTAGTAAGATACTAGAGTGAAGGTTAAACTGGAAAACACCAGAGTGATAATAAAGCTACCAATAAGTAGAGTGATATAAAACAACATAATGTTGAGTGAATTATAATATAAACTACTTATTTGTAGAGTGATTTAATGATTTATTATAATGTAAGGGGGGGTTTAATTGATATTGATGATAGTGGAATTTTAAGATGGGGAATTGTGAGAAGAAGAGATTGGAAATCTGACACCAACCAACACAATATTCCATAAAATTCACAAGACTCAATGCCTGCAGCCATCCTTATCCATGCCAGGAGGAGGACCATTGGATCAAATACTGTCATAACAACAATATCAACTGGTACATATCAACCCACCCAATATTATAATGTTAGGGAAACTCCAGCCCGACTGGCAGCCAAGCTAGTGTACCCAAAAATCTGAATCCAGGCAATTGGGCCAACATCTCAACATCATCTTACCACTACATGCAGAAAGCTCAAAGTAATCCAGAAACACATACCACATTTGAACCACTACTTGGAAATTATGTACTTGAACTAGTCAACCAGGACAAATGGGAAGAAAAAATACCTTTTGATGTCCATGCTGAATACTTCCAACTTGGACAATATTCTGAAAGACAAGAAGCAATTCTGCCGCAATGGGCCAAGCTAGAAAGCAAGGCTATCTCATATTACCTACTGTCATACAATGGGTATGGCATGTAAAGAATCTCAAAGACAACACATCATTTGATCTGTTGTTGTAGCCTTTTCAGACTCAAGCTTATTTGAATAAGAACTTATATTTCTAAGAACCAAAAAGAGCTAATAAAAACAAGAAGCACAAGAATAATAAATAATATCTAATAAAGAGAAAAGTAATAACAAACCCTGAGATGAAAGCAGTGTTGAGATACTGAATCAACCTAGTTATGAAAGGACTAGAGCAATGATGAAGATAGCTCTAATAAAGATGATGTTGTTAGTTGATTGAATAAGTAGAAAATGAAATAGAAGAAACAAACCAATAGGAAGACAGGACACTATGTAAAGTAATAAAGCAGGAAATGGGAACAGCACTAATTAAGTGATAACTAGAACACAGGAACAAGATTAGTGATCAATTTTAGCAGAGGAATGAGGATAGGAAAAGGGTAAAAGGATGACAATTGAGATTGATTGTTTTTTATTCACCAAGTTGAGTAACTTGAGGAGTGAAGCGCCTTGATGGTTTGGCGAGATTGTTCGGAAAGATTAAACAGCAATCTTGAGGCTGATCAATAGTGATTGTCGGATAGATCACTATTGGTAATGATTCTTCTAGATGAGATGAAGATCAATCTTGAATGTGATGGAAGGATTGATGTACTAGCAAGATCTCTATTACAGTTAGGTTTGAAGCAATATCTCATCCAATGCGCAGTGTTACCAAGAGCAACAAAGACTACGGATGCGTGAACTTCAGGTGAAATTTGAGAAAGAAGAATGTTGAGAAATGAAAATAGAGCAGGGTTTCAACAAAGCTCAGCTTTTGTCAGCTTTCTGTACTCTACTCCACTTTTTGTGGCGTGTACAGTAAGGACTAAAATAATAATCTTACACTTAAAAGTGTAATAAGGTAAATACCAATAAGAATAATAACTTGAGTGTTTATAAAAACACTAAGTATCAAAAAGAACAGGTTATTACCCTGCTGCCAAAACTTCTGTTAAGGGAATAAATCCTCAGAAGGGCTAACCAGATTGATACCGGTTCTTCCAATCCAATTAAAGGAATTTAATTGATTGGGGGGGAATTGTTTGAAGAATTTTAACTATATAAGATAGTAGATAAATAAAGGCCAGTCCTCCTTACTTACAGGAGAAGGTGAGCGCCTTTGTAGCTTATAATAAGTTATCTAGTGTGTGTTAAAATTGATGGGGGAGGATTTCTTCAATTTGGTGAAGAAACCTCCTCCTTAAATAATAAATATTTTGTATTAATCCCTCTGTAATTTATTTGACAGTGGGGATTGGGGCAATGTCAACAGGTGAATCTGATCAGCCTGTTCGTGGTAAGAAGTGAAACATGGTGTCATTTTTAATTAAAATGATGCCATATTTATTTCACATTAATTAAATTAATTTAATGTTTATTTTTCTTAATTAAACTAAATAATTATTAATCACATGTACATGTGACTTCCTTTGGGGTTAGTGCTTGGAAAAGCGCTTGCTCTGGAGAGTTAAACATGTGGGAATTAATTTATAAGTCATTATTGCATAATTAATATACTTTACATAAAGATTTACCTTTATTTATGTGTAATTTTATACTATAAATTACTATGTGTTGATCTTGGATCTTCCAGGATTTTCAAGAAGAAAACTATGCCAATAAATGGTTCTCTATCCATTTATTGCATGTTTGAAAATTAATTTTCCAAAGATTTTCATTGATTAAATTATAACTTAATTTTGGTAAAAAATAGATATGATTTAAATGAATGGTTTTTATTGAAATGGACATGAGTGTGGGTTGAACTCAGGTCCTTCAGTTTATAACAGTTGTTACTGAGCCAGTCTCTAACTGTTAGACTATTGTACCATTTGATAAAATGACAAGGTCTAATTTCCGCTCTGTTAGGACTCTTAATGTAATAAAATACAATAATGAAAAATAAAGAATAATTATAATTATTCAAGCTTGCAGTTTCAAGTATTACATGTTACATGCTACATGTAATATCTTGGTGGCTGACAGGGCAGGACACTAGTATGCTGGACTGGTGGAATGCAGGTTGTAAATATGATAAAGCTGGGGAATTCAAATACAGGGGGAAGAAAGGGACTCTTAAATGCCTTTCTGTAGCCCCAATTGCAAAACATCAAGTGTTATTTTGGCTATGGGAACACTAAAAGGAAGGAGTTATCCTTAGTAGAAATAAGTGATGTAATTTATCAAATTATGACATGTACAGGCTGTCAATGATCAATACAGCCTGTCAATCATCTAATGACATCATCTGAGGGCGCTTCAAGAGCTCTTAGTTTTATGTACAACATGTATTGATCATTTGATCACTAAATATTTGAAACAAATGATCAAATTGTAGTACAAATGCTTATTTTTGTTTAATTTGGTCATTTCATATATAAAGCTCTGTACCACGAGAATGCTTGTCATAATTGCATAATGGGTGCTTTTTTCTGCTCTCTATTCAATTATTTGACAAGCAAACACCCTGGGAAAGTGTCAGCATTTAATCTTTTCCCGTGATTAAAAGAGCTTATTGTTTAGGGCATTAATAAAAAAACCCGGTTTTTCCGCGTTTACACCCGGTTTTACGCAGCGGCGACGTCCAAATTGCTGCGCAGTACACCCGGTTTTCCGCATTTACACCCGGTTTTTTTTATTTAATTTTTTGCGGGCGGAATTTCATTATTTTTCAAAATTTTTAAATTGCTAAAAATACTTCTTGGCGTGTAGAATTTTATGGTATCTTTTATTTTCCAAAAAAACTATGTCTTCTATTTTTTTGGCCAATCCACCGGGTTTTTTTTCAATTTAATTTTTTGCGGGTGTTATGGTCTGATCTGTGGAGAGGAAGGCTCTGGGGTTCTGGGGTTTCTGGGGTTTCGGGATCCTATAATGTAGATTGCAGGATGAGGAAGAGATGTGGATCCTCGTCCTGACAGACTATATAGTGGTCTGTCTGTGATATGTACGTGATAGACTATCTACATGTGGTGCGGGCTTTGGTGCGGGCAGGCCCGCAATACGGCTCATGACATTATCCCCCGTTTAATGCTAAATCCTCCACTCATTCGCCAATCAAGAAAAAAGAAAAAAAATTCCACCTCTTATCAATTGTGTTCCTCACTTCCTTCTCCGCCTCCGCCGATGAGCAGTTCCCGCATTTGGAAATCTTGAATTAAATCCCACTACCAGTTCCTCGCAATTCTTCAAGTTTTCCGCCGGTTCCCATGAGTTGTCTTCTGTTCCAAATCCCTTCCAGCTGACCAGGTATTGGGTCTTCCCGCGTCGTCTTCTACAGTCCAGTACCTCTTCGACTTCCCACTCGTCCCCGCCATCCGCTGTAATTGGTTTGGGGTCTTCCCTTCGTCGTTCCGCAATTTCGTCGGGTCTGTGTTTGCGGAGTATTGATACGTGAAATACGGGGTGTACCCCCCGCATGGATATAGGGAGTGTTAGCTTATACGCGGATCTTGAGATTCTTTTACAGATAGAGAAAGGTCCCAGCCATCTATGTTCCAATTTTGGGCTGGGGCGGGTCGTTGAAATGTTGCGTCCGTCTAGCCATACTTCGGCCCCCACGTCCCATTCCGGTGTTTCCCTTGTTTTCCTGTCAAATTGGCCTTTCATTGTTTCTTGCGCCTCTTCCAAGCAATGCTTGAGTTCTCCTTGGACCTCCGCAAGTTTGCGGAGTCGTTCCTCTACTGCGGGGATGCATTGTTCTGTTGAGGGGGTTCCGCTATATGCCGGGTTGAATCCGTAGTTGGCTTTGAACGGGGAAACTCCTGTCAAGGTGTGGTCGTTGTTGTTGTAAGCAAATTCGGCCATTGGGAGGAGTGGGGCCCAATCGTTCTGTTGGTAGCAAACAAAGTGCCGCAGGTATTGCTCGACTGCCTTGTTGGCGATTTCGGATTGTCCATCTGTCCTTGGGTGCTACGCTGTGGATGGCTGTAGTCTGATCCCCATGCGGGAGCTCAATTCACGTGTGATTTGGGAGATAAAAATACTTCCCCGGTCTGAGATAATTGTCTTGGGGGTTCCATGGAGTTTCCATACGTGTTCTGCCATCAGTTCCGCTAGTTGTTCCGCGTTCATGGTTTTCTTGCATGGGATGAAGTGGGCCATCTTGGTCAGCCGGTCTACTACTGTTAGTATGCTGTCGCTCAAGCGGGATTCAGGGAGATCAGTGATCAAATCATAGCTAATGTCCGTCCACGGGCCTGCGGGGATTGGGAGGGGTTCTAATGTTCCGAACGGCCGTCGAGTGCTAGATTTGACTCTTTGGCATGAATCACATCCGTCTACGTACTGGTTTACAAATCTCTTCATTCCACTCCACACAAAACTTCTCCGTACCAATGCCAACGTGCGGGATCTGCCTGGGTGGCCTGCGGACTTTGTGTCGTGTCGACTTTTGAGGATTGTCGTTCGCAATGCCGAGTCCGCTGGTACCACTATCCGTCCCTTGTCATAGAGTACCCCGTCGGCTTCCGCATACCTGTTGTGGTCCCCTGTTGGTTTCTGTAACAGCTTAATCCAGTCAGCCAATTTTGGGTCATGTGGGGTCAGTTCTCTAATCCTGGAAATGATTTTGGCATCAGACAACACTAGGTCGTCCGTTCCCACATCTTCCAAATCAGTCCCCATCACGTCCACCTCAAACCAATGTTCCCCATCATCCATTTGAATCGATTCGTCCAGAAACCAGCTGTCCAATTCCGCACATTCCGCAATCTCTTCAAAAGTCCGCTCGGTGATGTTACCTGGCTTTAAAAGCTGACCAAAGGTCAGCTTTTCTCCCGGTGCTGGGGCAAGGTCCGGTCTGCGGGATAGGGCGTCGGGTTTTGTCGATTGACGTCCTGGTCGGAATATGATCTCGAAGTCAAAACATCCCATGGTCTCCGCCCATCTTGCCTGTCTTCTCGTGAGCTGCTTGGTTGTCATGAAGCTTTCCAAATTACGGTGATCGGTGTATACAATTGCCGTCAAGCGGTGTGGGTTACCCTCCAAGTATTGCCGCCACTCTTTGAAGGCAGCCACAATAGCCAGTAACTCTTTGTCAAAGATCTCATAGTTGCGTTCCGCCTGTACAAGGGATCGGGACAGGTAAGCTACTGGGTGAAGTTCCTGGTCCTTGGTGCAAACCTGGGACAGTACCGCTCCGAGCGCGAAATCAGAGCAATCACATTCTAGGACAAACGGTTTGTACGGGTCTGCAATTTTCAGGATCGGGGCGGACGTGAAGGCGGTTTTGAGGGATTCAAATGCGGAGTTGCACTTGGCGTCCCACACGAAGGGGGTCTCTACTCTTGTCAGGTTGTGGAGTGGTCTGGTCTTTCCTGAGAAATGGTCGATGAATCGGCGGTAAAAATTAGCAAACCAATGAATCGTTGAAGTTCGGTGACATTCTTTGGTGCGGGCCAGTCGGTTACTGCTTGCACCTTTGCGGGGTCCATTCTGATCCGGTTGCATGATATCAATAATCCTAGGTATTCCACTTCCGGCCTTGAAAATTCACACTTTTCGGGTTTCAGCCACAATTGGTGCTTGCTCAATGTGTCCAGAATACTGCCCACCGCTTCCGCATGGTCCGACCCTTTCCGCGTGTAGATCATGATGTCATCCAGGTATGCAGCGGTGTCTTTCCCAATCCGTCCGAGGAGGATGTCTTGCATGAAGTATTGGAAGTATCCTGGTGCTCCCGTGGGACCGAAGGGCATGGTAAGCGGGGCGAATTGACCTGCCCTGCAGATGAAAGCCAGCTTATCTTCGTCGCCTTCCGCAACTCTGAGGTTTCCATATGCGTTGCGGAGGTCGAGCTTTGTGAATGTGTCCGCATCCAAAAGGCTGTCAACTAAGTCCATTGTCAGTGGGAGCGGGTATTTGTTCTTCACCGTTACCGCGTTGAGTCTCCTGTAGTCAAAGCAGGGTCGCAGGTTTCCGTCCTTCTTTCCAGTGAATAGCACTGGTGCCGCCCACGGGGATGTGGTCCGTCGAATGGTCCCGCTCGTCAGTCCTTCGGCAATCATAATATCAAGTGCCTGGTTCTCTGCTGGGGATAGCGGGATGATTCTTCCGGCCTGTGGGGTGGCTCCTGGGATCAGATCTACGCGGAAGTCATACTTTCTTCGCGGGGGAAGTCTCATGGCGCTTGATTTCCGGAACATGTCAAGGTGTCGGTGGTAGTACCGCGGTACTAGTTCTTCCGCGGTCCGCTCCGCAGTCGTGGCTTTCCCTTTTGCTGCCAATCGGGCCGATGTCGACCACGATGTTTTGGCCGTGCTGACCACTGCAGGGGTATGTCCTAGGGGGGAAAGAGGCTTGCCAGCTGTTTCGGGATTTAAAAGCGGGGGAGATCTATCAGACTCACATTGCGGGGGTGTTATTGTGCTAACAGCACACACCCCCTCGTCACTAATCCTAGCTTTCCCCATGGGCCTATAGACCGTATGCGGGGATGTTGGCGGAGAGGACGATACTGCCTTGGCAGTAGCAATAATTTCATCGGGTACCTGGTCAGAGTGTCGAGTATTGGGGTTCCTGGAGGGGCTTGCGAATCTATCTACAAGGCGTACAAGCTTGCCAGCTGTCTCGGGCAGTAAAGTATGGGGTGGGGGGTTGTCAAACTCACATTGCGGGGGTATTATTGTGCTGTAAGCACACACCCCCTTGTCACTAATCCTAGCTTTCCCCATGGGACTTTCGACCTTCTGCGGGGATGTTGGCGGGTAGGACGATACTGCTGCCGCAGTAGCACAAGTTTGGTTGGATACGGTTTCATCGGGTACGTGGTTGGGGTGTCGGGTTTTGGGATTCCATGTGGGGTTCTGGGGTCTATCTACAGGGTGTACAAGCTTGCCAGCCGTTTCGGGAATGATGTGGGGGATAGGGATGTCGAACTCACATTGCGGGGGCGTTATTGTGTTCAAAACACACACCCCCTCGTCAATCTTCCTAGCTTTCCCCAACTCGCCGGTTGGGGTGTTTTTCGGAATAGACGAAACCGCCGAAGCGGCCGCAATGTCCGGGGTCCATAGGGTACGGTTCTTCCAATTGATTCGGTGTCCATATCGGCGGATCCAGGGCATCCCTAGGATCCCATCATACGAGTCTTTCAGTCATGTAATGATGAATCGGGACGGGCGGGGTTCGTCGTTCAACATTAGGTCTATCTCATGGGTTGCTCTGCTTGCGGACCCGTCAAATCCGAAGATGGTTCGCCCCGAGGCCGAAGCGGCCTCAGGAGTCCCCATCGGGATGCGTACGATTCACTCAGAACGTCGTGGGTTGCTCCGGAGTCTATCAGGAAGGATAGGGGGGGATAGGGGCTTTGGGGTGTGGCTCTGGGAGTTGTGATGGTGCATGAAGGAAACATCGGGGATCAATTTCATTTACATGTAATGTCTGACTAGCACCAATACTGCATGACAACTCCGCTACGCTCGGGAAGGGCACAACCTTCATTCCCGAGCGTCTCCATTTTTTGACTTATCGGCTCGTCCCTTTTTACCTTGTCCGTCTGCCCCTCCGTTTTGAGCGCCGCCAATCCATCGGCTAGCTGTCGGATCTGGTCCTCGAGTGCAGAGACTGAGGCGGGTGTCCGTCCTTTCCCTTTCTTGTTTGGACACCCCGAGAGATATGTCCTCGCGTCCCGCAGCGGAAGCAAAGTCCTTCCCGCATCATGCGGGCCTTCTCGTCCTCGGACAATCGGCCGCTGATCGCAGATGTGTCCATGGCGTCGGGATCTGGCTGGGTCTTCGCAATTCCAGTGGTCGTTTCCCGCTCCGTGCATCTCCGAATCAAGCTCCATGGCTAGACCCGCGCCTCATTGACAGTGGTGAAAGTGGTGCGGGCCAGCACTAGTGCCGTTCGAATGTCCCGTTTTAAGCCCTGTCGGTATTGGCTGATGAGGGTCGGGACCTCCCATCCGGTGGCAGTAGCGTGGGTGTAGTCGGCCACTGTCCTCGTCTGTCGTAGCGTTCGTAACGCCCGTTCCGCCTTCCCTTTCTTCTCGGAGTCGAAATACATCGTTCCAAAATCCTTCGTCCACCCGTCATACAAGAAGTCCGCTCCTTCCGTGACTAGGTCGATGTACGGGGCGGACCACACGGCGGCGGGTCCAGTAAGGTAGGACGCGGCGAGCAACAGCTTTGTCCTGTCGTCAGGGAACATGGGGCTGTTGACCGATGTATAAATCACCACTTGGCGGGCGAACGTTTCTGCCTTTGTCCCGCGTTCACCATCGAATTTGTCGGGACATGCAATCTTTGGTCCGCGGTTTGGGGTGGAACCGGTTGGTCGGGATGGTTGGTCCCGTTGTGCTTCGGCCGCTCTTCGGCGGGATCGTTCGTTCTCCCTTGCTTGAGTCATCTCCTCAAGCTGTCGTCGGAGTTGCTCTACTTCATCCATCTTTTGGGTGCGGGTGGGGTTGGGATCGTTCGGGTTGTCTGTCTGGTTTTGTTCAGGTGTCTGGGTGTTGGTTTCTTGCCTTTGTCTCCGTAGTGTTAGATCCTGCAATATGTTATGGTCTGATCTGTGGAGAGGAAGGCTCTGGGGTTCTGGGGTTTCTGGGGTTTTGGGATCCTATAATGTAGATTGCAGGATGAGGAAGAGATGTGGATCCTCGTCCTGACAGACTATATAGTGGTCTGTCTGTGATATGTACGTGATAGACTATCTACATGTGGTGTGGGCTTTGGTGCGGGCAGGCCCGCAATTCGGGTCATGACAGCGGGCGGATTTTCATTATTTTTCAAAGTTTTAAATTTATTTATCATACTTACAGGGGTGTAAAATTTTATGGTAATTTTTATTTTGCAAAAAAAACAAGCATTCTATTTTTTTTGGCCAATCCACCCGGTTTTTTTCATAAAAAAACCCCACGGCTCAATTTTCAGGATTTCTCAAAATTTTAAATTTTTTTAAAACACTTTAAGGGGTGTAGAATTTAATGTGACAAACAGTTTCTTTTTAACTTCACTGGCTTTCTTTTTATCATTCTTGGACAGAATTTATTTCTAAACACCTTCATGCCTGTCTTTCAAGATATTTGGGGAGTTTTTAAATGGATTAATACACTACAGAGGGTAAATAATTCATTGGAAACAAATACGGATTATAAAATTAACTTGTTATCAGATTTCATGACAAAGAAATGGAAATATAATGATACACAGCGGTATGGTACATTGTATGATGCTTTGGAGTGTTACATGTAAGATAATTATTACACATTACATATGGGTTCAGGAATGTAATTCAGGCGTAGATTCACCATTTGTAAGCATTTTCTAGTTGTTATCAGTAGTGTTTATAACAATTTCTCTTTCTTATACTTATTATTTGTGTGCGCATTCTTAGTCTGTACTAATGTCTCTTTGTTTTTTATTACATTTATTATTTATTAATAATTATGACCTTGCAATTATGTCTCTTGCTTTTCATTTTGTTTATTTATTTCATTCATTTCATTTATTCTATTTATTTTATTTTATTTTGTTTATGTTTATTTTGCTTGTTTTACTTACTTATTTAATCTGTTTAAATAAAATATTGAATGAGTTGGGGAGGTTGCGCGCATCAAATGCCGCCCTCCATAATTTTATTTTATTTTGTTTTGTTTATTTTCCTTGTTTTAATTGTTTATTTTAATTGTTTTAAATAAAATATTGAATGAGGATGATTGGGGAGGTTGCGTTATTCATAAATCATTAACTTGCAATTATGTCTCTTGCTTTTAATTTATTTATTTAATTTATTCATTCATTTATTCTATTTATTTAATTTTATATCATTTTATATCATTTTATATTATATTATTTTGTTTATTTTCCTTGTTCTATTTATTTATTTTATTTGTTTTGGGGTCACGCGCATCAAATGCCGCCCTCCACGTTCTATTTGCTTAAAAATTAAAAATTAAAAAAAACCGGGTGTAAATGCGGAAACCCGGGTGCACCGCGCAGCCGCAGCTGCGCAGAAAACCGGGTGTAAACGCGGAAAAACCGGGTTTTTTTATTATGCCCATTGTTTATTTTATTTATTTTAATTGAGCAAGTTCTTTTAGACTTGTTTGAAGTATTATAATGTTTTACTTCTCCCCTGTTTTGTGTCTTTCATATATTATTATTTAGCTAACTAATACAGTATGTATTTGTAGAATTAAATAATATTACAAAGACTATAACACAGTGTGATATTTATGCCAAATGTTATTCAATATTTTATTTATATGTTTAGAAGAATAATCACATATTTTATTTAAGTTATTATCCCGTATTTTCAGGACTTCTGATTATTAGAATACTCTCATATTACATATGTTTATACCTAGTGAGTATTATTAGCGCTTAGTAGGAGTATTCTTTAAGTTAATTTTATTATTAGAAGGAGTAAGTTTTCTAGGATACTTTGGCTGAGGTACCCTAGGTTATTTTATGTGCTCTATCAAAATATGTAGTAATATTCTCATTTATATCATAGGTTAATGGGCTATTACTTATCTTACTACTAATTTGTTTATTATATTTGTTTATTACATTTATATTTGTTTATTATATTATTACTATGTAATAATGTTTATATTCTAAAATGTGATATTTTTCTTAGGTTTATTACAATTTATGTTACATTATTACTTGTGTAATAATTTCTCTTTCATATGTATTATTTATTAATTAATTATTACTATTATTGTTCTAGTCAGGTTGTCTCTGAACTAGTAGCAAGCTGACAAAACCCCCGCTATGCTAACAGTTAGTGGCCAAATAGTGTAGCGTAGCGTAGCGGCCCACTGTTGGTTTGACCATGCCTGGACCTCATTTTAGGGTCCCTCATATTAGGGTCCTCAGGAGGTCCAGGTCCTTGGTGGGAGTTGTTTCTCTCCAAACGATCCCCCAGAAATACAAAAGCTGGGAGTTTTTTTTTTTTTTTTTTAAATTTTTGAATTTTTGCCTGAGTGGTGTTGAATCTCCAAAACACCCCCCGGAAATCCAATAATTGGGAGTTTTTTCTTTTGTAACTTTAATTAATTACAACTCTATTTGTTTCTTTGTTTTTTCTTTATTTGTTTTTTTTTTTTTCTTTGTTTTGTCTTTGTTTTTTATTTTATTTGTCTTTGGTTTGTCTTTGTTTTGTCTTTGTTTTGTCTTTGTTTTGTCTTTGTTTTGTCTTTGTTTTGTCTTTGTTTTGTCTTTGTTTTGTCTTTGTTTTGTCTTTGTTTTGTCTTTGTTTTGTCTTTGTTTTGTCTTTGTTTTGTCTTTGTTTTGTCTTTGTTTTGTCTTTGTTTCTTCTTTGTTTTTCCCATAATTTTAATAACCATTTTTTTCTTTTGAATCAAGTTCACCTCATCTTTCCAGAAAGGCAAATTTATGCACCCTTCTCCTCAAGCCCCCTTTTCTTTCATTCTCTCCTCCAATCCCCAAAATTGGGGGCTATGCACTTTTAATAATCATAACAAAACAACTGAAGTTCTTTGTTCAAACAAAACTCAGAGATAAGTTTTATTGTAAGTTCATATTTTTTGTTGACTTGAAAAATTGAATAGAGCTTGCAATTATCCATGTGAAATCCTCATATCTTTACTGCAATAAGAACTGGTAAGTATCCCACACTTTTTGATACTTTCAAGAAAAGAAAAAGGAAAAAGAAAACAGAAAAAAGAAAAAAAGAAAACAGAAAAACAGAAAAAAAAAAAAAGAAAAAAAGAAAAAAAAGAAAAAAAGAAAAAAAGAAAAAAAGAAAAAAAGAAAAAAAGAAAAAGAAAAAAAAGAAAAAAAGAAAAAAGAAAAAAGAAAAAAGAAAAAAAGAAAAAAGAAAAAAAGAAAAAAAAAAAAAGAAAAAAAGAAAAAAAAAAAAAAAAAGAAAAAAGAAAAAAAGAAAAAAAAAAAAAGAAAAAAAAAAAAAAAAGAAAAAAAGAAAAAAAGAAAAAAAGAAAAAAAGAAAAAGAAAAAAGATAAAAAAGATAAAAAGATAAAAGATAAAAAGATAAAAAGATAAAAAGATAAAAAGATAAAAAGATAAAAAGATAAAAAGATAAAAAGATAAAAAGATAAAAAGGAAAAAAGAAAAAAAGAAAAAAAGGAAAAAAGGAACTTGGGAAGAAATTATCTTTGCCTGAGTGGTATATAGAGATAATCATTTTTTTCTTGGCCAAATTCTTCACAATTTGCATTTTTTTTTGATTCTGCATTGAGGTTGATTTCACCATGGAAAAAACTCAAGAGTCCACAGGCAGTCAAAATACATATCTGAACAATGGAGGTGGCCAACACTTCAAGTATCACTTCCTGGCTTGTACTCATCTCAGTTAAACTAGTATACACCCAACCAATTTAAAATAGGTTGATCACAACCAAAGCAACAAAATGCCAAGTGACCTTGGATTTATATTTCATCAGTTGATGTCAAGTAAGTTCAAATTGTTTGAGTGAATCCTAGTTCAAAATAGCCTCAACCTAAGGATGCAACCCGGCATACCGGGTCCGGGTCAATGTAGTCCGCAACCTGATCCGCTTTTTTTGCCGGGTCAGCCAGGTACTGGCCGGATCCCTAGCCTGGCCGTTGTGGACTTCACCCATCTGCAACAGAGAGGCCATTCTCTACTACCACAACAGAACATGACCTCTGAAAATCAACCTACACGGTCCTCCAGCTCAAGCTCCTTGGAAAGCAACATTGAAACCACAACCCCAGCCTCTGGAACCTCCAATCCCATAAGTAAAAAGAGTTGGGTATGGAAATATTTTAAAGCTTCTGAAATACAAGGTACCACTTACAACCTTTGCCAAGCAAGTAGGATTCTGGGAGGCACAATTGTGTGTGGAGAGAAGCTAAAGCATGATCAATCACTTGGCTCGCATACATGGGATCCACTCCGACCTGGAGCAATCTGATATTTCATGAAGCCAACAAACCCCAAGGGACCCAAGAAGCTTGGACGAGACACCCTGAAAGCAGAAGTTACCCGGTTTTTCATTTCATCGAATATCCCTTATCAGGTTGTATAAAACAAAGCTTTCAAAGAACTTCTTGCACTCTGTAACCCGGCAACTGAATCACTTCTCTGTGGAAGAGAAACCTTGTCAACATTTATCCAATCTTGCTTTAATCAAGGCCAAAATCTCCTCCGCAACCAATTCCAGAAAATCAAATCTAAGGTCAGCTTGACCTGCGATGTGTGGACTTCACCTTCCAATCTCTCTGTACTCGGTGTAACTGCACACTGGATTGACAGAAGCTTTGAACTCAAGGCTATTGCACTTGGAGTCAAGCTCGTTGAAGGTAACCATTCTGGTGTCACCCTGGCCACGCATCTAGCCGATTTGATCAACAGCTTCAAACTTGGTGAACAGATATTTTGCATTACAGCCAACAATGCATCTAACAATGGAACTATGGCAGCACATCTAGCAACTTTGATCCCCTTTGACCCATCTCAATGCCAGCTTGGATGCATGGCTCATGTTATCAATCTAGCTGCACAATCTGGAATTCAAGCGTTTTCAACCGGCTCAGCTCCCGCTCCACCCAAGAATCTGTCTATCATCCTAAATGAAATGCCTGAAAAAGTCGAGATTTCCAGTGCAATCGCTAGAATCAGCTCCTTAACTTCATACTTGAAGCGGTCACCCCAGAAATCAGCATCTTTTCAAGAAATAGCCAAAGGAGTTCTTGGGAAGAAGCTAGGTATGATTGCCAATGTCTGCACAAGGTGGAACTCTACTTTTGAGATGTTAGATCGGGCAGTCAGACTCAAAGATGTCATCAACGTCTTCTGTCAAAATGATAAAGCAGCAAGTAAATTTATACTGTCATCTGAGGAGTGGCTCAAGATTGAGCAGCTCTGTGCTTTCTTGGAACCACTCAATGAAGCAACCGAGCTAATCTCGACCGATCAACACGTCTCCTTGGTATTGGCGGCTCCCATTTACATATCATTGATTGAGCGACTTCATGAGGTACAGCTTTTTAATACATACATCACTCAATAATGATATAACAAAAAATGATTTTACTGATTTTGTCTTTCTCAATCACATTGTAGGCTTGTAAGATATACGAAGCCCAGGAGCTTATCCCAGCAGCAGAAAAAATGCTTCAAAAACTTAAGCATTACTTCGCTCAAGCTCTCCTCAAACCAGTCTATCTGTCTTCAATGCTACTCGATCCTCGTGTTAAAGCCAGCCAGCTTACTCCGGATGTACTCAATCTAATGAATCTCAGCAAGAACAAAATTCTCCAGGCCTTCAAGGATGAAGCTGAAGGATTTATTGTCAATTCAGATTATTCTATTCAAAGCAACGAGCCTACCAACCCGACCAGAAACACAATCAAGGATGGATTGTTCAAGAAAAAAAAAAGGAAAGTGACCTCATTAAGTGAAGAGATCAATCTCTACCTCGACTCTGAATGTGAAGACGAATCAACGGAGCCAATCCAGTATTGGAAATCAAATTCCTCTCAATATCCAACTCTCGCAAACATGTCCAGAACCTTTCTGGCTGTCCCAGCTTCAAGTGCACCATGCGAGCAAGTTTTCTCGGCTGGACGTTACATCCAAAACTACACTCGCAATTGCCTTTCACTCAAGACCCTGGAGTTGTTGATTTGTCTCAAAGACTGGATCAAGCACAATATTGTAGACATCGACTCAATCAATTAATGTATTCATCTCCTTCATTGTCTGTTTCCAATTCTGATTCCGATTCCGATCCCAATTCCGATTCCGACTCCGATTCCGACTCCGATTCCGATTCCAATTACATTCCAGTTTCCATTTCCATTTCCGTTTCTGTTTCTGCTTCCGTTTCCTTTTCTCCCTCTCTCTCTCTCCACTCACATGTAAATAGATAACAAACAGAAATAAAAAAATTATAGCCCTTTTGGGTACCGGATCACCGGGTTCCCAATTGGGGAGTCCGTGACCCGGCCCGCTGCAGTACCCGACCGGGCTGTGCCGGATCTGCGGGGTCCGGGTTGCATCCTTACCTCAACCCAGCCAATTAGGCTGATAGTTTGTATAGAGGCCCCCAACACTGCAAAAAAAACTGGCTCAACTGCAGGCAGTTGAGCCAGTTTTTTTTCTTTGCAGTGTAAGGTATTATTTACTCACCAGGTTGAGTCAATTGGGCTGGAGGTTGAACAGATTTCTCAAATTGGCAAGCAGTATGCCTGGTGCAAACTAGCTATGGCAATCAAATTCAAATGTGGTTCATTGTTTTAATTATGCATAGGTTTGCACCAAATTGTGAAAAGGTGCTTTGTAAAAAAATCTTTTCTCTATATTGACATACTGGGTGAAAATCTGTGAGGGTTGCTTTGTTTCAAATGGGAATTCAGAAATGATGTGTTCCTATCATACTTCTATTGACCATCATTGGGGTCCGGAATAAAAAGGGCTGAGAAAAATGGTGGCAAACAGACCATGGCTAGTTGCCACATCAATTGTCTGGGAACTTTTATCTAAGCGCATGCAACGCCACCGGGGGTGTACTTCGGAGGTTGTGTTGTAACCACAGCTTCGGAATGGGCCTTTTCAACCTCTTCCTTTGTTGCGTCCACTTTAATTTTAATCCTTCCATCCGGCAACACTTCAACTTTGACTAACTCAAGTGTGGGAAGTAACCAGGTGGAACCGCAGTGTGAAACTGAAAAAGTGGTAGAGGAGCGATGGTTTAGTACCCAATATGCTGTCACTGAAGGCTACCAATTCTAAGATAACATTCATCTGACTTACTTTTTTCATGTGGATGAGAGGTTCCGACAGCGATGGTCTTGCCACCGGTAGCAACACCTGCTTGAATTCCAAAAGGGGAATCTTCAACCACCAAGCAGTTTTTAGCGTCAAATCCCAATCTAGAGGCAGCCAATTGAAAAGGATCAGGCTAAATTCGTAAATTTGGATCGAATTTGATTGTCATTAGCTCGGTCGGGCATCGATACATATTATTTTTTAACAACGACAATTCAGAAAGAATGATACTCACAAATGGTTTTCCCCTTTTGAGTTCCGGGTCATCTGCGGTAACGGTGACCTTGGGAAGTTTAATACCCACCCTCTCCAGGGCTCCGTGGCAGTGGGTGATTGCGGCCGAAGTGGCGATAGCCCAACGATCAGTCGGCAAGGTGTTTGTAAAGTTCCGAACACCCGGTAATATTCTGACGGAACGATCCTAAAATCCTCATCAAATTTTAGTCGATATAAGCAGCAACCCACATTGTGTGCATAATCTGAATTGAAACTCACGACCAAATCAGAGACATCCACTTCAATGTCCCCTTCGTCATCATCTTCAAAGACGGCTTCATCGCTCTCCATGTTCTTGGCGTCCTCTGACGGGGAGGTCCCTTCCGATTTTTTTTCAATTTTGGCCATTGGTACAATACCTAAAGCCTACAAATTAGGAAAAGTGTTCAGAGTGATTTTCTTTTGAGTGATCTTTTAATGTGGCAATCATAAATCTGATGAAAAATTTTACGCGTACCCTCATTCGATTTGTTACCGTTTCTCCGGTGATGCTTTGATTGAGGCCAGACTTGGTTCGCGGCTTATTATTGGCATTGACCGACATTGAACTTTTTCTACTGGCTCTTCTGCTTGAAGCAGCACTAGACTTCCTACTCTTGACTTCTTGCTCATATTCATCTGCTTGACGAAGAACTTCGAGCTCGAATTCTTTGACATGGGGCGCCATTTCAACGTCTGACTTTCGACGCAAGTCCGGCTTGAGGTCTCTCAAATTGTCCATGACTCGGCGACCATGAGTCTCGTCAATGACTTCTTGGGGATCCCGGTTAATCTTTTTGGCAACGGCAGCCCAAGCAGATTCGATAGCTGGAATAGAATCGATTAAGGTACCGTCCATGTCGAACTGAGAAAAAACAAGAGGGATGAGATCACAAAATCATTCATATAGAAACAAAATAGGCCGTGTAGATCGGAAGGCCTCCTAAGGATTGATTCTGTCACTTACGAGGACCGCGTCCACAATGAACTCTGCCTTGTTTTCATCAGAATAGGACGCGCATAAGTTGAACTGGGACATGGTATATGTTGGTACGGCTTTTCAGGGTCAACGATTGAAAAGGATGATGGCAGAGTAAACCAATGTGAGGGCTAGAAGCAAAAGATTTAGATTGTAGCTCGATACAGGCGTGGAAGTTATGACGCGTAGGACAAGAGCTTAGGGGGTATGAAAGGCCCTACTAGGCTACTACTTCGCAATGCGAAAAGAGTTTCTATAACGGGATGAGGTATGGTTGAACTTGATAACCGTGGTTTAGTGGGACTGTGAGAAGGTATGCGAAGTGCGAATGACGACAAAATTGCAGCTGGACATTTATACGAGTTGAGTCGCCAGTACACGTCGTAAACCGCACACTCCGCCTGGGTGGATGGGCTGTTTCTGAAGCAGAATAGTGTACAGGAAACCATGCGGCCGGGAACCAATCTTCTGCTGCCCAGATCCCAGCATCGCACTCTGTTACTGTAACCCGCCACCGAAGACAGGATAAGTAATGAAACTCATCAACCGCAAAGGGTTACCCACCATGACCGAATTTTTACATGGGGCAATTGTAAAGGAATTGCAGGTCACGTCGGGTGTCAGCAACTGTGGATTCCTTGGAAATCAAACGGGGCGAAGAGACATTATGTAAGTCTGCGGTTGCCTCACATCACTGGGCGCTCGACACCGAAGCCAAAGCTTCAGTAATGTACTCACATGAATGGGAGGGGTAGCCGGGGGTGCACCCCCCTGGAAACTCTCGATTCTTGTAGAAAACGCTAGCCGGTTACAATCTTTGAAGGATACAACAAGCTCGGTTCGGCTACTCGTTATCATCGATTACATAGCTGTGAACTTGGCTGTCATGTTGCATTCTACATCAACATTTGTCCCGGGTTCTCTCTCTCAAACACAACCAGTATGATGAATTATGACGCACAATGCATGTACCGTTCACGAGAATTCCAAATCAATCGCTATACATTAACATTTACACGTAATGAGCTTGGGAAGATGCAGAACCGGCGATTGTACAAAATTTCATTTATTTACAATTTAAATGTGTTACATCTGAGATGATTTCATGGTGTGTTCCAAAACTTCATCCGGAAAAACCTATTGACGTACAGTTAATGACGAATAGATTCTACAGGCAATTACAGCTATTCCAAAAATCCTTGCTGTTTTCACACGGGGGGTTTTTTTTTCCGTTTTTTTTTGCCCCCGAATTTTTTCCCCCGGCCCCGAATATGTCCAAATGGAAGGGTGCCACCAATTTCCGGCCCGGCCACTGAACCACCAACATCAGCCGTTTTTGATCCTGTCAATTCTGTCCAGTGACAACTCCTCAAACTCGGTAATGTTTCTTTTTTTTAATTTTATTATAAATCTATTTATGTATGTAAAAGCTAGCCACATTTGATGGCTGCTTTGACCAGGTATGGTATTCCAGAAATATTTGGCCAAGCTGAAATACTTAGCCATCAGGGAAGCTCTCAACGGTAAATCGAAATCAACCAGCTTCTAGGGGCCTCAATCAGCCCAGACTCAATGAGACAATGGAAAAAGATATACGAGGGAACTTGAGCGGTGGTGTGCAATCCAGGAACGTACCTGACAAGAGGCTGGCCTTTGGAGTTAAACAGTGACAACCATCATTTCATCAAGGAGTTGGTCAGCAATAACCCAACAGTTTATCTCGACAAAATTCAGAAATTGCTATCTGAACAAAACGGCATTCACGTAAGCGTGCAAACAATTTTGAACACTCTTCACAGCCACTTGCGCATGTCTCAAAAGACAACAAGGACTGTACATCCAAACCAAGACAAAGGGGAACGGGCACACTATCTGATGATGATTTCAAGCATACCAACATCTTGTCTGGTGTTTACAGGTGAGTTTTTTTGAGTGCTTGTGTTGTCTGATTGTTCTCATTCATAATACTTTTTTACAGATGAATCAGGCTTCTGCCTTGAGGCTGTTGCACAAACAAAAGAATGGGCACTGGTTGGGCAACAAACCCCGAGAGTGCCATGCAAAAGAAGTACTCATTGGTACAATGTCATCCCAGCTATCTCTTTGACTGGCTTGGTGGCCCATATGGTCCAGGAAGAGTCCATCAATTGACCCACTTTCGAGTTTTTTCTTGAGAACATCTTGGTATGTTGTTCATCATGCACTCAAATTGTCGTTGAATGTTTAATCTGACATTATCTCTCATCAGCTGCCTTCAATGAACCCATTCCCATTGCCTTGCAGTGTGCTCGTACTCAACAATGCACAGATTCACCACAATGGCCAAGTAGCTGAGATCGTCAAAGCAAAAGGTTGCCTCATTCAATACCTGCCGCCTTACTCTCCTGACCTGAACCCAATTGAAAAAGGTTTCAGCATATACAAGGCTAATTTGCGGCAATTTGAGCACCTTCTGACTGGCGGCGAAGAGGACTATGATGTCATTAATGACTTTGTAGGACTTGTTTTTACGGGTGATTTAACTAAGAAACTGTTCTATGGATGTGGCTATTGTGTATAATTTTTTTTCACCTTTGTTCATCACATTTTGTTCTTTATTCTTATTTTTCTCTTTTCTCCAATGATAATGTGTCTCATGTTTATTTTCTCATATTGATCATAGTATTCATTGTGTCTTTTATTCTTTATTCTTCTTTTTCTCTTTTCTAAAATAATAATGTGTCTCATGTTTATATTCTCATATTGATAATAGCAGCATCATTGTGTCCTCTTTCTCATATCCCTTGAAATGTTATTTCAAGCTATTGTTTTCTCACCCAAACTTCACTGAGAAAAAATGAACTGAATAATGGCCAATGATAAGTTGCTTAGTTTTTATTATTTGACTTGTATCATTTCAATCATTGAAGGGAATTGGACAGTTCATAAAAGGGAAAAACAAGTAATAAATTCGATTTTTTACAGATTGATTTAGAGACATTTTCTTTTTTCAACATTATAATTTTTTTGGGGGGATATCACAGCAACAGAGGAAAAAGATGGAATGTTTCAGGTAACAGAGAAAAAAAAACTATCTGAGCCTATCTGGCGCGGTGTCAGCTTGCTACTAGTTCAGAGACAACCTGACTAGAACAATAAATAAAGTAATAATTAATCAATAAAAATACATATGAAAGAGACATTATTACATAAGTAATAATACAACATAAATTATAATAAACATAAGAAAAACATGTTAAAATAGAAACATTATTAAGTAGTAATAATGCTAGAAACAAATATAATAAATAAATAAATAATGAAATAAATAATAACTCATTAACCTTTGAGATAAGTGAGAATATTATTTCATATTCTGAAAAAGCAAGTAAAATAACCTAGGGTACCTCAGCCAAAGTACCCTAGAAAACTTACTCCTTCTAATAATAAAATTAACTTAAAGAATACTCCTACTAAGCGCTAAAATACTTACTAAGTATAAACATATGTAATATGAGAGTATTCTAATAAGTAGAAGTCCTCAAAATACGGGATATTTACTTAAATAAACTATGTAATTATCCTTTGAACACATAAATAAAATATTAAATAACATTTGACATAAATATCACGCTGTTTTATAGTCTTTGTATTATTATTAACTTATACAAATACATACAGTATAAGTTAAATAATATAATAACACATGAAAGACACGAAACAGGGGATAAAGGAAACATAAGAATACTTCAAATAAATCTAAAAGAACTTGTACAATTAAACTAAATGACAAGCTTATTTAATCACGGGAAAATAATAAATGTTGACACTTTTCCCATGATGTTTGCTTGTCAAATAATTGAATAGAGAGCTGTAAAAGCGCCCTCCATGCAAGTATGACAAGAACTCTCATGGTACAGAACCTTACATATGAAATAACCAAATTAAACAGAAATAAGATTCTGTATTATAATTTGATTATTTCTTTTTTATTCTATTGATCAAGTGATCAATACATATTGTACATCAAACTAAGAGCTCTTGAAGCGCCCTTAGATGATGTCTACAGATGATTGACAGACTGTATCAATTATGGACAGCCTGTACATGTAATAATTTGATAAATTACATCATTTATTTCTACTAAGGATAACTCCTTCCTTGTAGTATTCCCATAGCCAAAATACCACTTGGTGTTTCGCCATCAGGGCTCCAGAAAGGCATTTAAGAGGCCCTTTCTTTCCCCTGTATTTTGATAGGCCAGCTTTATCATATTTACCATCAGCATTCCACCAGTCCAGCTTACTAGTGTCCTGCCCAGTAAATCAGTCTTCAAGACTTCAAAGCCTCTTTTCCTCAAACCCAACTCTGTCCAGTCATCATACCCACCTTTCCAACCGCTTCCAGCTTTCCAGTTTACCTTAAGAAAGCCCCCCCTCCTCCTCTTAAAAGCCTACAGTAAGTCTTGTTTCACTAGGAGTTGTGGCCCTTTCTTAGCCACTATTTTTACTGGGCACTTAAACACCCCTGCTTGCAGGCCCCAGTGTAAAAGGTTACAAAGTTTCTGTGCATTATCACAAACACCTTTGGAGGGCACCCAAAACACCCCTGCTTGCAGGCCCCTCCCAATTAAATTTATAATCTTTTAATATTAATAAAAAGATTAATATCCTCTAAAATAATTTATTACATATTATTTTGAGTCTTGCACCTTGTGTAGCTAGAAGGTTATCAGTCCTTGGCATCACAGAGCGTGACAATTGGGGGTCTGGCCGGGAATAAACCTCCTTTATCTCTGATAAAAAATTCCTCACCTTTCCTACTAACTATTTTTATACTAAAAATATCCCTTATCTCTCACCAAACCACCATCTCTTTTATTCCCTATATTTCTGGAATAAATACTGCTTGAAATTCGTGAAAATTCTCTCAAAAATCTTTTATTTTTTATTGTATTTTTACATATAAAAATTATAATAAAAATTATATAAAAATCATAAAAATATCTTATAAAAATTCGAAAAAAATCTAAATTTTTTATTCTTCTCTAAATTGTTAATTCAGTCTGATATACTCATATAAAATTTTATTTATTTTTCTTGATCCATTTTTTTCTAGTGAACTTGAAAGAAAACGACGAGCTGATCAGATATTACTTGAAATGCTTGAAACTCAGAAAAGAATAATCTCTAGCGCGCTACGTTCCGCATCCTTGGGAACTACTTACAAGAGAAGAACAGTTACAGATCGCAACCCATCACTTACAAATTCAACAAGAAAAGGACCTTGAAACTGCTTTACTCGTCAACCAACTCTTCAGAGAATACCGAGAAGATAAAAAAGCAAGAAAAAAAGCCAGAAGTAAGTGAAAATTTCCCTAAAAAATATAAAACAAAAAATAAAAATAAATAAAAAAAATAAAATAAAATAAAATAAAAAGAAAATAAAAACTGATCGAACTTTTCTTTGTAGTGAATAACGGTAGTTCTAACGCAGTACCGGAAGTCACTACTTCCTCTATTGTTGAAACAACGGAAGCCGTCCCCATAGTCGAGGATAATATCAATACCGGTTCGTAATTCTTATTCACTTCTTTTCGTAAAAAGTTATAAAAATAAAACAAATAAAATTAATAAAGAAAAATAGATAAAATAAAAATGCTTACCATTTTCTTCAATATGTCGACCAGATCAAACCGACCTTCTCTCGCAGGACCTCTCCCCTACACCAGACGCGTCACCAGAAGAAGCCAAACTACAGGACCGAATCAAGAACATGCAGTTCAAGAAGGTCCCAAGAAAGACTCCGATGGAGACGGTAGCGACGAGCGTAGCAATGGAGATAGATCCTCCATCGACTTTGTCGGCGGCTACCCCCGTACCCCTCAAGACACCGGAGATAGAAATCCTCAAGCAATCGAAGGAAATAATCGAACTATCTCCAGCAGAGAAAATCAAGGTTCTTGTGCGACAACACGTCGCTTTGTGGAAACAATGCAACAAAGCCGCCAAAGCCGAAGATCTGACTCCGTTACGGCAGTTGTTCACCGAGGCTCAGGAATCTCAGAAAGCTTTACAAAAGCTGATCCCGAACAAAGAGATAGAAGGGTACGTACAGGGTTGGAATCCTTGGACCGAGAAACGCCTCCAGTTCCCTCCCAACCCATCCGAGAAATATCGAGGCAAAGCGAAGAAAGAAACAAAGTCCGACCAACGACGAGCGTACAACAACCCCAGAAAATGGAAAGAGATATCAGAGATGATTCAGGCAGCCAAGGGGCTGTACGACAACACCGATTAGACAACGTTGCCTACTTCAAAGCAATTTTAGATAATCTTGATGTTGTAAATAGCAATCTGACCAATTTGGATAGTAATTTTGAAGTAAATTACAATAATGTTATACATAGGATTGCAACCTCTTCTGCTTTAAGTAATAATGATATGAATGCGAGATCTTCTTCACTAATAAAGACTCTAACAAAATTGCCCTTAGACCTAAGTGAGAGCAGTATTTTTAAAGACATCAAAGAAGAAATTTCAAACATATCTGAAAACAAAAAAATAAACAATGAGATATTAAATGAAAGAATCCAGAGATTGGAAGAAGTTTCCAATGGTAATGTAGATTATTTGGCCTCTACAATTAAACAAGACATTATTAAAGAAAAGAGTAAAGTCAGTAAAAGTGATTCATTGGATGAAATAAAAGATTTATTAATACAAATGAATGTAAATGTGAAAAGTAATATAGATCAGATTAATACTTCCATTGGCCAATTGACTAATCACTTTAACGCTGAAATACATATGATTAAAAATGATTTGAGAGATATCAAAATTAATCAGAATCATAATATCATTACTAAAGAATTTGTGACGCCTAAAATATCTCATAATTCTCCTGATAATATCCCTAAGTTTAACAATCCCTTTATGAGAAGTATTAATGAGGATAAGAAAAGAGAACATTCCAAGAATACCACTGTGGTCAATCACAGCTTAGATTTAGCTACAATCAATAAACTAATGCCCCCATTAGTTGATTGGCCTAAATTCTCTGGGCAAGGAGAATATGACCACATTAGTTTCATCAGGTATATTGATCACATTATTACAACTTATGGCGGAGTAGAAGATCTTATAACTACTAGGTTACCCAGGTTATTTGAAGGAGTAGCCCAAGAATGGCATGTAGCCACGCAGGAACAAATTGGCTTGCAAACATGGGACACTTGGAAGCAACTCATCAAGGCCAAATTTGGTACAAGAATGTGGGAAGAAAAGATGCGTAAATTATATGAGACTGATTATTTTGATCCTCAAAAACATACCCCTCATAGATGGTGTGTAAAGCAGAAAAAAAGAATTGATTGCATCTATGATAATCCATCTAGCCAAGAAGTAGTAGAGAAACTTCTACGCCAATGTAGAGGCAACTTCCAACATTCTGTGAGATGTAGAATGAAAGAAGGGACTCAGGATTTTGCATACCTTATTGCTGTTATGGAAGAAGTTGTAGAGATGAAAGGTCTTAACAAGAAAGTGAATAATTTTGATAGAAATAATTATGAGAACAAAGATGATTCTAAAGATAAATTAGCCCTCACTGTTACCAAAAAGACTAAGATACCTGAGTGTTACAACTGTGGAGAAATAGGCCACAAAAAGCCTGATTGTACCAAACCCTGTAAAAAGATAAATAATGTCCAAGTAGAATCTGATGATAATGAAGATGATACAGGTTCTCAAAATGAATTCAACATAGTTTCAATAGAACAAAATAGATCTTCTTATTATGATCCAGAATCAGAAGATGACAGAGACCATAGAATAGTTGTAATCCAGGCTGACATAGGAGACCCCATTTCTATTAATGAGATACATGGTGAATCACACCTTCCTCAAAAATGGGATGAATCTCTGGATGTCGGACACATTTCTGATGCCAAATTGCTTACCAACAAACCTGATTCTGGAATGAATTATACTCTAGGGAAAACAAGTTAATCTACAGTAATATTTAATAATAAACAATTGAAGGTACTTTTAGATATTGGCGCCTTCTGTTCCTGTACAAGTGTTGAATTTTTAGATAATAACTACCCTGAATGGAAACAACATGTATTACCAGTACCTAAGGCAAAGTTTAGTAGTTGTAACTCCTCCATGAAACCTGTAGGAATTATTCCCATGTCTCTCATATTCCCTCATTCTAAAGGATCTCTTAGATTGAACATTGAGTTTGTGGTACTACAGGATGCCATTTGTGATTATCTTATATTAGGGAATGATACTTTCTGTATGTATGGGTTTGATATTTTCCAAAGTAAAGACAGATACTTCACCATTGGAGCGAGGGGGGACCCGCACGCCAAACAATTGGCGTGTGGGAACCACACGCCATTTTTGGCGTGCAGGTCTCACACGCCAATTTATTTTGGCGTGTAGACCCTACACTCCAAAAAAAAATGGCGTGTAGGCCCCGCACGCCAAAAAAAATTGGCGTGCGGTGTCACGCTCTGTGATGCCAAGGACTAAGATCCTTCTAGCTACACAGGGTGCAAAGATAGAAAAGGGTGGTAATATGGTGGTGATATGAGATATAAAAAATATAAGGATATATTTTTTAAGGAGGGGCCTGCAAGCAGGGGTGGTTTAGTTCCCTCCACAGGTTTTCTTGCAAAAGCAGAGGAAATTGGTGACCTGTTACAACTGGGGCCTGCAAGCAGGGGTTGTTTTGATCCCAGTAAAGATGGCTAGAAGGGCCACAACTCCTGAAAGAAAGGACCTACTGTTATGGTCTTTTCTTGAAGGAAGGGGCACTTCTATGGGTTACTAGACAGGCTGAGGCGGTTGGGTTGATGGGCTAAAGACTGGCAGTTGGTGAAGAAAGAGGGCTGAATGATCAGGTCTATAATAGACAAACTTACAGGGCAGGACACTGGTTACTATGACTGGTGGAATGCTATGTATGTATGTTGTATGTATAAAAGATGATGGGGATTCAAGCAAGGGGAAAGAAGAGCCTCTTAAATATCTTCTTTGAAGCCTTGGTGGCGAAACAGGAGAGCTAGAGAGGGCTGTCATGTGTCATGATTCTTAGTAGTAACTACTAAGGATGAGCCATGACAGATTGGTAATGATGTCAATGGTTGACATGGGAGTATTACCACAGTTACTGTCATGTAATATGGTTCAAGTGTGCGCTTCAGAGTGTCCAACTGAAGTGGTAACCATGTAGAACATCTGTCATGATCACCATTAGTAATATGTCATCCCAATTGGGCCACAAATGTCAGATTATGTAGGTAAGGATGTTTACATATGTTTCTTTTGAGCTGTACTATGGTTTTACTGTTGTATGATGATTATTCTGTTCGTCATACAGGTTGTATATTCTACTATTCATGTTTATACTTATTATTATAGTAGTTTAAAGTGGATTTACTACTAGAAGGAGTAAAGTTACAGGGGTACTTTGGCTGAGGTACCCTATGTTATTTTACATGTAGAATCAGAATATCAAATAATATTTTATTATTTATATGTTTTTATATGTATTTTTCTCTTTTTATGGCGTAAAGAGTAACAATGTCTCTCTTATTGGTGTTTTGTAATAATGTCTCTTTCATTGTTGGTTTGTAATAATGTCTCTTTCATTATTATATTATTATATATTTTGTTCAGGTTGTCTCTGACATAGTAGCAAGCTGACATTCCCTACCTTCAAAATGAGTCTATTTAGAAAAAAAATGTTCTATATTCCTAGTGCCTTTTGGATATCCTAAAATTTCTGAGGTGAATAGAACTATCAGGAATATTACTTTCTGGGAGCCATTCATCTTTATCAGCAGATGTATTTTTATATCTGACTAGGTATAGTCTAGTATCTTTTCCATTAATCCTTTCTTTCTTTTCTTTAAGAATTTTTAATACTTTCAATTTAATGTTAGGTTCAGGATCTACAATGAGAGGAATAGATGTTCTCTCAATAGATGGTTGTCCTGTTGTTCTTTGTGAGAAGGGTTTAATTAAACTGACAGGAAAAACTGGGTGTTTTCTGGATAATTCATCACTAAGGATCACTTCTACCGCATTTTTTCCATGAAGTTGCTTAATAGTAAAGGGCCCTACGAAAGATGGCTTAAGTTTCTTATTCCCTCCTAGGTTATTAAAATTTACAGTGGAAAGTAAAACTTTATCCCCAATATTAAAAGATGGTTCTTTGTGTGTTTTATCCCACCTTGTTTTGTTATATTCTACAGCATCCTGTACGCATTTGTTAGCATGCTCTTGTGTAATGTCTAGCATTTTCTTAAAATCAGCAGATGTTGGGTGTACATGAGGTAATTTTGAATTAATCATATCTTTGGGCATTCTTGGTATCCATCCTCTTTCTAAAATGTAAGGTACTTCTTTAGTTGAGGAATGCTTACTGCTATTATAAGCTATTTCTAAAGCTGGCAGTAAACTAACCCAATCATGTGTATATCCATCTTGGTTCTTAAATTCAAGGCCAAAGGCACAAAATCTTCTTAACATATCTTCCAATGTTTGGATCATTCTTTCTGCTAGGCCATCTGTTTGTGGATGATATGCGGTAGAAAAAGCTAATTTGGTACCTAACATGTCATGTAAATTCCTCCAAAATTCAGAGGTAAACTTGGGGTCTCTGTCACTAATTATGACTTTAGGTATCCCTACATCAGACATTATTCTATTCCAGAATAATAAAGCAACTTCCATTGCTGTTTCATCTTTGTGATTAGGTATAAATCTTGCTCTCTTAGAAAATCTATCTACTACCACTAATACAGAATTGTAAGAAAAGTGTCCTCCTGGTGGTAATCCCGTGACAAAGTCCATATTGATTATTTCCCACCGTGTAGTAGGTTCTTTGATGGTTTGAAGCAAGCCAAACCTTTTACCTGTCTGTTTATTTGCTTTCTGGCAGATATCACAGGTTTTTATATATTCAGCTACTTGATTTTTCCAATGGGGCCACCAAGCGGTATTTTTAATTCTTTGCATAGTTCTTTCTTCTGAAAAATGCCCAGACCCTATCATATCATGACATTCTTCCATTATATTATTAATCTGATTTTTCTCACAGATGACAATTACACTGGAATGTTTATGTCTATAATAAATTAAACCATCTAGAAGCGTAAATTTGCCATCAGCATATGGTTTAGATAGCTCAGGTGGTAAACTAGCAATTAATTCAGGCGCACTATTTTCATTGCTTAGTATGTCTATTAATTTGATTAATTCAACATCTTGTTGGTAGCTTTGTTCTATTAAATTAAAGTATGATTGGTCTAAATCACACGTATGAATTCCTAATATTGGAAAAATATCCTCATCTTCAGGGTCATACGCAGGATTATCTGGGGTATTGGGTAATGCCCATCTACTTAATCCATCTGCATTTTTGTGCTTAGCTCCAGCTTTATGCACAATTGTCATATGTCCCCTGTATTGTTGAATAGCTATTTGCCATCTCAACATATGCCTATTAGGGGTTTTCATGTTCATTAAAGTTTTCACAGCTGTACAATCAGTTACTACAACCACTTTACACCCTTCTAAATAATAGGGTAATTTATCTAATGCCCATACTAAAGCAAGACATTCCATCTGACTGGCACCATACTTTTTCTCTGTTACTTTAATTTGTCTGGATATAAATAGTATAGGTTTTTCAATGGGTTTATCTTCTACTTGGAATTCTTGATGTAAGGCAGCTCCTAATCCATCTAGGCAAGCATCAATATATAATATGAAGGGAAGACTGTAGTCTGGTTGGGCTAAAACTGGGGCAGTAGTGAGAGCTATTTTTAAAGATTCATAATCTTTGACTCGAGCAAAAGTCATTTCAAAAATAGTGTCTTTAGAGCAAATTTCATAAAGACTCTTGGACATGTTAGCAAATTGTTGTATATGTTGTCTATAATAACTTCAGAAACCTAAAAAGGATTGCATTTCTGTAATATTTTGAGGCATAGATTTCATCATAACAGCTGCTACTTTATTCTGGTCAATGGCTAAAGACAATCCTGATACTATATGTCCTAGAGCTTTTAGTTCTGTAAAACCAAAGTTACATTTTTTGATTGACATTTTTAATCCAGCTTTAATGGCGGTTTCTAGTACAATATTTATTTTATTGATGTGTGTCTCCCAATCTTCAGAATAAATTATTATGTCATCAATATAAATCATCATCCAACATTGGCGTATGTAACATCCAAATATGGAATCCATCATCCTTTGGAAATGGGAAGGCGCATTTTTTATCCCAAAGGGCATTCTCAGGTATTCATAAACTCCCAGGTGACAGATAATTCTCATATATTTCCTACTTTCTTCTGCAATAGGTATTTGATGGAATCCCTTCAGTACATCCATGCACGTAATATATTTAGCTTTAGATAAATTGTGAAGTGAGTGGTCAATTCTAGGTATGGGGTAGTTATCAGCTTTGGTAAAGTTATTTAAAGCTCTAAAATCTCCCACCATTCTTGATTTATCATTATGCCACGCAATGATTACTGGTGTAGTAATTTCTACTTGTTCATTATGTCCTATTTTCCTCAGGACTTTCAGCTCAATCAATTCTTTAATGTGAGTTTCAAGAGCTATTCTTGATTTAGGACTGGAAGGATATGGAGGTCTCCTTAGAATTGGGGGGTAGGGTTCTTTACAGGTCAATTCAAGCTTAATATCATGTCCTTTCACATTACCAATGGGTTCTTCATTAGTACAGAATGCTTCTTTGTTACGGTAACATGTTGTAAGGATATCAATTTGTTGCTCATTACTTAAAGTCTCACTAGTAGAGGCCTGGCTAAAATATCCACTATTAAAGGTACTTAATTCTTTATTTAATTTTATATCTTTTCTCTTGATTGGATCAGGTAATTTGATATTAATATTGCATATTGAGAATTTCTGCTTCCAATCCGCACCAATAGTAAAATATCTATCTTTACTTTGGAATATATCAAATCCATACATGCAGAAGGAGTCATTCCCTAGGATTAAGTAATCACAAATGGCGTCTTGTAGTACCACAAATTCAATGTGCAACCTTAAAGAGCCTTTGGTGTGCGGAAAAATTAGAGTCATAGGTATAATTCCTACAGGTTTCATTGAAGAGTTACAACTACTAAATTTTGCCCTAGGAACTGGTAATAAATATTGTTTCCATTCAGGGTAATTAATATTAAGGAAGTCAGCACTTGTACACGAGCAGAAGGCTCCAATATCTAATAATACTTTTAGATATTTATCATTAAATATTACAGTAGAGTAACTGGTTTTTCCTAGAGTATAATTCATACCAGTATCTGGTTTATTTGTTAATAATTTGGCGTCAGAAATGTGTCCTACTTCTAATGAATCATCCCATTTCTGTGGTAAATTAGAGTCACCATGTATTTCATTTATACAGAAGTTATCTCCTATATCAGCTTGTATTACTTTAATTTTGCAAGAGTCTTCTTCATCTGTTTCAGGATCATAAAAATCACCGTGCTTAGGTTCTATAGACACTACATTAAAGTCAGATTGAGAGTCTGAGTTCTCATCTTCAGATTCCACATGTACATTATTTACTCTTTTCCTGGGGTTGGGGCATTCAGGTTTTTTATGACCAGTTTCTCCACAATTATAACACTCAGGTATCTTCACTTTCTTCAGGATAGTGGGCGGATTTCTATCTTTAATTTCTTCCTTTTTATCAAAAGAATGGATTTTCCTGTTGAGTCCTTTCATCTCTACTACTTCTTCCATTACTGAAATTAGGTGAGATAAATCTGTTGATCCTTCTTTAAATCTACATCTTACTGAATGTTCAAAATTACCACGGCATTGGTCAAGGATTTTTTCAATTATTTCCTCTGTAGTGGGATTATTATGGATGCAATTGATTCTTCTCATTTGAGTTAAACACCACTTGTGTGCAGAATGTTTTTGGGGATCAAAATAATCTGCTTCATATAATTTGCGCATTTTATTTCTCCACATTCTAGTACCAAATTTAGCTTTGATCAATTCTTTCCAAGTACTCCAGCTTTGTACTCCTATTTCTTCTTGAGTGTTTACATACCATTCATATGCAACACCTTCAAATATTCTAGGAAGTCTGGCAGAGATAATATCTTCAATTGCGCCATAGGTTTTAATAAGGTGATCAATGTATTTAATAAAAGTAATGTGATCATACTCTCCTTGACCCGTAAATTTTGGCCAATCAGCTAGGGGAGGCATGAGTTTATTAATGGCTACTATATCTAGATTGTAGTTAATACCAGAATCTTTACTAGTATGTTCTGCTCTCTTTTGAATACTTTTTTCAGTAATAAAGGGGTTATTAAACTTTGGACTATCTTCTGATATATTCTGTAAATGAGGAGGTATTTCCTTATTGTTAGAATTTTTAATATCTTTTATATCTTCTCTAATTAGGCGTAATTGAGAGTTATAGTCTTTATTCAACTCCTCCATAGTCAAATGTGTATATTCTAGATTTTTAAGTATGGTAGAATTGTGTTGTAATAATAATTCTTTAATTTCATTTAAAGATCCATCATTATTATTCTTTTGTTTTTCTTTAATAATGTCCTGTTTTATAGTTGAAGTAACATAATCAGAGTTACCATTTGATACTTCTTCCAATCTTTGGATTCTTTCAGTTAATAATTCAGTATTGGCTTTGTTATTCTCATGTACAATTTGTATTTCATTTTTTATGTCTTTAAAAAGGTTGCTTTCACTTAAGTCAAGAGGTAATTGGCTCAATACTTGTATTAATTGAGAGAATCTGATGTCAATGTCATTGGTAATGACTTTAGAAGAAGAAGATATCCTATGTACAATGTTATTATGATTAATCTCAAAATTGCTGTCAAGATTAGTCAAATTACTATTTACAACATCAATGCTATCTAGTATAGCACGAAAATAAGAAATGTCTTCTACGCGGTGCTGTCGTAGAGGCCTTTGGCGGCTTGGATCATCTCTGAAATCTGCTTCCACTTGCGCGGGTTGCTGTAATCCTTGCGCTTGTCTGAAGACTTTTCTTTCTTTGCCTTCCCGTTGGTTTTCTCTGGAGCGGGGAAGTGCAACTTTTTCTCGTTCCAGGGATTCCATCCCTTCACGTAAGACTCGATTCCCTTGTTGGTCATCAGTTTTTGAAGGGATTTCTGGGTCTCTTGTGCGTCGGATAGAATATTGCGAAGAATGTTGAGATCTCTCTTCGCGACGTCTTCTTGGCTCTTCTTCCACAACGCCACGTGTTGTCGAACCAGAACCTTGATCCTCTCCGGTTTCGAGAGTTCCTGGATGTCCCTGGACTGATTTATCACTTGGATTTCCGGGGTCTTCGGACGCGTTAAAGATGGCAGTAACGGAGTGACTTCCTTCGTCTTTGAGTTGGAATCCTCCATTTGCATCCTTTGGGGTTCTTGGGTATCCTCCGACGAAGTCAAAGGTGGATCTATTTCCATCGCTTCCGTCGTCGAGTTGTTGGGAGCTATATCCCGGCGTTGGATTGTTTTGAACTTCATTGTCTTGATCCTCTCTTGTAATTCCCGTTCTCCTGGAAGCTTGAGAGGAGTCTGGGAGGGGTCCTGCGAGGACTGGTCTGTTGGATCTAGTAGACATGAAGTAGTATTTTAGATTCTAACTGCTTTCAAGGGCTGTTTAGGAGTATTACTCACAGATAACACCTTTGTCAACGGGGTTAGAGTTGTCCGAGTTGGGTACTAAGGAGTTGTTTTCAACGGTGTTTACGGTAGAGGTAGGATTCACTGAAAATGAAGTGATTAGGTGATTAATATAGATTTAAACACGTGAAAATAAGGGATTTAAACGGACTTGCGGCGCGTTTCCGAGCTCTTTTGTCCTCACGGTATTCGCGAAAAAGCTGATTGACGAGTAGTTGACTTTCAAGGTCAGCTTCTTCTTGTTGTTGGATATGGTAGGTAGCTAGCTGGATCTGTTCCTCTCGAGTAAGTAGCTCCCACGACGATGGCACGTAGTTGCGGATGAATTCCTCCTTGCGTAGCCTAAGATATTCAAGGTAGTATTGGATTAGTTCGGCGTTCTCCTTAAGATTCACTAAGAAGAGTTAAAGAGGATTATTAAAAAAGAATTTATTATTAATGATTCTTTTTTGATTTAAATGTTTTAGTAGAAAAAATGAGTTTTTCGAGTTTTTATGGATTGTTAATTTTGTATAAAAAGATATGTATTTTATGGTTTTTTGTGAATTAAAAATCAGATCTGGGTAGATGAGAGGATAAAGAATGTTTTTGTATTTTCTTTAAGGTTTTTATAAAAAAGGGATAATTTTTTATAGTGGTTTGGATTTATGGATAATTTTTACGGTTTTTGATTTATGTTTGTAAAAAATAAAGGTGGCTAAGTGAGGAATAATTTTTATGGGTAATAAAATTTGGATAATTCCCGGCCAGACCCCCAATTGTCACGCTCTGTGATGCCAAGGACTAAGATCCTTCTAGCTACACAGGGTGCAAAGATAGAAAAGGGTGGTAATATGGTGGTGATATGAGATATAAAAAATATAAGGATATATTTTTTAAGGAGGGGCCTGCAAGCAGGGGTGGTTTAGTTCCCTCCACAGGTTTTCTTGCAAAAGCAGAGGAAATTGGTGACCTGTTACAACTGGGGCCTGCAAGCAGGGGTTGTTTTGATCCCAGTAAAGATGGCTAGAAGGGCCACAACTCCTGAAAGAAAGGACCTACTGTTATGGTCTTTTCTTGAAGGAAGGGGCACTTCTATGGGTTACTAGACAGGCTGAGGCGGTTGGGTTGATGGGCTAAAGACTGGCAGTTGGTGAAGAAAGAGGGCTGAATGATCAGGTCTATAATAGACAAACTTACAGGGCAGGACACTGGTTACTATGACTGGTGGAATGCTATGTATGTATGTTGTATGTATAAAAGATGATGGGGATTCAAGCAAGGGAAAGAAGAGCCTCTTAAATATCTTCTTTGAAGCCTTGGTGGCGAAACAGGAGAGCTAGAGAGGGCTGTCATGTGTCATGATTCTTAGTAGTAACTACTAAGGATGAGCCATGACAGATTGGTAATGATGTCAATGGTTGACATGGGAGTATTACCACAGTTACTGTCATGTAATATGGTTCAAGTGTGCGCTTCAGAGTGTCCAACTGAAGTGGTAACCATGTAGAACATCTGTCATGATCACCATTAGTAATATGTCATCCCAATTGGGCCACAAATGTCAGATTATGTAGGTAAGGATGTTTACATATGTTTCTTTTGAGCTGTACTATGGTTTTACTGTTGTATGATGATTATTCTGTTCGTCATACAGGTTGTATATTCTACTATTCATGTTTATACTTATTATTATAGTAGTTTAAAGTGGATTTACTACTAGAAGGAGTAAAGTTACAGGGGTACTTTGGCTGAGGTACCCTATGTGTCAGCTTGCTACTAGTTCAGAGACAACCTGACTAGAACAAAATAAACATAAAATTAAAAATATAGTATTAATCATTTAACAAAGAGTAATAAATGAATAATAATAAGATAAAGCAACATAAAAAAGTAATATGTAAATAATAAACACATTATTACATAGTAAATTAATAATAAATAAACAAATACAGTATTAAGTATAAAACAATGAATATGCTAGTAAATAATAACATAAGTGGAAATATTATTTCATAATCTTAAAGAGCGTGTAAAATAACCTAGGGTACTTCAGCCAAAGTACCCCAGATAACTTAAAACTTCTAGTAGTAAAACAACTTGAAAGAATATTACCACTAAAAGCGCTGAATTAATTATTATACATTAAAATACAGAATAGAAACCATAAATACATGTACAAAACCACGAAATAACAATGTATTTAAATAAGAACATAATAAAATAAATACATATGACACTAATAATATAAGTATATAATACTAGTAATGTACTATATTATCTATTTATTTATTTATTTTATTTAATTAAATACTAAGTACACTAAGGATGATTCAGAGGGACAAAGACCACGAACCAGAGGAAGGAAATAACATGAGAACCTTCTGAAAATAACTATTGAACAACTGTTCAAAATAAATGTATTACATCCTTAGTGGGAAATTATTGATTGACAGATCTCTGCAGTCATGCATTCCCAAAGAGCCTGCATGACAGGGTTTAAACAAGAGGCTCTTGAAGCGCCCACAGAACAAATAAATACATGTATTTCACATTGTACACAATACAAAATAATTAAACTCTGACAAATGTGATCAACAGGTACATGTGATATTTAATCAATACATTTTGACATGTAATTAAAACCTTTGATCAACACATCTAACAAACCTTGTCAGAGGTTCAGAAGCGCCTCAAGATGCCAGCAAAAGAGCTTAGACAGGCTGTACCCATAGTAGACAGCCTGTACATATGGAAATTTGATTAAACAACTACATGCATTTGTATTAAATCTTAACCCCTTCCTTTTAAATGTTCCCATAGCCAAAAATACATCTTGTGTTTCGCCATCAGAGCTCCAGAAAGGCATTTAAGGAGCCCTTGTTCCCCCTGTATTTTGGAGAATCATGCTTTAATATATATACTACCACCTGTACCCACTTACATAGCTTTTACAATTGTTATTCTGTCTGGTAAGGTCCTAGTATCTGTTCTTTAGCCCCTTCTTACTCCCCTGAAATTGCCCAGTGTCCACCCAGCTCTTCCAACACCCTTTCCAAGCGCTTCCAACTGCCCAATTTCCCCCTGGAAGAACCTCAAGTCTGTTGAAGGTAATTTATTACTAGTAAGTAGATAAACCCTTCTCTTGAGATTCTCCCCCATCTTTTATCTGGGATTTAAACCACCCCTGTTTACAGGCCCCAGTGTGTTCAGGTACCTAAATCCTCTGCTTGCAAGATACCTTTGAGGGATTAAACAACCCCTGATTTATCAGGCCCCTCATAATTTTAATTATATTAAATTTATTTAATATAATTAATTATCTTTTACCCCTTATACCTCATATCCTTATTGGTATTACCTCTTATAAATCCTCCCAGAGCTTTATATTGCTCTTTATCTTTTATTTTGCACCTTGTGTAGCTAGAAGGAGTACTCCTTGGCATCACATAGGCTGACAATTGGGGGTCTGGCCGGGAAATTTCTGAAATTTATTTCTGAAATAAAAAATCCGCTTTTTTTAAAAAAAAAAAAAAACCATATAAAAAATACACATCTCTATTTTTTATAATATCTTTTATAATCATAAAAAAACCATTCCAAAAACTAACAAAAATCTGTTTTGTTTCCATCCTTTTTTTGGCCTATAAAAATCTTTTATAAAAAAGTAACTAAAAAATTTATTTCATTTTTTTCGAAAAAAATACTCATTCTCAAAAATACAAAATACATATACTGATTATTTCTTTTATTCTAAACTCTTTTTATAGTGAGATTACAGGACAACGCCGCTTTAATTCAATATTATTTGCGCTATCTCAAGTTAAGAAGAGAGGAAGAAATCAGGAATTACGTACCTAGCGATTGGGATCTTCTTACCCAAGAAGAAAGGTTAATTTTAGTATCGTACCACACTCACATCCGCGAGGAAAAGGATCTAGACGCGGAACTCAACCTCCAAGCTTACCTTAGAGAGCTAAAAGAAAAAAAAGAAAGATTAGCTCGAGAGAAATATCAGGAAAGAAGTGAGTCCTTTTGTTTAAAATACATAAATACAAACAGAAATATAAAAAAAACACGAACTTACAAAATTTTTCCTTTATTTTTAAGTGGCCTCCTTTGAAAAAGAAAACAGCGCTCTATCTGTCGACGACGGGATTAGTCTCCCTAAAGAAAATAGTGAGTCCAAAAATAAATTAAAAAATAAAACACAGTTAAAAAAAAATAATAAAAACTAATAAAAAAATGGTAAAATCCACTAGATCCAACAAACCCGACTTACAGGGTCTCCTCCCAAGTCCGACAAGAACTCGAAGCCGCAAAGGAGCTCCAAGAACGAGTCAAAGGGATGCAGATGACGAGCATAACTCGGAAGGGAATCGATCTATCCATTCCAGGAAAGATTCGGGCCCCGCAGGACTCCCCACCGCCGAGTCCAGGAGCGGAAACGGCGATGGACGTCGACGAGAGACCCCCAAGATCGTTGGAGGCTACCCCGATACGCCCTTCCACACCGGAGATACAGGTGCTCTCGAAAGACGAGCAAATCAAACTCCGGGTGAAAGAGCACGTCTCCATTTGGAGACAGTGCCAAGTGTCTTTGAGGAAAGGGCCGACCGCCGAGCTGAGAGCCTTGTTAACCTCGGCTCAAGAGAGCCAGAAAGCCTTACAAAAATTGATCTCGAACGACGAGATCGAAACCTATGTAAAAGGTTGGAACCCTTGGGAGGAAAAGAAGTTACACTTCCCAGCCCCTCCCAAGAAGTTGTCCGGTCTCAAATTCAAGAAAAAAGAGAGCGGGAAGAACCGAAGCTCTTCCTCGATCAATTTCGACGATCCAGCCCGTTGGAAGAAGGCCACGGATCTTCTCCTCGTAGCCGCGAATTTATACAAGAATATCGATTAAGCCCCCATGTAATAAATTCTTTGTTTGACTCTTTAGAATCCCTGAATGACAACATCACTACCATCGATGTAAATAACGAAGCAAATCTTAGAATTATAACAAATAAACTAGAAAAATGTTTAGAAAGTACTACAGCGTGTTTAAACTCGAGTATATTAGGAGTAATAAGAAAATTAGACTCCCCTCTCCCTATTGACCTATCTGGGAGACATTGTGAATTACTAATAGAGATTAGTAAAGATAGTGAGGTAATTAAAGATACTGTTAAAGAAAACAAGAAAATCACGAATGACACTCTTGATTACCTTGAAGATTTAAATTCTTCCCAAGTTACCATGGCAGAATATGTCATAAATTCCTTGAAGAAAAAGGAAGATAATACAATAGAAGAGTTGATAACAAACTTAGGTAATAATATAAATAAAAAACTAGATACCTTAGAAAATACAATGAATTCTAAATTATCAGAGCTCACTTTAGAAATAGAATCTTTAAAATTAAAAGACAATGTAATATCTAAATTATCTACTATAATATCCGGTATAGAATCTCTAAAAACAATTAAACAAGAACAAGGAATTATTCCTGAGCAAAGGGAAATAAATAACCAAGCTCAAGAGAATTGGAACAAATATGGTGATAAAGAAATAAGACCTGTTAAAAACCAAGAAAGAGATGAAGCCCCTCACTTGAATCTTGATGATAGAAGATTTCAAAGTAATAAACCATATGAATATCTTGAACCACAGAACTTGAGCTATAAGAATAGTGACACACTAATGGATAATGATCTACCCAGATTCAATAATCCCTTTATGCAGAATCAATCCATAAGTAAAAATCCTGGAATAACCCCGCCATATAAAGGAGCAGATATGACTGCTATACATAAATTAATGCCTCCTCTCAAAGATTGGCCCAAATTCAATGGTAAAGGAGAGTATGACCATATAAGCTTTATAGAGTTCATTGATCACATAGTAAGAACTTATCAAGCTGATGATGCAGTAATTACTTCCAGACTTGCTGTTTTATTTGAAGGAATGGCCTCCTCTTGGTTTATTACTAAAAGCAGAGCTGTAGGAAATCAACCTTGGTCTGTATGGAAACAGTTAATCAAAGCTCACTATGGTACCAGAATTTGGAAGAATGAAAAGCGTAAAGCATTTGAAAGTGACTATTTTGATCCAACAAAAGAGACAGCTGCTGAATGGTGTTTAAAACAAAGGAAAAGAATAGAATGTGTACACATCAATGTTTCTGATGAAGAAGCCAATGACAGACTTCTAAATCAATGTCAAGGAACATTAGAATCTATAATGAGATGTAGATTAAAATCTATGGATGTGGACTTAACTGAATTCAGTAGTGTACTTCATGAAATGGTTACTCTCAATGGATTGAATAGAAAATACACAAGAAACAACTTACCTGAGAGAAGAGAAATACCAAAAGAATTTCCCAAGATTAATAATCCAGTAGAAATACTTAAGAAAGTGGTAATACCTGAATGCTACAATTGTGGTGAAAAAGGACACAAGAAACCTGATTGTCCTAATCCCCGTAGAAAGATAAATGTTGTAGAAGTAGAATCTAGATCAGATAGTGAAGAAGACACCCATTCTCAATTTGAGATAGTTACTAGTGAACCAACTGAAGATGAAATAGCTATGATATCAGTTATTCAAGCTGATATTGGTGATGAATTGTCTATCAACTCTATTCATGGAGAATCTAATCTACCTCAAAAATGGGATAAATCACTAAAAGTTGGCCATATATCTGATGCAAAACTACTCACTAACAAACCTGAAGCAGGAATGAGCTATACTATGGGGAAAACCAGTTATACTACTGTTTTAGTTAATAATAAGGAAATGAAAGTACTATTAGACGTAGGAGCCTTTTGTTCTTGCACCAGCAGTAATTTTCTGGAAGAAAACTACCCTGAATGGGAAAAACACCTGATGCCAATGCCCAAGGCCAAGTTTAGTAGTTGTAATTCTAATATGAAACCTGTAGGAGTGATAGCCATACCTCTGATTTTTCCACATTCTAAAGGATCCCTTAGATTGTTAGTAGAATTTGTGGTACTACAAGATGCTGTTTGTGATTATTTAATTCTGGGTAATGACACTTTCTGTATGTATGGCATTGATATATCCCAAAGCAAAGATAGATTCTATACTATTGGAGGAGAATGGAAAAGAAAATTCCAAATTTGTAATATCAATATTAAAATACCAGATATTACTAAAACTGAGATCCCAGAAGAACTAATATCTTTCCAGAAGGAATATTTATCACAAGCTGCAGTAAGTGAAATACTGAATGAAGACCAGAAGATAGATGTTTTAAAAACCTGTTTTAAACACAAAGAGGCCTTTTGTACCATAGAAGAACCCATTGGTAATATCAAAGGACATGATATGAAATTAGAACTTACAGTTAATAAACCGTACCCACCTCAGTTAAGAAGACCTCCTTATCCCTCTAGCCCTAAATCAAGAGAAGCTCTGGAAATTCATATAAAAGAATTACAAGAGCTAAAAGTATTAAGAAAAGTAGGACACAATGAACAGGTAGAAGTAACCACACCTGTTATAATTGCTTGGCATAATGAAAAGTCAAGAATGGTAGGAGATTTCCGTGCCTTAAATAATTATACTAGACCAGATTATTATCCCATACCAAGAATAGACCATTCTTTGCATAATTTATCCAAAGCCAAGTACATTACAACAATGGATGTACTCAAAGGATTCCATCAAATACCCATAGAACCAGATAGCAGAAAATTCCTCAGAATAATATGCCATTTAGGAATATTTGAGTATTTAAGAATGCCCTTTGGTATAAAGAATGCACCATCACACTTCCAGAGGATGATGGACTCTATTTTTGGATCATTTATTAGACAGAATTGGATGATGGTATATATAGATGATATAATTATTTATTCTGATGATTGGGAAACTCATCTAGAGAAAATCAATATAGTACTTCATACTGCTATAGAAGCTGGTTTAAAAATGTCAATTAAAAAATGCAACTTTGGATATGGAGAACTCAAAGCACTAGGAAGAGTTGTATCAGGACTGTCACTAGCTATAGATCAAAATAAAGTAGCTGCAGTATTAATGAAATCAATGCCTCAAAATAGAACTGAAATAATGTCATTCTTAGGTTTCTGTAGTTACTACCGCCAACATGTTCCCAATTTTGCTAATATCAGTAAAGATTTATATGCTCTCTGCAACCATGATACCATATTTGAGATGACCTATGATAGAGTACAAAGCTATGAGGAATTAAAAAGACTCCTTACAACTGCCCCAGTACTAGCACAACCTGATTATGACAAACCATTTCTATTATATATTGATGCCTGTCTGGATGGGTTAGGAGCAGCATTACATCAAGAATTTATAATTGAGGATAAACCTACGGAAAAACCTATTCTCTTTATATCCAGGCAAATCAAAAGTACGGAGAAAAAGTATGGTGCTAGCCAAATGGAGTGTTTAGCTCTTGTTTGGGCATTAGAAAAGTTACACTATTACTTAGAGGGTACCAATTTTGTGGTTGTAACAGACTGCACAGCTGTAAGAACTCTGATGAACATGAAAACTCCAAACAGACATATGCTTAGGTGGCAAATTGCAATACAACAATATAGAGGACATATGACTATTATTCATAAAGCAGGAGCCAAACACAAAAATGCTGACGGATTGAGTAGATGGGCTTTACCAAATAACCCAGATAACCCAGCATATGACCCTGAAGATGAAGACATATTTCCTATACTAGGAATACATGTATGTGATTTAGATAAAGCTTTCTATGAATTGGTACAAAAGAGTTATGATAACAACAGTGAACTTTTAAAATTAGTAGAGATACTAAGGAATGAGAACAGTTCACCTGAATTAATAGCTAGCTTACCAGAGGAATTATCCAAGCAGTATAAATTAGGAAAGTTCACTTTACTAGATGGGTTGCTATATTTTAGAAACAGACACTCTAGTGTACTTGTTTTAAGTGACCCATCCCAGATTAATGACATCTTGAAAGAATGCCATGATAATATCAACTCTGGGCACTTTTCTGAAGAAAGAACTGTAGAAAGAATCAAGTATACTGCTTGGTGGATCAACTGGAAAGAACAAGTCCATAAATATATCCAATCTTGTGATACGTGCCAGAAAGGGAATAAACAGACAGGAAAAAGATTTGGACTTCTTCAAAAAATAGCTGAACCTACTAATAAATGGGAGATAATTAATATGGATTTTGTGACTGGCCTACCCCCAGGAGGTTCTTATTCCTATAACTCAGTATTAGTAGTCGTAGATAGATTCTCAAAAAGGGCTAGATTCATACCTAATCATAAAGATGATACGGCCATGGAAGTAGCTCTGCTATTTTGGAACAGAATTATGGCTGATGTGGGGATACCTAAAATTATCATCAGTGATAGAGACCCCAAATTTACGTCTGAATTCTGGAGAAACTTACATGATATGCTTGGTACTAAACTAGCATTTTCCACTGCATATCACCCCCAAACTGATGGTTTAGCTGAAAGGATGATACAAACTCTGGAAGATATGTTACGCAGATTTTGCTCATTTGGAGTTGAATTTAAGAACCATGATGGATATACTCATGACTGGGTTAGCTTACTACCTGCTCTGGAAATTGCATACAACAGTAGTAAACATTCTTCTACAAAAGAAGCTCCCTATGTTCTGGAAAGAGGATGGATACCACGTATGCCTAAAGATACTCTAAATGATAAATTGCCACATATACATCCTACTGCACTAGACTTTAAAAAGATGTTAGATTCTACGCACCAGCATGCTAAAAGATGTGTAGAAGAAGCGGTAGATTATAATAAAAACAGGTGGGACAAAAGTCATAAAGAACCTGAATTTCAGATAGGAGATAAAGTTCTGTTATCTACAATTAACTTCAACAATTTAGGAGGAAGTAGAAAGCTCAAACCACCATTTATAGGTCCATTCACAGTTAAACAACTACATGGGAAAAATGCGGTGGAAGTAATATTAACTGAAGAATTGTCAAGAAAACACCCTGTTTTTCCTGTAAGTTTGATTAAACCTTATTCTACCAGAGAAGAAGAAGAGCCAATGACTCCACAGCAGATCCCATTAATGGATACACCACCTTCTGATCAACTCAAAGTACATAAAATCTTGAAAGATAAGAAAGAAAGGATACAAGGAAAAGACACAAGACTGTATCTAATCAGGTATAAAAATCAATCAGCAGATAAAGATGAATGGTTACCAGAAAATAATATCCCTGATGGCGCCATTCACCTCAGAAACTACAGAGCATCCAAAAGATCATTATGAATGTCTTTTGTAGTTGTACGTGAGAGAAATCTGTGATTTTTTTTTCAGAGAGACTTATCTTGAAGGTAGGGAATGTCAGCTTGCTACTAGTTCAGAGACAACCTGACTAGAACAAAATAAACATAAAATTAAAAATATAGTATTAATCATTTAACAAAGAGTAATAAATGAATAATAATAAGATAAAGCAACATAAAAAAGTAATATGTAAATAATAAACACATTATTACATAGTAAATTAATAATAAATAAACAAATACAGTATTAAGTATAAAACAATGAATATGCTAATAAATAATAACATAAGTGGAAATATTATTTCATAATCTTAAAGAGCGTGTAAAATAACCTAGGGTACTTCAGCCAAAGTACCCCAGATAACTTAAAACTTCTAGTAGTAAAACAACTTGAAAGAATATTACCACTAAAAGCGCTGAATTAATTATTATACATTAAAATACAGAATAGAAACCATAAATACATGTACAAAACCACGAAATAACAATGTATTTAAATAAGAACATAATAAAATAAATACATATGACACTAATAATATAAGTATATAATACTAGTAATGTACTATATTATCTATTTATTTATTTATTTTATTTAATTAAATACTAAGTACACTAAGGATGATTCAGAGGGACAAAGACCACGAACCAGAGGAAGGAAATAACATGAGAACCTTCTGAAAATAACTATTGAACAACTGTTCAAAATAAATGTATTACATCCTTAGTGGGAAATTATTGATTGACAGATCTCTGCAGTCATGCATTCCCAAAGAGCCTGCATGACAGGGTTTAAACAAGAGGCTCTTGAAGCGCCCACAGAACAAATAAATACATGTATTTCACATTGTACACAATACAAAATAATTAAACTCTGACAAATGTGATCAACAGGTACATGTGATATTTAATCAATACATTTTGACATGTAATTAAAACCTTTGATCAACACATCTAACAAACCTTGTCAGAGGTTCAGAAGCGCCTCAAGATGCCAGCAAAAGAGCTTAGACAGGCTGTACCCATAGTAGACAGCCTGTACATATGGAAATTTGATTAAACAACTACATGCATTTGTATTAAATCTTAACCCCTTCCTTTTAAATGTTCCCATAGCCAAAAATACATCTTGTGTTTCGCCATCAGAGCTCCAGAAAGGCATTTAAGGAGCCCTTGTTCCCCCTGTATTTTGGAGAATCATGCTTTAATATATATACTACCACCTGTACCCACTTACATAGCTTTTACAATTGTTATTCTGTCTGGTAAGGTCCTAGTATCTGTTCTTTAGCCCCTTCTAAGCCATGGTGGCGAAACAGGAGAGCTAGAGAGGGCTGTCATGTGTCATGATTCTTAGTAGTAACTACTAAGGATGAGCCATGACAGATTGGTAATGATGTCAATGGTTGACATGGGAGTATTACCACAGTTACTGTCATGTAATATGGTTCAAGTGTGCGCTTCAGAGTGTCCAACTGAAGTGGTAACCATGTAGAACATCTGTCATGATCACCATTAGTAATATGTCATCCCAATTGGGCCACAAATGTCAGATTATGTAGGTAAGGATGTTTACATATGTTTCTTTTGAGCTGTACTATGGTTTTACTGTTGTATGATGATTATTCTGTTCGTCATACAGGTTGTATATTCTACTATTCATGTTTATACTTATTATTATAGTAGTTTAAAGTGGATTTACTACTAGAAGGAGTAAAGTTACAGGGGTACTTTGGCTGAGGTACCCTATGTGTCAGCTTGCTACTAGTTCAGAGACAACCTGACTAGAACAAAATAAACATAAAATTAAAAATATAGTATTAATCATTTAACAAAGAGTAATAAATGAATAATAATAAGATAAAGCAACATAAAAAAGTAATATGTAAATAATAAACACATTATTACATAGTAAATTAATAATAAATAAACAAATACAGTATTAAGTATAAAACAATGAATATGCTAGTAAATAATAACATAAGTGGAAATATTATTTCATAATCTTAAAGAGCGTGTAAAATAACCTAGGGTACTTCAGCCAAAGTACCCCAGATAACTTAAAACTTCTAGTAGTAAAACAACTTGAAAGAATATTACCACTAAAAGCGCTGAATTAATTATTATACATTAAAATACAGAATAGAAACCATAAATACATGTACAAAACCACGAAATAACAATGTATTTAAATAAGAACATAATAAAATAAATACATATGACACTAATAATATAAGTATATAATACTAGTAATGTACTATATTATCTATTTATTTATTTATTTTATTTAATTAAATACTAAGTACACTAAGGATGATTCAGAGGGACAAAGACCACGAACCAGAGGAAGGAAATAACATGAGAACCTTCTGAAAATAACTATTGAACAACTGTTCAAAATAAATGTATTACATCCTTAGTGGGAAATTATTGATTGACAGATCTCTGCAGTCATGCATTCCCAAAGAGCCTGCATGACAGGGTTTAAACAAGAGGCTCTTGAAGCGCCCACAGAACAAATAAATACATGTATTTCACATTGTACACAATACAAAATAATTAAACTCTGACAAATGTGATCAACAGGTACATGTGATATTTAATCAATACATTTTGACATGTAATTAAAACCTTTGATCAACACATCTAACAAACCTTGTCAGAGGTTCAGAAGCGCCTCAAGATGCCAGCAAAAGAGCTTAGACAGGCTGTACCCATAGTAGACAGCCTGTACATATGGAAATTTGATTAAACAACTACATGCATTTGTATTAAATCTTAACCCCTTCCTTTTAAATGTTCCCATAGCCAAAAATACATCTTGTGTTTCGCCATCAGAGCTCCAGAAAGGCATTTAAGGAGCCCTTGTTCCCCCTGTATTTTGGAGAATCATGCTTTAATATATATACTACCACCTGTACCCACTTACATAGCTTTTACAATTGTTATTCTGTCTGGTAAGGTCCTAGTATCTGTTCTTTAGCCCCTTCTTACTCCCCTGAAATTGCCCAGTGTCCACCCAGCTCTTCCAACACCCTTTCCAAGCGCTTCCAACTGCCCAATTTCCCCCTGGAAGAACCTCAAGTCTGTTGAAGGTAATTTATTACTAGTAAGTAGATAAACCCTTCTCTTGAGATTCTCCCCCATCTTTTATCTGGGATTTAAACCACCCCTGTTTACAGGCCCCAGTGTGTTCAGGTACCTAAATCCTCTGCTTGCAAGATACCTTTGAGGGATTAAACAACCCCTGATTTATCAGGCCCCTCATAATTTTAATTATATTAAATTTATTTAATATAATTAATTATCTTTTACCCCTTATACCTCATATCCTTATTGGTATTACCTCTTATAAATCCTCCCAGAGCTTTATATTGCTCTTTATCTTTTATTTTGCACCTTGTGTAGCTAGAAGGAGTACTCCTTGGCATCACATAGGCTGACACTATGTTATTTTACATGTAGAATCAGAATATTAAATAATATTTTATTATTTATATGTTTTTATATGTATTTTTCTCTTTTTATGGCGTAAAGAGTAACAATGTCTCTCTTATTGGTGTTTTGTAATAATGTCTCTTTCATTGTTGGTTTGTAATAATGTCTCTTTCATTATTATATTATTATATATTTTGTTCAGGTTGTCTCTGACATAGTAGCAAGCCGACATGCGGGTTGGCGTTGGCGTGCGCGCTTGGCGTGCGTTTATCAACGCCCAAAAAAATGTTAATCACAAAAATGTTACTTTTAGTATCTTGAAATCAACGATGATAGCTAATTTATGAGACAAGTACAAGAGCAGAAATTATTAAAACTAACAATTCCTTGCTTCAGCATCTTGGCAAGGATTTACAGTTTGAAGAGTTTTCTTAGACATGTTTAATCACTCATGAAGGGTTTTTGCAATAGTTGTTAAGAAGACTGAGACCCCATTCTCTTTGGCTAGAGATTGTTGGATTTTTTCTAAGTAAACAGTTGGGTTGTTGACAATCATCTCCCTGATGAAGTCCAGATTGTCGTCCTGCAATTCAAATGGCCGGCCTCTGGATTGATAAGTTGAGGGATCACATACAACTGCCCGCGTCCTTTTGTATAAACTGGTCCATCGGCGAAGGGAGTCTACACTGACTGAAGGGGCTAACATTGTGTTGATCTTGGATATGTTTTTCCCCTCCATTGCCGTCGGACAACCAAGTACCTGAATTCGGCTGAGTATTTACAATAAACCATCCCTGAGAAAGTCAAACACATTATTAGGGCGATAAAGTAAGCCTCTGTGAAATAATTAAACACACAGAGGATTGGTACACTTACTAGATTTGAGGAGATACGGCTGGATCGATAGTTCCGACGTGATATGACAGGATCAACAGTTTTTAAGCTGAGGGTGGAAGGCATGGTGGCAGGATTGGGTGTGAGCTGGGCAACTAGGCTGGGGGAGAAAAAAAAAAAAACAGCACTGAAAAGCGCAAGCATTTATGCAATAGCTGGAAATTTTGAGCCAAATTCCAGATTTGGCTCTCCCCTGCGGTCGGAACAATTTGACAGGGGCAAGGCCACTTCCAGCGCCGCCCACAGCAGCGAAATGGGACTTGCATTAAGTTTGCTCCCAACAATACTTTTAGTGCGGATTGGACCTTTTGCGTGTCTCACAGGTCTGTTAGCGTGTCTACCTCCCCCGCTTTGGGCTCCCCGTAGTTTCCATGGCTTACACCAATGCGTCTGTGGTGTATGTACAGCTATTCCAAAAATGCTTGCTGTTTTCACATGACAGGGGTTTTTTTTTCCATTTTTTTTTTTTGCCCCCAAATTTTTTTTTTCCCCCGCCCCCAAATATACCCTTCTGCCGCGTGATACATATAACACAGCATCTACCCCAGCCAATATCTTATTGCATTCAACCGCTGTGGAACTACTCAAGGGACAGAATAGAGCTTGGAAGGGATATGTATAACTACACTAGTACTAATGTAGGTTATGACAAAGGTGCTGATATAAGAGCTGCCTTCCTGACTAATGCTAAGGGGATGAGTGTAACACTAAGAATAAAATAAAAGGTGTGGCTAATTTATATCTACTCTTAGAAGACTAATACTAATGTGCTTGTTTACCACACACACCAGGTGAGAGGAATGGATGAAGGGGGGATGAGTGGTATAAAGTATATATATAAAGTATAATGTGGGGCAGGGTTGGTAGCTATGGAGTCAAAGTGGGTCAAGCAAGAGAGGGGCAGTCTTCTTATATTGAGGTTTAAGCTGGTATGTATATTTATATATTCCTAAGGGTGATGGTAACTCTACTAAGTATGTATACTGATTTATGGGATCTGTAATGTTGGTATATGTTGGGGTAATTTAGTAAGTCTGGGGGTCCATAAGGGAACAAGAGGGAGGAACAGGTGTCCTTATATATCTGAGAAAGAGGAGGAGCCATAAGGCTGGAGGGAGGAACAACTAGGCTATGACATGTAGCTGGTGGGAAAAAGGAAGAACATGACAGATGAGTAGTGAGAAGGTGACTTATATGAAATAGTCATGATAGTGACAGATGAGTAGTGGGAAGGTAGAATTTATGTACAGTAGATATGATGTAAGATGTTACTGAATAAAGCCTAGTCATGTGCAGTGTATGTTATGTAGTGTCTATGTATTTTATATAATATTTATTTTGTATCTTGGTTGTGTAATATATCTACTTATAATATGTACTTATTGTATTCTATAACTTGCTTTACACTGTAACTTGCTGGATTATTCTTGGTTTGCCTGTAACTCTTGAACCATGAGGAATTTGAGGGTGGTTGGAGTGAGTGACTAGGGTTAAAATGGGGTGTAGAATCTGATTATGCAATAATAATGGTGAATATGTGTAAGGTTTGGGATTTATATGTGTATATGTGTAAGTATTTGGGGTTTATGAATGATAAGTAATCTTTACAATATAGTAATGAAGTGGAATGGATCACCACATCCTCCCTCAACTTATTGTCTGACCCCAGACAATGCAGCCAAAAGAGAAAGGGCTGGAAAAAAAGTGATCCATGGAAGTCCAGAGTATTCCTGTCCAAGGTCCAAGTGATCCAATCCAGTATTAGTCCATGCCAGTGTCCAGTATGAGCCAATCCAGTATAATTTGATCCAAAGTCCAATGTCCATAGTATTCAGTATCCATGTATCCATTATCCATTGTATTAATCTTCTTGTAAAATATATATTATAGTCTTTAAAGTGGTTGAAATTCCTTCTAGTATGCCATCTTGCTGAATATGTTCTTCATGTAAAAGTATCCTTGAAATTCTTGATTTTATTTTAATTATAAGCTAGGTTCATTATTTATTAGACTCAAATACTAAGCCATCATTGTACTTGTATACATGTATTTCTAATAAATGTTCATTCTAGCCTTCTTATTCTTATTCATATCTTCTTGAAATTCTTGGACACTAATAAATGCTTACTGATAATTCTTGAGGTGGTGGTATAGTAGGAGCAACAATTCTTCTTAGTCTGGTTTTATATATCTTCTAATCTGAGTAATCCTTTGGCCTCTGGGTATTGGTGCTGATATGACTATGTCCTTTGGGGTATGGTAAAATATCTTGATGTTGGGTTAAGTGGTTGCTGATTTGGTTTGATTGGATGGAATTTTCATTGGGTGAAGGGTGGAAGCTGAGAGGATGCTTGATTGTTCTTCCTGGGTTGAAATAAGTAATGTAGAATGAAAGGGAGCCTCTTTGTGATGTGATGTTGATGGGTGAAATGAGTAGAAGATATGTTGAGTTTGTGATGAGCTGATGATGAGGTGGAGTGAGTAGAAAAATATCTAGAATGTGTTTTGATGATGACTTCTTTTGATGTATGGTAGTTGAGGATCAGTGTTCTGTTGAGAGGAGGGAAGAAGAAAAAAAATCAAAAAAAATCCTGGTAATTTTCCATTTGGCAGTGAAGTGCTCCTCCCCCAACTTATTGTCTGTCCCCAGACAATGGAGGGAAAAAGAAGAAGAAAAATGTTTTGACAGATTCTAATTTTTTTACATATATGAATACTTGGGAGTTTTTTTTTTTTTTTTTTTTATATTATTATTTTTTTTATTTTATTTTATTTATTCTCCTTTCTCTTTTTTTTTTTTTTTTTTTTTTTTTTGATTTATTTTGATATTTATATTTTTATTTATTTATTTATTTATTCTTATTTTTATTTTATTTATCCATTTTTTATTTATTTTTTATTTATATGTATTGATTTTATTTTATTTGTTATTTTATTTTACTTCGTCTTTTTTTTTTTTTTTTTTTTTTTGTTTTTTTTTATATGTATTTTGTATTTGGACAAAAAAAAAAAAAATTTACGCTGATAGAGACGCGTTCCCGGGTCGTACACCGGCGTCGAGAAAAAAAATGTGAAAGAAAAGAAACGTCGCGTCGCAAGCACGTGACGACGTTTGAGTAATAAAAAATAAGCGTAAAGGCCGTTCCCGGATCGTACACCGGCGTCGAAGAGTAGGCTGGATGAGAGGTGTCTGTCAATCTGGGTCGTTCACCAGCGTCGGATACGTTGTAGTTGCGGCCCATCCTCCTGGTTCGTACACCAGAGTCGAATCGATGGTGGTTTGTTTTTATTATTTAAGCAGCCGCATTTGGCTGCTGTTTTCTTTCTTCCTCTTATTTTTTTTTTTTTTTATTATTCATACTTAGGCATTCTTTTATTCTTCCATGTCTTCCCCTACCCGTCCAATTTCTGTAGCGTCGTCCGCTCCTTTGTCTACAAACAGCGACGACTCCCAATTTTCCGCTAGCTCTCCTGCCCCTCGGTCTGTTGCCCACGTTGAAATGTTTGGACCGTTTCTTCGTGATTCATTTTCCCTGGACGAACTAGCCGCCCTTCGCGGCACCGTATTGGACCATCTCCTCGAGTTTGCCCGCGCCGACCACGCCAATTCTCGGAATGCTGCCGTTAGTCGCCGCCAACTTTTTAGCCGCATTTATGATTCCTTCGATTCTGTAAGTTTCTTTTTTTTTTTTTTTTTTTTATTGTTACAGATAATAAAAGAGAATTTTTAAAGTGACTTCTATGTGTATAATAATTTTTTTTTTTTTTTTTTTATTTGTGTTTATTTATTTATTTATCTTTTGCTAATGGTTTTTTTTTTTTTTTTTTTTTTATTATATTTAAATATAGATTTTGATGCATACCATTATCCAGGAAAAGGAAGAACAGGATAGGGAAAATAGGGTAATTGCTGAGGGTATGTATTATTATTATTATTATTTTTTTTATTTATTTAAATGGGAAATTCTCTGATAAAATAATGTTTTACTTGATTTGCAGCAAACCTTCTAGACAATTCAGTGCCATCCAATTCCTCTAGTGTGTAGGATCCTCCTGGGTTCCTGGTTTTGATTTTGTAAGGTCCATTCCACTTATTTTGAAAGAGTTTCCCCCATTGGGAGTCTAAAGCTTTATTGTACACTAATACCAGTTCTCCCTTTTGTAGTGGCCCTCTGTCTTTCTTCTTTTTGTTCCAGTAGTCCACTGATTTTCCCCTGGTTTGTATAAGCTGTTGATGTGCCTGTTGAAGAATAGAATCCCTATTTTCCAGCTGATGAGTCCTTGCCAACAGAAGATCTTGAGTTGTTTTCACCTGGGCCCAATTTATTCCTAAAAAAGTTTCAAGTTCTAAATCTATAGGTAAGATTGGTGGTTGTCCAAATACTAATTCATAAGGGGAGAATCCTGTGGTCCTTTTTGTAGAAATCCTGTCTGAAAATAAAACCAAGGGTAAATAACTCCTCCACTTCTTTCCTTCCTGTCCACAGAGCTTGACCAAGGTATCTTTGATTGCTTGATGGCCTCTTTCAATCATTCCATTGGCCTCAGGATAATAGGGTGTGGTTACTTTTATCTTTACTCCAGCTTCCAGGAGAGTTTGTTTAAAGTCTTGGCCAAATTCTGATCCTCCATCCACTGTGACTGACCAAGGAGCACCATATCTGTGGATCCAATTTTCCAAGAACCATTGAGAGATTTTCTTTGCTTGTATCCTTTCTAGGCCAACTGCTTCTACCCATCCAGACAGGTCATCTCTTGCTATTACCAGGTATTTCCATTTTCCAGCTTTAATATGAACTGTATCCAGGCTGACTCTTCCAAAAAGTGTTGATGCTCCTGTAGGATTCTTGGGTTCCATTGGTAGTACTGAGTTCCTCTTCTGACAAGCTTCACAGGATTGGACCCACTTGGTTACACCTCTTTTTAGTCCTGGCCACCAAAATCTGAGTCTGGTCCTTCTATAAGTTTCTGATACTCCTCTGTGGCCCAAAGATTCATGGAGGGAATGGAGGATGGAGATTTGAGCTGTAGGGTGAGTGACTACTATCTGGGAAAAGGGTTTGTTATTTCTATGAAGTATATTATTGGAGAGGAAGAATGAGGTTGATTTGTGTAAAATTTGTTTGAATTCCAGTTTGCTGCATCCAGGTGGTTTGTTCATGGTTGAAAGGTATTCCTGCAGATGTTTCCAAATTCCTTGTTGAAGATTACCTGCCTCCTCCCCCAACTTAGCTGATGTCCCCAGAAGCAATCCAACAGAAGAATGTTTCAGTCCAAATCCAGGATGGGGTTTGATCCAATCTTCATCTTCATCAAAGCTCTGGCAATCTTCTTCTCCTGGGTCCAAAGGTCTTCTTGAGAGTGAATCAGGTAATGTAAATGTTTTTCCAGGTGTGTGTATTAAATCAAAGGAAAATAACTGAATAAAAGAAATCCATCTGTTCATAGGGGCATTGGGAAGTGAAGGGTTGTTGATCATCCCAATAAGACATTGTGCATCCACTCTAAGCTGGAAATGTTGGCCCCATAGTCTGGTCTGAAGTTTCTTGAGAATTTTGGTGACACCACATAGCTCTAACTTGGATTGTGAGTATTCTGACTCTCTTTTTGAAAATACCACTGATTCATAGATAACAGGCCTGTCTAGTCCATTGGAATCTTCTTGGGTGAGTATAGCTCCTGCTGCAATATAACTGGAGTCCACTGATAATTTGATGAGTCCTGCTTCAGGTCCATAGTCCAATTTACTGAGGGTGATGTCTTTTCCAATAATTCTCTTCAGTTCTTCAAATGATGCCTGGCAATCTTCAGTCCATTCCCATATTGAATCTTTCCTAGTAAGTTTTCTGAGGGGTGCAGTGATAGTGGAGTAATTTTTGATAAACATTCTAACATAAACACAAATACCCAGGAATCCTCTGACTTCTGTTGGTGTGGTAGGGACTGGCCATGTTTCAATTTTGTTGAGCTTCTTTGTTGATATTTTCCTTCCTTCTTCGCAGACAACATGTCCAACCAGATCCAGGGCAGGGACACAACAGGCAAATTTCTTTCCAGATATGGTGAGTCCAGCTTCTTCAATCCTATATAAAATCCTTTCCAGAGTAATGGCATATTCATAGATAAACTTTCTGATTTGGGGGTTTTCCTTGAGTTTTTCTCCATTGTAGTCTGAAATAGGTCCCTTGATTCCTCCATCATCAATAAATATACCCATGTGCTGAGGTAATTCATCCTGGAGGATCCACATCATCTGGGCTTGATATACTGCAACTGAATTGGTGGCTCCTTGGGGCAATCTGGTGAGTTGAAATCTTCCTAGTGGGGTTTCAAAGGTGGTTAATGGTCTTGATTCCTTGGCTAACTCCCTTTCATCATATCCCCCCATAATATCTCCTAGTCCATAGCATGCCCTTCCAGTAAAGGATTCAATGAGTTCTTCTGGGGATGGTGGTAAGCCTGCATCTTTGATGGTGATTTTGTTAAGTTTCTGAAGATCATGGACTATTCTGAGTTTTCCATCTTGTTTTTTTACGCAGAATATAGGGCTGGAATAGCTGGAAAAAGATTGTTCATAAAGGCCAGTTCTGAGTCTTTCTCTTATTAATTCTATGACTTGAGGTTTGATTGGTGCAGGGATTGGAATAGGTTTTTGCTGCCAAGGTTCATGAGGAATGACTGGGATGATATAGGGTTGTCCATAGGTATGTCTGAGTAGTCCTCTTTCTTCCTCCACAAAGGCCAAGGAATTTTGTCTGAGAGTAATTACCCATACTAATAAGAGATATTCTTGTTCTGATAGCCATCCAGAGGGTCCAAAGTTGATGAGGTCCAGCCTTTCTTGAGTGATTTTGTGGGTTGGTTTGAATTGTGGAGGAAAAGGAGTAAGTGGAGTGGAGTAGGGATTCCTGGAGAGTTGGGGTCTTGACAGAGGTGGATTAAGAGAAAGGGGCATAGGTTGGTTTACAGGTTTGATTTTTTTTAGAGTTGATTTGTATTTTGCTAAATGAGTGACTGGTGTTTTATATTTTTTTTGTTGGTTTGCCAGGTCCCCATCTGTCAGGGAGAAGAGTTGGAGTCCAGGCCCTGGTCTAAAAAATCCCTGGTAGCTGAGTTGACTGGTAGAGTAGTTTCCCACTTTTGGTTGCTAGGCAGAATGATGGGTACCAAGTAAGTTTGTCCAGAAGAGTCCATAATAGAAAGTGATTCCCCTTGAGCTCCATTGTACTTGATTGCAGCTGATACATCCATTAAGAAAGGCTTCCCAATAATTAGTTGAACAGGTCCTTCAGCCACCCAGAAATGTACTATCCTGGATACCTTTCCAATGGTTACTTCCACTTCCTCAGCAATTCCTGGTATATTGGTATGGTGGCCTCCAATTCCCTTAAGTCTCATAGATTTAGCAGTGAGTACCAATCCTAGTTGGTGAGCCAGACCTGCAGGTATGATATTGACCATTGACCCAGTATCCAAAAGAGCTTGGTGAGTCTGTCCATTTATGTTGAGATTTACATATCCAAGGGGGCATGAATAGTGAGTGGTCTGGTACTGTGGTCCTTCCTCATCTTCTCTCCTTATGGTGTTAGCTGACTTGGTGGGTTCCAAAGGCAGCCTTCTGTTTGAGATCCTCTTTTTGAAAGCATCAGTGACACCACTAGAGATAGCAAATATTTCTCCATAGGCCAACTCCATTTTTCCTTCAGTAAGCATCCTTTTGGCAATATCTTCTTCTGCTCCTGGGTAATCCTTGGCCAAAGTCTTCTCTAGGTAGGTTTTCTTTGATGGTTTTTCCTTGGGTGGAGTGATGGTTTCTTGTGTTTCTGAGTCCAGGAATCTGACATGGGGGTCTGTTTTTGGGTTCTGATTCTGTATCCTGCCTGGGGGAACTGGGGTCCTGGCCATATGTAGTAAGTCTTCTGTATCCATGTCCATAATGTTGTCTTTTTCTTTCCTGATCCTTTTGTCTGCCATTTTGGGTTCTTCAGGGTCCTTGGTTCCTCTGGTCCTCTTTCCAAGGTCTGCTTCATAGATGGTGGATGGTTCAAGGTTTATTGCTTCTTCTAGTTGTCCAAAGGAGGATGATACATTGGGTTGGTCCTTGGGGAAAGCTGATACCACAGATTGAATTGGTCTTCTGGGGTCCCATGGAATCATAGTTTTGTCTGGGAGTCTGAAATCTCTGCCATCTCTGATTACTGATCCTTTGGTAACATCTTCTTCTAGCGTCTTACATCTGGTGGTACTGTGGGTGTTTTCAAAGCAATAGTAGCACTTTAAAGTATAGGGCCTGGGAGCTGAATTGAATCCTGGGGCTCGTCCAACTAGATGAGGAGGGGCTGATCTTCCAGCATTAAGGGATGCAAGTTGTTTGGTGATATCTTCTAATTTCTGATCTGTAGTCCTGGCTTCCAGAGGCTTAGTGGTCCATGGCTTGGTAGTTGAAACAGGGTTAAAGGTATTTACTGGAGGACTTGGTTTGGAGATGGTACTGATTGGATTCTGGGTAGGGTTTTCTGGTTCCATTAGGCTCTTTTCCAAGACTGTAGCTGACTGAACCTCCCTGCGTATATAGGTGAACAAAACCTGGGTGCTGGGAAGAATATGGCCTCCATCCTTGAGTGATACCATCTTGTTGTCCCTGAGAAGTTCCTTGGTGATGGATATGGCTAGAGTTGGTTTGAGGGCTTTGAGCAGCAATTTTCTGAAATCCTCCAAGCTGGTGTAGTATCCTAGTCTGACCAAGTAGTGGGTAATGGTTTCAAATTTGGTCCTAAAGCATTTGAATTCCTGCAAGGTGCTGATCCCTCCAGTTTGTGAAGACAGATTTACCAAGTTCCTCAAGTCTTCTTCAGTGTACTTGACCAAGGGGAGAGAGGATCCAAACCTAGTAAGTAGTTGCTCCTTCAATGTCTCCCAGTCTGAGTCCTCATAGCCAGTCATCTCTTCTACCTCATCCTGGAGGTCTGATCCTCTTAGAAAGAAAATAATCTGTTTGCATAGTTCATAGGGAGAGGCACCATCAGCTGACCCAGCAATCTCATACCTTTTTATAAATTTATCCACAGGTATGTTTGATCCATCAAAGAAGAGGTTCCTGTCCATTGGTTTGATCTTGACTGCTCTATTGGAAGGCATAGAGTATCTGGGCATCCTGTGTTCCTTATCCAAAAAGTGAGTGAATGGAGTTTCTGAATGTTGATGAGAAGCTACTGGAGAATGAGGGTGTGGTGCAAGTTGGTCTTCGGAAGTTGCTGATGAGTTGTTGTTGTCTCTGTATTTTCCAGGATTGGGGATGTTGCCAACATTGTTCCTGGAAGGCCTGGCTGGGTTGGGGTGGGAAGTCTGTCCTACATTGGTATTAATTGGTTGGCTGACTGGAGGGTAGATACTGGGGGCTGAGTAGAGTCCTGGAAATCCTTGTTGAGACATGACTGGTAAGAGGTTGGTTGATGATTTATGGGTAGTGAATGTGGATATGTATAAGTCTTTTGAAGTGGTTTGTGAGGAGATAAGTTGATTAATGTCTTTATATTTTTATGTTTTTGTAGATGTTGAAGTTGTGGAGAATAGAGAAGGGGAAGGTGAGGTAGTAATGAGACTGGGAAGTATAGTTGTTACTAAAACTGAAGATATCTGAAGGAAAATCAGGCCACTGTTGGGACACCACTTGTGGAACTACTCAAGGGACAGAATAGAGCTTGGAAGGGATATGTATAACTACACTAGTACTAATGTAGGTTATGACAAAGGTGCTGATATAAGAGCTGCCTTCCTGACTAATGCTAAGGGGATGAGTGTAACACTAAGAATAAAATAAAAGGTGTGGCTAATTTATATCTACTCTTAGAAGACTAATACTAATGTGCTTGTTTACCACTGATTTATGGGATCTGTAATGTTGGTATATGTTGGGGTAATTTAGTAAGTCTGGGGGTCCATAAGGGAACAAGAGGGAGGAACAGGTGTCCTTATATATCTGAGAAAGAGGAGGAGCCATAAGGCTGGAGGGAGGAACAACTAGGCTATGACATGTAGCTGGTGGGAAAAAGGAAGAACATGACAGATGAGTAGTGAGAAGGTGACTTATATGAAATAGTCATGATAGTGACAGATGAGTAGTGGGAAGGTAGAATTTATGTACAGTAGATATGATGTAAGATGTTACTGAATAAAGCCTAGTCATGTGCAGTGTATGTTATGTAGTGTCTATGTATTTTATATAATATTTATTTTGTATCTTGGTTGTGTAATATATCTACTTATAATATGTACTTATTGTATTCTATAACTTGCTTTACACTGTAACTTGCTGGATTATTCTTGGTTTGCCTGTAACTCTTGAACCATGAGGAATTTGAGGGTGGTTGGAGTGAGTGACTAGGGTTAAAATGGGGTGTAGAATCTGATTATGCAATAATAATGGTGAATATGTGTAAGGTTTGGGATTTATATGTGTATATGTGTAAGTATTTGGGGTTTATGAATGATAAGTAATCTTTACAATATAGTAATGAAGTGGAATGGATCACCACACCGCAACACCTTCAAAAACACCGCTATTCCTGGTTGATTGGGATCCAAAATGCCCCTGGGTAAGTCTTTTCATTCACTTCGCCAGAAAATAAGTTCACTTTACTGATTTGATTCTCTAACCAGATGATTATTACCTGGAGATCAAGCAATCTTCACTCCTTCACCATGCCGACGTTGACGAGTGGTTAAATCAAAACTCCCCATCCCGCAACAGCCCATCTCCTCAATACAAAACCAACACACAAATCACCCAGCGCAAAGCATCCTACACTGATGAGGTGACAAAGTCACAGTCCGGAACTAGCGACAATGATAAACCAGTCGAAGTGAAGATAAACCTTGAGTATTGCCTGTTTGTCTTGGCCCGCGGACGTAAATCCACTATCACTCAGGGCTCCAACAAACTAAAGGCAGCTGCCAATCCCAATGAAAAGTTTACCAAGCTCAGATCAGACCCCGGCAAGATCTTTTTCACATGGAAGACCAACCAGCTCAACCTTGAATCTTTCAAAAGGCTCTCAATCAATGTGATTGAGGCTTTAGATGCTAAAGAAGTAGGTGAGCACGCTCAAGAACAAGAAGACAAAGGCAATATAATCTGGCGGGCCGTCATCCCTCACGGTGGCATTTTTGCGGTGAATCAGAAGGGGTCTCTGGATGATTGCGAGTTGTTTGCTGAGTTCCTCAATCTCTACAAGGAGCCTTCTGATGTTCAAAAGTATACTGTTACACTGGTCCAAAAGGACCCAAAACTGGTTGCTCAGGTATGTAATTTTCTCCTCATTCATTCCATTTTTTCATCTTTTTGGCTGAAATCTTTTGATATTTCCAGAAAGAGCAGGCATTGAAGTCTCTTAAGCAAAAGCAAATCAGCCCATCAGAAACCCCTGATTACGAGCCTAGTAATGGGGCTACTTTGTTGGCTGCAGTCATGGAAAACATGAGGTTGCTACGAGCAACCCACATGCCATGTGAAGAGCTCACCGGATCAAGCGAGCTCCCAGTATTTGTTGATCCTCAAGATCAGACTCGATTCATCCCTCTGACAGTTGGCAGGGTTGGTCTTTGGGCCACAACCATGGTGAGATGTCTTCTTTGATTCAAACTACTCTATTGAACTGATAATTTTATGTTTTTTCCCCGGGTCAATAACAAAGATGTTACCCTCTACAATCCACCCAAGTGCCCCCCTTCAACTTTGTCACGAAAGCCACTAGTCAAGCTTGTTTCCGGTCTAAATTGCCGTTCACCCCATCTCAAACTTCTTCAAAGGAAACCCCGTCTTCGGCTTCTACCAAGGGGGGTCCAGTCAACATTTCTCCGGGCGCATTATCCCCAATGATTGGCGGCCAATCAGTCAGCATGCCATATCCCTACTTCATGGGGGGTATGCCGTACATGCCGTTTGGTTTCCCACCAATCGGCCATTTTCCCGCTAACTATCCTTTCATGCCACCGTCAATGACTTCACCCGTTAACTTCAGCTCACATGCCAACAATCCAACAACATCAAATGGCCAACTGCCTTCTTCACCTGCACCATCCAATGACGATGCCGACCTAGATGATTATCTAAGATTTGCTCAGGTTGATCCCAACTGTCCCAAGGTTTGTGGTGCTCTCAACCAACTTGGAATTACACATTATACCGGATTTGGAAAGGTCACCAAAAGTGAACTTAAAGAACACGGAATCAAGTTGGTACCAGCACTGCCAGCATAATTGCCTAGGTTGAGTTCATCCCAGTTAAACTAGGATGCAAAAAAACCAATTTAAAGTGGGTTGACCTCAACCAATGAAATATAAAACCAAGGGGGGTCCCTTGGATTTATATTTCATCAGTTGATTTCAACCAAGTTTAAATTGGTTGAGTGCATCCCAGTTTAACTAGGATTACTTCATCCTAGGCAATTATGCTGGCAGTGCTGGAGAGGAAAAAGGCGCTGGATTTGCACTGGAATTGTGTGTGTTTGATTGGGGAATTGATTCAGGAAATGGGACTGGGAAGTTTGATGGCGTTGCTGGCAGGAAAGGACTGTTACCGAAGACAGTTGGCATCCCTGAGTTTGACTGATAAATATGATCTGGGGGGGCCCACCCCCAAGGCGAGGGGGCCCAACCCATTGGGGGGTGAAACGGATTGATACCACAGTAATGCGAGGGAGTGGCGGGTGACAAAGATGCGTTGGAAGTTGTGTTAGCATGGAAATTTGTCACCGGAGAGATAGTGATTGGGGTTTGAGGAAACCAGTGCGGATGAGCCAAACCACCTGAATCAATTGGACTAGCTTCTCTTTCTCTTTGGCTTGCTTGGCGGCCAGACAGCCCTTTGAACTCGGCCTTTGTTTGGAACTGGAATCCAGGAGACTGCGGTGGTTTGTGCACAGTGATCTCTGGGTTTGAAGCCTACTGAAAACCATGAGAAACAATTGACAGACATAATGATATTGTAACAATAAAAGATTGGACTCATCATAGCTCTGGCCCAGACAGCAATGCGATCAGGGCTGAGGGCAATGAACCGGGATGGATCATTGGGGGAGACAATAACTGGAAGCTCATGTGAACCTGTCAATTGTTCACATGCACTGCCAGCATAATTGCCTAGGTTGAGTTCATCCCAGTTAAACTAGGATGCAAAAAAACCAATTTAAAGTAGGTTGACCTCAACCAATGAAATATAAAACCAAGGGGGGTCCCTTGGATTTATATTTCATCAGTTGATTTCAACCAAGTTTAGATTGGTTGAGTGCATCCCAGTTTAACTGGGATGACTTCATCCTAGGCAATTATGCTGGCAGTGATGGCATGTGAGCTGCGCAAAGCTTCCAGATGTTGTTCAATGTCACGCTCTGTGACACCAAGGACTAAGATCCTTCTAGCTACACAGGGTGCAAAGATAAAAAAGGGTGGTAATATGGTGATTTTAAGAGATATAAAAAATATATGAATATATTTTTTAAGGAGGGGCCTGCAAGCAGGGGTGGTTTAGTTCCCTCCACAGGTTTTCTTGCAAAAGCAGAGGAAATTGGTGACCTGTTACAACTGGGGCCTGCAAGCAGGGGTTTTTTTGATCCCAGTAAAGATGGCTAGAAGGGCCACAACTCCTGAAAGAAAAGGACTTACTGTTATGGTCTTTTCTTGAAGGAAGGGGCTCTTCTAGGGGTTAACTGGACAGGCTGAGGCGGTTGGATTGATGGGCTAAAGACTGGAAGTTGATGAAGAAAGAGGGCTGAATGATCAGGTCTATAATAGAGAAACTTACAGGGCAGGACACTGGTTACTATGACTGGTGGAATGCTATGTATGTATGTTGTATGTATAAAAGATGATGAGGAATATAGCAAGGGCAAAGAAGATCCTCTTAAATATCTTCTTGAGAGCCTTGGTGGCGAAACAGGAGAGCTAGAGAGGTCCGTCTTGTGTCATGATTCTTAGTAGTAACTACTAAGGATGAGCCATGACAGATTGGCAATGATGTCAAAGGTTGACATGAGAGTGTTACCACAGGTACTGTCATGTAATATGGTTCAAGTGTGCGCTTCAGAGTATCCAACTGAAGGGGTTACTATGTAAAACACCTGTCATGATCACCATTGGTAATCGGGCGTTGATAAACGCACGCCAACGGCGCACGCCAATTTTTTTTGGCGCGCGGGGCCTACACGCCATTTTTTTTTGGCGTGTAGGGTCTACACGCCAAAAAAAAAGGGCGTGTGAGACCCACACGCCAAAAATGGCGTGTGGTTCCCACACGCCATTTTGTTTTGGCGTGTGGGCCCCGCACGCCAAATAAAATTGGCGTGTGGGCCCTGCACACCAATTGTTTGGCGTGCGGGTCCCCCCTTGCTCACATAATTGAGTGGGAGGGCCCACTCGATTACGTGAGCGAGGCCCCTCCCGGCACGAGGCTGTATAACCTCGTCAGCCAGGAGGAAGTCCTCCTGGCCGACAAGGTTGTATAACCTCGTCGGCCGGGAGGACTTCCTCCTGGCCGACGAGGTTGTATAGCCTCGTCGGCCGGGAGGACTTCCTCCTGGCCGACGAGGTTGTATAGCCTCGTCGGCCGGGAGGACTTCCTCCTGGCCGACAAGGTTATACAACCTCGTCGGCCAGGAGGAAGTCCTCCCGGCCGGCGAGGCTATACAACCTCGTCGGCCAGGAGGAAGTCCTCCTGGCTGACGAGGTTGTATAACCTCGTCAGCCGGCAGGACTTCCTCCCGGCTGACGAGGTTATACAACCTCGTCAGCCAGGAGGAAGTCCTCCTGGCCGACAAGGTTGTATAGCCTCGTTGGCCGGGAGGAAGTCCTCCCGGCCGACGAGGCTATACAACCTCGTCGGCCAGGAGGACTTCTTCCTGGCCGACGAGGTTGTATAACCTCGTTGGCCAGGAGGAAGTCCTCCCGGCCAACGAGGTTATACAACCTCGTCGGCCAGGAGGACTTCCTCCTGGCTGACGAGGTTGTATAACCTCGTCAGCCGGCCCCGCTCACGTAATCGAGTGGGCCCTCCCACTCGATTATGTGAGCGAGGGGGGACCTGCACGCCAAACAATTGGCGTGTGGGACCCGCACGCCAATTGTTTGGCGTGCGCTCCCACACGCCAATTGTTTGGCGTGTGGGAGCGCACACCAAACAATTGGCGTGTGGGGCCCACACGCCAATTTTATTTGGCGTGCGGGGCCCACACGCCAAAAAAAAATGGCGTGTGGGAACCACACGCCATTTTTGGCGTGCGGGTCTCACACGCCAATTTATTTTGGCGTGTAGACCCTACACGCCAAAAAAAAATGGCGTGTAGGCCCCGCACACCAAAAAAAATTGGCGTGCGGGTTGGCGTTGGCGTGCGCACTTGGCGTGCGTTTATCAACGCCCTTGATAATCTGTCATCCCAATTGGGCCACAAATGTTAAATATGTATTTAGTGATGTTTACATATGTCTATTTTGAGTTTTAGTATGGTTTTATTATTGTCTGATGAATATTCTGTTTGTCATACAGGTTGTATATTCTACTCTTGATGTTTATAGTATTTTAAGGTGGATTTACTACTAGAAGGAGTAAGTTTACAGGGGTACTTTGGCTGGGGTACCCTATGTTATTTTACATGTAGAATCAGAATATTGAATAATATTCTATTATTCATATGTTTTTATATCTATATTTTCTCTTTTTATGGCTTAAAGAGTAACAATGTCTCTTTCATAAGTAACAATGTCTCTTTCATGATTGTTTTGTAATGATGTCTCTTTCATTATTGTTTTGTAATAATGTCTCTTTCATTATTATATTTTTATACATTTTTTTCAGGTTGTCTCTGACATAGTAGCAAGCTGACATTCAAGATGTCTTGAGAGTGAGTAGCACCAGCTGAGGGTTTGGGTTTGTTTGATTTCTCGTGAGCTTCATGTAGATTTTTCAGATGTTTAAAAGCCTGGGTTCTCTGAGAATGAGGTAGTAATTCATCAGATAACCAGTTGATGAATGAAGAGAGTCACATTCAAGCAACAAGGAATGTACACACCTGAGCACTAATTTTTGGGTCATTCTGGATCATCTTCAGTGTAACTTTGTCGGCTCCATTGGCAGCCTCAAGAAATTCATCAAAGACTTTGTTGTCTTCCAAGGTAGTCTTGTTCTTCTCAAGAAATCACCTGCCATGTGGAATCATTGCATACCATGAAATTTCTCCTCATTCATCCTGATTTTGGGCAAGTGCACCCAACTCTTTTGCATCACAGGTACTGATTGTATCAATAGCTAACTGTTTGAAAGCAGCAAGATCAGTGTTAGATATATTCCAAGAAAAGGAAATTTTTTTTAGCCGGAGAAACAAGTTTGTTGTACTTGTCCTCAACCTTTTTTTACAAGGCCTTTTGTTTTTTGGATGCTCAAATACCCCAGGTGATAGACCAGTTACCCAATCCATGTTGATTATATCCCAAGGTTTGGAAGGTTCTTCAATTTTCTGCATGATTCCAAACCTTTTTCCTGTTTTTTTGTTAGATTTTTGACATCTCTCACAACTATGACAATATTCTTGTGTCTCAGTTCTCCAGTTGGGCCACCATGCACAGTATTTCACTCTTTCACAAGTACGGTCTTCAGAAAAATGTCCTGAAAAGACTGAGTCATGGCATTCATGCAATATAGTGGTGACTGTGCTCCAGTCTGTTAGGACTATGACTGAAGTGTGCTTAGTTCTGTGATAAAGTAAACCATCAAATAAGGAGAACCTTCCCTCAGCTAGGGCTGTTTTCTATGGCTCTTCCAGCTGACTTATCAGTCCCTCCTCTTTGTGCTCTTTCTTTAGTGCTTCACAAATAAGGGTAACATTCTTATCTTGTTTATAGCTTTCTCTAACTAAATCAAAGAATTCTTCACTTAGGTCACTGGTATGTATCCCCATTATTGGTATATTTTGTTCATCATCCTTGTCATATGCTGGGTTATCAGGTGTATTAGGCAAGGGCCATCTGCTTAGACCATCTGCATTTTTATGCATATTCCCTGCTCTATGTATGATGGTCATGTTGCTTCTATATTCTTGGATAGCTATTTGCCATCTTAACATGTGCCTGTTGGCTGTCTTCATGTTAAGGAGTGATTTAAGTGCTGTACAGTCAGTAATGACATCAAAGCTACTTCCATCCAAATAGTAGTGGAGTTTGTCCAGTGCCCAAACTAAACATAAGCATTCCAGTTGGCTGGCTCCATATCTTCCTTCACTGTCTTTCAATTGTCTTGAAATGAAAACTATTGGGCCTTCTGTAGGCACATCTCTGACAAGTTGTACCTGATGTAAGGCAGCTCCTACTCCTTCCATGCTGGCATCCACATATAACTTAAAGCGTTTTGACCAGTCAGGAAAAAAAAACAACAGTGCAGCTGATGTCAGCTTATGCCTTAGTAAATGGTATGCTGCCAGTCTTTCAGTAGTTATTTCAAACACTACATCTAGCTTGCTCAGTTCTGTCAGAATTCTGGCTATTTCAGCAAACTTGCTTATGTGTTGCCTGTAGTATCCTGCAAAACCTAAGAATGACTGCATCTCTTTCCTGTTTTGAGGCATAGGTTTTTTCAGGACTGCTGCTACTTTATTTTGATCTATAGCTGGAGACAGTCCTGATACTACATGTCCCAAAGCTTTTATTTCTGGGTAACAAAAATTGCACTTCTTTAAAGAGATTTTCATGTTCATCTTGATGACCTTTTTTAGGATAATGTCCAGTCTCTGGAGGTGGTCTTCTCAGGTGTTTGACATGATTATTATATCATCAATGTATATAATGACCCAGTGTTCATCTATCTCATTCCTGAATTCCATATCCATCATTCTCTGGAAGTGAGATGGGGCATTCTTGATCCCAAATGGCATTCTGGTGTATTCAAAGATTCCCTTGTGTAGGATGATTCTCAGGTATTTCCTGGAGTCTTCATGTACTATGTTTTGATGGAATCCTTTGAGGACATCCATGCTAGATATATATTTTGCTCTAGCTAGATTATTAAGTGTCTCATGTATCTTGGGCATAGGGTACCTATTTGGTTCTGTGTAAGAGTTCAGGGCTCTGAAATCCCCTACCATCCTTGACTTCCCATTATTCCAAGCTATTATGACTGGGGCGGTTATTTCTACTATCTCATTATGTCCAATCTTCCTCAGGACACCTAGTTTCAGCAGCTCATCAATGTGCTACTCTAGTGCTTCTCTGCTTCTAGGGCTAGCAGGGTATGGAGGTCTCCTAAGAAGAGGTGGGTATGGTTTCTCCACATTCAGGGTCAGTTTTACCTGGTGACCTATGATTGCTCCAAAAGGTTGATCAACAGTAGCAAAGGCTTCCTTATTATGAAACAGTAGTTCAAGGAGTGTGTTCTTTTTGCTCATTTCCAGTGACTCATTGACTCTAGCTTCAGAGACACAGTTACTAATGAATTCCTCAAAAACTTTTCCTAAATCCACCTTTGTAGGTGTGTGGTTCTCATTCTGAGATATGATTAAAGGATTCTTTTTGGTAAGAAAGAGAATTTTTTGTTTTTGTTCCCATTTCCAATTGTAAAGTATCTTTCTCTACTATTGCTGATGTCAAATCCATATAATATGAGATAATCATTTCCCATTATGAAGTAATCTACATTTGTGTTATCCATTACTACAAATTCAGCTTGAATCCTCACAGATCCTTTAGTGTGAGGAAAGACTAGGCTCATTTCTATGATACCTAAAGGGGCCAGTTTATCACTGCAGCTGCTGAACTTGGTGTTGGTGGCTGGTAAGAGTTTATATCTCCATTCAGGGAAAACTTTGTTCAAAAATTTGTCTCCTACTATTGAGCATGAATCTCCACCATCTAACAGGCACTTCCATTTATTATTGGAGTGGTAGACATAGGTCAAGTTATTTAGGCCAGAAATATGGGCAAGTCCCCTCTCTGGCTTGGTTCTCACTAACCTGGCATCCTCAATGTGGGACCATGAGTATGAGTCATCCCATATTTGTGGTAAGTTACTGTTCATTTGGATTTCAGATATGGGCACATTTTCCTCTATGCTGACTTCAATCATGTGTATGAAGTTATCTCTAGTTGAGTATAACTCATCATTTTGGATGGCTAGGATCATTTCTTGGTCTGCCAAGTCTTCTTCATTTTCAGATGGGTAAGAATCTGGGTTTGACTGTTTGTCTTGTTCAGGTTCTTCTTCTTCCCTGTCAATGTTGTTGACTCTCTGTCTATTTCTAAAACAATTTATGGCATTATGGCCTGTTTTCTTGCATGTAGAGCATATCTGACTTTTGCCCTTGTTTGCTTCAGGGTCTTCAATTTTCTTAGGATGGTCCACTTTCTTCTCATCAGTATTGGGAATCCTTGGTTGTGTTTTGTTGTAAGGTTGGTGTCTTCTGATCACACTTCCCCTTCCCAGCACTTCTTCTACTGTGCTAACCAAGTCCTCAAATGTGATGAGCTGTTCATCCTTCTTATACCTGCTTTTAACAGCATGTTCTAGGTCTGCAGAGCATTGTTTCAGCAGCTTCTCACATACCACAAATTGGCTTAGTTCTGGCTGAAAAGCTTTGAGCCTGTCTCTTTGAGCATTGAACCAAGTGTGAAGGTTCCTTAAATCATTATCATAGATTTCCCTTTCAAATTTCTTCTGCATTTTCCATTGCCATTGAGTTGTACCAAGCTTTTTCTCAAGTTGTATTTTCCACCAATCCCAGGGGTGGGAGCCATGGGTTTCCCTCATGTTCATGTACCATGTCCTGGCTGTTTTTTCTAACACCATTCCTAGGCGGCTAACAATCATATGATCTTTCATCTGGTAGTCTTGTGCATGCATATCTACTTGTTTAATAAAGTTTTTATGGTTATATTCACCCTCTCCACTAAATTTCTCCCAGTCAGCTGGGGCGTTGATAAACGCACGCCAAGCGCGCACGCCAATTTTTTTTGGTGTGCGGGGCCTACACGCCATTTTTTTTTGGCGTGTAGACCCTACACGCCAAAAAAAAATGGCGTGTAGGCCCCGCACACCAAAAAAAATTGGCGTGTGGTTCCCACACGCCATTTTTTTTTGGCGTGTGGGCCCCGCATGCCAAATAAAATTGGCGTGTGGGCCCCGCACGCCAATTGTTTGGCGTGCGCTCCCACACGCCAAACAATTGGCGTGTGGGAGCGCACGCCAAACAATTGGCGTGCGGGGCCCACACGCCAATTGTTTGGCGTGCGGGTCCCCCCTTGCTCACATAATCGAGTGGGAGGGACCACTCGATTACGTGAGCGAGGCCGGCTGACGAGGTTATACAACCTCGTCAGCCGGGAGGACTTCCTCCTGGCTGACGAGGTTGTATAACCTCGTCAGCCGGGAGGAAGTACTTCCTCCTGGCTGACGAGGTTGTATAGCCTCGTCGGCCGGGAGGACTTCCTCCCGGCCAACAAGGCTATACAACCTCGTCGGCCAGGAGGACTTCCTCCTGGCTGACGAGGTTGTATAACCTCGTCAGCCGGGAGGAAGTCCTCCCGGCTGACAAGGCTATACAACCTCGTCAGCCAGGAGGACTTCCTCCTGGCCGACGAGGTTGTATAGCCTCGCCGGCCGGGAGGACTTCCTCCTGGCCGACGAGGTTGTATAACCTCGTTGGCCAGGAGGAAGTCCTCCTGGCCGACGAGGCTATACAACCTCGTCGGCCAGGAGGAAGTCCTCCTGGCTGACGAGGTTGTATAGCCTCGTCAGCCAGGAGGACTTCCTCCCGGCTGACGAGGTTATACAACCTCGTCAGCCAGGAGGAAGTCCTCCTGGCCGACGAGGTTGTATAGCCTCGTCGGCCGGGAGGAAGTCCTCCTGGCCAACAAGGCTATACAACCTCGTCGGCCAGGAGGACTTCCTCCTGGCTGACGAGGTTGTACAACCTCGTTGGCCAGGAGGACTTCCTCCTGGCTGACGAGGTTGTATAACCTCGTCAGCCGGGAGGAAGTCCTCCCGGCTGACGAGGTTATACAGCCTCGTGCCGGGAGGAAGTCCTCCCGGCTGACGAGGTTGTATAACCTCGTCAGCCGGCCTCGCTCACGTAATCGAGTGGTCCCTCCCACTCGATTATGTGAGCAAGGGGGGACCCGCACGCCAAACAATTGGCGTGTGGGCCCCGCACGCCAATTGTTTGGCGTGCGCTCCCACACGCCAATTGTTTGGCGTGTGGGAGCGTACGCCAAACAATTGGCGTGCGGGGCCCACACGCCAATTTTATTTGGCGTGCGGGGCCCACACGCCAAAAAAACATGGCGTGTGGGTCTCACACGCCCTTTTTTTTGGCGTGTAGACCCTACACGCCAAAAAAAAATGGCGTGTAGGCCCCGCACGCCAAATAAAATTGGCGTGCGGGTTGGCATTGGCGTGCGTTTATCAACGCCCAGTCAGCTGTCCTGGGGATCGCTTTCCACAATTCTGTGAGATACTGGTATCCTTCATTAGAGGAGTTTGGTTTACCCTGTTGGTGTGGGTGTTCTAAGTTAATGACCTGGGGTTTTTCCTCCACTAGATTTACTTCCTCTTTTTCTAGAGTAGTGCCTGAGGCTAGGTGTGGGGCTGAATCTTTTTCTTTCCCCCCATTGGGTGTTTTTGAGGAAATAACCAGTTGCTTAATTTCAGCTAGTTGGTTTTCTATTTTATTCAGTCTTTGAACTTCAGTCAATTGAAATTGTTCTATCTTTGAGAACATTTGACTAATAAATGTGTTAGTCTCTCTACTATTTTTAGAGTAGTCATTCTGTAGGGTAGCAATTTGCTCTCCTACTCTAGTTTCCATATCTCTTACTTCTTCTCTGATGTAATCAGCTTTATTTTGAAATAATTCATTGGAGATTATTGTTGCTTTTTTGATCTCATGGATAAGGTTTTCTCCTATTCCTATTTGGTCAAAATGATCAACTACTTTGGAGGGTATTTCATTAATTGAATCCGTTATGGTTTTTTGATTACTAACAGATTTATTAGTTAAGGAATTCATATCCTTCTCAAATTTAGAGGCAACATGGTTAAGACTATTTGTAATATACAACAATAGAGTACTTTGTACTTCTTCTAATAATGTAGTAGTGGCTCTTATTGAGTTATTGTACTCATGAGAGCTCCTCGGGCTCAAACTAACTGATTTGCTCAGTTTTTCTTGCGTCCGTTGTTTTGACGGTCCGCCCAGCCTGACGCTCTGCGGAGGAAGTCCGCTGCTTCCAGCGTCCTCTCGATGCTTCTGTCCGAGGGGCCAGAGCTGCTGCTTTCTTGCCAGTCACAATCTTTCCTCTTCCCTTGATAGGGTTTGTTGGATCAGTTGTTCGTTGACAAAGATGGTTCTGGCTGAGGCGGTGTCTTTTGCTCTCTCGGAGGGGGAGGGTGAGCCTGTTTGAACTGAGCTAGCTTGGCTTTGGCGCTCCAGTTTTGGCTTAACTCGTTCGTCGTTTGGTCGCCGACCATACTCCTTAGAGTTTCTTGGGCTGAGATGCATTGCCTGAGGAACATTTCTGTTAGCCTCAGTTGATGCATCGTCCTTGCTGTAATGAACGAGTCGTACACCATGTTCAGCATTGATAGGGCTGCTTGGGCTTCTGGCTCCAAGACTTGAGACTGGCCGTTCTTGAAAACTGGCGGGATCGATTCCCCTCTCTGTTGGGGGTAGATCAGTGATCAATTGTCCTCAATCATAGGACCCGACGGGAATTTGTTCGCGGTTGGCGTCATAACAATCCTCTTTGCGTTGAGTAGGGTCTGTGCTGCCGCTCCAATAGTATTCGGAGGGAGCGATACCGCCATGGTTTCTTGTGGATGGTTGATCGTCATGTTTGACATAGCTTCTGAAGCTGCCTGGGACAACGGGGCTGTTGGTTGCTTCGACAGCGTTTTTTCCGCTTCTAAGCACAGGTGGAGTCATTTTTAGTAAAAAATTTGTAATAGGAGATAAAAATTTCTCTCACTTTTCTTTGGTTTCTTTTTAACCGTCTTTGGGACTTGTACGTTGTCTTGTATAGCCACCCAACTGTTGGGGTTGATCAGCGATCCTTCGGGGAACAAGGGATTGGCTTGTATCGTTTGTTCCAGTTCAGTGTTATTGATGAACACTTGGAACTCTATTGGTTTCAAAAAAAGGAAAAAATTTATTTTTAATTTTTCATTGAGACGTTTCTTATGACTTTTCAAAAGATTACTCACGGCGTTCCGCTAGTTCTTGATTGAACTCGGAAATGGTGAAAGATATTGGTACGGTTTGCACGGGGTGTGTTTTGTTTTTCTGTGAAAAAGGAATTGACCTGTCAATATCTTAATATGAGAAGATATGTAGGATGGCTGGTTACTGGCTAGCTAATCCTTAACAAATAGATGTTTTGGCGCATAAATGAAGTTTGGTTCTCAATGTCTGGACGAAATGTTTATTTGAGGGAGGTGAGGGTTGTTTGATTCCTTGCAAGTTGCAAGAGTTCTAATTTTGAAAAATTTTATATAGAAAATTTTTTGTATTGACAATTATGTATAATTGATTTTGGTGGATTGCTTATGTAACAAGCGGTAGAAGAGCGGTCTCAACAAAAAAAATTTTGGAGGATGAAGGTTGATTATGTTAATCGGTGGGATTGCTTATGTAAAAAGCGGTTCAGGAGTGGTCTCGACGAAAAAAACAATTTTGGAGGAAGAATTTTGTTGATTATGTGTAATCTTGTGGAGTTGCTTATGTAAAAGCAGTTGAGGGGTGGTATCAACAAAAGAAATTTACCGAGGGAGTATGTTGATTATGTATAATCAGTGGAGAGTTTGGACAGAACTTTTTCTGGTCCGCTGAATTTTAGACTTATAAGGTCTGAGGTATGACTAGCAAGGATTTTCAAAAATTTTATTTGAAACATTTGCAAGGTTACTGGGTTAAATTTACCAATGAGGCCCCCAATTGTGAGCCTGGGTCTCTCTAGTGACAACAGGACACAAGGAAAAAGGCTTTGTAGAAGCCAACAAAAAAATGAGTATGTTGAACTCAAGCTCAACTTTATGATAAAAGGAGCTAAGTTGCCAAAAGACAACCTCCAACCTAGAATATAGGTCTGCAATAAAGCACTTTAAGGGTAGTTGGGTTTGTTTAACCAAAAGAGGAGGACAGATTTGGTTCCTTTGTTTAAGGGGATGGATTGTTGGTGATATAAGGGAGGAAATGGTGCTGATAAACAGAATACTGGCTGGTTGGTTACTTCAAAGACTTGTAAGGCAATAATAAGAATGTAATTCTAATTGGTGACTTAGAAATCTGGGTGAAAAACCAAGAAGGCAGTAATGGGTGTGTTTATGTATGTTTTCTTTCCATCAGCTCAGAGTACTTCTTTAAATAGTACTTGGCTGGGTGCTTTTAGTGCCTGTATAAGTACATGTAATTCTCAACCTCCTTGTTGAATTACCATGTGGGCTTAAGCTGTACGTAGACCAGGTGTCATGTAATTAATCTGACACATGGTGTTTGGGGCTTAGTGTAGAAACTAGTGGCTTGGTATTCTCAATCTGGAATGGCCACTAGTTTCAAAGTAGAAAACATTAATTTGTACTGTTACAATATGTGTTACAGTATCTTCTAAGGGTTATGTCTTCCCTTTAGACTATAATCCTTATCTTTCCAAGGATAAGGTAATTATCCATAGGTCTCACATATTATAAGGTATGTGTTTTATTTTATTATGAGTTTATCCATTGTTACATGAGCTGCCAAGCTCTATTCCCCTTTTTCTAGGGGACTTTGGTTTATTTTGAAGTCTTTAGGGCAATAAGTGTTGGCTTAACTGTAGGTTTAGGACATACTTATTATCTCTAAGGCTGACATCTGCATTGACAAACACCCAGGCCTACTTGGCTCCACCAGCCTCAGTAAAAGAATTAATCACCCCAACAGTGAAGGTGAGTAATCTTACTGCAGAGTCCATAGGTTTGCTACTAAGCCAATGCCTGATGGCTAATGTCTCTGTAATAATTAGACCCAGTCAATCAGAACCGTCTAGCCAATTGTATAAGAGTCCAGCCATCCATTACCTGCCATAAAGGAGCCAACAATTTTTTTGCTCTTAGGTAAAGGGTCTTTTCTTTAGCTTTGTCATCTATAATATTTCTACTATGTTATCTCTTTTATTTTGTATTTAAAAGTTATAAATTATTTATCTAACTTGAAATGTCACTCTTAGTGTTCTAATTCTTTTATTTATTACTAGGTGATGACAGGCCTTTTGTTTATGTATTGTTATTATGAGTTAACTTGTCTTATTATTATGAAGTATCACTTGTCTAATAATGAATCTTTATTTTTTATTTTTTCAGGTTGTCTGTGAACTAGTAGCCAGCTGGCAATGGTGGTCTTTTTAGAAACTGAAATGGATCACAGGGCTCTCTGGAAAGACTCACCCGATGCTCTGGGTGTTCAATTTTTCAGTATCAAAGGCATGCATGGATTTCGCCATTGGTGTAGGTTGTAGAAATAAATACACTTTATTGCAGCTAACTCCAAATGCTAATAGTAGTAACAACATTTAACAATAAGGAGAAAATAAAGCAATAATGAGTGAATTGTTAGAATGAGATAAAATTAAATAGAATTGTGAAGTACCTTTTTGAGTTCTAGTCTAAACAATGACTCAAAATAAGGAAATAGGAAATATATAAATGGAGATAATGGAAATCAATAACAAGCCTATCGGAAGAAAGAAACTGAGATTGATTGGAAAATAAATCAGAGATCAGGTAATACCTCCACTTGAGTTACAACTGAGCTCCTCCTGAGTTTCCTAAGTCCTGGAATTGAGTGAGTGTGTTGGATCTAGTTGATAAGCAGTTTGTGTCAAGGTTCAAGTTGCACCAGAGCTATCACGGAAAAAGGTGTTGATGAAACAAGCCCCAATAATAATGGTTAGTGATTTATCACATGCATATGCATGAGTGAGATGGTAGGTTAAGAGCATCCACAATCGTTTTGATAAGTCGGCTCAATAAGCCAACTTGATCAAGACGTTGCTGTCAGCTTGCTACCATGTCAGAGACAACCTGAATAGCATCTAAAAAACATATAAAACAAAAAACATATATAACAAAATAATAGTGAAAGAGACATTGTTACAAAACAATTATGAAAGAGACATTGTTACTTATGAAAGAGACATTGTTACCCTTTACGCCATAAAAGTAAAAATATAAACATAAAAACATATGAATAATAGAATATTATTTAATATTCTGATTCTACATGTAAAATAACATAGGGTACCCCAGCCAAAGTACCCCTGTAACTTTACTCCTTCCAATGGTAAAACCACTTTAAAAACTACTATAATCATAAGTATAAACATGAATAGTAGAATATACAACGTGGATGACAAACAGAATAATCATCATACAATAATAAAACTATGTTACAACTCAAAAGAGACATATGTAAACATCACTAAATGCATATTTGACATTTGTGGCCCAATTGGGATGACAGATTACCAATGGTGATCATGACAGATTTTTTACATAGTTACCACTTCAGTTGGACACTCTGAAGCGCACACTTGAACCTTGTTACATGATAGTAACTGTGGCAAAACTCACATGTCAACCATTGACATCATTGCCAATCTGTCATGGCTCATCCTTAGTAGTTACTACTAAGAATCATGACACAGGACAGCCCTCTCTAGCACTCCTGTTTCGCCACCAAGGCTCCAAAGAAGATATTTAAGAAGCTCTTCTTTCCCCTACATACATGGCATTCCACCAGTCATAGTAACCAGTGTCCTGCCCTGTAAGTTGGTCTTTATAGACTTGATCCTTCTGTCCTCTTTTTACCCAACTGCCCAGTCTTCAGAAAATCATCCCACCGCCTCAGCCTGTCCAGTTAAACCCTAGAAGAGCCCCTTCCTTCAAGAAAAGACCATAACAGTAAGTCCTTTTCTTTCAGGAGTTGTGGCCCTTCTAGCCATCTTTACTGGGATCAAAACAACCCCTGCTTGCAGGCCCCAGTTGTAACAGGTCACCAATTTCCTCTGATTTTGCAAGAAAACCTGTGGAGGGAACTAAACCACCCCTGCTTGCAGGCCCCTCCTTAAAAAATATATTCATATATTTTTTATATCTCTTAAAACCACCATATTACCATCCTTTTTTGTCTTTGCACCCTGTGTAGCTAGAAGGATCTTAGTCCTTGGCATCACAGAGCGTGCCAGTTGCACACTTTTGCGCTCAATAGCGCTCCATAACTGTCAATTTGATAAAATTCTTGATAGAGGTCCATAAATTTATGGACCTCTATTGAGCTCAATAACATAACTCATGATTATCTTTCACAAGTCACCAACCCCCCCCCCCCCCAATCCCCAACTTCAACCAATACATCAATCAACTCATCTGATAGCCACAGTCTTTCAAGCCAAGCAACCCATACCATCCAAACTGATTCCTGCTGATAAGGTAAAATTACCACCCTCATCATTGTCCATACCACCTAAGAATCCAGCGAAGATCAACACGAGTACCAAGATTATTCCTAGGATTTTGAACTCTGCACAGCACAAATTGTGCGCCTTGAGAACCTCTAGTAACCCAATTCCAACCTGAATGGTTGGGTGTTCCAAAAAGCATAAAGATCTGGTCTGCCCGCTGACTCAAACCATCAGCTTGCAAGGCCAACTCGTTTTTTAATTGGATTGGTTCTTCCTTTGTAGATGCTCAGTCTTAGTGCCTAATGATGATCATCTACAAGATGTATCAAAGCTCACAAGTTGAGTTGGTGGCCCCACACGTTCCCAAATAATTTAAGTTGTGTTTGCCTTTTTTTATTTTGTTGTTACTCTCATCTTTACTAGCTACACATTTTTCAAATTTGTGCTGGACACATTATGTTATAACTATTCTTGCAATTAAAAAGTCTCTATCAATAGAGGCTTGATTCAGAAAATTTCTAGTTCACCAGACCACCTGTTCAAAATCCATCCATTTGTCCCTGGTAGCCCTCAGCTTGAGCTGGTGCTAGATCAATTAAATAGAATGGACATCAGTATCAATCTTTGGTGTTGGTTGAAATAGTCAATCTAACTCAACTCAACAGAGACCCAGTTTGGCAATCACTCCTCTGCCCTTTCCGGTGATGATACATTGTTTGTGAATTTTGGTTGCATGAGAGTTTGAAGGTAGGTTGGTAAGTGATCACTGAGCCTGGGCCCTGAGCTATAGATTTGATGATCAGATTCAGTAGTTTGTTGGTCGTTTACTTTCTTACTGACTGACCTTCATTGGGAGTCCTTTGTTTCTTAATTACAATCAAGAAGAACAAATCATACTCAAGAATCTTGAAGAACAATGATTATACACAAGAATCTTCTTCAATGAGTATTGTCATAAGATAAATGAATTAAATCCAATCAAAGATAAATTAATTAAATCCAATCAAATAAAACAAGTGAGCATAAAACTGATTCTTGATCAGTGTAAAAAATATTCCTATGTTCCTTTGCCAATGAAATCAAGGTGAATATAAAAACAGTAAACAAGTGAGTAGAAAAGACAGATGTCTTCTGTAAGGATAAGAATTATAATCAAGAATGGTATAAATCAGGGGAGCATAAAGTTGAGATTCTTCATCAATTTAAGAAAAACCTATATTCCTTTGGACAATGAAAACAAGTGAGTATATTATTTTGAATTTTGCATGTTGAATTTTATATTTTATATTTTATATTTTATATTTTAATCATGTTAGTAAAAAATAAAATGAGTATAAAAAAGGAAACAAGTGAGTGGAACAACTTAGTAGAAAAAAAAGTGAGTATAAAAAAAAGGAAACAAGTGAGTAGAAGAAATATATTTCTTCTGTAAGGATAAAAATCATCATCAACAATATGAGTAGAAAAAATGAATTTCTCCAGAAGGACAAAGATGATAATGAACAAGGACAAAACTTATACTCAAGAATCTTCTTCAGTGAGTATGGTCATCCATCATGCCCCTTTGTAGCCATTTGTGGATCTTCAGGTCCTCTCTTAATCTGGAATGGGTTGCAGAGTTGCGAAGGTCATGGTTTCTTTGGAGGTATGCCATTGTGGAATGTTCTAAAGAGGGGTCTCTGTGATTTGATAGAACTTGAGCAGATATAGAAGGATTTCCAATAAATTGATCATGTTCTGATCTGGATTCAACAATCATGTTGTGTAAAATAACACAACAGGTCATTATTCTCTTGAAATCTTCTATATCCCATAAACGGAATGGCTATTTGATAATTCCCCATCTTGCTTGCAAAACCCCAAAGTCTCTTTCAATTTATTTCCTTGCAGCCTCTTGAAGCTTAGCGTCATGCCGGCTGGCATCATCTTGTGGGTTTGATATAGTCTTAACAAGAGTTGACCAAGGAGGATATATTCCATCAGCCAAGTAGTATCAATGTTTATACTGGTTGCTGTTGACTTGAAACAAAACATGATCCTCTGTTCCAGATAGTAGTGCATCAAATAGGTGGCTACAGTGAAGGACATTGATGTCATTGAGAGCTCCAGGTGTACCAAAGAAACAGTGCCAGATCCAAAGGTTTTGGCTTGCAACAGCCTCTAATATCATAGTTGTAGTCCTCTCCTTTCCAGTAAACTGACCGGCCCAACCTTGAGGACAATTTTTCCACTCCCAGTGCATCCCATCAATTGATCCCAGGCAGCCAGGGAAACCACGGTCCTCATATTCACGCAATATTTGATGCTTTTCTGCAGTGTTTGGTGGTCTCAAGTATTCATGCTGCACTGCCAGCATACCCTGCCAGCATAATTGCCTAGGATGAAGTCATCCTAGTTAAACTGGGATGCACTCAACCAATTTAAACTTGGTTGAAATCAACTGATGAAATATAAATCCAAGGGACCCCCCTTGGTTTTATATTTCATTGGTTGAGTTCAACCGATTTTAAATTGGTTGTTTTCATCCTAGTTTAACTGGGATGAACTCAACCTAGGCAATTATGCTGGTAGTGATAATTGCCTAGGTTGAGGTAATCCCAGTAAAACTAGGATGCAAACAAGCCAATTTAAAGTAGGTTGACCTCAACCAATGATATAGAAAACCAAGGGGGGTCCCTTGGATTTATATTTCATCAGTTGATTTCAACCAAGTTTAAATTGGTTGAGTGCATCCCAGTTTAACTGGGATGACTTCATCCTAGGCAATTATGCTGGCAGTGCTGGCATAAGGTGATGATGTCTTGCACAACTTTCCTCAGAGTTTGGAGAGAAGTAGTCTCTCCAATCCAAACATATTCAATTGTAATGTCTGCAGACATCCCATATGCCAGCTGGCGCAACACACAAGTTATCTTCTGATGGGGTGACAATCCAATTTTGTAGGGATGAAACTATCCCCTTTCAGACTCAATGAAGGGGTGCATTTATACACCCCCTGTCTGAAAGGGGATAGTTTCAAACATCCACCCCCTGTTTTGTATTTTTTATTACGTATTTTGTATTTTGTATTTTGTAATTTGTTTTATTATTTATTATTTATTATTTATTATTTATTATTTATTTTTCATTTTTCATTTTGTTTTTGTGTATAGTTTCAACCATCCACCCCCTGTTTTTGTATTTTTTATTATGTATTATGTATTATGTATTATGTATTTTTTTATTTTTTACTGTTTATTTTTCATTTTGTTTTTCCACCCCCTGTTTTTGTATTTTTTATTATGTATTATGTAATTTTTTTTATTGTTTATTGTTTATTTTTTATTTCTTATTTTTTATTTTATATTTTATATTTTATATTTTTATTTTTTATTTTTCATTTTGTTTTTTGTGTATAGTTTCAAACATCCACCCCCTGTTTTTGTATTTTTTTATTATGTATTGTGTATTTTTTTTTATTGTTTATTGTTTATTGTTTATTGTTTATTGTTTATTGTTTATTAGGGGGTATCAAATATGACCAAATCCACCATTATCTAATCAACTGGTTTTGAAAATCCACCATTTTTAAAAACAATGGATATCAACATAAAATGATTCAAAATTCTCAAAAGTTAAATTTTATTGAAAAACTAATTCACTGGTTTCAAAGGTGGATTTTGTCATATTTGATACGCCCTATTGTTTATTTTTTATTTTGTTTTTCCACCCCCTGTTTTTGTATTTTTTATTATGTATTGTGTTTTTCTAAATGCTTGGACTGATTTTCATCAAGATTTGTTAAAATCTGTCAAAAAAACAAAACAATATTTTATGTTTTTCAAAACCCATGATCTGGTCATTAGTGATAACCATGGCTGATTCCTGATGCTGTGCGTGGCAGTAACCTGAAGATTAAACTGGGGCTGTGGCCTTAATCCCATAACCTTGCCATCCAAAAATCATCAAAAAAATCCAAGCATTTGTAAAAAGACAATATTTTGATTTTTTTTTCATTTTTCATTTTTCATTTTTCATTTTTTCATTTTTCATTTTTTCATTTTTCATTTTTTCATTTTTCGTTTTTTCATTTTTCATGTTTCATTTTTCTATTTTTCATTTTGCATTTTTCATTTTGTTTTTTGTTTTTTGTGTTGTGTTTTGTGTTTTCTTGTGTTGTGTTTTGTATTTTTTGGTGTTGTGTATTATTTTTTTTCGGGGTGTTGTAGTGCTCCTCTGCAACACGAGTTATCGACTCGAGTTGCAGAGGGCACAAGTGTGGATCGGCTCGATAACCCAGCAATCGAGCCGGGTTATCAAGCCACAAGTGGGGACAGGGTCGATAAATTAACTGTCGAGCTCGCTAAGAGCTCGACAGTTGTCGAAAAGTTAGTGAAACGATTGTGGATGCTCTAAAGCGAGTGCTTACCACCATCCAATCTGCAGATTCAGCCACGTCAGCAACAGACGAAGAGCATCAAAGAATCGAACGAAGCAAGCGACCTACAAGGTAAGTTATGCTAGTTCCTAAAAGTGAAGAAGTAGCAGAGGCTAACTAGTTAATGGAAACCATAATAGCTATAGCACTCGCACTCCACTTGTCAGCTTGCTACTATGACAGAGCAACCTGTCACAAGTTAACCACAAAATTATTATAAAAAATATAGAATATCAAATAATATTTAGAATATTAGTTGATATTCTGAATCTACACTAAATTTAACCTAGGGTACCTCACTCACAGGTACCCCTAATTCCCACTCCTTCACTATGTAAATTAGCAAAGAAGAATTAGCAAGTACCTTTTAAATAAAAAGTACTTGCCGTAATTAAATGCTTATATATATATTTACATATGCTTAAAACCCATTTCCAGTCACGGAAATGAGGTGTTGTGTAAATTGGGGGAGATAGTGTAAATACACCGTGTTTTACTCAAACCCCGCGTACCGCAGTCCGCAGAGCTTGAAGTTCAACCCGCGTGACTGAAAGCCCGCGCCAAAGTTGGGATACAAGCCCCCGCGCAAGCACTAAGCCCCTTACAGACTCCCAGCTTGGCACGCGGACTCCACAGTCACTCAGGTACACCCAAAACAGTAAAAACACGCCCCAGTGACCTCATTACATATGTTACATATGTAATAACGGTTACTGGGGATTAAATAATTAAATATACTAAAGTGTATTATTATTTATACATATAATTAAAATATACTGACTGAACAAACAGTACAAACAATACTGTGGCTTATTATAAAATACAAATAAGCCACTAGTATTAAATCTATAACAACCAGTACTGATGTACTACAGACTGTAAGACAATATAAATATGTAAATAATAATAAAATACATTAATAAAATCAATTGGTGACGTGTATTCAAAGCAGGGGCTGCTGAAGCGTCACCAAGAAAGCAAAAATGGCCAAAATGTGGTCCTAAGATCCCACAAGTTGGCCAATAATAACTACAGGGTCCCCAGGGGGAACTCAAGACTATTTAAGGAGCTCTTCAACCGCCCAAAGAAGGCTCCTCATGCTTCCCAATACCCACTAACAACCTTACCCACTTCTTATTAGATATATACATCTTTATAACACAGTCTGGTAAGCTTCTTAGTAGTTATTCTTTAGCCCTGTCTTCCCCAACAACTTCACAGTGCCCATCAAGCTCCACCAACCATCCATCCAACCGCTTCCAACTGTCCAGTTTCACCCAGAATATCCCCAAGATCCCTCAAGGTTTATTACCAGTAAGTAATAACCCTTTTCTTGAAGATATTCCCCCATTTCCATTCCTGGGATTAAACCACCCCTGTTCCAACAGGCCCCAGTGTTCCAGGTACCTAAATCCTCTGCATTTATTTGTAAGATACCTTAGAGGGATCTAAACCACCCCTGATTTATCAGGCCCCTCTGGTTTTTAATTATATTAAATTTATTTAATATAATTATTAATCTATTTTTCTCTCAATTTTTACGTCACAATTCCCCCATATCTTTTGGGAATTGTAACTTGTACCTTACCCAGAGTTTATATAACTCTTTCCATCTATCCTTGCACCACCTGTAGCTAGAAGGACTTGTCCTTGGCATCAGGGAGGCTGACACCACTCGTAAACCGTATATGTAGGTCCCAGCAATTGTAGATCGTCTACTCCACCAAAAGGAGGAAGTGAGTACAACTACTGATGAGAAAAGGAAGACAATGAGCTGATGGCTTGTTATCATAAATGAACAGACGCCACCAGCTCAAACGGACTACTGAGTCGAATCTCTTTCTCTCAAAAGAAATAGAGAAAACGACTCTCGATAACGATACCGCAACCGTCACAAATTCCCTTCCATTTCTCTATCTCTCACTAAAAGTACAGGACTCTGGCCCGCTTTTAGGTAAAGACTTCATACCTTACTTTATGTTCTCTACTATGCGAATCTAGCTACTCAACTGTATGTAAATAGACAAACTACACATTCGATACTAAAGTAATCAATGCTTTTAGTTGTGACAATTCTTTTAGTTTGGATGTAATCGACAGTGGATTAAGGAAATTTGAATCGTATCGCAAGGTGACTTCGTTGTTCTTGTCGAGTCTGAGGAGTTACACTCTTGACACGGGCCCTGAACTCAAGTTCTAAACTGATAATGCATACTACACCGGGCTCAGGGAATCCAATGCATAATCATCTGGGCGTACATGCGTCCAGCGGGTGTCCTTTTTGGAAGGTTGACGGGCTTGGCGGCGACATGGATGCCGATGAGGGCGAGGAGCTGAGTGTTACCTGACGATAAGAGGAGACACAGATATCGGATGTAATGTGCACGCCGTAAATCCGTTTCATATGTTGGCTCGTCCTTCCGTGGCGATAAGTCGTTGAGGACGGCGTCAATCTTGCTTCTCAGTTCGTCGCTGAGTTGGGTTGGGGCTTCTTTTTTTTTTGCTGCTGCATCGAACGCAGCCTTCAGCTCTTGAATTTTTGTGTCGTCATCGAGGTATTTTTTACGAAAAGGGAGATCGTAGGGTTCATATAACTGCACTGTTTGCAGCGAGTTCAGCATAGATGGAATAGTTTAAGTATTCCGGGTGCTAAGATGAGAAAATGACATGCAGATGAAAGGTTCGGTAGACAAAACTTACTCCTGGGGTGGTGAACCCAAAGGACAAGTTCCTGATCTGCAAAACGGACAAGTCGCGAGTAATTTAGCCTGCAGAGGCTCTAATAAGGCCATCTTCAAGGGATGAAACCAGTTCAACAGCAGTGACATCCCGCTTACGGATCATCTTGACATAGTTCACCGCTGTTGCTTGATCCGTTGCATCGATCTTTTCATCGGACGGCTGTGGTAGGTGGGATAATTGGGACGATGATGAAACTGATATTACAAGGAAGGGTGGAGTTTGTTGACGGTTTTGAAAGTCAGGTATCGATATCATCAAGTTCAGTAGAGCAAGCTGGGAGGTAGAGGGGATAGGAGATCTTTTAAAAGGCATAATCTTAAGGCTCGCCTTCTTCGCTGGATGGCCCTACAGACTCGCCGGCCTTGAATGCTGGCAGTCTTTTGTAACCCTTCGAAGGGACACCTAAGAATTTGTTGAATGCGAAAAGCGGATAGAGATGAGAAAGCAGGAACAACGAAGCCAAAAAGCCTTTGGAGAACATATTTGGCTGAGTGATTAAAAATTTTATGCTAAGAATTGGTTCGGTATTATTTTCCTTTTCTAGCTCTGCCTTTAACTTAGAGAGGCATGGAGGATTATGACCGACGGTGTGCTGCAGACTTGCTCGGCGGACAGATGAAGGCTTTATATGCCTCTTCATCTTCGGCCGGGCCACACATTTGTACCTCTACATATTCAAGGACACAGCACACCAAACAATCCAGATGTGCCGTTGGGCCATGGGACCAAGACAGACTTGTATGCTGCTGAGTTTCATAAGATGCAGAGAGCAAACTGGTTTGTCCCGGTCGGTACAGATACGGAAGCCCACAGGGGACTCCAATCGGCTCACAGTTTTGAAAAATGAAAGATCATTTTTCAAAATACAGATTTCTGTATTCCACTTAAAATGCAGAAATCTGTCTTCCAAAACTCCCGAAACAAAATGTCAAATTCCTTTTGGAAGTTTCAAAAATGTGTTTCACCCTCCGCAACTGGAAAGATGAGAACAGATCTCCTCCTTTTGCACAAACATAGGGAGACCAAGTTGTCTTGTGACAAGAATAATCAAACATGTAACTGAAAAATATATATTTGAACCTGTAGTGCACCCTGAGTAGCATCCAATGATGTTCTGAGAGACATTGTTGAAAAGCTTCTATGCCAAGGCCACAAAGGGCCCAAAGTTCTCAAAATCCTTTCAAATGAGCACTCTCTCCCGGAGGCAACAGGCATGGGGCCTCAGACAACTTGACAGACAACAGCCAATTCCAGCTCCGTGATCAACTCAGATTCATGCATCTCTCCTGTCCTCCCACTCCAAGGGTCTAAATCTGCAGGAAATACCAAGCCAGACTCACTAAGGAGACCGGGGTCATTGTTTGCTTACGGACTGTAAAGCAATACTTGTGCCAACTTGAAGTAAAACTGAATATAAATGATTTACCAAAGGGGAATGTGACCCGGGAGAAGGTTTGTGAAGCTATTGACCACATAAAGAACTATTTACTACACAACAATACTGGCTATTTTCAAATGAAGACTCCACTTCAAAGAAACTACAACAATTGGCATCCAAGGTCAGTCATCATTCAATGTATTATATGATTAATACATGTGATTTCAATTCAATTTTCCTGCAGAGCAAGCACTTGTTTGAGCACAAACCCCTAGAAAATTTATTTACATGTACATTGTAGTGAAATAAATAAATTAAACCTGAAATACATTGTTGAATTTATGACTTTCTCTCTCTATTTGTCACTCTTTCTCTCATTTCACTTGGCTATCACATCTCTATTCTATCTCCTCCTTTCTCCAAAAGACACTTGAGTCAACACTCCTCTGAACCTCACCAACTCTCTACACTCTATCAGATCTCTCTACCTCATCACTTAAATTCAACTCACTCTTCTCCTTCTCTTCTCTATCTATCCTTGACTCTCAATCTTCATCCTCATTCTTCCCTTTCTACTTCTACTCCCTCTATTCCCGTTTCGTATCTTCTCTCCTCCTCTCTTCTCTACTCTCTACACAGTGCCTTTCAGTCTCCTGTCTGGTGAGATATAAATCTCTACTCTTCTTTCCTTTTGAACTATTCCTGACTTCTCTTATCCAACAACTACAGTCTATTCATCCTCAGTCTTCTCTGCTCTGCATCACATCTCATCTAGATATCTCTTTTTTCAGCTTATTCCTCATACTGGATTTTGCTCTGAAATATAGATTCATCAATAAAAACTCTTTATACATATGAGACTATTTTTAAACAATGTGAAATATCTATGGTATCATTTTAATTAAAAATGACACCATTTTTCACCCCTGATCACAAACAGGGTGATCACTTCCCCGTGGTGATCTTACACTGATCACCACTGTCAAAATAATTTGGCAGTGTGATTGTTTTATTATTTAAGGAGGGGTTTTCTTCACCAGATTTTTCATGTGGTGGGTGGTACACATGAGCACAGCAGACCAATTGAGAAACATGAGTTAGAGATGATAGGAATTATACCCAGATGATGCCATTGATTAGAATCAGGATAACTTGGTTGAGAGGAGAAAACTTAAAGGGTTCAGAAACATAAAGAAAAGTATTATAGACAAATTCAATGAGGCCCTTGTTGGCTGCAAGATCAGAGGTAATATTGGAATTGATGGAGGTGACAGAGGATGAGAGAGGGAGTGATGGCAAGCTGAGTTTTATTGAGTCCAATGTAGTGATTTTCTGGTCAAGGTGGTCGTGAGTACACAGCAACAACATGAGTTACAGCAGTCAGAGCCATTGACCCTGGGTTTTAGACTTTTGTGAGAGGATGAGCTCCAAAGAGAGAGAATGGACAGTCTGGTCTCTATGCTAGATTGATTTTGATGCAAGGTAAATGTCAGCTATGTGTATGAAACACTGGCTTAATTTTATAATTAAACCAGGTACTGTCACTGTGCTGAAAGGTTATCTGAATAAATAAGTGATTTTATTCTCTCTATAGTGTCCAAACTATGCACAGAGGATAACCTAAAACTCCTTTTAATTGAAGATTTGAGATACAAATCACTCAATTGGAGAAGACAAATAGTTAACCGTGTAGGTTTGGCTATTCTTTGTCTTTTTGGGAAAGATATAGCAATAAAAATTGCTATTAAGCAGCTGGCAAGCACTTAAGCTGATTGGCTACTGTCAGAGGTGGTAGTCTTGCAACAACTGCTTTCTAAGGAACAGATCAAGTACCTCAATATAAATGAATAAATAAATGATAAATATCCAAAAGATGGGGAATTCTAAGGTAACTTGAGACTATTCCAGTAATAAAGATATATACATCTTTATAACACAGTTGGGTTGGATATAAAGGTGATACACTACTGTAATAGTAGGAGGAGAATATTCAGAGTACTTACAAAATGGTACTGGGGATCTAAACCACCCCTGAATATGCTGAGGAACCAATCCTAGGCCAGAAATGGCCTCTTTTTGGGAAAGATATAGCTTTTATATTCTAGAGATTCCTTAAGGAACGTTCTAGAATGTTTATTCTAAATTAGGAGGAGAATACTGCTCTAATGTATTACAACTCAAATGTACAATGATGTAATGGGAATTGTATTGAATTGAGCACAGTATTTTCTATGTCCCCATGACCTCATGACATGTATGTATAACCAATCACATCATGGACCAATTCATTTAATAGAACAATACTGGGAAATTACCACGCACTTAGGTAATTTCTTTCTTATAAGCATAACTGTATTATTATTATATTTATTCAAATAAGTTTATTGTCTCTCAGCTTTCATGACAATAATTTATAATTTATATTTTTACGGTTATTCCATCTCCTACTAAGTACCTTTTGAGATATGGTAAAGTAATAGAAGGAGTTGGAATTTGGTGGTGGTTTGAGTGAGGTACCCCACCTAATTTTACATGAAAAGTTGATTACTATAATAATATTATAGTATATATTATTGCTAATACAATATTTTATTAATATTTTACCTTGAAGTCAGTCTTTAGGATACTCTGGAGTATCTCTAGGGCTGACAGTAAAGGTTGTTGATTTAAGGTGCTATACCAACCAACAAGTTAAGATAAGACTGGACCAATGAGAGAAAATTCCAAGGTTACCATGTTAAATTTTTGATCAGTCACCATCCGCAAGCTTCAATCATCACTGGGATTGATCTTACTTACTTGGTACCCAGCCTGTGTCGCCAAAGATTTGGCCATCATCATCTTACCTAGACCAGGCTTACTAGTAATAGGACCGACTGCTAGGAATACAATCTTTTCCCATAGCTTTTGATACAGAATATTCTTGTCACGCTCCGTGATGCCAAGGACTGATAACATTCTAGCTACACAAGGTGCAAGGCTAAAAATAATATGTAATAAATTATTTTAGAGGTTTTTAATCTTTTTTATTAATATTAAAAGATTATAAATTTAATTGGGAGGGGCCTGCAAGCAGGGGTGTTTTGGATGCCCTCCAAAGGTATTGGTGATAATGCACAGAAACTTTGTAACCTTTTACACTGGGGCCTGCAAGCAGGGGTGTTTAAGTGCCCAGTAAAAATAGTGGCTAAGAAAGGGCCACAACTCCTAGTGAGACAAGACTTACTGTAGGCTTTAGGAGGAGGAGGGGAGGCTTTCTTAAGGTAAACTGGACAGCTGGAAGCGGTTGGAAAGGTGGGCTTGATGACTGGACAGAGTTGGAGTTGAGGAAAAGAGGCTTTGAAGTCTTGAAGACTGATTTACTGGGCAGGACACTAGTATGCTGGACTGGTGGAATGCTGGTCCAAATATGATAAAGCTGGGGAATCAAAATATAGGTGAAAGAAAGTGCCTCTTGAATGCCTTTCTGGAGCCCTGATGGCGAAAGATCAAGTGTTATTTTGGCTATGGGAACACTACAAGGAAGGATTTATCCTTAGTAGAAATAAATGATGTAATGTATCAACTTATTACATGTACAGGCTGTCAATAATTAATACAGCCTGTCAATCATCTTTAGAAATCATCTGAGGGCGCTTCATGAGCTCTTAGGTTGATGTACAACATTTACTGAGCATTTGATCAACAAATAACTAAAGTAAATAATCAAATCATAGTACAGAATCTTATTTGTATTTAATTTGGTTATTTCATATATAAAGTTCTGTACCATGAGAGTTCTTTTCATACTTGCATTGTGGGCGCTTTTACATCTCTCCATTCAATTATTTGACAAGCTATCATCCTGGGAAAAGTGTCAGCATTTGTTATTTTCCCGTGATTAAAGGAGCTTGTCATTTATTTTAATTGTACAAGTTCCTTTAGGCTTGTTGGAAGTATTCCAATGTTTTCCTTCTCCCCTGTTTCGTGTCTTTCATGTATTATGATGTTAGTTAACTAATGTTAATAATAATACAAAGACTATAAAACAGTGTGGTATTTATGTCAAAAGTTATTTAATATTTTATTTATGTGTTTAAAGGATAATTACATAGTTTATTTAAGTAATTATCCCGTATTTTAAGGACTTCTACTTACTAGAATCCTCTCATATTACATATGTTTATACCTAGTAAGTATTTTAGCGCTTAGTAGGAGTATTCTTTAAGTTAATTTTATTATCAGAAGGAGTAAGTTTTCTAGGATACTTTGGCTGAGGTACCCTAGGTTATTTTACTTGCTCTTTTAGAATATGAAATAATATTCTTACTTATCTCAGAGGTTAATGAGTTATTATTTATTTTATTATTAATTTATATATTATATTTGTTTATTACATTATTACTATGCAATATTGTTTATATTCTAAAATGTTATCTTTTTTCTTATGTTTATTATAATTTATGTTACATTATTACTTTTGTAATAATGTCTCTTTCATATGTATTTTTATTAATTAATTTATTATTATTGGTATTGTTCTAGTCAGGTTGTCTCTGAACTAGTAGCAAGCTGACAATTCTTGACTTCTTTGGCAAACAAACCTAATTGTGCATTCAAAACAATTGCTGCTGTGATATATCAATTGGCTTCCTTTTTTTGGATCCTACCTTCTTGAAGGTTTAAACAGCTCATTGCAATCCTGAATGCTTGCTGTTGGTATCAGCAAATCTTGAGACAGAAAAAAAATGAACAACATTCAGTACCAAAGTTGAGAAGCTTCTTAAATGTGTAGCCAGAATTTAGCAGATATAGGGTGTTGAGTAGGACCATACCAATTTTTAATGTTAATTGGAGATATTCAACAAAAGGGAGGATTTCTTGGGAGTGATTTATCTGATCTTGAATCAATTGTTGATTGGTTTGAGTTCTTCAGGTGTTGGGTGATGGTATCCATGGTGGGTCTTGGTGATATTGGGCTGGTTTTCTTGAGATTGAGCTGGTTTGCTTGAACATGATGTGGTCTGCTTAAGATTGATCTGGTTTGCTTGAGATTGATCTGGCTTGCTTGAGAAATTCCACTGGGGGCTTTCACAATCTATCCAGCTCTTGCTAAGTTTCACAAGAAAAAAACTATACAAGTAACCAATAGATGTTAACAAAAGATAAACTGGAACTAGCCAGCCACAAAACTCATCTCACAAATAAATACATGGATCTTGTTTTCTGCTTTTCCAGATTATTCCTGGAAACCAGATTTTAGGCAAAATCATCCATCAACATACCTCCTCAAACAAATGACTTCATTTGAGAATCCTGGGATTTAATTCCAATTCAGAGTTATTCTGTGGAAGCAGAATGTAATATAAAGAACAGGAAAGTTGTAGAAAGATCATGGATCTGTGTGTTAATTGGGAATTACCAAATGTTTTGTGTGTAATTGGAATAGAAGGGCTGCATTGATTTGGTAATACGGGGTGTATATTGGCTTAAAATATGTGAAGATAATAAAACATAGAACCTGAGGCTCAGGATTGAGCTATCTCTCACTAGTGTTCACTGAATTACGGTCAGCAGTGGGATGATTGAGTTCAGAGTCAAAGAAATCAAAGTTTTGAACTTTACCAATGTCAACATCTGTCCTGAGTATATTGGCTATAGCGTCTTGGTTCCAAGCAGGGCTTTGAATGTTGGAAAAAATTCCCGCAGTTGTACGCAAGCTGGTAGTGGGTTGAGAGCTTATTTGTTCTTGAGTGACAGTCCGAGCAACCAGTGATTGTACGGATCTGAGATTCTGAATGGGCTCATTAACTTGGGTTGTAAAGTTAGTCTTGCTGGGAGAGCCCAACTTAAAAGCACAACAGACATCATTGCAGATGTGATGTTCTACAAACTGGGCAATGCCTTTCAAAGAATTATGTCCATTGGCCCAGCAACTTCAAATCCTATCTCAGTTGCAGTTTTAAAGGTCAAGAAGAAAATATAACTGACATGACTTACTTATCATCTTTATCAATTATTTGTGGGTCAATGATAATTGGACCAACTCCCTGAAGGTCACAGACAAGACTAGTCCCCTTGGGTGTTACATAAGACCAGTGGGTAAATGTGTTCATTGTGGATAGGTTATCAATATCCATTCCAGGTTATTTAGAGGTGACAGAGAAGTTCACATTGCTTGAATATTTAATGTAGTTTGCAGGTAGGGACACTTCCAAAAAGTACACTCCAGAGGGGCAGCTCTCTGATCCAATGAATATTAAATCATGATGGACAAGCTAAAGGATCAAAGCAATCCACAAATCATTACGGGGGGATGATAAATCCATTCCCCTGGAGGCATGCCCATGCCAGGGGCAAGCTCTTTTTTTTTGACAGGCGTGCGTGCTGCATGTGCAGTTTGCACACCCATCTAGAGGGGTGCAACACCACCACACATGGTTGTGCAGCTGCATACCCGTCAGGAGGCTGCCTGCTTGACCAGAGGGAGTCCCTCAAGCCAAGGAGGTTGTATACAACCTCATTGGCTGGAGGGATTTCCTCTGGTTGAGGAAGTTGTATAACTTCCTCAACTGGGGGGAATCCCTCTGGCTGGGGAGGTTATACAACCTCCTGGACCAGAGGCTCCCTCTAGTCAAGGAGGTTGTCTAGCCACCCCATCCAGAGGGATTACCTCCGGTCAAGGAGGCTATACAACCTGCTTGACTGGGGGGATTCCCCCTGGTCAAGGAGGTTATATAGCCTCCTCAAAGGGAGGGAGTCCCTCTGGTTGAGGATATTGTAGCCTCCTCAAAGGGAGGGAGTCCCTCCGGTTGAGGAGGTTGTAGCCTCCTTGACCGGAGGGACTCCCTTTGTTCAAGGAGGCAGCCTCCTGACAGGTGTGCAAATCCCACACCCTGTTTTGAACAGGGCATGCGGCGGTGTTGCATTCCCCTAGATGGGCGTGCAAACTTCACGCACATCTAAAGGTGTGCAGCATGCACACACATCAAAAAAAGGGTGTGAGGGATGCACACCTTTTTTTGATGGGTGTGCCCCTGGCATGGGCGTGCACTTATCAACCCCCATCAGTAAGCTTGTACAAGTAGAAAGATCTGATGTGAGATGGAAAACAAATTTTGAAGGCTTTTGATTTTTTTCTCAAGGCTGGGGTTAGTAAACTGCTGATGCACCAAGAAATTACTCCTTGTTATGTGTAAAGGAGATGTCCACATGCTTCATACATTTGGGCATCTGTCACATGGAGTTTGATGGTGGGGTATGGATCATGATAGCGGACTTTGGCCACCAATCTTAATCCTAGTCTCAAATGCATCATATCTGTTCACCCTGAGGTTTAAACCTTGTTTTGACTTCAAATTCTTTTTCTTCATTAACATTTGACCATAGTGTTCACTGAACACTTTGTAATTGCTAAACTCCTTCATGGAGTAATTAAATAAACAATTCTATGCTACAGCTGGCTGGGCAAGTGAAAAAAGGCCAGCCAACCACATCTACATGTTAGATTACATAAGCAAACCTTGAAAATTTTCAAAGTTGGTGTATCCCCTTTTGCAGGCAGGATACACAAACTCAAGACACTCAGAACCACTACCTCAGGAACCCAAGGATTCAACCAAGTTACAGCTCACCACTCTAACCAACAAAAGGCCTCTTTCACCTCTCATATCTTTTTAAAATCAGATTTTAATTTTGGTTTGACTTCAGATTCAGATTCTTCATCAAATTTTAACCTTAGTGTTCACTGAAAACTTTGTAATTGCTCAACTCCTTCGTGGAGTAATTAAATAAATAATTCTACGGTACAGCTGGCTGGGCAAGTGAAACAAGGCCAGCCAACCACATCTACATGTTAGATTACATAAGCAAACTATGAAAATTTTTGAAGTTGGTGTATCCCCCGCTTCAGGCAGGATATACAAACTCAATGCACTCAGTGTCACGCTCTGTGATGCCAAGGACTGATATCCTTCTAGCTACACAAGGTGCAAGGCAAAAATATGGGATAAAAAAAGGTATTTTTGGGGATTTTAATCTTTTATTTTAATATTAAAAGATATATATATTTTATGGAGGGGCCAGCAAGCTGGGATGTTTAGCTCCCTCCAAAGGTGTTTGTGCTAAAAGCAGGGGAACTGAACCTTTAAAACTGGGGCCTGCAAGCAGGGTTGTTTAGTCCCAGTGAAATAGTGGCTAAGAAAGGGCCACAACTCCCAATATAAAAAGACTTACTGTAGGTTGCTTTGAGGGAAGGAGGTGGGGGACTTTCTTATGGTAAACTGAGCAGCTGGAAGCGGTTGGAAAGGTGGGCTGGAAGGCTGGACAGAGTTGAGGTTGAGGACAAGAGGCTTTGAAGTCTTGAAGACTGATTTACTGGGCAGGACACTAGTATGCTGGACTGGTGGAATGTTGGTTGTAAATATGATAAAGCTGGGGAATCAAAATACAGGGGGAAGAAAGGGCCTCTTAAATGCCTTTCTGGAGCCCTGATGGCGGAAAATCAAGTGTTCTTGTCACGCTCTGTGATGCCAAGGACTAAGATCCTTCTAGCTACACAGGGTCCAAAGATAAGAAAGGGTGGTAATATGGTGGTTTTAAGAGATAGAAAAAATATAAGAATATATTTTTTAAGGAGGGGCCTGCAAGCATGTCAGCTTGCTACTAGTTCAGAGACAACCTGACTAGAACAAAAAATAAAATACAATAAAAAATATAGTATTACTCATTTAATAAAAGGTAATAAATGAATAATAATAAGATAAAGCAACGTAAAAAATAATTATGCAAATAATAAATACATTATTACATAGTAAATTAATAATAAATAGATAACTACAGTAATAAGTATAAAACAATGAATATGTTAATAAATAATAAAGATAAGTGGAAATATTATTTCATAATCTTGAAGAGCGTATAAAATAACCTAGGGTACTTCAGCCAAAGTACCCCAGATAACTTAAAACTTCTAGTAGTAAAACAACTTGAAAGAATATTACCACTAAAGCGCTGAAATAATTATTATACAAAAATCACAAAATAACAATGTATTTAAATAAGAACATAATAAAATAAATACATATGACATGAATAATATAAGTATATAATAGGGGGTATCAAATATGGTCAAATACACCATTATCTAATCAACTGGTTTTGAAAATCCACCATTTTCAAAAACCATGGATATCTATATGAAATGGTTCAGAATTCTCAAGAGTGAAATTTTGTGGAAAAAATTAATTCACTGGTTTTACTTGTGCATTTGGCCATACTTGATACCCCCTAATACTAGTAATATACTATATTATCTATTTATTTAATTATTTTATTTATTTAAAAACTAGCTACACTAAGGATGATTCAGAGGGACAAAGACCACGAAAAGACCACGAACAATAGGAAGGAAATAAAATGAGAACATCCCAAAAATAATAATTGAACAACAGTTCAAAATAAATGTACTACATCCTTAGTGGGAAATTATCTGTCAACAGATCTCTGCACAGATCTCTGCAGTCATGCATTCCCAAAGAGCCTGCATGACAGGGATCAAACCAGAAGCTCCTTAAGCGCCCACAGAACAAACAAAAAGATGTATTTCACATTACATACAACACACACCTTTTAAACTCTGACAAGTGTGATCAACAAGTACATATGACATTTAATCAATACTTATTGACATGTAATTAAAACCTTGGATCAACACATCTAAAAAACCTTTTCAGAGGTTCAGAAGCGCCTCAAGATGCCATCAAAAGAGAATAGACAGGCTGTACCATCAGTAGACAGCCTGTACATGTGGAAATTTGATTAAAAAACTACATACATTTATATTAAATCTTAAACCCTTCCTTTTAAATGTTCCCATAGCCAAAAATACATCCTGTGTTTCGCCATCAGGGCTCCAGAAAGGCATTTAAGGAGCCCTTGTTCCCCCTGTATTTTGATTCCTCATGCTTTAACATATATACTACCACCTTTACCCACTTACATAGCTTTACAATTGTTATTCTGTCTGGTAAGGTCCTAGTATCTGTTCTTTAGCCCCTTCTTACTCCCTTGAAATTGCCCAGTGTCCATCCAGCTCTTCTAACACCCTTTCCAAGCGCTTCCAACTGTCCAATTTCCCCCTGGAAGAACCTCAAGTCTGTTAAAGGTAATTTATTACTAGTAAGTAGATAAACCTTTCTCTTGAGATTCTCCCCCATCTTTTATCTGGGATTTAAACCACCCCTGTTTACAGGCCCCAGTGTGTTCAGGTACTTAAATCCTCTGCTTACAAGATACCTTTGAGGGATTAAACCACCCCTGATTTATCAGGCCCCTCATATTTTAATTATATTAAATTTATTTAATATAATTAATCATGTTTTTCTTATTAAAACCCCTCATACCTCATATCCATATTGGTATTACCCTTTTATAAATCCTCCCAGAGCTTTCTTTGCTCTTTATATCTTATTTTGCACCTTGTGTAGCTAGAAGGATTACTCCTTGGCATCACAGAGGCTGACAAAGCAGGGGTGGTTTAGTTCCCTCCACAGGTTTTCTTGCAAAAGCAGAGGAAATTGGTGACCTGTTACAACTGGGGCCTGCAAGCAGGGGTTGTTTTGATCCCAGTAAAGACGGCTAGAAGGGCCACAACTCCTGAAAGAAAAGGACTTACTGTTATGGTCTTTTCTTGAAGGAAGGGGATCTTCTAGGGGTTAACTGGACAGGCGGAGGCGGTTGGATTGATGGGCTAAAGACTGGCAGTTGATGAAGAAAGAGGGCTGAATGATCAAGTTTATAATAGACAAACTTACAGGGCAGGACACTGGTTACTATGACTGGTGGAATGATATGTATGTATGGTGTAGGTATAAACGATGATGGGGATTAGAGCAAGGGGAAAGAAGAGCCTCTTAAATATCTTGTTTGGAGCCTTTGTGGCGAAACAGGAGAGATAGAGAGGTCTGTCTTGTGTCATGATTCTTAGTAGTAACTACTAAGGATGAGCCATGACAGATTGGCAATGATGTCAAAGGTTGACATGTGAGTGTTACCACAGTTACTTTCATGTAATATGGTTTAAGTGTGCGCTTCAGAGTGTCCAACTGAAGTGGTAACTATGTAAAACATCTGTCATGATCACCATTGGTAATCTGTCATCCCAATTGGGCCACAAATGTCAAATATGTATTTAGTGATGTTTACATATGTCTCTTTTGAGTTGTAGTATGGTTTTATTATTTTCTGATGATTATTCTGTTTTTCATACAGGTTTTATATTCTAATATTCATGTTTATACTTATGGTTATAGTAGTTTAAGGTGGATTTACTACTAGAAGGAGTAAAGCTACGGGGGTACTTTGGCTGGGGTACCCTATGTTATTTTACATGTAGAATCAGAATATTAAATAATATTCTATTACTTATATGTTTTTATATCTATATTTTCTCTTTTTATGGCGTAAAGAGTAATAATGTCTCTTTCATAAGTAACAATGTCTCTTTCATAATTGTTTTTTAATAATGTCTCTTTCATTGTTGTTTTGTAATAATTTCTCTTTCATTATTATATTTTTATATTTTTTTGTTCAGGTTGTCTCTGACATAGTAGCAAGCTGACAGTTCTTTTGGCTATGGGAACACTACAAGGAAGGATTTATCCTTAGTAGAAATAAATGATGTAATTTATCAAATTATTACATGTACAGGCTGTCAATAATTAATACAGCCTGTCAATCATCTGAGGGCGCTTCAAGAGCTCTTAGTTTGATGTACAACATGTGCTGATCATTTGATCAACAAATAACTAAAGTAAATAATCAAATCATAGTACAGAATCTTATTTGTATTTAATTTGGTTATTTCATATATAAAGCTCTGTACCATGAGAGTTCTTGGCATACTTTCATGGTGGGCGCTTCTACAGCTCTCCATTCAATTATTTGACAAGCTAAGATCCTGGGAAAAGTGTCAGCATTTGTTATTTTCCCATGATTAAAGGAGCTTGTCATTTATTTTAATTGTACAAGTTCCTTTAGGCTTGTTTGAAGTATTCTAATGTTTTCCTTCTCCCCTGTTTCGTGTCTTTCATGTATTATGATGTTAGTTGACTTATACAGTATGTATTTGTAGAAGTTAATAATAATTCAAAGCCTATAAAACAGCGTGGTATTTATGTCAAAAGTTATTTCATATTTTATTACGTGTTGAAAGGATAATTACATAGTTTATTTAAGTCATTATCCCTTATTTTGAGGACTTCTACTTAATAGAATACTCTCATATTACATATGTTTATACCTAGTAAGTATTTTAGCGCTTAGTAGGAGTATTCTTTAAGTTAATTTTATTATTAGAAGGAGTAAGTTTTCTAGGGTACTTTGGTTGAGGTACCCTAGGTTATTTTACTTGCTCTTTCAGAATATAAAATAATTTTCTCATTTCTCTCAAAGGTTAATGAGTTATTATATATTTTTATTTTATTTATTTATTATATTTGTTTATTACATTATTACTATGTAATAATGTTTATATTATAAAATGTTATCTTTTTCTTTTGTTTTATTATAACTTATGGTACATTATTACCTGTGTAATAATTTCTCTTTAATATGTATTTTTTATTAATTAATTATTACTTATTTGTTGTTCTAGTCAGGTTGTCTCTGAACTAGTAGCAACCTGACACTCAGAACCACTACTACAGGAACCCAAGGATTAAACCAAGTTACATCTCGCCACTCTAACCAACAAAAGGCCTCTTTCACCCAGTACTTCAAGTATTGTCAGTCAGTCCCCTTTTTGAACCTTGCTTCTCTGACAGTAGTCCTTTTCTGTCTTCCCCCTTTTTCCCTCTTTCCCTTTGCTTCATTCCTCAGATCAAATAAGCTTCAATCATCAGATCAAATCAAGCTTCAATCATCAGATCAGATCAATCATAATCAACTCAAGAGATCCATAAGCTTCACTTCAAGTCTTTTTCTGTGGTTTTTCCTTGAAACAAACCAAATAGGTTTCCCTCTAAAGAACCTTGACTATTCAGCTTGATCATAGTCTAAAAACCTGGGCTGATTAGACTTTGTATTCTCAGATACGTTCCACATTTCCATTGTGTGAAGAGGCTGTTGCATTTCTCAAAGACTCTGGCACAGCTTTCCAACCTTTCCAGGTTGTTGATTATTATTAATAAGAGCACTCAGATCATTCACATCAAAGATCCATCAAAATCATCACTTCTTTTCCTTCCCTCTTCTTCTTTTATTCCTTAACAGTTGTTTTCTTTATCCCTTGAAATACAACTGTTGCCCCCCATCCTTGTGTCCTGTTGTCACTTTAGAGACCCAGGCTCACAATGGTTGAGCCTTTAAAAAGGAGGAGAAGAGTAGCCAAATCCAGAACACTTTTGTTGTGGCTCAAAGCCATAAAATTAATGGGATTGTGCGGAATATATTCTACAAGTTCTCTATGGAGAAGCTCAGGAGACAAGAACTCCCAATGTTGGATTTTTAGAGCTTCATACAAGTTTTGAACACTAATATATATTCGCCGCATGTCACTCATAATACCAGTTTTTCTTAGCTTGTTGTATTGGTTAAATATGATTCCACACTTGAACATTTGAGTCAAATTTTCAAGTGGAGTAGTTGATTTCAAGGTTTTAGGGTTTTGCAAGTAAAGAGTAGCAACAGGATTTTTAGTTTTCTTAGCCTTACCAATATTCCAAAAATTTACTTTAGTACCAGCACATCCTGAAAGGCTGGACCCCTGTGGAGCAGGAGTAACAATAGGTGGTGGTGGCATTAAGCTGGGGGTATGCGGAGTGCAAGCTGGGATGATTTTGTAGCGGTTCAAATGTTGATCTGGCGGATGTCACTGCCAGCATAATTGCCTAGGATGAAGTCATCCTAGTTAAACTGGGATGCACTCAACCAATTGAAACTTGGTTGAAATCAACTGATGAAATATAAATCCAAGGGACCCCCCTTTGTTTTATATTTCATTGGTTGAGGTCAACCTACTTTAAATTGGTTGTTTTAATCCTAGATTGACTGGGATGAACTCAACCTAGGCAATTATGCTGGTAGTGTGTGCATCCATATTTTCAGGATTCAGAACCACAGAGATAAGACATCCAAAGCACCAGCCTCCATAGTCTAACTCAGTGAAAAACATTGTGCATTTGATGCATGTTGGCATGATGAAGAAATGATCCAAACACTTTGATCTTCTGCTGGTTGGATGGTAGGTAGCCAAGAGTCTGAAGTGACTTATGTAACCTGGAATTTTTAGAAATGGACAAGTTGACAAGTTGCCCTATCCACTCCGTTTCATTACATTTTTTGAAGATGAAACCCGGAATGCAACATTCTCTTTTGGTATTTTAACATGGAACTTGGTGGAATACAAAATCAATTTGATTTTTTTGAAACAGATATTATCCATGCTAAAATGTGTATTCTCAATACAGAATTCTGTATGTTCAAAATGAATTTTTAAAAATTGTGAGGCATTTGGTGTCCCCCATTTCTGTAGTCTTGTAATATTGCACAGGCAAGCTAAAGGCACAAAAAACCAAATTCTCCAATCTCATTAGATTTCAAAACAAGCATGGAGCTCTACTTAACCTGGTAGGCTCAGTGACTAGTCCCTTCACCATCAGCTGAGACAGGAAAAATATTGGAGCTGGGGGCAGGACCAATGAGGTAATGAACGGGGCATATCTTCCCGGATCTTCTTGTCACACACTGACAATTTTTGTCTGGAACAAACTATCATGATCTCATTTTGACATAGCTTCAAAATTGTACCCAACTCAGAGCCTGTTACCCGGCACCAGAATCTGTCAGCTCATTTCTCCGTAAGCTTAAGAGGTGCCAAATGTCACAAAGTTCCCTTCTAGCTAGTGCATGCTCCTCCAAAAGGGGTGACACCCAAGAAAGTGAACCCTCTTGGCCAGAGACATTATGAAACAAAAGAAACTCAAGAAACTGCAGGCATTGACAGGTAAAAGTATAAAATGAGAGGTTTTTCAATTTTGGCAAGAAAAAACTGCTAGCATGATTGTATCAGATGATTGAATCTTTTTTGTTTCAAGTGCAGTTTTTTTGTAGAAATTGCGCACTGTGTCAGATCAGCCTGGGATTGTTCCATCTGACACAAGTTTTTGGCCCTGGGGCATTAAATTGCATGTTATGTCAGGCTGATCTGATACAATAATAAAATCATATTCCTCTCCTGATTTAATACCAGATGCACAAAAATATAATTCAGTGGAGGACATGATGAGAATGGTTGTGGTAAAGGAGAAGAAATCTATAAGTACTTCTTGCCCTTATTATCACCAACTTTGGAGACTCCCCCATCCTTCCTACATGAATGGGGATCCAAATCTTATTCAGATAATTTTTTGCAGCCTAGGGGAGCAAAATTCATGTTTCTGAGAGGAACATGACCTTCATGTTTCTCAATTTGATCTTCTGCAGAAGTAATTTGAAGATTGAAGAATTTGGCATGGGTTCTTGGCCATCCATTGAATGTTTGATGAAAATATTCAAATGATTTTTGGAGAAACTATGAAAACATTTGTAAGGGGTGTTTTACATTCCACTCACATTTCCTGTAAACCTACATAATGCCAAGGAAGATTCCTTCTAGCTACACAGTGTGAGGTAAAGTTAAAAGAATTAAAGGACTCTGGGATGTATGGGAAGAAATTAATTCAAAAGTAATATATGGAATTAATGCGTAAAAATTCAAGAAAAAAGAGGATAATAATTACATAAAATAAATTTAACATAATTGAAACCAGAGGGGCCTGGTAAATCAGGGGTGGTTTAATCCCTCTGAGGTATCTTGCAGGTAAATTCAGAGGACTTAATAACCTGGAATACTGGGGCCTGTTTGAACAAGGGTTGTCAGCCACCAAGATATTACATGTAGCATTTAACATGCAATAATTGAAACTGCAAGCTTGAATAAATAATAGTTATTATTTATTTATTTATATTTATCATTATTAACTTAACATTTTGATCAAAACAGAAATTAGACTTGACCATTCCACAATTGGATAATATTCTAACAGTTAAGAACAAGCTTAAGAATAGTTTACTTGTACAGAAGTCTCTGTGTGCAAGCCACACTCATGACCAAATTCAGAAAATATTAATGAAATTTATATAAAATCATGTCTATCTTTTATCAAAAATAATGGAAATTTAATTAATGAAAATCCTTGGCAAATCAATTTTCAAACACGCAATAAATGGATAAAGAACCATTTATTGGTATAGCTTTTTCCATGAAAATCCTGGAAAATCCCAGCATAACCCATAGTAATATATACTATAAGATTACACATGTATTTAAATAAATAATCTATGTAGTATGTATTACATACATAAGTACATGTGATATTAAATCAATGATCACTCAGGGAAAGCGCTTTTTCAAGCTCTGGTCCCTAGATAATTTATTCACAAGTATTTCTTAGTGAACTAATTATTTATTGTTGAAATAAATATTTCCCACTAAGAATAATTAATGTGAAATAATTATGGGGTAATTCCAACTAGAAATGACACCATATTTCACATCTGATCACGAACAGGGTGATCACTTTCCCCTGGTGATCTTACTCTGATCACTGCTTTCAATAAGCATGTGAAAAGAAACAATATTTATTATTTAAGAGGAGGTTTTCTTCACTAAATTGAAGATAACATCCCCAATCAATTTTAACCTATACTTAGATAACTTATTATAAGCTACCAAGGCTCTCACCTTCTCCTGTAAGTAAGGAGGACTGGCCTTTCCCCTTATATACTATCTTATTAGTTAAAATTCCTCAAAACTCCCCCCCCCCCCAATAAATTAATACTTATTAATTCTATATGAAGAACCGTGTCACATTCTGGTTAACCCTTCTGTGGAACATTAATTCCACTAGAAGTTTGGTAGCCGGCTCAGAACCTGTTTCTTATTGTTACTTAAGTGTTATTACACTCTAGTAAATATTCTATAAGCTTATAATTCTTAATTACACTTTTAAAAGTGTAATATCCTCTTTTATTCCTTGCTGTACACGCCACATCAGTGGATTAGAGTACAGCAAGTTGACATGCCCTATGCAAATGCAACAGAACAGAAACAAGCTGCAAGAATTGGTGAGAACCATTCCGCAGTCCCAGACATAGACCAACAGGCTGATGAATAACATTCTCATGCTCTAGATTCAGGCAGATCAATGAAGCCACTTCCACGACTTGCTAAGACCCAGCCGCCTAAAAACGGAATCAGCCTTCTAAGAAGAATTAATTTTGACTCCATTACTGGTAAGTTGTTTGTCTTTCTGCAGACAACTTAGAACTAGACAAAGAACTGAAACTAATTTTTATACTTAAACATTATGTAGACAACAGCTCAGCAGAAAAGAACAGCAATAAAGTATAAGCTTAAAGAACAGAACAATTGCTGTAAGTGGCAATCTTAACAGATAGACAATCAGAACATCAGAACCTATTCTAGCAAAGAAGTTGACATGAAAAATGTTAACTACGTAGACCTTTCTTTGTCTATCTCTTTTTATTGGCCAACTTGATCATTTATCCACAACACTCTACTCAAAAAGAACTCGCAACACACACTCAATTACTTGTTCGACTCTCATCCTTTTTCTATTCTCTCTCTCTCTCTTTCCTACTATTCTCTAAGAAAACTACTAGTCGAGTTGCTCTTAGGTAAATGTCTCTATTATAATATTGTTACTACTTACAAGAACAACCTCTCACTATGAAATAAATCTGTTAGTTGTTTCAAATCTTTTAGTCCCTAGTATAATTTATTACATATGCATCATATGTAATAAGGTTACTATTCTTTTATTGACTCTTATACTGTTTTGCGGGCTCTGGTGTCTGCATTCCACACAGGGATTCTCTGGTGGGCTTAGTATTCATGTGGGGGGGGCTTGTACTCCAATCTGTTGCGGGCCTTTGGACACACAGTTAACCAGGCTGCGCTGACTGCGGGACATGGCCTTGGAGATACATGTGCGTGGTCTTTTACTCCAATTTGGTGCAGGTTTTAGTCATGTGGGTAACTGTCAGCCTCCCTGATGCCAAGGACAAGTCCTTCTAGCTACAGGTGGTGCAAGAATATATGGAAAGAGTATATTAACTCTGGGTAAGGTACAATGTTACAATTCCCAAAAGATATGGGGGAATTGTGACGTAAAAATTGAGAGAAAAATAGGTTAATAATTATGTTAAATAAATTTAATATAATTAAAAACCAGAGGGGCCTGATAAATCAGGGGTGGTTTAGATCCCTCTAAGGTATCTTACAAATAAATGCAGAGGATTTAGGTACCTGGAACACTGGGGCCTGTTGGAACAGGGGTGGTTTAATCCCAGGAATGGAAATGGGGGAATATCTTCAAGAAAAGGGTTATTACTTACTAGTAATAAACCTTGAGGGATCTTGGGGATATTCTGGGTGAAACTGGACAGTTTGAAGCGCTTGGATGGATGGATGGTGGAGCTTGATGGGCACTGTGAAGTTGTTGGGGAAGACAGGGCTAAAGAATAACTACTAAGAAGCTTACCAGACTGTGTTATAAAGATGTATATATCTAATAAGAAGTGGGTAAGGTTGTTAGTGGGTATTGGGAAGCATGAGGAGCCTTCTTTGGGCGGTTGAAGAGCTCCTTAAATAGTCTTGAGTTCCCTCTAGGGACCCTGTAGGTATTATTGGCCAACTTGTGGGATCTTTGGACCACATTTTGGCCATTTTTGCTTTCTTGGTGACGCTTCAGCAGCCCCTGCTTTGAATACACGTCACCAATTGATTTTATTAGTGTATTTATTTATTTATGTTGACTTACAGTCTGTAGTACATCAGTACTGGTTGTTATAGATTTAATACTAGTGGCTTATTTGTATTTTATAATAAGCCACAGTATTGTTTGTACTGTTTGTTCAGTCAGTATATTTTTATTTATATGTATCAATACTAATACAATCTAATATAATTAATTATTTAGTCCCCAGTAGTCTTCATTACATGTGTAACATATGTAATGAAGTTACTGGGGCGTGTTTTTGTTGCTTTGGGTGTACCTTGGGTGACTTTGGAGTCCGCGCGCCAAGCTGAGAGTCTGTAAGGGGTCTGGGGCTTGCGCGGGGGCTTATGTTCCAACTTTGGAGCGGGCTTGCAGTCACGCGGGTTGAACTTCAAGGTATGCGGACTGCGGTACGCGGGGTTTGAGTAAAACACGGTGTATTTACACTATCTCCCCTAATTTACACAACACCTCATTTCCGTGACTGGAAATGGGGTTTAAGCATATGTATATGTATATATAAGCATAAAGTAATGCAAGTGCCTTTTTGTTAAAGGTACTTGCTAATTCTTCTTTGCTGATTTACATAGTGAAGGAGTGAGAATTAGGGGTACCTATGAGTGAGGTACCCTAGGTCAATTTTAGTGTGGATTTAGAATATCAAATAATATTCTAACTATTATTTTATTTTCTATGTAATTTTTAATGAGTATTGTAGGAATCTTGTGACAGGTTGCTCTGTCATAGTAGCAAGCTGACAGTAACCAATCTGCGCTGACTGCGGTATGCAGGCTTGGAGTTAACCACACATCATTCAGACTACCTCCTCAAGTTTACACAACACCTCATTTTTGTGACAGAAAATGGGTTTAAGCATATTTTTAAGTAAATATAAGCATATGGGTACCTGTTATCTCAAGAGGTACTTGCTATATGTTTATTCTTGATATACATAGCCAAGGAGTGGGACATAGGGGTACTTGTAAGTGAGGTATAAACCTAGGTTAGATTTAGCATAGATTCAGAATATCAAATAATATTCTAGTTTATTATTTTATGTTTTATATTTTTCTTATGACAGGTTGCTCTGCCATAGTAGCAATCTGACAGTTTGGCCACTGATGACAAACATTATCATAACCTATCTGTAATTTTTGGAACAAGCTGTTGATATCTATCTGATGATAACACTAAATTGAGTCAGGTGGTTCTGATAACAACTATGACACCTGAGATAACACCACACACCTATCAATAATGTAAACAGAAAAATATTGTCACAATCATGAGTAAATGTTAAAAGAAGAACAAGATAAACCAAAATGGTGCATACCTGCACAACAAACAAGCAAACAGCAAGATAGTAAAAATTGATGTTGAAGGACACACAAGAGACAAGATCTATAATATTGTTGATTGAATGACATAGTGAAAATGAGATAGAAAAAGAAAAAGAAAACATGATTAGTTTTTGATGTTGGTGATGGTGATTTTGATTAGGGATGTTTTACTTACTAGTCTCTTTTCTTCACAATGATGGTTAAGTGTGTGAAGAAAAAAGACTAGTCAGTAGCGGTTGATGTTGACGTTTTTGTATGTGCAGGGCGGTTGAGTTGGGTTAGGGTTTGGTCTTCTGTTGAAATTGAGGATTGTGACTATATGTGCTCAACTGTGTACGTGTAGCACACAATTCCGCAACGGCTTGAATCATAACACTATCTGTTTATTAGAAACAAAAGGCTGAATAGATCATGTTCAAAATGTTTCACTAGGTTTTCATAACATTTGACAAAACTTATAAGTGTAGGTCAAACCAAATGTAAACCTTGTTGGGTTTACAATATGTTTATATGTGGTTTTGATAACTGATTTGAAGTAGTTTAGTGAAACTTATCAAATAAGTTTATGCGGGGGCTGCAAGATGATGTGTAAGGGTCGGGATTGACCCTTCACTGAAGGGACTGTTGGACAAGGCAGTGAGGCCTTGGAGGAAGTTCTAGAAAAAATCTGTGAGGACTTTATTGCATAGTATGAGCTCAGAGGCAGTGAGGCCTTGGAGGAAGTTGTAGAAACAATCTGTGGGGACTTTATTGCATAGTACTAGCTCAGAGAGATGTGCCAGTCTACAGTGATCTCTTCTGAGCTCGGGAAAGATCAGGAAAAGACTAAATACAAGAGTATTATAAGTCTTGTGAAGGCTCTGTGACAGTCTTTGTGAGACCCCAAAGGTGGTGGCTTGCACGACGTCTCGCGCCTATTGTATTGAAAACTTCTTGAATCGGTTTCAAAAACCACTTCGAGAAGTTCTCTTGTAGCCGTGGTGTACTGGATCCTCTACAACGTCATCGGATGGCTGTGGTGGGGATGGTTATTTGCTTCTGGATCCCAGTTGGGATAATTGGGACGATGATGAAACTGATAGTACAAGGAAGGATGCAGTTTGTCGACGGTTTTGAATGTCATTATTCGATCTCATCAAGTTCAGTAGAACAAGCTGGGAGGTAGAGGGAATAGACGGTCTTCTAAAATGAATCATCCTAAGGCTCACCTTTTGGCTGGATGGCCCTACAGACTCGCCAGGCTCGAGTGCAATCAGTCTTTCGTAACCCTTCGAGGTTGCTTTCTAGAGAGACCTAGGGAATAGCTGAAAGCGAAAAGCGGATAGAGATGAGAAAGCAGGAACAGCGAAACCAAAAAGCCTTTGGAGAATACATTTGGCTGAGGGATTAAAAAATTTATGCTAAGAATCGGTTCGGTCTTATTTTCTTTTTCTAGCTCTGCCTTTAACTTAGAGAGGCATGGAGGATTATGACCGACGGTGTGCTGCAGACTTGTACAGCGGACAGATGAAGGCTTTATATGCCTCTTCATCTTTGGCCGGGCCACACAATTGTTCCTCTACATATTCAAAGGTACAGGACACCAAACAATCCAGCTTCCTTCTTCAAGCACCATTGGGCCATGTGACCAAGATGGATTTGTATGCTGCTGAGTTTTATAAGATGCAGAGAGCAAACTGGTTTATCCCGGTCAGTCTCGTTACGGCAAGCCAACGGCACGAACGAACCACATTCTCCGATCTCAAAAAATTGCAAAACAGGCATGGAACTCTACCTCACCTGGCCGGTGCAGTGACTCGTGCCGTCAGTTTGTCCCCTAACTTCAGATACAAATCCATATGGGCGTACATGCGTCCAGCGGGTGTTCTGTCTGGAAGGTTGCCGAGCTTGGCGGCGACATGGATGCGGATGAGGCGGCTGAGCTGAGTGTTCTCTGACGATGAGAGTAAGCATAGGTATTGGATGTAATGTGCAATCCGTAAATGCGCTACATGTCTTCGCTCGCCCTCCCGTCGCGATAAGTCGTTGAGGACGACATCAATCTCGCTTCTCATTTGGTCGCTGAGTTGGTTTGGGGCTTTTTTTTTTTTTTTTGCTGCATCGAACGTAGCCTTCAGCTTTTGAATTATTGGGTCGTCTTCGAGATACTTTTTACGAAAAGGGGGACCGTAGAGTTCCAGTGACCGGACTGTTTGCAGCGAGTTCAGCATAGATGGAATAATATAAGTATTCCGGGTGCTCAAGATGAGAAAATGGCATGCACATGAAAGCTTCGGCAGCCAAAACTTACCTCCAGGCCTTACCCACGTGTCATCGCGATCTGCGAAACGGACAAGTCGTGAGTAATTTAGCCTGCAGAGGCTCTGATTAGGCCATCTTCAAGGGATGAAACCAGTTCAACAGCAGTGAAATCCCGCTTACAGATCATGTCGCGATAAAACTCCGCTGTTACTCGATCCTCTACATCGATGTTGTCATGGGACGGCTGTGGTAGGGATGGTTGGTTTCTTCTCGAGCCCAGTTGGGGTGATTGGGACGATGATGAAACTGATATTGGAGTTTGTTGACGGTTTTGAATGTCAGTAATCTATGTCATCAAGTTCAGTAGAACAAGCTGGGAGGTAGAGGGAATAGGCGATCTTTTAAAATGAATCATCTCAAGGCTCACCTTCTTCGCTGGATGGCCCTGCAGACTCGCCGACCTCGAATGCTGGCAGTCTTTCGTATTCCTTCGAGTTTGCATTTCGAGGGAGACGACTGAAGAATTTGTTGAATGCGAAAAGCGGATAGAGATGAGAAAGCAGGAACAACGAAGCCAAAAAGCCTTTGGAGAACATATTTGGCTGAGTGATTAAAAATTTTATGCTAAGAAATGGTCCGGCCTTATTTTCTTTTTCTAGCTCTGCCTTTAAATTAGAGAGGTAGATTGGAGGGTTATGACCAACGGTGTGCTGCAGACTTGTCCAGCGGACAGATGGAGGCTGTATATGTGTCAAAAAACTGGACTCTATTCCACTTATTGTGGTGTGTACAGTAAGGAATTGAAAAGCCTTACACTTAAAAAAGTGTAATATAAAGATATAACTTTCAAATCTGGTAAGAAAAAACTGCCAGCATAATTGTATCAGATGTTTGCATCTTTTTTTATGGTGTTCAAAATTGCATAAGATTTATTTACATAAAATCCTCAACTACAATTTTGGCTGGGAGACATCATTTTAAGTTTTATGCACACTGACATCTCCCAGCCAAGATTACAGTTTATGATTTTATGTAAACACAAATTTGAACACCATATTTGTTTCAAGTGCAGTTTTGTTTAGAAATTGCACACTGTGTCAGATCAGCCTGTGATTTTTCCATCTGATACAATTGTTTGGCCCTGTGACATTAAATCAGATGTAATGTCAGGCTGATCTGTTGATACAATAATAGAATGAGATTCCTCTCCTGATTCAATACCAGATGCAAAACACTGATATCATTGTGCTTGCATTGAAAATACTAATTTTTGCATAGCTTTTAAAAGGAAATCACAAGATCTAATTCATTGGAAGACATGATCAGAATGGTCTTGATCATGGAGAAGAAATCTATGAATAGTTCTTGCCCTTATTCTCATCAATTTTGGAGACCCCCCCATCCTTCCTACATGAATGGGGATCCAAGTCTTATTCAGATCTTCATTTTACAGCCTAGGGGAGCAAAATGCATGTATCTGAGAGGAAAATGACCTGCATATTTCTCCATTTTATCTTCTGCACAAGTAAGATACAGATACAGGAATAGGGATTGGGATCTTGGCAATCAACTGGATGTTTGATGAAAATATTCAAATGATTTTTGGAGAAACTATGAAAGCATTTGTAGGGGGTGTTTCACATAACATTTCCCCACTTGGTTTCACAGCCCAAAATTTGAATTGGCACAGAGAAAACAAATTTTAGCTCAGACTTGTTTGGGAATTAATTGAATTGAAGTGTTTGAACTCCTTGGGACTGAAAAGGGACAGGTGGGTTTTTCTGTTGAAATTGATGCTGCTTCATTGCACCATTTCAAAGAATATTTACTTGTATTATCAGACATTGTTTCATGCTGAAAATTCTCATGTTGGCTCTGTTTTTAAAAATCATTTTTCTGCAGAATTTACTGCAATGCTAACTGTTGAGTTTTCATTCTTCTGTTCCTCCCAAAAATCACTACTTGTCAATCCTTTAAATATAATTTCTGTGATCAACCTGAATTAGACTAGAATGCAGCTTTTTATACTAAGTTTTTTGTATTTACAACTCTTAGTTCTAATGTTTGTTTATTCTTTTTTCTGATTCACTTTTTGATTATTAAAAACTGATTACTAGAATTAACGCCTCTTAGTATTTGTGGTTTTTGTAATATGTTTTTTCTTGATTAATATACTAGCTTGACTAAAAGAGACTGAGAAGGCCTGACTAGTTATTTCTTCCAAGTACTCATATTATACTCCTCTCAGTTTTTATTCAAATTACTCCTTATTCATTTTCATTTCTCAAACCACAAATTAACCACTTGTAACTAGTCTATAAAAACATAGCCTAGTCCAAGCAATAACAATCATCAGTTCTCCTCAAAAATCCAAGTCCCCTTCTTTTGAGTCACCCCAGAGTCTGTTCAAAAATCCCCTTCCTTTTTTCATTTCGCCAAAAATCAAACATTAACTTGTTTGAGATTCCACCTGTATGCTTGAAAGGATCTCAGGAGTTGTTCTGAAGAATTTTTAGAATCACATTGCATTGAAATAACTCTTAGAATCTCATCAATTTGGAAAAACCCTAGTTCCTGCAGCAAGAGTGGACAGCCTATCATTTTAAAAAGACAATACTCTAAGTGTATTTTGACAATATGTACATTGCAGAATTTTTGTAATTTGATCAAGGGAGCTAGTAATCACATTCTCAACTTAAGTCAAGCAGAAATTTGAACCATTCAATTAATTCCTATAACATTATATTTGAACCCATTTGTTTATGTTATTCCCCCAAAATTGGAATAAGGAGACTGCTTGAAAAAGGTTGGTCTGATTTCTTCCTATCTTATTTCTATTTTCTACAAAATATCTTCTTCTTTGTTATATGATTGAAAATTTGAAATCAGATAATTAACTGAAAAAATTGTCCATTTGGTGAGGCCTATTGGGAACCCAAAAGGCTCCCCTTTGAATCCCAGCCCAAATATTTGGCTCAAAAAGCCAGGACATCTACTTTAATTCCCACAGAAAGGGAAGCCCTGACCCAGCCCAAATCCACATGGGCTTGTGTGGCCCACTGGACACTGGTTCCATTTTCAATCCTTATTTGTAATAGAAAGAAATTAAAAAACACCAAGTGCAAGGTGAAAATACCTATGTTAGATACCAGAAGTAACCCCCTGGTATGCTGAGATCAAAATCACACTTTCAGGATTTGAGGAATAAGCACTTTGTTGCAGCACTATATAATAGATTTCCATTTTATTACTATAAACAAAACCCAGACTGAGATAAAGACATATTGGAATACCAGTGAATTCATACACTTAGAGAGAGAGAAGGAAGAAGTAAAAGAAAGAGAATTGCCACAAATTTTACATGAATTAAAGATGTTGGCATTTGTATTGGTGTCAGCTTGCTACTAGTTCAGAGACAACCTAACTAGAACAATAAATAAAGTAATAATTAATTAATAAAAAATGCATATGAAAGAGACATTATTACATAAGTAATAATGTAACATAAATTATAATAAAACATAAGGAAAAAGATAACATTGTAAAATATAGACATTATTATGTAGTAATAATGCAATAAACAAATATAATAAATAAATAAAATAAAAATATATAATAACTCATTAACCTTTGAGAGAAATGAGAAAATTATTTCATATTCTGAAAGAGCAAGTAAAATAACCTAGGTTACCTCAACCAAAGTACCCTAGAAAACTTACTCCTTCTAATAATAAAATTAACTTAAAGAATACTCCTACTAAGCGCTAAAATACTTACTAGGTATAAAAATATGTAATATGAGAGTATTCTATTAAGTAGAAGTCCTCAAAAAGCGGGATAATTACTTAAATAAACTATGTAATTATCCTTTAAACACATAAATAAAATATTAAATAACATTTGACATAAATATCACGCTGTTTTATGGTCTTTGTATTATTAATAACTTATACAAATACATACAGTATAAGTTTAATAATATCATAACAAATGAAAGAAACGAAACAGGGGACAAAGAAAACATCAGAATACTTCATACAAGTCTAAAAGAACTTGTACAATTAAAATAAATGACAAGCATCTTTTTATCACGGGAAAATAATAAATGTTGACACTTTTCCCAGGATGTTTTGCTTGTCAAATAATTGAATAGAGAGCTGTAAAAGCGCCCACCATGCAAGTATGACAACAACTCCCATGTTACAGAACTTTATATATGAAATAACCAAATTAAACAGAAATAAGATTCTGTATTATAATTTGATTATTTCTTTTTTATTCTATTGATCAAGTGATCAATACGTATTGTACATCAAAATAAGAGCTCTTGAAGCGCCCTCAGATGATTTCTACAGATGACTGACAGACTGTATTAATTATTGACAGCCTGTACATGTAATAATTTGATAAATTACATCATTTATTTCTACTAAGGATAACTCCTTCCTTGTAGTGTTCCCATAGCCAAAATAACACTTGATGTTTCGCCATCAGGGCTCCAGAAAGGCATTTAAGAGGCCTTTTCTTCCCCCGGTATTTTGATTCCCCAGCTTTATCGTATTTACAACCAGCATTCCACCAGTCCAGCCTACTAGTGTCCTGCCCAGTAAATCAGTCCTCAAGACTCAAAGCCTCTTTCTCTCAACTCCCACTCTGTCCAGCTGTCCACCACACCTTTCCAACTGCTTCAAGCTGTCCAGTTTCCCTCTGAAAAGTCCCCACTCCTCCCCTTAAGGCCTACAGTAAGTCTTTTTCCTTCAGGAGTTGTGGCCCTTTTCAGCCACTATTATCACTGGGATCTAAACCACCCCTGCTTGCAGGCCCCAGTTTATTAAGGTCTTAAATAACCTTTGGAGTGAAATAAACCACCCCTGCTTGCAGGACCCTCCTAAAAACCTTTAATATCTTTTATATTAATAAAAAAGATGTTAAAAATCACCCAAAAAACCCTTATTCCATATTGTTTTTGCCTTGCACCTTGTGTAGCCAGAAGGATACCAGTCCTTGGCATCACAGAGCGTGACAATTGGGGGTCTGGCTGGGAATTTACATTTTTTATCCTTGATAAAAAATTCCTTACCTTTTCCTACTAACTAATTGTTTTATATAAAAAAAAAATTAAAATCTCTCTAAAAATTATCCAACCCAATCCTTTATTCCTTATTCTCCCCATTATATATCCTCTGGACAATTCGTGAAAAATCCAAAAAATTACATATCTTTTACACATATTTTTACATATAAAAATCTTTAAAATTCATAAAAAATATCTCCTAAAACATTTTTCGAAAAAAATCCGAAAAATTGTTATTCTTATAAAAAATCCAGTCTTTTTTCCAAAAAAAGACACATAAAGACATACTCATATTATTATCTCTTATAAAAACAAAAAATCTATCTCGAAGTAATTTTTTTTTTTTAAAAAAAAAAAAAAAATCTTATCCCAAAAAATATTTTTTTTTCTCTCTCGAAAAAATACATACTCATAAAAATCCGTTATTTTTTTTTCTCTCCAGTGAACTTAAAAGAAAACACGGAGCTAATAAATAACTATCTAAAATATTTAAGGTTAAGAAAAGAAGAATATCTAGCGAACTATATTCCCCACCCTTGGGAATTGCTTACACGAGAAGAACAGCTCCAAATTGCCACTCACCACCTCCACATACAGCAAGAAAAGGACCTCGAAACGGCCTTACTAGTCAATCATTTATTCAGGGAATATCGAGCCGACAAAAAGGCCCGAAGAATAGCAAGAAGTGAGTAATTTTTTCTTATAAAAAAAATAAAAATAAAAATACATACTTCGGAAAAACTCATATTATCTCCACCTTATTTACAAACTACAGTGACCGCCGAAAACGTTACCTCCACCGCGTTGACAATACTTGTCCTACTTCAGTCGTCAACAGGTCATCTACAGTCCCCATCGTGGAAAATATATCATCCAACAGTAAGCCAATCGATTTTTTTTATATAAAATAAAATAAATAAAACATAAATAAATAAAAATAAAATATAAAATAAAATAAAACTAACAATTATTATGTCCACCAGATCAAACCGACCAACTCTCACCGGACCTCTCCCCGACTCCAAGAGAATCACCCAAAGAGACCAAGTTGCAGAGTCGCATCAAGAACATGAAGTTCAAGATGATCCCTCTCCGCGATCCGACGAAGAGCAAGGATACGAGTGAAGCTATGGAGATAGATCTTCCTTCGACTTCGTTGGAGGTTATCCCCGTACGCCCCAAATTGCCGGAGATCAGAATCATCCAACAATCAAAGGACATACAGGAATTGATGAAAGAGGAAAGAATCAAAGTCCTCGTCCGTCAACACGTCGCTCTTTGGAACCGCAGCAAAGAAGCAGTCAAAGGCAACGACTCAACTCTTCACCGGCAGATCTTAACCGACACGCAAGAGAGCCAGAAGACCCTTCAAAAACTTATACCAAACAAAGAGATCGAGAAGTACGTACAAGACTGGAACCCCTGGACCAAGAAGAAACTACACTTCCCCGCTCCCAAACGACACACCGGCAAAGCCAAACGCGAGAACTCCTCCAACCTGCGCAAGTTGTACAACAACCCTTGCAAGTGGAAAGAGATCTCACAGATGATTCAAGCCGCCAAGGGACTCTACGACAGCACCGAATAGAAGATCTTAGTTATTTTCGCACTATGTTAGATAATATTGATGTTGTAAATAGGAATATTACTAATTTAGATAGTAATTTCGAAATTAACCACAACAATAGGGGGTATCAAATATGACCAAATCCACCATTATCTAATCAACTGGTTTTGAAAATCCACCATTTTTAAAAACAATGGATATTAATACAAAATGATTCAAAATTCTCAAAAGTGAAATTTTATTTGAAAACTTAATCCACTGGTTTCAATTGTGGATTTGGTCATATTAGGGGGTATCAAATATGACCAAATCCACCATTATCTAATTAACTGGTTTTGAAAATCCACCATTTTTAAAAACCATTGATATCTCTATAAAATGGTTTAGAATTCTCAAAAGTGAAATTTTGTTGAAAAGCCTAATTCACTGGTTTTAATTGTGGATTTGGTCATATTTGATACCCCCTATTTGATACCCCCTAATATTGTAAATAGGATTGCTAATTCCTCTTCTCTCATCAGGAATGATATTGATACAAGGTTTTCCAAACTAATTAAGGTGCTAACTAAATTGCCTCTTGATTTAAGTGAGAGTGACATATTTAAAGACATTAAAGAAGACGTCTTAAATTTATCTGAGAATAATAAGATAAATAATGAGATCTTGAATGAAAGGATACAAAGACTAGAAGAAGTATCCAATGGTAATGTTGATTATTTAGCTTCTACAATTAAACAAGACATAATTAAAGAAAATAAAAAAGATAATATAAGTAACAATGTTAATAATAATTCTTTAGATGAAATCAAAGATTTATTAATACAAATGAATGCCAGAATGAACAAGAATATAGATAGTGTTAATTCTTCCATAGAACAACTTACTAATCATTTTAATTGTGAAATACATATGATTAAAAATGATTTAAGAGATATTAAAATCAATCAAAATCATAATATAATCACCAAAGAATTTGTGACGCCCAAGATATCACAAAATTCCCCTGATTTTGCCCCTAAATTTAACAATCCTTTTATGAAAAGTACTAATGAAAATAACAAAAAAGAACCTTCTAGGAATGCAACTGTGATCAATCATAGCTTAGATTTGGCCACTATTAATAAATTGATGCCCCCATTAGTTGATTGGCCTAAATTCTCTGGACAAGGAGAATATGATCACATTAGTTTTATTAGATATATTGACCATATTATTACAACATATGGAGGCTCAGAAGACTTGATAACTACTAGATTACCTAGATTGTTTGAAGGAGTAGCACAAGAATGGCATGTAGCCACACAGGAAGAAATTGGTTTACAAACATGGGATACGTGGAAACAACTTATCAAAGCCAAATTTGGTACCAGAATGTGGGAGGAAAAAATGCGTAAATTATATGAAACTGATTATTTTGATCCTCAAAAACACACCCCACACAAATGGTGCGTGAAACAGAAGAAAAGAATTGATTGCATATATGATAATCCAACTAGTCAGGAAGTAGTAGAGAAACTTCTACGTCAATGTAGAGGAAACTTTCAACATTCTGTCAGATGTAGAATGAAAGAAGGAACTCATGATTTTGCATACCTTATTGCTGTTATGGAAGAAGTTGTAGAAATGAAAGGTCTTAACAAGAAAGTGAAAAATTTTGATAGAAATAATTATGAGAATAAAGATGATTCTAAAGATAAATTAGCCCTCACTGTTACCAAAAAGACTAAGATACCTGAATGTTACAACTGTGGAGAAATAGGCCACAAAAAGCCTGATTGTACTAAACCCCGTAAGAAGATTAATAATGTTCAAGTAGACTCTGATGAAGATGATGAACATGCAGTTTCCCAAACTGGATTTAATATAGTGTCAATAGAACAAAATAGATCTTATTATGATCCAGAATCAGAAGATGACAGAGACCATAGAGTAGTAGTAATTCAAGCTGACATAGGAGATCCCATTTCTATTAATGAGATTCATGGTGAATCACACCTCCCTCAAAAATGGGATGAATCTCTGGATGTAGGACATATTTCTGATGCCAAATTACTTACCAACAAACCTGATTCTGGAATGAATTATACTCTAGGGAAAACAAGTTACTCTACCGTCATATTTAAAAACAAACAGTTGAAAGTACTTTTAGATATTGGCGCCTTCTGTTCCTGTACTAGTGTTGAATTTTTAGATAATAATTACCCTGAATGGAAACAACATCTATTACCAGTGCCTAAGGCAAAGTTTAGTAGTTGTAATTCATCCATGAAACCTGTAGGAATTATACCCATGTCTCTCATATTCCCTCATTCTAAAGGATCTCTTAGATTGCACATTGAGTTTGTAGTACTACAAGATGCCATTTGTGATTATCTTATATTAGGAAATGATACTTTCTGCATGTATGGGTTTGATATTTTCCAAAGTAAAGACAGATACTTCACCATTGGAGCTGACTGGAAAAAGAAATTCCAAATCTGTAATATCAACATAAGATTACCAGTACCTAACACCAAGTCTGAAGAAAAGGTGAATGAACAACTGGATTCATTTAATAAAGAGTATCTTTCCCAAGCTGCTATTAGTGGTACGTTGGACAATGATCAACAACTAGATATACTAAGAATATGCTATAATAACAAAGAAGCTTTCTGTACTACAGAGGAACCAATAGGTAATGTGAAAGGCCATGATATTAAACTTGAATTGACTTGTACTGAGCCTTATCCACCAATTTTAAGGAGACCCCCGTATCCATCTAGTCCAAAATCTAGGATGGCTTTAGAAACTCACATTAAAGAATTGCTAGACCTGAAGGTAATTAGAAAAGTAGGTCATAATGAACAGGTAGAAATCACCACACCTGTTATCATCGCTTGGCATAATGAGAAGTCTAGAATGGTAGGAGATTTTAGAGCATTGAACAATTATACTCAAGCTGATAATTACCCCATACCTAGGATCGATCATTCTTTACATAATTTATCTAAAGCAAAGTATATTACTTGTATGGACGTACTTAAAGGTTTCCATCAAATTCCCATTGACGTGGAAAGCAGACAGTTCATGAGGATTATTTGCCATCTTGGAGTGTATGAGTACTTAAGGATGCCTTTTGGGATAAAAAATGCTCCCTCTCATTTTCAAAGAATGATGGATTCTATATTTGGTTCATTCATCCGCCAATGTTGGATGATGATATACATTGATGATATAATCATATATTCTGAGAATTGGGATTCCCATAAAGAGAAGATTAATTTAGTACTTCAAACAGCCATTAAAGCTGGCCTCAAGATGTCTATTAAAAAGTGTAATTTTGGATTCATGGAATTGAAAGCACTAGGACATATAGTTTCAGGATTATCATTGGCTATTGATCAGAATAAAGTAGCTGCTGTAATGCTGAAAGCAATCCCGCAGAATATCACTGAGATGCAATCCTTCCTTGGTTTCTGCAGTCATTATAGACAACACATTCAACAATTCGCCAATATGTCTAAAAGCTTGAATGAAGTATGTAGCAAAGACACAATTTTTGAAATGACTTATGCCAGAGTGAAAGATTATGAATCCCTTAAAGAAGCTCTAACCACAGCACCTGTTTTAGCTCAACCAGATTATACATTACCTTTCATTTTATACATTGATGCATGTCTAGATGGTTTATACACCAAGAGTTCCAAATTGATGATAAACCAATAGAGAAACCAATTCTATTCATCTCTAGATAGATAAAAATGACAGAGAAAAAATATGGCGCTAGCCAGATGGAGTGTTTAGCTCTTGTTTGGGCTCTAGAAAAACTACATTTTTATTTGGAAGGTTGCAAAGTAGTGGTAGTCACTGATTGTACTGCAGTCAAAACTCTTATGAATATGAAAACTCCTAATAGACACATGTTAAGATGGCAGATTGCTATTCAGCAATATAGAGGGCATATGACTATAGTGCACAAAGCAGGAGCTAAGCATAAGAATGTAGATGGACTCAGCAGATGGGCTTTGCCTAATACGCCAGATAATCCTGCATATGATCCAGAAGATGAAGATATATTTCCCATTTTGGGAATTCATGCTTGTGACTTGGATCAAGCTTATTTTGACCTAGTAGAACAGAGTTACCAAAAGGATGCTGAAATGGTCAAATTAATTGAAATCCTTAGTAATCAGAATAGTTCCCCTGAATTGATTGCTAGTTTACCTAGTTCCCTTCACAAACCATATTCTGAAGGAAAATTTACACTGCTAGATGGTCTCATATACTATAGACACAGACATTCTAGTGTACTGGTGATCTGTGATAATTCTCAAATTAGAAATATGCTAGAAGAATGTCATGACGTGATAGGTTCAGGCCATTTCTCAGAAGAAAGGACTATAGGGAGAATTAAGAATACAGCTTGGTGGGTTGATTGGAAAGACCAAACCACAGAATATATAAAAAGCTGTATAATTTGCCAAAAATTTAACAAACAAACAGGAAAGAGATTTGGATTACTTCAAACTATTAAAGAACCTACTTCTAGATGGGAAATCATAAACATGGACTTTGTGACAGGACTACCTCCAGGAGGATCTTATTCTTATAACTCTGTCTTAGTTGTAGTAGATAGATATTCTAAGAGAGCCAGGTTTATACCAAACCATAAAGATGATACAGCTATGGAAGTAGCCATGCTTTTCTGGAACAGAATAATGTCTGACGTAGGAATACCAAAAATTATTATCAGTGATAGAGATCCCAAGTGCACTTCTGAATTTTGGTGCAACTTACATGATATGTTGGGGACTAAATTAGCCTTTTCAACAGCATATCATCCTCAGACTGATGGATTAGCTGAAAGAATGATCCAAACTCTGGAAGATATGCTGAGAAGATTTTGCGCATTTGGATTAGAATTCAAAAATCATGATGGATATACTCATGATTGGGTCAGCCGATTACCTGCGTTAGAAATAGCTTATAATAGTAGTAAACATTCTTCTACTAAGGAAGTACAATACATCTTAGAAAGAGGATGGATCCCTAGAGTACCAAAAGATCATGTTAATTCCAAATTACCACATGTACACCCAACAGCTGCTGATTTCAAAAATATGCGAGACATAACTCATGATCATGCTAATAAATGTGTACAAGAAGCAGTGGAGTATAACAAAACTAGGTGGGATAAAAGCCACAAAGAACCTTCTTTCAGTATAGGAGATAAAGTGTTATTATCTACTGTGAATTTTAACAACCTAGGGGGAAATAAGAAACTTAAACCTTCCTTTGTAGGCCCTTTCACTATTAAACAACTACATGGCAAAAATGCGGTGGAAGTGATATTAAGTGAAGAATTGTCCAGAAAACACCCAGTCTTCCCAGTAAGTTTGGTGAAACCTTTTAATCAGAGAAACAGTGAAGAGCCAATAGTAGTACAAGAACCTATACCTTTGTTAGTAGCACCTGAGGCTAACAGTAAACTTAAGGTATTGAAAATATTCAAAGAAAAGAAAGAAGGAATTAATGGCAAAGATACCAGACTTTACCTTGTTAGATATAAAAACACTTCTGCGGATAAAGATGAATGGTTACCGGAAAATAATATACCTGATGGTCCTATACACTTAAGGAACTTCAGAGTTTCAAGGAGAAAATGATTAGGATGAAAAACTTTAATTCTTAGAAGAATCATCTTAAAGGTAGGGAATGTCAACTTGCTACTAGTTCAGAGACAACCTGACTAGAACAATAAATAAAGTAATAATTAATTAATAAAAAATACATATGAAAGAGACATTATTACATAAGTAATAATGTAACATAAATTATAATAAAACATAAGGAAAAAGATAACATTGTAAAATATAGACATTATTATGTAGTAATAATGCAATAAACAAATATAATAAATAAATAAAATAAAAATATATAATAACTCATTAACCTTTGAGAGAATTGAGAAAATTATTTTATATTCTGAAAGAGCAAGTAAAATAACCTAGGGTACCTCAACCAAAGTACCCTAGAAAACTTACTCCTTCTAATAATAAAATTAACTTAAAGAATACTCCTACTAAGCGCTAAAATACTTACTAGGTATAAAAATATGTAATATGAGAGTATTCTAATAAGTAGAAGTCCTCAAAAAGCGGGATAATTACTTAAATAAACTATGTAATTATCCTTTAAACACATAAATAAAATATTAAATAACATTTGACATAAATATCACGCTGTTTTATGGTCTTTGTATTATTAATAACTTATACAAATACATACAGTATAAGTTTAATAATATCATAACACATGAAAGAAACGAAACAGGGGACAAAGAAAACATCAGAATACTTCATACAAGTCTAAAAGAACTTGTACAATTAAAATAAATGACAAGCATCTTTTTATCACGGGAAAATAATAAATGTTGACACTTTTCCCAGGATGTTTTGCTTGTCAAATAATTTAATAGAGAGCTGTAAAAGCGCCCACCATGCAAGTATGACAACAACTCCCATGTTACAGAACTTTATATATGAAATAACCAAATTAAACAGAAATAAGATTCTGTATTATAATTTGATTATTTCTTTTTTATTCTATTGATCAAGTGATCAATACATATTGTACATCAAACTAAGAGCTCTTGAAGCGCCCTCAGATGATTTCTACAGATGACTGACAGACTGTATTAATTATTGACAGCCTGTACATGTAATAATTTGATAAATTACATCATTTATTTCTACTAAGGATAACTCCTTCCTTGTAGTGTTCCCATAGCCAAAATAACACTTGATGTTTCGCCATCAGGGCTCCAGAAAGGCATTTAAGAGGCCTTTTCTTCCCCCGGTATTTTGATTCCCCAGCTTTATCATATTTACAACCAGCATTCCACCAGTCCAGCCTACTAGTGTCCTGCCCAGTAAATCAGTCCTCAAGACTCAAAGCCTCTTTCTCTCAATTCCCACTCTGTCCAGCTGTCCACCAAACCTTTCCAACTGCTTCAAGCTGTCCAGTTTCCCTCTGAAAAGTCCCCACTCCTCCCCTTAAGGCCTACAGTAAGTCTTTTTCCTTCAGGAGTTGTGGCCCTTTTCAGCCACTATTATCACTGGGATCTAAACCACCCCTGCTTGCAGGCCCCAGTTTATTAAGGTCTTAAATAACCTTTGGAGGGAAATAAACCACCCCTGCTTGCAGGACCCTCCTAAAAACCTTTAATATCTTTTATATTAATAAAAAAGATATTAAAAATCACCCAAAAAACCCTTATTCCATATTGTTTTTGCCTTGCACCTTGTGTAGCTAAAAGGATACCAGTCCTTGGCATCACAGAGCGTGACAATTGGGATTTGAGATGTGGACTGGAATATAGGACTGGCCAGCAAAACATCCATTGGCCCTTTGACAGCAAAGACTTCAAGTGGCAGCTTGCTACTTTTTGTGTTTTATTTGTCAATCACTGAGTTGTGATTTCAGAGTCAAACAAGAACCTTCTGCTTCATTGAAACCATTTCTGCCTTGTATATTTTTATCTTGATAGGGACCACATTGGCAATAGATTTGACAAATTACGCAAGACTTTGTTTCCGCCTGAGGCATATTAGGAGGCGCGTGGGTATTGGGATTGGAGTGTTGCTTGCATGTAGGTGGGCGTGGTGGATGGCTGAGTTTGACTTTCTTGGAGGATAAATTTGATTTTTCTGAATTGTTGTCACTACTTTCATTGTTGGTAGAGGAATTATCTGAGAAGTTGCTATCTGGATCTAAATTGTAGGTCAAAAAGGAACGTGACAGCAGCTCCTTGAAGCAAAATTCATCCCCTCCTTGCTCCTCAGCAATGTGCCATGACTGTTTGTCAGCCTGGGTGTGGAACTAACCGTGGTTAATGGTTGTAAATAAGTCAGGTTAAGATAGTGTTTTGGTTGGTCAAATGTCCTGTAAAAAGGATATTCCTCAATCAGTAAGTCTTGTCTGAGAGGCTTGCTCTAAAAAGGGTGAATCCAAATCAACACAGTGTATTAATAGGCATCCAAGGAGAGATTCAACTTGGGTTCATGGTTTCTACCTTATTGAAGGTAGGTTGTGGCCAATTCGTGATGATATAACAGTATTAAACTATAGATTATCAAGAAGTGGTGTATTGGTGGAGAATGGGGAACTAAGCAAGGTAAATAACTCTAAGGTATGTACTGTGCTGGTGTGTTCTAAATATTCTCTAGGGGATAAACAACTGTTTACAGTCTGTTTATATATTTTAAGATCTCCTCAGGGGGGAACTGTGAGCGCTTCCAGGACCAGGGAGGTACTGGGGAGCTCCAGGGGGAAGACAGATCCTTTTGGGGTGTTGATAAACGCATGCCAACAGCGTAGGCCAATGCCAACCCGCACGCCAATTTTTTTTGGCGTGCAGGGGCTACACGCCAATTTGTTTTGGCGTGCGGGCCCTACACGCCAAAAGAAATTGGCGTGTGGGAGCGCATGCCAAACAAATGGTGTGTGGGTCCCACAAGCCAATTTGTTTTGGCGTGTGGGCCCCGCACGCCAAATAAAATTGGCGTGTAGGCCCCGCACACCAATTTTTTGGCGTGCACTCCCACACGCCAATTGTTTGGCGTGTGGGAGCACACACCAAACAATTGGCGTGCGGGTCCCCCCCTCGCTCACATAATCAAATTGGAGGGCCAATTCAATTATGTGAGCAAGGGGAGGACTTCCTCCCGGCCGACAAGGCGTATAACCTTGTCAGCCGGGAGGACTTCCTCCCGGCTGACGAGGCTATACAACCTTGTCAGCCAGGAGGAAGTCCTCCTGGCCGACGAGGTTGTATAGCCTCCTTGGCCGGGAGGACTTCCTCCTGGCCGACGAGGTTGTATAGCCTCGCCGGCCGGGAGGACTTCCTCCTGGCCAACGAGGTTGTATAGCCTCGCCGGCCGGGAGGACTTCCTCCTGGCCAACGAGGTTATACAACCTCATCAGCCGGGAGGAAGTCCTCCCGGCTGACAAGGTTATACAGGCTCGTTGGCCGGGAGGAAGTGCTCCCCTCGCTCACGTAATTGAATTGGCCCTCCAATTTGATTATGTGAGCAAGGGGGGGACCCGCACGCCAATTGTTTGGTGTGCGCTCCCACACGCCAAACAATTGGTGTGTGGGAGTGCACGCCCAACAATTGGCGTGCGGGGCCTACACACCAAAAAAAAGGGCGAGTGAGACCCGCACACCATTTTTGGTGTGCGGGTCTCACACACCCTTTTTTTTTGGCGTGTAGACCCTACACGCCAACAAAAAATGGCGTGTAGGCCCCGCACGCCAAAAAAAATTGGTGTGCGTTTATCAACACCCATCCTTTTGGGAGGATCTGTTAAGGTTATGAGGTGATTTCTAATAAGGCAGTGTTATGGGACACAACTTTGATCTGTAGTCCTTAGTGACAATTGATCACATCATAATAATTATATTACAAGATTTGTTATTGATATTTATAAAGATATTCACTTATAATCTTGTCATTTGTTATTGACACATCTTATAAGTATCAATTATTATAATTTCAAATTTCTTTAATTTATAAGATATTCAAGTAAATATCTTATACGTGAAATATTCCAGGGATAAGGAATGTGGGTTTAATCAGAGGGAAAAGAGTGACATCTGTTACTCTGAATATTTCATGTGAAAGGTGGGTAAAGGGCATACAAGTTACGTGCCTTGTATAACAAGAGTTCATAGAGTAACCTGAATTATTCATGTGTTATTTAATGAATGTATATTAAAGCATGTTTATTACTTATTGTAATGAATATACTTTAATAAGTGTAAGTTATCTACATATAAACTAAAGGAATGCCCTTTGCAAGCCAAAAAAACCATGCAAGGTTTGTACCGTATCAATACATGCAACCCAACGGGTCGACATCGGCCCGTTAGGTTGCGTGACACGGATCAAGGATCTCAGTGTTGATCCGTGTCTTTCTACAAGTCCCTCCCCCCAAAATTGGGGGCTATGTACTTGTTACTTTACAAAGGAATAATTATAATACTAATAAGAATAATGGTAAGGATAAATAATGAATAATTATTATTATTAATAGTAATCATAATTAATAATACTTTTGCTGTTACTTGGTACATGTCAGGTACTGTGATATGTACTCTGTGGCTGAAACTGTTCTTGATCAAGAGGACGAGCACATTGCCAATGTATGTTACAGTTCTCACTTGATCTTTGACCAGTCACTGGAACACCAGCTTGGATTGGGGAGGGGATGTGGGGCGGGTCTTGAGTTTGGTTGGGTTCTCAGAGGCCAAAGATTGCTCCCCTCCTTCCTCATCACTAATGTGCTCTGAATGTTCTAGATCAAGAGGAAGAGCAAATTGCCAATGTATGTTACAATTCTTACTAGCTCTTTGAACAGTCAGCCACTGTGGTGTGCCAAATGTGTTCCAAGTATCAAATCACATAGAGTCACAGTTTACTATTTGAGAATGAGACATGTTTCTAGATTTATTATTGCATAATTAAATTCTACAGGTTATTTAACCCCTAGTCACTCACTGGATCCACTAGGCTAGCTCCCCTCATTTGAAAGATATTTGGATTAAACTGTTATTTCTGACGTTAGGAATATATATTGATAGTACATAGTATAGAATTAGATTCAAGTGCATAGTTTTAGTATGTTTTAACGGATACCACCACCACATGGATACCACGGGCGTTGATAAACGCACACCAAAGGCACACGCCAACGCCAACCCGCACGCCAATTTTTTTTGGTGTGCGGGCCCTACGGGCCATTTTTTTTGGCGTGTAGGGTCTACACGCCAAAAAAAAGGGCGTGTGGGAGCCCACGCCAATTTTTGGCGTGCGGGTCCCACACGCCCTTTTTTTTTGGCGTGTAGGCCCTGCACGCCAATTTTTTTTGGCATGTGGGTCCCACACGCCAATTGTTTGGCGTGTGGGTCCCACACGCCAATTGTTTGGCGTGTGTGACTTGCTCACGTCATCAAACCGGTAGACCGGGTCGATGACGTGAGCACATCCCCACACGCCAATTTTTGGCGTGTGGGAACAATGTTGGCCGGCCAGGAGGAGTTCCTCCTGGCCAACGAGGTTGTATAACCTCGTCGGCCGGGAGGACTTCCTCCTGGCTGACGAGGTTATACAACCTCGTCAGCCAGGAGGAAGTCCTCCTGGCCAACGAGGTTGTATAACCTCGTCAGCCGGGAGGAAGTCCTCCTGGCCAACGATGTTGTTCAACCTCGTCGGTTGGGAGGACTTCCTCCTGGCCAACGAGGTTATACAACCTCGTTGGCCAGGAGGCACTCCTCCCGGCCAACGAGGTTGTATAACCTTGTTTGCCGGGAGGGAAGTCCTCCTGGCCGACAAGGTTGTATAGCCTTGTCGGCCAGGAGGAACTCCTCCCGGCCGACGAGGTTATACAACCTGGTCGGCCAGGAGGACTTCCTCCCGGCTGACAAGGTTGTATGAACTTGTCAGCCAGGAGGAAGTCCTCCTGGCCGACAAGGTTATACAACCTCGTCGGCCAGGAGGAACTCCTCCCGGCTGACGAGGTTATACAACCTCGTCGGCCAGGAGGCACTCCTCCCGGCCAACAAGGCTATACAACCTTGTCGGCCAGGAGGACTTCCTCCTGGCTGACAAGGTTGTATAACCTTGTTGTCCAGGAGGAAGTCCTCCCGGCCGACAAGGTTATACAACCTTGTCGGCCAGGAGGAACTCCTCCTGGCCGGCCGACATCGTTCCCACACACCAACAATTGGCGTGTGGGGACGTGCTCACGTCATCAACCCGGTCTACCAGTTCAATGACGTGAGCAAGTCCCACACGCCAAACAATTGGCGTGTGGGACCCGCACGCCAAAAAAATTGGCGTGCGGGGCCTGCATGCCAAAAAAAAGGGCGTGTGAGACCCGCACGCCAAAAATTGGCGTGGGCTCCCACACGCCCTTTTTTTTGGCGTGTAGACCCTACACGCCAAAAAAAAATGGCGTGTAGGGCCCGCACGCCAAAAACAATTGGTGTGCGGGTTGGCGTTGGTGTGCGCCTTTGGCGTGCGTTTATCAACGCCCGGATACCACAACCACATGGGTACCACAACCACCACATGGATACCCTTACCACCATCATCATATGATCACCTCTATGGAAGTCACACCAGCAGAAATGCCTCACATTTTACTATAAAAGGGGGAGGTTTTCTCTCCTCAGTTTGAGCATGCCAGAGGAGGAATCCTAAGTAGAACACACATCTCAGTTTAGAGCATCCATCACAAATCCAAGTAAATCCCACAGTGTGATCTCAATCAAGTGACCCATCAACATCTTTCATACCTCAGAGGATATATAAGTAGTTCAGTAGCTAACATCACCATTTGTGCTCTTAACAAGTAAAATTGACTTTAACCCATTGTGCTCTTAACTGAAGGTTAAGGAAGAGGGCAAATACACTTTGAATAGTTCACATATAACATTAGTTCCGGCAAGAATTCTTTTTTTTACCAGTTTATCTACACTTCAATTCCAAATATATAAAAAACACATAAAAGATATTTACTTTCAGACTTATTTCCATCATCTGACTCAAGACTGTTGTAAACCATCATGGCTCTATTGCCCATAAAAATTCCACCAAACCCATTTCCACTGAAGTCAAGTTTGATCTAGGTCTGATAAGAGACTGCTACACATAAGTTTTCTCTATCATTAGTTTGCCACAACAAATAAAAATGAATAAATTTGTTTTGATAGCTCTTGTGTAGTATCATAGAGGGGCAGGTCTTTCAAACCACCCGTAGTAGTTTTAATATCTTCTTACATATTTGAAATATTATTTCTGGTATTTCCCCCTTGCAGAACTACCACCTGTCCCAAAAGGAGTTCTCACACCGCACATCAGACTGGATTTGGGAGGGGCTAGGCACGGGTTTTTGCAGGTGGTCGGGTTCAGTGGCCAAAGATTCCGGGAGTTTCATCCAATTAATTGTGGTGAGCCATTGTTTCTTTCTGAGGTTTGACCAATCTTGAGTTTTTTTGGGGCACCTAAACAGGAACAAGAAAACATGAAAATGTAACAAAAAATTAGTCCCTGGACACTGAAATCTCTTGAATTTGATTGTTGAGGGCACTTTCTGTTTGTGTTTATTTCCTTCATTTTCAGACCCCTCATCAACCTCATCATCTGGAACAATGGTAATCCCAGTTTCTTTGGTGTCTTTCCGTTTTCCACCTCCCCCTTTATGTTTCTTGTTATTTCCATTGTCACTTTTGTTGTTGGAGTTTGTTTTTTTAATGTACAAAGTTGCAACAGATTGTTGCATCTCCTGTTGCTTGTGGGTCAATTCCTCAATCTTGGCTGCTATCTCTTGAAGTCGCAATTGCTATCAAGATCTATCAGGTGAAAAAAAGTAAAGAATAAATTTTATTTAATGGGGGAATTGTGATCCTTCAACTTTTAGATTGGTAATCATGATTCCAGTCATTTACCTCTGCCTTTGCCAGTTTCTGCCATTTGTTCTCCCTATCTTGTTGAGCTCCCCCAACTTTGGCAAGATCTGATGATTCATAAGCTTCTTGCAATTCAGATAATTTGCTTGTGATTTGCAAAAGACTCTTTCTGTATTCTTTTTGTTTTTGTTGATGTGCAATGTCAATATTGAACGGCACTGTTCCTGCAGGATTTGAAGCCAATTCACCAAACGCTCTAAACATTGTGGCACACAGCCGTCAGCTTGTGCATTGATTTCAAGGGCAAGGAAAAACAAAGCAAGCGTGCAAGACCCTCTATTGGGAAGATTGGGCATCAGATATGGCTGTTTTGATTAGCACAAGCATCCGCTTGGAAGGAGGCAAGCCAATTAAAAACTCCAGTTGATTTTGTTGTACCAGGGCTAAATTCAACGCAATCAACCCATCTTTTGACTGGGAAATATTTGGATGTGTTTGTTTGCAGCAAGGGAAAAATATCAAACATCAGCACATATTACTGACAGCAAAAGAACTGGTCTCCAGAAACAAAGACCAAAACATGGAAATCAGTGTATATCATAGCTTACAGTTTGAACAACTTGTAGCGCACTTTGAAAATCCATAAAGCTGTGGTCTTTGCTAGCTTTTTGATACCATGCTCAAGAAAGATAGAGGAGAACCAAAGCAACCAAGATTTCAATTGCCTCCTGCACGCGAGTGAGTTGACCAGCCAATGCATCCTTGATCTGCGGGATGGTGTCATAACATGTATATTCCAGTTGTTTGATTTCTTAACAGGAGCCAAACCGCTGAGTGCCATTCAAGTTGGCAAGTGCATTGTTCAGTTGTTTTTGAATCTCAGAAGGTGTGGCAATATCAGATTACCTCGTTGGATTTGATGCTGGAGTGTGCCCAAAGGGATTAGGTTGCTGGGATGAGACAGAAGAGGTGCGGCACTTGGGATTGGGTGAATGGATAATATTAGAACGTGGGAGACAGCTGTTGGTCTGAATGGAGGCAGTGGGATATTTTGAATCCAATTCCAAGCTGCTCAAGCTTGCTTCTAGAGCCTGGAAAATTAGCTCAATTAGCTGAGAGGAAGCAAGGTTCCACGCTTGCGCGGTTGCTTGATTGTTCTTGGAATTAGACGCAGTCTTCTGTAGGTTAGACCTTGGTTCATTGCAAGAGTTCAGGAATGAGTTAACAGGATATTTTTCAGCACCATGGATGACTACAAATTCATCCATGGTGGCAAAAACAATCTTCACATGACAGTTGGCAGCTTCTGGGTTGTCCTGACAATCCGTCTTGGCAATTCCAGCCAAATTGGGTAGCTTGGCCTTACAAACAGTCTTGGTCTGTAGGTTGGCCATCAGTTTGACAAAAGAGTGCAGGGATGACTTAAAAGGATTGTTTTTGGCATCATGGATGACTTTGAAGTCATCCATGGTGCCAAAAACAATCTTCACATGACAGTTGGCAGCTTCTGGGTCATCCTGACAATCTGTCTTGGCGATTCCAGCCAAATTGAGTAGCTTGGCCGTGCCACCACTCAACTCTTCCCAGACTGGCTCAGCTTGAGCTACACCAAAAATTAATGGAGACATCAGTCCAAGAATGAAAAGGGGCAAAAAACAGAGTGACATCCACTACTTAATTATGTCCAAGGGAGTGTGTAACATATTTTTGGCAGCAAATGTCCTGAGTGCCAAATAGGGGGGAAGATGGGTTGAGTGGCTTACCTGTCATTTTCTCAGCCACAAATCACATGAGAAAAAGATAAATTGATACATGGCATGAAAAATCAGAGGAAATGTTACCTTGACAGGGTTTCATGCACAATGTGTTGAGCTGGTGGAAGAATAAATAGATTGGTTGTACTGTTTGATGGTTTCTTCCAGGGCTAGATACATGATGGTTTCAGGGACTGTTCCAAAAAAAAAAACTCTTATTCAAAAAGAGTCAGGGATCATAATCACTCACAATTATGAATTAAAGATCAAATTGTTCTCACAAATTAGTTTTGAGAAAACCACCTATCTGTAGAGAAGTGTGTGCTTACTTAGGCAATAAAATGTATTGTGCTCCAACACTAAACACCCAAAAGGAACCAGTAGGTGTAATAAACTTGTTGATTTTATTGCCATTCAAGAATAGAAGAGAACAAATATCTTTAATGAAGCAGAGCAATCAAGAAAAATTTACACTGCAAGGACCCAAAATCAAATGCAAGCATCAGAAATCTGGAAGTGTATTGTTCTGCAAGTCAATGTTTAATTATTCACCTTAGTTGAAGAGTGCAAGCTTTATGGGGTGTAACAGTCCATGCAATCCATCATTACTAGATGCAACGTTTTCTAACAAGGGTGGGGCTGCTTCTGATTCCTCCTCATCATAAGGTTCATGCCACTGATCCTTGAGGTTGGCTAGAAGATTATGCAGAATAATGCAGGTGATGATCCACTTGACTGTTGCCTTCATCTCACAAGGGTTCCTGATTTGTGATCAAATTTCTTGCAAACTGGCAAATTGACCCTTTAGAATATCAATGGCATGTTCAATTTGTACTCTTGATTGGGCTAGATGGTAATTGAAATCCACATTCTCAGGTATAAGCAAATCAGAACCTTTTTAGGCTGGAAAAGTATGTTGATCACTTGAATAAGCAGAGCCAGCCAGGAGGAATTGGTGTTGATCAAAGAATCATTCTGGATTTTGAGCAAGCTTCATATTGGAGAAGAAATAACAATTGTGAAAGGATTCAGGGTAGCCTGCAAGGTAGGATGTGAACCTTTTGTTTATTTCAGAAACAAGAGTGACCAAAATGGAGTAACTGTTTGGAAAGCAAACAACACATCAGCTAAGAATCAGTAAAATAGTGGAACAAATTCAAACAATCCAACTGTTTTTTTTTATCCCAGTAGTGGTTACCATCCACTGGTGGCTTTTGACTCAGTGGAATGGTTGTTCCATCAACAAATCCAACACATCCAGGGAAGCCTTCATCTTGCATGACCTGAGATTATTCCATACTTTCTTTGTGAGTTGGCCATGATACCAAGTGTGAGTGCATTTGATAAAGAATCTTGATCACCCCAAAGGTGTAAAGGTTTATTGTTCCATAGCAAACTTGGAAGAGATTCTTGAGTCTGAACACAGCAGCACCAAGCATGATTGAGGAAGTTCTTGAATGATTGAAAGGTCATATCAAGGATGGAATTGTGTAGTGGTGCCTCTGGAATTGAGTTATTGTTTCTGGATGTTTGATTGACAATAAAAATAGAAATATTCAAGTCCTGAGTCATTGTTATCTGAGTCAAAAATCAATACTTTTTAAGCAGAGTTGGCTGCTTGAAATAGTTGCTTGTGTTGAGAGGGTACTTGTTGCATTTTTGTATGAGGTGAGGTGTGATGTTTTCTTGGTTTGACAAGAGGCAATGGATTTAACAATTAAGCGTGGGCTGATGTGAGATCTGATTTTAATGGGTTGTTTTGGAAATGAAGGATTTGGATGGAAAACCAGGGTTTTTGATTTTCAAAATCTTTTTGCTTTTTAGCTACCCCATTTTGAAAACCTGTTGATTAGAAATTGTGGATTTAGCAATTTCTAATCAATGGGTTTTAATTGTGGATTTGGTCGTATTTAATACCCCTTAATATTTACAAGTATTTTATGGTATGAGGAAAGGCTTTGTCAGCTAGCTACTATAGCAGAGTAACCTGTAACAAGCATTGACACATTAATAATACATAAAAATACATATAAAAATAAGAATATAAAAATAAGAATATAAAAATAAGAATATAAAAATAAAGTTAGAATATTATTTGGTATTCTAAATCTACAAAAAATTCAACCTCAAGTACCCCAAATTCTTACTCCTTGACTGTGTAATTCAAGGGTAAACATTTGGCAATTACCTTTCGAGATAAAAGGTACTTGTATGCTTATATCCATTTACATATCTTCTTAAACCTCATTTTCAGTCAAGAAACTGAGGTGTTGTGTAAGAGCATCCACAATTCTCTTGATAAGCCAGCTTGATAAGCTAACTTTATCAAGACAACACCCCACTTGTGCACTCAATAGCGCTCAACAACTATCAAATCTCTAGGATTCTTGATAGAGGTCCATAAATTTCTGGACCATATTGAGAATCCTCAAGATTTGATATGTGGCAACATCTTGATAAAGTTGGCTTATCGAGACGATTGTGGTCCGCAGGCTCCTCCGAGCTTCCCGGGGCATGAGGGGCCGGGTATCTTGGATATTTGGAGGCGTTCGTTCCCCCGAGGTGTAATCTCAGAACGGAGCAGAAATGATTCCGGAACATCCGCTGGCCACAGTGGTCTCACGAGGGTCATTGGGATCATCGAACCAAGATGGAGTACTACTTACAAATACCTCATTTCAACCCATCGGTGATACGATTGTAACCGAACAGAACAACCAGAGTAAGTCTCTCGGTATTAACGCTCAGGATTGCATCGTAGAAGTTGCCACGAAAAGAATTTGGACTGAATTGACTGTGTTGACTTGTTGACCAAAGAAGAACGAGTAAGGGTGAATCCACTCTCTAACGAAGCAGGACTCGTAACAGCCCAGTCAACGATACATGAGAGTATTCCAGCACACAGTACTCCGACAGCTAGCGTGTCCAACGATTCACACATCTCAACTGACAGCGCAACCGATCCATCATCTTTCGGGAGTGATAGCCCAACCGATATGGCGAGGTTGACTAGACAGGACCCAAGGGACGAACAAGTGAATACCGATATACAATCGTTTACCCCACTTGATGACCGTCACCATTACTTAGTGGGCTTGATCACAGAAGCTCAGGTGAACGGAGAGTATGACGCCGCGGTAAGGTTTATCAGGATGATGTGCCCGGAGATTGATGCGATGATACCGGAGGCGGTTCGTGTTGATAGCGATCAGTGTTAAAAGACCTCCTCCCCGAGCTGATTGCCAACTCTGCTCTTTTGAATGATATTGTTCTCTCGAGGGAGTCCAGTCGGACCCCTGGGCTGCCGAAAACGATCTCTATATCTTGCCTGCAGAGGAACGTACCCGGAATCGTAAATCGATCAGATTAAAGAAACAAACGAAAAAGAAAAGAAAACAGAAATCTTACGATCTGACGCATCTGATTATGTAGTAGGCATATTATTCTTTCCCATGTCTCTATTCTCCTGTTCAACTTTTCTTTTTCCAGTGTTCATCAAAAGTGAGAAGATGTAATTATGAAGTACACTTTTTTTTTCAAAAAAAAGGCAGGTCTTAGTGGTACGATATGATGTATATCCCATCACTGACCTCTGGGACCTTACATGTTTTACAATAAAGACAGACAGTGGTTCCTACGATATGTCCGTTGATGACTGTTTACATGTGGCCTGATGGGTCTTTTTGATTGAAATTTGCCCTTAGAGACTCTAGTGTAGCATCGGCGAGCCATCCAGGCCTTTCTACTGAGATGCAGGGGATATGAGGATATTTATTAGATCGAAGGCAAAGAAATAATAATATTGATGTTGATATTAAATAAGCATGTGCAACTTAACCCTTATCCGATCGATCCCTCTTATCAGCCTCCTGTTGATATGATATTCATTCTCCTGCTTGCAAGAGCGTCTCGCCGGTCGGATTCGTACATCTTTATGTAGTTTGATATGTAAATATCTGGATGCCCTTTACACTCGTTTCGATTGGCTGCGGTCACAAGAATCATTCAATCGAACCAAGATGTGCTGTGGGTCAAGTCTGCTAGGTTGGATTCTGGTGGGTTCTACTAATTTCTATTAATTCACTTGATCTTTTTATTTATTTTTATTATTTTCCTGAACTTTCCAGATAACTTCGCTCTCCTCAAGATTCCCCCTCCTCCCCTCATAAACTGCAAACTGCACCTTCAACGAATTCATTGTACTCGTAAAACATCAGCGTTCCTCAAAAGACGGTGAGAGATCTCAATCAGCTACTGCCACTCGATTAAGGAGAAGTTAACCTTGACCCCCTTCCTTCCTTACTTAACCAAACAGCAGACTACGTGACGAGACTCGACAGTGTGTAGAAATAACCACAGCATGTACGATCGTGCCCAGGTTCACTATGGTCTAGCTCAGGAGAGGTCAGCAGTCACTCCCTTCCCACTTCTTCCTGCTTCCTCCTTTCCACCTACCCACGCACACACACAAATACTCCTCCAAACTGACACTTATCACATACTGATCTTAATAATCGTTCGCTGTCATCTCCCCCTCGATCCCATGCACGACTACCACCTCCACCTCCTAAGACCCGATGAGGACGATTGGGAGCCACCCCAGCTGGATGGCCTGCCCGAGCTCCATAACATTCGTCATCGGATATCGCTGATAGAGGAAGAGATCAGGTCAAAGGGCAAACTCAAGCTGACCGGCCATGTCATCATGGCCTGTCATGCCCTTCCCTATCTTTGCAACCTCCACCTCGATCCTACCTCCGCTACCACTACCCATCCCGCCCATCAGCAGCATCCCTCACAACAACCCGTCCAGTCCCTCCAGGCACCCCCATCCGGCCCATCTTCCCCCACCACCCCACTCACCCCGCTCACCCCTCAAACCCCCTCCCACCACTCAAACCCTTCAAACCCGCTCTTCCGTCAATCACTCGAGATCAGACCAGGGGACGTCCTCACCCACCCTCAAAGCCTCCATTCTCCAACATGCACCCCCATCCCTTCCACCGGCATCCTCCCGGCCTCAAAGACAAGCTCCTTGCTCGATACCTCCCCTCCAGTCCCCAGTTCAGTCACCCAACCTACCTCCAAACCCGGCCCATCCCTCGGCCCACATCGCACCAATCATAATCTTGCTTCCATCAACAATCTTTCTCCATCACCCGTCACCGCGACTAATGCCCAGGACGAGCCTGCGTTTAAGTGGATCCTTGAGCCTCGTCGGGGTCATGCCGCATTAAATGCGGGGATCAAGTCTCTTTCGAACTACCGCTCGATCACCCTGTGTGCCTATCCAGCCGACGTCCGAATCACTACCAACGCCGCCGACGTCCCCGAACCGATCGAGGCCAGCAAGCTCTCCGAAATCCAGAAACTCAGCCTCGACTCCGGCCTCCGTCATCTCGCTAGATCTTCCTCCCCCGATCATCAAGCCACTGACCCTCTCTCAACTGATAACACTAGTCCTAAGAGAGGTATCGAATGCGTCCCCGTTTGGGTTGGCGATCGCTCCGCAGGCTTGCATTACGAAGGTTTCTGTAAAAAGTTGGTCTCTTTCTCTACCGAAAAGTCTTATCTCCTTCACTTTCAGCGTTTTCATGAGTCTACCCTTCCACGCATACAATACGATAACGCAGGTATCTCTGGCCTATATTCCATTATATGCCTTTATCGGAACATCAGGATAAGAAGGAAGAGAATCTGGCTTGGAAGGCCTACGAAGAAGTCAACTATGCGTTCGCCGAGCGGATCGCGAGTGTTTATCAACCTGGAGATCTAATCTGGATCCAAGACTATCAGTAAGTTGATTTGAGGGACCTCAGACAGAGTGTCAGTATGAATTAAGCATTGACTCTATATATTTATATTGCTAGTCTGCTCTTGGTCCCTCGGATGTTGAGGAAGATGTTGCCTAAGTGTCACGTCGGCTTATTCTTACACTCGCCGTTCCCATCGAGTGAGTTTTTTAGATGTCTGCCACGACGCGAGGAGATCTTGGATGGAATGCTTGGGGCGGACCTGGTTTGTAACCATTTGCTCTGCCTAGTCTATATATCTATTTCACGAGCAACGGCATCTGACTCCCTGGTTTCTTGGGTTTTTGTTGGATATTACAGCTTTGTTTCCAGACCTATTCCTATGGACGACACTTCATTTCCGCTTGTATCAGGGTCATGGGCTTGGAATCTGTCGGTAACGGGATCGAATGTAACGGAATGATCACCGATATTACTTACTGTCCCATCGGCATCGATGCTGACAGAATCGAGGTCGAAAAGTCAGCTTGCTTTCCTTTCTTCTTCCCTCTTTGCCCAGTGGCCAGAGTCCTTAACGTTTTCTATTGTGTTGGTTTTTAATATACTAAAAAAGAAAATTGCCTGGTGTGCAGCCCAAAATGGACGCTTTAAGGAAGCTTTATGAGGATAAAAAAATTATTATTGGCAGAGATAAGCTCGATCCTACGAAGGGTGTGCTTCACAAAGTAAGATACTCTGACTGATTGACCAATCGAAGCAAGTAAACTGACTCCCCTGTGATGATGATGTCGAACATCCCTGTTTAGCTCAAAGCGTTCGAGTACCTGTTGAAAAACTATCCACAATGGAGGAACCGCGTGGTTTTGATTCAAGTTACTTCGCCCTCGCCAACGGATTCCCCTCAACTTGCTACCAAGATTTCTGAACTAGTCGATCACATCAACGCGACCTATGGCACATTACACTTTCAGCCGGTTCACCATTATCATCAAACGATCGAACGAGACGTGAGTCTGAGCGAAACCTCTCATCCCATATCATTGATCCACATCCAAAGCTCCATCTCACCCTACTTACCCACCTGCAGGAATACTTCGCTCTCTTATCCGTCGCTGATCTCGCCGTGATCACTTCTATCAGAGATGGCATGAATACCACCTCAATGGAGTATACGATCTGTCAAGAAGAGAACAAAAACCCGCTGATCTTGTCCGAGTTCACCGGTGTCACCGGATCGATGAAGTCAGCCGTCAAGGTCAACCCTTGGGACTTGGGTGTAAGTTTTTTCTTTTTGAGATCGGGCTACATTCATCACTTTTCTGGGATTCTTCTGATCTTTTCGTTTCTCGCCATTCAAACGGATTGGCTCTGTAGGATGTTGCAAGAGCAATTGATCAATGTTTGAACATGTCACAAGAGGAGAAAGTGCAGAGACATGCGGTGAGTGGAGCTTGGTCTTCACCCCTGCATCAGAGACTAACCTCTCAATCTTCTGGATTCCATAGCAATTGCACAGTCGAGTCAAATCTCATTCTTCCTCGGTTTGGGCCAGTACACTTCTACTCCAACTTCTCCAGTGTCTCAGGAGTGACCAGACTAAGGAGTCGGTCAAGTTATTGGACGAAGAGGATATGTTGAAGAAGTACAAACAGGCCAACAAACGATTATTGTTGTTTGACTACGATGTAAGTCTACCCAAAACACGAATATCCAACCTTGGTTTTTCAGTGATAGTTTATGTTTATTTATGTTATTGGGTGTGATAATCAGGGAACATTGACGCCGATAGTGAAGAATCCGAAGGATGCAGTGCCACCAGTTGGCTTGATTGAGGCGCTCGAACGTCTCTGTGCGGACGAGCGTAACATCGTCTACATTATATCTGGCCGCGATGGCTCATTCTTGCAGAAACATCTCGGCGCCATCCCGGGCTTGGGTATGTCTGCTGAACATGGATGCTTTTTGCGTGAGCCTGGCGCTAAGGAGTGGATCGATCTTACGGAAAATATTGACATGAGTTGGATGGATGATGTCGAAGAAATCTTTAAATGTTTGTTCTTCCTTATATACATCAACATATCAATCTTACTCAATTCTCTTTTTTTTGCCCTGACTCTATGATTCTTATAAGATTACGAGGCTCGTACTTTGGGTGCTTTCGTCGAAAAGAAGCTCTCCAGTGTTACCTGGCATTACAGGAATGCGGATCCACAATTTGGTTTGTTCCAAGGTATGTAATTCAAAAAGAGAAGAAAAAATAATGAAAGGAGAAGAACCAGGAGTCTAACAACCAGCCAAATGTAGCCAAAGAATGCCAAGCTTTACTGGAGAGCTTGCAAGAACGAATGCCGATCGACATCTTGAAGGGGAAAAAAAACATAGAATGTCGACCAGCGCATACGAACAAGGGGGAGATAGTAAAGCGGCTGCTGTACACGAGTCCGGATGTGGAGTTTGCATTATGCGTAGGAGACGACAAGACCGATGAAGACATGTTTCGGGCGCTGAAGATGCTTCGATCGAATGCCTCTTTGGACGGACATGCGGTAGGCCACGTGCATTCGACGACGATTGACCCGCCTCAGACATTATCACTCTATCCGATCCTCGCACGTTCCTCATCGATTGGACCAGGCCAACGAGTGTCGACCGAAGGTGCATCAACCAAGCGACCCATCCGTCGTCGATACTCCTCCAATACGAGCATGCACACCTCATATTCATGTCAAAATAGCCCCATTCCAGCACCCTCTATCCCTCAATTCGGCCTCCCTTCTATCTCTTCTAGCTCTCAAGCTATGAAAGCTTCCTCCACCGTAGGATCTAACTCCGTACATATTCTTCCCTCTCCTAAACTCGAACCCGTCGAATCGGTCCTCGAACCTGAATCTATCTTCTCCCTCGTCATTGACGAAAATGAGTCCAGGAAAACTCTTGCTGAGTATCGCCTCGATCGCCCTCTTCAACTCGTCGCCGTTCTTGGTAGACTCTCCAAGTTATCCAATCCCCCCTCCGTTCAATAGACCCGTCTTTTTATGTTTCGTCTAACTTAGATTTGTTTTTGCTGCTTAGTTGTGTAAAATTGATCGGGTTGTTGTTTTGAACTTGTCAAGAAATTTTATCCTTTGTTTCTCCTTCCACTTCCACTCATCTATATATATACACCATTACCATCATCCTTTTTTTTTATCTCTGTATAAATAAACTATTAACAAATCTCCGCTTTTATCAACATCACTATTATTATCATGATCATTTTCTATATGTATTGTTGAACTCTGCTTCTTGGTGGCTCGAGTACAAACAAATCAAATCAACTCAAAAGAATGCTGTACATAAAGCAACAACAAAAAAGGACCTCGAATCAGGTGCATACTGGTGTTCTCAGACGTTCGGGTACCCGGTTAAATCTGGGCCCCCTGCGGGATAACCTCATCATCAGCCAATAATCTGTCATGAGAGGTTTTTTGGTGGTTAATTTTATTATTATTATTATTTTTAATATAAAAGATATAATATTTTTATAAGAGGGGGAAAGCAGGTATGATCTATTTCTTTCCAAAGGTCCATTAATAACTTAATGGAGTGGGGCCTGGAAGCAGGGGTTGGTTAGATCCCAGTGGTTGTAGTGGTGTCAAAAGGGCCACATCTCCTGAATGAAAAAGACTTGTGGTAGGCTTGGAAAAAGACTTGTGGTAGGCTTGGAAAAAGACTTGTGGTAGGCTTTCAAGGGGAGGAGAGGGGACTGTTCAGAGGAGAACTGGACAGCTTGAGGAGGTTTTAAAGATGCACTGGAAGCTGGACTGAGCTGGAGTTGAGAGATAACAGAGGCCTTGGTCTTGAAGACTGATGTACTGAAGTAGGACAACTGAAGCCCTGATTGTGAAACACACAAGATGTACTTTTGGATATGGGAATACCAGAAGGAAGGTGGTCATATAAGCTTAGTATAAATAACAATTTCATTTATCAGATTTATCTGTGTACAGGCTGTCAATGAATGGTAAACCTGGTTGATCCTCTACTATAAACATCTGGAGGTGCTTCTGAATCTCTTTGTTTTAATACATGTTGTGTAGTTATCATGTGATCAATAAATTTCAGAATCAATGATCAAATTTCTATATGAATTTTCTTTTTTTAGTATAAAGTTTATTATGCACAAGCACTGTTTGTGCACTTGATAATCAATTGAATTACTTGGATTGTGGTGTGCTTGCCATTCCTCTTTCAATTAAGCAGGTATTTCTGTTGTAGAAGCATGAAAAGGTAGTGACAGCTATGGGAGTCAAACCCATGTCACAGTCATGGTACAGACCTGCTCTGACCACTGACACTGCATGCAAACAGATGACAATTATGCATTGCTTTCACAGCAACCTGTCCACAGTAACTGCGGATACTTGTGCAGTCACGCTTCCAAAAACACCATGATGACAATTATGCATAATTGTCGCCTGTTTGCATGCGGTGTGAGCTAAGCCATCATGATGCATGGCATACAGAGGCTACAACATATCTCTCCACTTCATGGGGCCCAGGGTATTCAAGCTTATTTCCTTCCTTCCTTTTGTGTCTTTCATTTATTTGAATATTTATTAACTTATATTGGATGTATTCATATCAATTCATGATGCTAACCTAGCAATGATAGGAGATGGACAAGGGTGAAGAAATTCTTACTTTGCTGGCTGTAATTTGTATTTGGTGACATTGCCTCAAAGCTTGAAGATCACTCCAACATTGAAGCCAAGGGACTTCAAATAGACAACACTGAGGGATTTGAACATTGGGTATTGGTTGATGTTGTTGTGGAGCAAAGTGTTCAGGATTCCCTCCTTGAAAGATTGGCAGTTAAGTCAGAGTTTCCAGATTGGATTTGAATTATTCACCAAAACTTGAATTCCAGCAAAGGCTTCTCTTGATCTGGGAGAAGAAAGTATCAATTGTGTTCAATTATGGGAAGTATTGAATAGAAATAATGGAAAATTTATAATTTGTGGTAAAATTAAATTCCTCTGATTATTAACCCTGTAAAATGAATGTTGTGTCTAAGGAGAGAAGTTTCAAGAAGATTAGTGCAATAATGAAAAGAAAAAAAAAAAGGATTCTACATTATTTTAACTTCCAATCATAGGATTTGTGTTATTGTATTATTTCAAACTTGGGATCTTAAAATGGTGCATATTTCCATAAAAATAAACTTTTCAAAAATCGATAAGATAAGATATTCTTTGGGTTCCCTGGGACGTCCTTGAAAACCAAGGGCAAGGTATTTTTCACCCTGTTTGGAGATGAAATGTAATTTTAGGAAGCCCAGACCATGGAATGCTTACATGACAGGGGGCTTATCCTGCTCAAAGCCTGAACAGTTGGCCAGACCACTTGGCTCTGAGGGTAGGCCAATGATGGACCACAGACCTCTTCTAAGCTTCACACTTTTAGTTTTCCCAAATTAGTGGGATTTTGGGAGTTGGGTTCATCCCACAAGGTGTGAAACTGTAGTTTTAAGCCAATAGATGGCCACATTTTTGACCTCAGGTCCTGATTCATGGAATTCCAATTTGGGGTTATTCCAATTGAACTGGTTAAAATTCTTTAATACACAGTGTTCTCATTAGAAACACATCAGGCATGGAATTGGTAGCCTAGTTGGTAAAGACAGCACTTCTAGTATAGTGTCTTAGCTTCAAGCCAAGGCCACGGGTTCAAATCCTCCCCAATTCAACTAAACTATGCTAATTTCTGAAAAATACATTGTTAATTTCAACAAAACTGGATGAACTGAGTGGGTGGGTTGAGTTTGTCCCAGTTGAACCAAGGTGAAATCAACCAACTTGAAATACTTTGATCTTGACTGTAATGTTTTGAATTATAAATATCAATAAAATTATTGAGTGCTTGTGTGCACAGCAACAGAAATGAAGAATGAATTCAGATTTATGATTACAAAAGAAGAAGTCCAAACCTAGTTGTCCTTGTCAAGTTAAAAAAACTGTAGGAATTATGGGTCAAAAACTTTATTGCAGTGGATTTCAAAAGCTAATCGTATAATTTAAGTAAAAGAGAAAAATAAACAAGATAGTTAATGTGTATAAACCAGTGAGAAAATTTTATACCTTCAATTAATATAGTCCTAGCTAGTACTCAGAAATGAGCTAGCACTCAGAAATGAACACAAGAAATTGTTCTGGAGATAAAAGAAATAACAACAAGCCTGAAAGAGAAAAATAAGGATCAATAACACATATACGGAAGAGGAAGAGAAACTGAGATGAGCAGGGAAAGAAAGGTGATGAAACTGTAATCTATCTCCACTTGAGTTAGATCCAATATCCTTCTGAATTTCCTTGGTTCAATTTAGTAGTTGAAGTGTCACTAGTATTGAGCAGATCATTTGATTTCAACAGTGAATTTAGGGTAACAATTTTGAAAGATGTTTGATCTTGATGGTTCTTCTTGAGTCTGAGTTCTTCCAATCGGCAAATCAAGTTCAGAATTAAATTTACCATTCATTTTGCATATAGTCATGCATAAACCATTTGAATTCAACTTTTCTGCAGCGCATCAGAATTATTCATTCAACAAAAACACTCTTCTCAATTTGAAAAAATTGAAATCCTCAAAATCCTCAAATCCTCAAGATCAATAATAATTGACCTCAAGATCGCTGACAGGAATAAGACTTGTAAAGAATTATTTCCATTATTAAATAAGTATTTTTGACCTTCTTCATGACTTAAGTTACTTGATCTCTTCACTCTCTTATCCTTTCAAGACTTAGCTTCCTGATCTCTATCCCTTCCCATAATCCATTAAAAAAAATTGATGGTAAAGACTCCTGGGAATTGGGGAAACACCTCCCAAGTTCCTGGGAAGTTGAGACAACCACCTTGGGACTGCTTTTTAGGGTGCTCATGTGGTCCAACTCCCAGATGGGAGTTTTGGATTTTAACTCATTTCCGGGTTTCTCCCAGCCATGAGGTTGTATTCAACCTCTTGGGCAGGAATTTCCCAGCTGTTGAGGCCAAATGTAACCTCAACAGTGGCCAGGCCACTGCCAAGGTTGTATTGACCTCATGTCCAGGAGAAACACAGCCATGAGGTTGTATTGACCTCACAGCCAGGAATTTCCTGGCCGTCAAGGCCAAATGCAACCTTGACAGTGGCCTGTCCACCGTCAAGGTTTTATAAAGCCTCATGGCTGGGAAATTCCGTTGACAGTTGACAGCCGGGAGAAACCCAGCTGCTGAGGTGGGATGAAATCACCAAATCCCAACTGGGTTTTGTGATGTCATCACCTGGGGGGGGTGCTTGAAAACATAATATTATATATTTGCAAGTTGTTTCTCCAAACCGGCCTTTTGATGGTTGTTTTGGAGAAACAACTCCGGGAGTTGGAACATCTGAGTGTTAGAAATCAAACTGAAGTAATTGCAAAGATTAGATGATGAAAAACAATGAAAAGGAGATTGAAGATAGAAAATAAACAAAAGAGGTACCTGAAGGCAAACACAACAAAGAAGAGCACAACAAAGAAGAATGATGAACAATGAGAGAGAGAAAGAAAGAGCAGACTGAAAAGAACAATGTCAATCTGGGGCACTATGAGAGAAGAAAAAGAGAGCACAACATACAACCAATGAGAGAATCGAGTGAGGGAGAGATTTGAAGATCTTGAGAGATTTTGAAGACGAGTTTTGATGATTGTCTTCTGGAGGAACTAGATAGTCAGAGAGAGTTTTTTATTGAGACTATAGAATTGAGATGTCGAGTGAGTTCCCCGAGGAAAGAGAAAGGAAAGAGTGAGAAGTCGAGTGTGTTAAATATGTTGAAGAGAGTTGAAGCTTGCTGGTGAGAGACAATGAGCAAATTGGCTAAGTGAGACCGGGCAAGACAAATTGGTGAGACCGAGGATGAATTGGTGGGACCAATCCAGACCAATTGAGGGAAGATGAGCGGAAAGTATTTGACGGAATAGAGGAAAAATCAAGAGAGAAGAGCATTGAGTGACATCTGTGTGACAGAGATGTGATCTCAGGTTGAAGCGCAACCTTGACTCTCAACACTGAGGACCTTGAAAAGTGGTCCTCAGGTGACTGACTTGACTTCCCGGGAATTTGGGAGTCATTTCCCCAATTCCTGGGGGTTGTTTGACAAAGAACCGGAAAAAATTATTAAGATCTCTGTGACCTGTATGCTTTATTCTCTTGATTTATTTTCTTTCTCTCTATCTCTTCATCTTCTTGTGTGTTTTCAAAGAAACTAACTCTCATTTTAACCTCTTACTACTTATATTTTTGTAGTCTCAAATTGTTTCTACTCTTCTTCTTTCCTCATCATAAGCAAATAGTTCTCTCTCTCTTACTTTATTATCAAGTTCAGCACAAGGGGTATGTGTTGTTTCTTATTATGATCTATCTTCAAACTCTTACTTAAATTTTTTCTTTGTTACACATCTAGTTCTGGTTTTTCTTTGTTAGAAATAAATCAAATTCCTTTAAAATTTAATATATACCCAAGCAGGGAATTTGAGGCCCCAGCTATTACTCATTTTTCCAATGGATTGGAATTCTTACCCAACCCATAAGAAACTCCAGGCAATTGAAAAGTTGAATTTTTCATTTTTCATTCCAAATTCCTGCAGTTTCTTGAGTTTTAATTCATAGTGTAATTATTTGGATTCATTCTTAAGGTTTTTTATAATTATAATAAAGAAAAAAAATGGTATAAAAAATAGGAAAGGACAAGACAGAGATAGAGATACAGCAACAGAAACAGAAACAGGTCCAATACATTTGAAGAAAAATTCAAGCAACCAGCCTCAGTTGACATGTGCAAGCTCTAGAATGTGGTTGGTTCTACTTGGACAATTCTCAAAGGTAAATCCAACACACCTTCAATACACAATCACTGCAAATAAAACTCAACTGTTTCCATTGAGTGGAATTACAACAGAAACTCTAATGAAGAATCTTGTCAACTGTAAGCAGTTGAGATACAAATTTTCTTGCAGTAAGGTATATGCAAAACCACATCCAAAAAAAAATGCCAAATGTCAATTAAATTGAACCATTCACTTTTCATAAGTAATTACATATTTAATTTAATGTCATACTTGTCCATAAATTATTTCTTTTTCTTGTATTGGAAAAAAAGTTCAAACCCCAATTCAATTAACATCACTTTCATGAAAATCAGACAATTAGTTGGTGATATTTGGAATGGAGGGTTGTTACAGGGTACCTTGGATTACTTTTTAATTCTTTGAAATAAATCAGGTTGATAAAAAACATTCCATTGGGCTGGGGTTTAACTCTGCTTGATGACTCCAGACAAGGCTCAGCCAAGCACTTGATGAGGGTTGTGTTTGGACAAGGTGTGATAATCCCCTCTAGCTAAGTCTCAGCCAAGGAGTTACTTGGTTATTATTGTGTTTAAGCAATACATGGTAGTAACAAAGAGGGGCTTTTTTTTGAAACTTTTGATTCTGAAACAAATTCATCTACTGCAAGTTCCAAAAATTATGATCATATTTTTCTTGACATCCTATGTGACATCTAAACATGTCTATCAAAGCTTTGTGGGAGATTTCACAAGAAACCTTTCAAGAAATCATTTGTCTTCATTTCTTCAAACTTCAAGGATGTGCCAATATCTCACGGCCCAAAAGACATTCCGACTGCATTGACTTATCTTTTCTGGACATCATTATTTTTTCCTTGGTAAAAGGTCAACATCCAACTTGCTGATCTTGTATCTCCGACATGAATTTCTTGCTATGTTGTATTGGGGGCTATTTTGTCGGTAGAAAACACTGTACGCCCGAGCTGCTTTTTAGTGACTGATTTGGTAACAAAATTTCAATTTGTGAATCATCAGAATTAATTATGAGCTCATATGTATTAGACTTCCATACAATTAATTTATCAAATTGGTTTTGTTGGTTTGATTTATACATGGAAAAGTAAGCTTAACGGTTTCAACCAATGATTGACCACGTTATAATCATCAAGGATTTCCATTTCATTTCACGATCTAGCGTCTGATGGCGTAGATTACTTGATGGCTTGTAGTGTCAAAATCCAGGCAAAAACAAGAAAAATAAAAAATAAATAAATAAAATAAATAAAATAATGAATAGAAAAAAAAAATAAATAAATAAATAAACAAAATAAAATAACTCTCCGTATCAACAGGATTTTTCCTCACAACAATGATTAGCACAAACAAATAAATTGTACATATATCTGTCATCTCCTACAAGTTGTCTTCCTTTTTCTTCATGAGACTTATTTTGTTACTATAATATTACCATCAACAAACTTCCAAGAAATAAATAACTTAAATCAACAAAACCAACAAAACACAAAGATTTCACCCCGCTTTTACAGGAATTACCCGTCGAATATCGCAGTATCGCCTGGATATTCAGAAAACCCACAGTTAACTTAAAACTCGCTTACATACTCGAAAATTTAATTTACAGACCCAACAGAAAAACGTTAATTCTTTACATAATAAGTCTCACATATTAAGTACCCGTCTTCATCCAACATCTCTTCTTTTCTTTCAAAAAAAAAATTTCCCTCTATATTTCTCCGATTCTTTTTCTTTCCCGTCAAACATGTCCAGCTCAAACCCTGTCCTATCATCCGCCGACTCCGCTCAACCCAAATTAACAGCGACGGAATCATCTGACCCGGCTCCCCTGGTAGCGCGTGTGGACCAGCTCACATCTCAAGTTTCCTCTTTAGTTTCATCCATGACAGAGATCACCTCCCTTGTGCGCTCTCAAAACCGTTTGCCATCCGTTGCCCCTCCCCCACATGTACAAGGTATTCTTCCACAGTCCCCTGGTCGAATCCCTTCCAACGTGGATTTTTCTCAAACAGGTATGACGGAACCTTTGCGATTGAAGGACGTCTGGTTTTCGGGAGAATCTTCGGCCACAGTTGTCTCTTTTTTGCGAGTTATCCGAGATTTTCTTCGACACCGAGCCACTTTATTTCTCTCGGAGTCTCAAATGATCGTCTGGATCTCCACTCACTTTGGTTATCGGCCGGCCGAGAACCGCAATCAAGTTTCACCCACCGAACACTGGTACCTTGGTCTCATTCGTAGTAATGCACGATTGCAAGGTTTCAACAGCGCTTGCGAAGATTTTGATGGCATACATTTCACTTTACCAACCCTCACTTCGGTGATCAAATTTCTTGACGCATTCATTGACATGTTTGGAGATCGTTTCATGCAGGACAACGCCAAGCGGGATTTACAGAACTGCAAGCAGCGCTCGATGACCATCCAGGAATATAATTCTCAGTTCAAGGCTCTGGCCTTTTTGGTTAATGATAGCGATGAAGCTAGAATTGAGAAATACGTCTCTGGTCTGAATGTCAGGATTGTTCGTAAAGCTCATGGTCGAGAATGGCTTGCAATCACGAATCTGGACGACAAGATGTCCTTGGCGTGCGAAGCCGCCAGGCATCTGGATCTCCTTTCTCAAATCCCTCCAGAGACTCCGGCCCAATCCGCTCATCCGTTGTCTTTTGCGCGTGGTTCGGCTCCCCATCGTGGTCATCTCAATCATTCCCCTGCGCCTCGAGAACCTGATGCCATGGAGGTCGATGCGACACAATCTTTTCCGGCTCGGGTACCTTTGGTGAATGAAGCGCTTAACGCACTCTGCAAGGCGAGAGATTTGTGTTATCGATGTCTTCAACCGCGGGTTCCCGGAGTCCATACGGGAAGTGTAAACTGTCCTAACTCCTTTTTATCAACCGATCAGCGCAAGGCGATTTTAGCTCGGTTACGCAAGTCATCTTCTACTTCGGTCGCTTCCATCTACACTTCAAATTCAACTCCTTCTTTTTCCGACAACACTCCCTTAACTTACCACCCCTTGGCATCCCCCCCCCCCTGTGTCAGCACATCCAACTTCTCCCCTCGTTAACTCTGGTCCTACGGAGCACTCAGTTCATTCTTTTGATGAAGAGTACGACGATTACGAATCCTACTCCTGTGCCACTGTGGAGGTTTGTTTGGATTGCGCCAATGGGGGACGGATCTTGGTTCCCATTATGCTGAAGAATTCCAACGGCATCCTTGTGCCGGCAACCGCTCTTATCGATACGGGATCTGGTGCCAATTTCATCAATGACGAGTTTGTGCGTCGACACAATCTTCGCTCTCATCAACGCAAGACACCGATTCGTTGTGTGGGATTTGACGGAAAGGAGGGAATCGGTGGTATGGTTCATAGGGATTGGGTGGGTCGGGTCCAGGTACAATCACTCGATCAAAATCCTGTGGCTCTCAATTGCTCTTTTGGCATCACCAAGCTCGGTTCCGTCGACGCCATCATTGGTTTACCTTGGTTGGATAAGCAAGGATGGTCCGCCTCGGGTAGCGAGAAGGGAGGCCATCGTTTTTCCTTGGGGTCGGTCTCGGTTCATGTGATACAGGCTGGGTTGTTGTCAGGGGAGGAAGAAGGTAAACAGAAGCTCTGTACTTCTGCATCCCCGTCCGATTTTTCTCTTCCAAGTTGTTTTAAAACCTTTGCTAATGTGTTTCTTCCCCAGTCTAATTGTACCCTCCCTTCCCATAGAGACATGGACATTTCCATTAATCTTAAGGAGGGATCTGTCCCCCCCTTTGGGGGCTTGTACAATTTGTCATTAGTAGAACAGCAGCTTTTGAAATCCTATATTGATGATAGTTTGGCAGAAGGCCATATTCGTGTTTCCTCCTCCAGTGCCGCTGCTCCCATCTTCTTTGTCAGAGTCCCGGGTAAGAAACCACGCCCGTGTGTGGATTATAGAGGTTTGAATTCCATGACTATAAGAGATAGTTATCCGATCCCAGTTTTAGGACAACTTCTTAATCAGCTCCAAGGCTGTAAGTTTTTTTCCAAGATTGACCTCAAGTCAGCCTTCAATCTTTTAAGGGTGGCTCCAGGTCATGAATGGAAGACGGCTTTTTGCACGCCTTGGGGTTTGTTTGAATATTTGGTAATGCCATTTGGGTTGGCAAATGCACCCGCTTGCTTTCAATGTTTTATTCAATTTGTCCTCCGTGAGATGCTCAATGTTTGTTGTTTTGTTTATATTGATGACATCTTAATATTTTCCAAAACTAGGTCGGATCATACTAATCATGTCACTCAAGTCCTTCAACGACTTCAAGATCACTCGCTGAAGGCCTCCCCAGAAAAATGCTTGTTCTTTCAGGACAAGGTCACCTTTTTGGGTTTCCAGATTTCGACCACAGGCATGAAGATGGAGGATAGCAAGCTGAGCATGGTTCTAGACTGGCCATATCCTCGAGGTTTACGCGAGCTGAGAAAATTCCTAGGATTCACAAATTTTTACAGGCGATTTATCCATCGTTTTTCTGGCATCACGGCACCGCTCACAGGATTGACCAAAGAAGGCATGGAAACCACGACTCGTTTGGAATCAGCTGAGTGTCGATCGGCATTTGAGCGTTTAAGACGTTGCTTTACCACGGCGCCTCTTCTTCAGCATTTTGACTTTTCGAAGAAACGAGTTTTGTTTGTTGACAGTTCCAAATATGCTATCTCAGGTATATTGGCCCAACCGGACGATCAGGGTTTTCTTCACCCAGTTTTGTTTCTTTCTAAGAAACTTGGTCCACAAGAGACTCATTGGCAGGTACACGATCAAGAATTATGGGCCATCGTTCAAGCGTTCACCGAATGGCATGCTTGGTTAATCGATACTTCCGACCCAGTCATAGTCATGTCGGACCATGCAAACTTGAAGTATTTCATGAGTAGTCAGAATTTGTCAGACCGACAAACTCGTTGGGCGGCTTTTCTCACATCGTTTAATTTTGTCATCAAACATCTTCCTGGAAAACAGAACCCTGCTGATGCGGCGACGCGCCGTCCTGATTATGTAGAAGACAGCGACGAAGGTGATATGACTCAAAAGTTGTTAACCAATTCTTCAGGAGGCCTTCGCTTAATGGAGCTTAGCCTGGATGAAGTAGGAAGTATCACAATAAATGAAGTATCCAATACACTTACTGATAATCACCCATCCACAGTTGACTCCTCATTTTGTAAACCCTCGAATGAATTAGTTGAGATGCTAAAATCAGCATACAAGGACAACCCTCCCCAGATCGATGAAGATGATAATCAATTCAAATTCGAGAATGACCTTTGGTGGATTAGAGATCGCATATTTGTCCCAACATCTCTTCGACCACAGATCCTCAGAGATTTCCATGACAATCAGTTAGCAGGTCATCCAGGGGCCTTGAAGACATTGGACCTAATCACGCGCACTCTCTATTGGCCGGGAATTCGAAAGGATGTTCTGCTCTACACAACATCATGCTATTCTTGCCAGAGAGCAAAACATTCAACACAGAAGACTCCTGGTGAGTTACATCCTTTACCTATCCCTTGTCGTCCCTGGAGTGTTATTGGAACTGACTTCATTGTAAAACTCCCCTTATCAGAGGGATTTGATTCTATATTAGTAATAGTCGATCATTATTCCAAAGGAGCTCATATCATTCCAGCAAAAGAATCATGGACAGCTGAAGATTTTGCAAAGAATTTTTTAGATCGTTTTATTAGACTCCATGGATTGCCTGACAAAATAGTTTCTGACAGAGGAGCCATATTTGTTTCTAGATTTTGGCGCGAAGTTCAACGCCTACTTCGAGTCAGACCAGCTCCATCCACGGCTTTCCATCCAAGAACCGATGGACAAACAGAAAGAACAAATCTCACAATCGAAATCTTTCTTTGACATTTCCTTTCAGACCGCCAAGATGATTGGGTACAGCTGCTACCTTTGGCTGAATTGGTTTTTAATTCTTCCGTTTCCTCCACTACGGGATTCTCTCCTTTCTTTTCTCAATATGTCTTCCATCCTAGAGTTAACATCCTGAATCAAGGTTCTGAAGTTCCAGCAGCTGATGAATTATTACAAAAGATCATATCGGTTCAGGAATTGCTTCATGATAATATTAGTACAGCAAAAGAAGTTCAGAAAACCCAATTTAACAAACGATTTCAAGAATCGCCAGCATACCAAGAAGGCGATTGGGTATGGCTTTTGCGTCGAAACATCATATCTACCAGACCATCCAGCAAACTTGACTTCAAGAAACTAGGACCTTTTCGCATTGAGAAGGATTTGGGAAAAGATGTTTTTCGTCTCATATTACCTAGAGATTTGTCAAGAATACACCCAGTTTTTCACACCTCTCTCCTTCTACCGTTTATAGAACCAACAACATACCCAGATAGGCTGGATTCCAAAGCTCCTCGAGGACCCTCAACAATAAATCCGAAGTTTTGGGATGAAACTGATATTGAATCTATCATAGGTTTTCGAATGCCATCAAAGAAGTCCCCAGAATATTTGATTCATTGGCGAGGTGGATCAAGATCAGATGATTCATGGGAAAGAGGGGGACTTTTATCATCTTCAATGTGGCCCTACCTCAAACAATTTCATGAACAATTCGGTATCAAACCCATCATATTACCACAAAATCAATCTATACGGGTTCTCATGCCGGTATAAGGAAGGGCATTTTGTCAAAATCCAGGCAAAAACAAGAAAAATAAAAAATAAAAAATAAAATAAATAAAATAATGAATAGAAAAAAAAAAAAAATAATAAATAAATAAAATAAAATAACTCTCCGTATCAACAGGATTTTTCCTCACAACAATGATTAGCACAAACAAATAAATTGTATATATATCTGTCATCTCCTACAAGTTGTTTTCCTTTTTCTTCATGAGACTTATTTTGTTACTATAATATTACCATCAACAAACTTCCAAGAAATAAATAACTTAAATCAACAAAACCAACAAAACACAAAGATTTCACCCCGCTTTTACAGGAATTACCCGTCGAATATCGCAGTATCGCCTGGATATTCAGAAAACCCACAGTTAACTTAAAACTCGCTTACATACTCGAAAATTTAATTTACAGACCCAACAGAAAAACGTTAATTCTTTACATGTAGGTGATGAGTTAAATACTTACCGATAGATAGTACAACAAAACCGACGTAAATCTTAATTAATGGTGTTGGTGTTACTAGGTAAATATCTCTGTGTGTGTTACTGAGAGACAGATTTCTCTACATAAGTAACCAGAATGAAAGTGGTACCATAGTGACCGAGATGTGAATAACTGAAGAATGGTATAATATTTGTAACCGACAGCTTCAAAGAAATGATTGAAGTTACGACAGAATTAATCGCTGTTTCCTTGACTCGCTGTTGATCGCGTGCTCTAAATAGAAGATAATGTCGAATTTTTGATGGAATATGCATCCTTCTTGGCTGTCAAGAGCTACCAAGACGCGAGATTAATAGGACAGCGTTGCAGAAGGTAGGATTGCTCTAGCATAGCAACGACAGGTATTTTCTTCCGGGTCCCTTCAACTTAAATAGACCTCCAACCTTCCCCTCCACTTCTGGTTGATTGGATCCCCCACAAAAAAAACCTCAATCGTTTTTTTATATCGGCTTGGTGACTTGTGACCTGCAGACTGGCTCTGGTTGTCACGTTATTATTTTTTTTACTATCCACTGTCTTTTCAAACACAAAAGAAAAAGAAAGCTTCTTGTAGAACTTTCACATAAATCGATAGACCATTATTATCGAATTATACAGTGTGGATCAGTACAAGTAAAAGAAATCGGGTCGTTGGAAGATCTAAAGAACCAAGATGAAGTTTACGATAATGATGAGTGTTGTGCTCTTGATGAGTTTCCAATCGGGTGGTGTCCATTCGTTACCCCTGGATTCGTCTGATTCGGCCCGACCTATCCCGGCCAGTCTCCACGCCAAATCCGCCGATCAGACTGGCGCGGCTCGGACGTTAGTCGAGGCCCCTGCAACTTCATCATAAAGGCTTTTTCAATCAAAACCCCCTCTCTTGGATAATTTAATAATTGAATTGCACCATGTGGTTGCTATCCGAACAAGGTGTGCTCTAGATACTTTCTGTTCTGAATCAAAGAGGTTGTACTGACCTTTCCGTTTTTGCTTAACTGGTTTTTGTGCTATAGTTAGAAGATTAATTCCTCCATGGTCATATATTTCTCTCTTTCCTGCTTCTTCCTCTTGTTCGTTTGTTCGTTTGTTTGTTTGTTTGTTTGTTTGTTTGTTTTTCTTCTTCTTCTGTTGTACGTTAGACATGTCCAACTACCCCTCATGATCAATTGTTGCGATGGTGAGGCTAGAGAAACACACACCTAGCTCAATCTAATTTCATGTTTTCTTTCTTTCTTTCTTAGAATTAGACTTACTAGAAGAGATGTTCACTGATCTGCTCAGCGCAATATTATAATGCCTAACCCTACTGCAGGGATCTTGTTAATATATGATATTATGTATATCTTTCCGTTTTACTCTTTTGGGTTGGATTGATCCATGGGGTCATGTTGATCAGAGTTGAGAGGTACATAAATAAATGAATCCCTTATTGTACATAAGCAGTTGAAATAAGGTGTTGGGTAAGTTAATCTTAAGTACATGAGGGGTTTTTGTTTACGTTTTGTTTTTGAGATTCAAGGGGGGCTTAAATACATATTCCCAACCCAACCCCCAGTTTGACTGCACTACTTCGTTCCCACCCCAGCCTGCAACCACCAAGCTCACTCTCCCTCGCCTGCTGCACACACTCACCCTCTCGAGACTCTCTCCTCCAATGAACCAACACCACCATCCGCTCAGTCCACCCTCAACCTCAACCAACACACCCAACTCACTCAACCTCAACAACAATCAGCATGGACCAGTCCTACTCGACTACCCCCCCAAGTCACCCGACGAACTCTCCAGCCAGTCTGCAACCAGATTCCTCCTATCCTCATCCTCCCCACTGAACTGCAACCAGAAACAGCCTCCCGAACTAATCACTATCCCCCTCGACCCACCCAAGCCTAAACAGCCCTCGAGACTCAGCCAGTCCTCCCAACAACCACTCAACCTGCTTGCTAGCTTCTCTGAAGAATGTCGAAAGATGTTCTATACCGGCGATCCAATCGCAACCAAGAACGTCGAATCCATCATCAAAAACTTGCCCGCTGCATCCAAGGCTGCGTGAGTCGAACTGAGTAACAGGCATCTAGCCGGTTCAATCGCTGATCAACCCATCCATTGAGAAATCAGATATACCAAACAGATGGCAACCGTCCGATCTCAGTTTCATAGAGATGCTGCCAGCTCAAGACGGGCTGAGGTCGACAAACTCTTACATGATACCCTGCCATCGTCGATAATCATCAAGGCCGTCGGAAACGACTATAGTTTAGGGGCCATGCGCTCGCCTCGGGCCCGTCAGGAACGACTCGACCGTCTTCAAAAGTTTATCAATGCCCACTGTGTCCGGAATATGGTCGGCGTCCATCGTCAGTTTCTCATTCTCCCCCCCCCCTAATCCAAATCTCCCAACAAGAACTCTCTTCTCTGAGACTCTCTTTCTTCAAAAGCTTTTTTCAATTCACTCTGTGCAGTCCTCCATCTCATGAGCTTACCCGCTAGAAAATCCGGATCCGGCAAACGAAGGGTTGAGTGGGAGATTGATCTCGCTTTGTTTTGTGAGGCCGGCGGCGAGCCCTTCTTGGTAGATAGCATCCAATTCCTAAAAGGCGTCAGCATTCCAGACCTTGCTTGTGTGTGTGAGAGTGTATCTAAGCTATCTTCTTTTAAGCTACGCAGGTGCTCGGCTTTGAGGACCATTTAAAGCCGCTGGTAGCCAGTTCACTTCGGACCTCGTTTGCGACGAGCACGAATACGTATGACGGGGATGATTCAGAGGATGAGGATGGGGGAATCGATTTGGTGATTGGACATGCGGATGGGGACGACGGGATGACGCTAGAGGAGCGCCAGGAGATGGAGCTTGACTCGGGCTCGTTGATGGGCGGCGAGGGGCCCTTTGCGGATATCAGCACCGAGGAAGCGTATGGACAGGCACACGGTCTCAAGGGCAAGACGACGCACAAGGTCCGTGATCGGGCGCTCTCGGATCCCTTCCTGGACCCTGCACCGCTCCGATCAACCACCCGAAAAATGTCATCCCCAAGAATCACAGTGTCCCCTCCAGCCACCGAAGAGCACACTTCGCCTCTCGGCCTCGGATACACTCCTCCGGCTATTACACCCCCTCACCAACGATCTACAGACCTTCGGCCTCACGACTCGACCCCTCTCCATCGTCGTTCACCCACACAGAATTCGCTGGACGCCCCTCCGCCTACCGAAACCCGCATCTTCCGATCTCCTTCCTACCTCACTACCCCCGAACTTCGTGACCTGATAAACGTCTTCCCAAGCTTCATTAGAGTCCGTACTAAAGCCCTTAAATTTGATCGCAACGGCATCCTCGACTCGTCTTCTTCGCCTGAAAAAAACGGCACTGATCCCGCCGCTAAATCTCTTCGACCATCTACCCATTCCTCCAAACTCTTTGGTGGTTCCTCCAGTAATCAACAGTCCACCTTTCACGGACATGGGGTAATTAGACTCTCAGTGTTCGAAAAAGATTCCGGCTGGAAAGGCTCGTTCATTGAACGTGTCAAAATGTTCTTCTTCAGACTTTTTAAACTGTAGCCTTTTCTTTTTCTTCCTCCTCGGACAAACATATACATACATACACATGCTCATCTACTCTCTCTTATTTCTTGATTAAGTCTTCTTTTTTATTTGGTGGTGCTCAAATATGGCTGCGGGATTAGAGGGACACTCAAAAAAAAAGAATTACATTGGCTCGAACCTTAACAACCAATTCGATGCACAATTCCTTTTTTTACGAACTAAAAAATAAAAACAAAAAACTATACTGACAAGAACTGGTATCTCTTCCCTTTTCACTTTCACTTTTTCTTCTAATGGTAATGAAGAAGATTAGCAGATTATACTGATGATGATGTTGGTTAGTTAAGTAGAGATATTTGGGTATTCTGATCATTTCTTCTCTTTTATCTCTATCTCTATTTCTCTCTCTTCCTATGCCTCCCTCGCTTCTAGAAAATGATGACAATGCTGCCCTTTAATTTCTTTAATAAATACATGGTCATTATATTCGAACCAATTTGATTTTAATCATTTTTTTTTGTGGCATATCATCAACACTACATACGTCTTTCCTCCTTTAAATGATACACATGAATGGCATTGTGAGCGCATGTAGCTTAGACAAACATGAAAATTTATCCATGAGAGGGACAGATCGGAAAATGTACGCAGAAATGCATACATGCCTACACCCGCATTCACTCTTAACCCTCGCGTACAGTAGGCTCCAAGGGTTAGCATGTGATGAGAGAGACAATATGTATTGCTTGCGGAGTCGGACTACATAGTACGATAACTCAAAAGAACGTGTCTGTGCCTGAACAATCATGCAATAAATCATCAAAGTTTTAGGAACACTGAGGTATACATTGGGAAGAAGTATGTGCTTCTCATCTACTAAACTTGATGCAATAAGTCTTATGGATTGAGATTTCATTGGGGTATCAATCGAGACTCGTTTTTTATTCACAAGGGTTACTATTTCTTACTATCTATGTAGATTCAGCGGGGAATGGGGGCTTTATCTGATTGAGACAACATGGGGGAAGGCGGCCACTTTGGGAATCACTAACTTCTGCCTCTTGATGGCACCCTCAGGGGACGCAAACGTTGCGTACAATCCTCAGGACAGGGGAGGTCGTTGTGAGTGCGGGTGCATCCTGTGGCCCAGGGGCAACCGCATCTGAATCCAGCGTTGGATGGAGCATTGCATTGTCCAATGATGGTACCATGTGGGCACGACTTCCAAGTGTCGCAAAAGGTCATCGGCGTATTGGATAGTTGTTCCCGCTGGCAGGTTGGACAGGTATACAGGAGCCAGTTGTCGCTAGACGAGACTAGAGTTATGAAGCCGAGCCACGTGAGAAACATGATCAAGAGTATAGGCCGTCCCATTATGCGCGTTCGGGTCAGATAGTCTATTACAGTGTTTCTTTATCTTCGTAGGTTTGGTCAGCTTTAACGGTTTAAGGTCTGTTGGTTCTGCTGGGAGAATTCAAAGTATCCACGCCATCGACTCAGCTTTTAAGGGAAGTTGGACGGTATCAATGGCTTCAAAGGTTCCGAATTCGTCCCGAACGGTCTACACCATCTTCCACCTTGCCCCGGCTGTTGATTCATAGAGTTATCTATCCCACTAGCGTAACTCGTGTCTCTGAAAGCAGGAGGCTTAGTGAAACATGAATACATCAAATTTAAATAAAATAACTCCCGCGACAGAGAGATACAAATTGAAGAATCGAGATACATACTGGCTATGTCCTACCTGGCACGCGATCCAGCCTTTCCGTTCCAGACATGGCACGTGGGAGTTAGACGTGGGTGCTTGTAACATTTAGGTGAAGTCAATGATCTCTAAGCGCCGAAACATACCCCGGCGGCCTATGGATAAGTTTCGATTGGACCAGGGCAGCTGGCCAGATCCATGCCGGGGGCGTGACGGTTTCTGGCTCTGACACCATAACATAGGCGGAAGCCTTCATGGGTCGTCTACAACCCACGAAAGACCAGGGGGGATACAACCGTGTCACCCCCATTTTGGTTTTTTTCAAAAATCGGGTCTTGCGTATGACCAATTACAACGTTTCACTTCCTTCCGGAAACAGCTCGTCTCAGGAATGATGACCACACCAGTACAGCCAACACTGTCACGGTATCTGGACCTGTGGCCCTGAGTTCCAGATGCTGTGACTGAAGGGTTGTAACTTTGGGTCAGGTCATGAGTAGTGTGCTGTTTGTGTTTAAACTAATTGGGTAGTTGTTTGTAACACTCCCGTCAATTGGATGTCTCTCGTGCGAGTCTGGAGCATCCTTCAAGGGGAGTCAGGACCGTTTGGCTGATTTGGAATCTCGGCCTGAAGCAGTTGCCACCTGCAAGTGACTGAATGGCAACAAGGTGGGACTATGACCAGCAAGTTCTTGACCACTCTCCGAGATAGCTCATTCTCGCGGATTGTCGACCGACGACCCGTTAGAGCAAATCTTTGCGGTGAGAACGTCGGTGACCTGATTTGCGAGAGTAAACTCTCCTACAATGGAGGCTCTGGGCCTTCTCATCCCATTGACTTGTAGGCTTCCCAGTCTTGTCTTCTGAAAAGTCTTTGGCTTTGCAAATTTGTCGGCTGCTTCCGTACACCACGGGTACTTTCAGACGCCTTCGAGTCGAGTTTTTACGACGCCTCGAAGGCGTCTTTTTCCAATTGAATAGAGCTGTCAGCCCAGCTTTTTGTCTTCAAGCCGACTTGAGATTCAATTGAATCCAAGCCGCCTTGTAAACGTCTTGCTGGAGCCGGTCGTCTTCAAGGCGGTTTCGGATGCGCCTTGAAGACGACTTCCCAAGCCGCCTCGCTAACGTCATGCTGAGCCAGGTCGTCTTCAAGGCGGATCCGAAACCGCCTTGAAGACGACTTCTCAAGCCGCCTCGCAAACGTTCCGCTCAGCCAGGTCGTCTTCAAGGCGGATCATAAACCGCCTTGAAGACGACTTCTCAAGCCGCCTCGCAAACGTTCCGCTCAGCCAGGCCGTCTTCAAGGCGGATCATAAACCGCCTTGAAGACGACATCAAAATATGTGGCAAGTCGTCGTCAGGGCGGATGAAAAAAAAATCTTCCCACCCGGCTCAGCCGGGCAGCTGGAACAGGAATGTGCAGAATCGTTGATTCCTCCTCATCACCCCAGATGGGGGTTTTGAGCTAGCATTGCAAGATTGGAATAGGGGAAAATACAACCAAAATGGATAACATGAGAGAAGAAATAGTTTAGGAAACAGGCATTGTAGGTGGAAACATAGGGGAACACAAAGGGAAAGAGAGGAGAGGGACATAATGGGAAAGGGAGGGGATAGATATAATGGGATAGGGAGGGGAGGGGGTGGAAATATGGGGAAGGGCAGATAGTCGGCCGCATCTTAATTGACCGCCTCGCCAACGGTCAGAGTAGGAGTGTTGTTATTCTCTTGCGCAACCCGCGCGGCCACAGCCATGTCACTGGGGAGCTGTTGCTCCTCCTTGGTCCAGTCGTGGACGGTAGAGGTGCCGTCCCAGAGCCGAGCTTCGTGCTCAAGGAGAAGGTGACCAAACACGGCGTTGTGAACCCTAGAGTGGTGACGACGCACCTCCAAGTCGTTATCAATATCCTCCCATGCACCAGGGACCTTGGCGGTGGGGTTAGCGATCCGCTTGAGCCGGTTGACATTGATCATCCCCCTAAGGTAGGCCAGTCGCCCTCGGCGTGCGTGAGTAATACGCGGATCTGCTTGGATTTGGCTGGGGGTTAGGTCCTTAAACGCTGAGTCCATCGCACCGTAGCATCAACGACCAGCTTTTCCAACTTGGGCGGGGGCGTCGTCGAGGTATCACCAACGAAGCCGACTCGGAGGAGGTTGGCAAACAGGTTCTTCTCGCCCTTGAGTATGGTGGCGATATGCCGATCGAGCTCGGTTTTGTATGGGTCTTGATTGTACCCATCGGGCATGTTGGCGGCCTTAAACGCCGCGCTGGTCTGGTCAATGATACCCTAAAGAAAAAAGTTCTGTCAGTTTCTGGGGTGCACAGGGTTTGATCATTGTGCCCCACTCACCCTGATCATTAAGAATGGGGTGCGCTCGATTGTGTTCTTCTTGGCAGTTCGGCGTCCATAAGCGTCGATGTCGGGTCGCAATAAAACCTCGCGGACCGTCGTCCGAACAAATACCCGGAACGTCAGAGGGAATAAATCCCTATTAGCTGAGCTTGGGGGATCTGGATGGGATAGGGGATCTCTTGGCAGTTGGCTGTTGAGGCTAATGAGGATGCTCATTAGCCTCAATTCCTCCTCTGGCATCTGAGGAAGAAGCAAGTTGTTAGCTATATCTTCTGGGGGCCTAGTAGCATGACTACTTACATCTACTAGGCCTTGGGCCCACTGAATGAGCTCGTCGGTGATTCGAAATTGATTACCCATTGATTGGAGCCGTAATTGGACGGCTTTGATTGATCGAGGTGTGATCCTCCTACCGGACGCCGAGGATAGAGATAGACTTGATGGCCGACTAGAGTGGAGACTTGACGGTGGTCCATCATAGTTGGGACTGTCTGATCCGTCGGGGTAACCACCAGAGAAGTTGCGCCGAGATGGGGAGTCATAGAGCAAGGGGGGGGCGCCGCCGGCCGCTCGGGATCTGATGGGTCCAGTGTGTCCATCGCGGAGGGGGGTTGGGGCGGGAGGACAAAACAACTCACCTGGGGTGAGAGGGGGCCCTCCGGTAGGACCCGACGCAGTTAATCTGGGGCTGTAGGTGCTGGGCGTGGTCGACCAGCCAGAGGTTGGTGGTACGGATGGGCTAGGTGGTATGGATGGGGTAGGTGGTACAGATGGGGTAGGCGGGACGGGGTAGCCATGCGGTACAGCGGCACCGTCCTTGTTAGGAGGTCCTGTATTGGATCCCGTGACCTGTGACATAATTCTGTGTTACAGGGTTAGTAATAGCTTAGTGGGGGGTGGAAGTAACATAGACGAATTACTTACTGGGGGTATGCGTCTGATCGTATTGTCCTTGGGGGGTGTTTCGTTGGATGGGATCGTTGGAGGGTGTTTCGTTGGATGGGAGGAAGCGGGGCGGTTGGTGGTGGACTTGGTCCATATCCGCTATCTCCGGGGCCAGGCTGAAAAGGCCGCGGGGCGCTGTCACAGGAGTTTCACCCCGGGAAACTTGCACTCCCGAACTGGGACCGCGGTGTGTCCGGGGGCGGGGTTCATGAGCGCAGCAGTGAAACTGTCCCCTGGTTGAATTGTACAACATACATGTCCAACACAGGGCTTCTGAAACATGCCCCACCTTTGCTGAAACCAGCACACAATACTGAGCTTTCTCAGTGGTGCAAATACAAATTATTGGACTGAAACCAGCACCCTAATCTGACACATGATTCATGATTACAAATAAAGTCCTGGTTTGAAATTGAAACATGTCAAATAAACTGTAGTGTGTCAATCTAGTTGGTGATAAGATTATGGGGACTTCCCAATAAGGTGATAAAAGTAGGGCAGGATAACACTTTTCCTTCTTTGTTCAAGCACATATTTCTGACAGCTGTCTTTGTTTAATCAAGCACATATTTCCTACACCATATTTCAGGTTTACTTCTCATATCATTTTGATTGGAGGGATTTTAACTCATATTATCTGCTTATTTAATTGCAGGGGTTTCAACTCATAATACCAGCTTATTATGATAATTCCTGGTCAGTGTTACACCCTGAGTTCACCCAATCTCCCTCACTTATGATTTTTGACTGTTCTTTGCAGGCTTTCACTCAGTGCTGCAGCCTGATGGGCATGAAAAATTTAGGTGTATTCCATGTGGTGGGAGATTACTAGAGCTGAGGTGGATTCAAAAACACCTGGATTCTTCCAATCATAAAGAGATGGAAGCTTCTTTGATTATAGCTCAAAAAAAGTGGCAACCAGTGTCAGCCATTTCAAGAGGTGGTTCACAATTACCTACAACCAGCAATCCCTTGTATGATTCAGTTGGCCTTGGGCAGGGAGAAACAGGACCTGGAGATACTAGGCCTTTACTCAATGAAATGGATGGTTGCGATTTTCCCACTTCAAACTGGTCTGGTTTGGTTCAAACTGACTGCCCAATTCATCATCAAAATGATCATTATGACAATTATTCTATCCCTCCATTGGATTTGAATGATCAAACAGGCATGGGGTTTGGTGGATCAGATAACAGTTCTGATGATGGTTCTGAAAGGGGGTTGAACTGGAATGATTGGCTTATGGATGATCCCTTATCATCTGTGTTTCAATCCCTAATTTCTGACAACATGAATTTACCAGGTGATGAGAATGCACCTGAATTTGAAGATGATTTGGAGCCAAGTGGCCAATGGTACCCATTTCCAGATAAAATGGTATGTTGTTATCCTGATCTGCGCAGGGCGAGAGCATCTCCACCGCGGGCCCTAAATTGGGGGACTAAGAGCATCCACCATTGTCTTGCTAACTTTTCCTCAGCTGCGGAGAGGTTAGCAAGTGCAATGGTTACCCTACCAAGAACCCACGCCCTTGTGACTTGGTAGGGGGGCTCTGAAGCTGGCTAACCAAGTGTCCCCACCCTCGGGGACTCTCCAAGTCGCTTGGTAAGCGGGGCTGTAGGGGGGGATCAAGGATTGCATCGTGGGAAAGGAGGGATCTTACCTTACCAAGCTCGTTAGAGGTCTCTAAATTTAGAGACCTCTAACAAGAATCTTAAAGATTCCTCAGTTAACGAGGCCTAAAGAGGCCACGAGGGTGGCGCGCGGGGGCTTTGTCTCTGTAAAGTTGGCTTACCAAGCCACTTTACAGAGACGGTGGTGGATGCTCTAAGAGCATCCACAGTCGTTTTGATAAAATTTTGACAACTGTGGAGCTCTTAGCAAGCTCAATAGTTAATATATCAAGACTGTCCCCACTGAAGGCTCAATAACCTGGCTCTATTGCTGGGTTATTGAGCCGGTTCCACACTTGTGCTCCTCTGCAACTCAAGTTTGATAACTCGAGTTGCAGAGGAGCACTACATGGGGTGGCAGTTTATGGGTGGGGAGTTCTTGGGGGTGTTGAATGGGGGGAGGGTTCACAATAAGGTGACCTGTGAAATTTATTCACAAGTTACCTTATCGAGCTCAATAGAGGTCCATAAATGTATGGACCTCTATTGAGAATCCTAGAGATTTGATAGCTGTCAAGCGCTATTGAGTGCACAAGTGTGGCATTGTCTCGATAAAGTTGGCTTATCAAGCCAACTTATCAAGACAATTGTGGATGCTCTAAACTAAATTTAGCTACCCGGATCCAACTTAGATTCACCACCGGAGGCCCTAAAGGGGGTCCTAAACTGGGAAAATCCTTCCCGGGCCCTACACCAGTCTTACATTTAGGAACATATAGCTCCTTAGATAGGCACTTGGGTACATATATCACATGTCATATTTTGTGTGATATTCCACAGCTCCCCCCAATATACAATATCCCCAAGCCAACATCACATTTACAAGCTTCAATAAACCTCACCCACCCCACAAAAATACTGCAAAGAAAGAAAACGGTCCCAAGCAATGAAGAAGATGAGATTGACAAACAAACCAACAATTCATGTGAGTAATTTTTCCCTTTCATTCCCACTTATTCCTGCTCAAGTCAACCACTAACTTCAATATATTTGTAAAGCCAAAAATGTTCTCTCTTAGATCACCTTTGTCAGCCACCAAGATATTACATGTAACATGTAACACTTGAAACTGCACGCTGAATAAATAATAATTCTTTATTATTATTTATTTTATTTTATTATTTTTATTTACAAAAACGCAATAAATGGATAAAGAACCATTTATAGGTATAGATTTTTGCATGAAAATCCTGGAAAATCCCAATCTATATTACAAGATTACTACTAGATTTAAGTAAATACTTTATGTAGTATGTATTATATAATTAATACATGTGATTTCAGCTCAATTATCCTTCAGGGCAAGCGCTTTTTCAAGCACAAACCCTTAGAGAATTTATTCTCAAGTATGTCTTAGTGAAATACATAAATTACAAAGCTGAAATATATATCACATTATTTTAATAAATGTGAAATGTTTATGGTATCATTTCAATGACACCATGCTTTCACATTTGATCACGAAAAGGGTGATCATTCACCCTTGGTGATCTTGCCCTGATCACTGCTGTTGAAATAATTTAACAGTAAGATCATTTTTTATTATTTAAGGAGAGGTTTCTTTCACTAAATTGAAGATAACCTCCCCCATCAGTTTTAACCATACATTAGATAACTTATTATAAGCTACAAAGGCTCTCACCTTCTCCTGTAAGTAAGGAGGACTGGCCTTTTCTCATAACTATCTTAAATAGTCAAAATTCTTCACAAATCCCCCTAATAAAATTATATATCACTCAATTTTGATTTGTAGAACCGTGTTAAATTCTGGTTAACCATTCTGTGGCACTTTCCCCCACTAGAAGCTTGGTAGCAGGCTTAGAACCTGTTTTATTTTGTTACTTAAGTGTTTATAACACTATAGTAAATATCTTTCTGATATTATATTCCTTTATTTATGAAAGAATAATGGCCAGAGGCCTAAGACTGGGAAAAAGGTGAGCTGGGAAGGTCAAGAGTGCAGGACACTCAGGGACTCAGAACACTAGGAAAGAAGTCTCCTGCAGAGCAGGTCTAGCTAGTATGGGCTCAGAACTAAGTGACAGTTGTATTTCATAAGGGAACGAGTGAAATACAAGTGGTGAAAAGGGGCCTAGTGAGGGGGCCTAGTGAGCTATGGAACACTCTAGGAATGAAAAGAGATAAGAAAGAAATAAGCCCTCTTCTGGGCATGGCAGAATTCTAACACCCCCCCTGACTCATGCCCAGAAGAGGGCTTATTTCTTTCTTATCTCTTTTCCTTCCTAGAGTGTTCCACTAGGCCCCTTGTCACCACTTGTATTTCACTCGTTCCCTTATGAAATACAACTGTCACTTAGTTCTGAGCCCATACTAGCTAGACCTGCTCTGCAGGAGACTTCTTTCCTAGTGTTCTGAGTCCCTGAGTGTCCTGCACTCTTGACCTTACCAGCTCACCTTTTTCCCAGTCTTAAGCCTCTGGCCATTATTCTTTCATTTTTGAGAATATTTTTCAAGCTGACTGAGGTCCTTGTCCATGGTAGAAATCTCAATTTGGAGATGGAGGCCATCTGCACACTCTTGTTGGATCCAATTGGTTTCTTCTTGTAGTTAGTTGGCCCAATAAAACTGTGTGTGTCTTTTGGAGCCCTTGACTGAGTTTATTTCAAGGAGCTTTACCTTGTTGTGGGCCAGTTTGTAGTTGATTTCTTTCTGTTTGGAGCTCTTAATTCCCATTGGACAAACTTCATGTGTATCATTATCATGGGATTCTTGGTTACCAGCAAGGGAGGTTCCTTCAGGTGAGGTCTGTAAGCAATCAGGGGTGGGTGGAACACTCTCTAAACCATTTGGGTTTTCCTGATATTTATGGAAACTACTTGCATCAATCCACTTTGCGCGTGTGTATAGAATCAACCAAGTTGAGCAGTGTGTAAACACCTTCCGCTTTTTGTTGTATTAGGCCTTTTTTGCTAACTTGACATAGTCTGCTGGGGCAGATCCAGAAGGATGATGATCTTTGACCTTATTAAAGTGAGCCAAACATTTTGTAGTAGATTTTCAAATCAAGTCCCACCTAAAAAAAACAAATTAATCAATGCAACAAAGCTAGCTATAATATGATTAATCTAAAACTCACCAGTTTGATAACATTTTTGTCTCCTTATCCTTCCCCAAAAGCAATTTAAATTAAGCCTGAACGTGGTCGCAGAACAATCCCAATGTTTGTGAATTGTTAATCAAAACATCCTTGGATACTAGAAGCCAGCTACGGGCCAGTTATTTGTCTTCAACAGGGGTGAAGTTACTTGCACAAGACCAATTTTCCTGAGACATGTTTATTGGGGAGTGACAAGATATCTGTGTTGGCTTGTTGATATATCCCCCAAATTGGAATGGTATAAAACCTGGTGCAAAAGTTTAGCAAGCCAGAGCTTTGATTTCAGGTTAGAAGTTGCTAAATTTAGCAACCACTAACCTGAAATCAAACTTCTGGCTTGCTAACCTGTTCTAGCCTGTCACAAATGCAGGTGCACTATCAGGTTTGGCTGGGTTAACTTGCCTTAACCCAGAAATTTAACCCAACAAATGCAAATTCTCTCAACCAGGAGCAGGAAAAATTTTCAGGATAAACCAAAATCCCACATGAGCTTGTAAAACTTGCTCAGGAGAGAAAAAGGGGAAAAAAAGGAGGAGATAGAATTGTCTGTAGCAGAGATTTTGAGCTACTTAACAGCTGGGTAGTCAGAAAAATGTTTTCTTGAATTACAACAAAAAGAAGAAGAAAAAGTTGTATTCAAGTTTATCAAAAAATTCAAATGTAAACTAATCATCTCTTGATTTTGGTAAACCTGTCTCTATATTTTTCAGAAAAATTTTACACACAATTCTTTTTTTGTAGAGAATTTAAAAGGAATATATTTTTGGTGAGAGCCAAACTCACTGCCTCAGCTAAGTTGAGACACATCCTGGAGTCTATGGACAGCAATATCACCCAAGATGCTGTGTGGTCATTAGCATTAGCTATCTTTCAATGGTGTAGTCCTAATGGTTTAACTGGTGATACATCATTGTAGACCAACATCAATAAAACCAACACCACCCCTTGCTACATGACTTTTTGGAGAGTGGGGATTGAAAATAAGGAATTATGGGGACTAGGACCAAAAAGTATGGGGGAATAAGGAAGTATGGTTATTTCACCCAGGGAAGCATGGGGATTTGGTCCAAGGAAGTATGGACCAGATCTGCAGTACTTCCTGGTCTTCAGATAGAGGCTGGATGACTTCCAAAGGGCATAGACGCAGAGCTTACCCAACCAGATGGCTATTCTTGGAAATTTATTGGATGGAGTGTACTCCACCAGAAGACCAGTAAAGGCCCAGGAGTCAGAAAATAGTCCACCAGATGACTGATCTTTTATGCTTATTTTATGAAAGTGTAACCTAATTTCTGGTCATTGAGTGGAGCTTACACCATCCAAGAACCAGCCTTTTCCAGTATGTTGTAGCTGGTCTTGGCTGCTAACTAAAATCTACTTACCTACTTTGTATAACCAATGTGTGTGTTCTTCAATCCTTAATTGTGTGATTGAATTATTGAGGATAAATTTATGCATGTGTTGGGAGAAATTGATAAAACAAAAACATGATGAGTATATAATACCATTGGCAGGCAAAGGTGGAAAGTGTGAGTTTTTCTAATTCAATAGAGGAAAAGATACATAAGTTACAGAGTTGATAACAAAGAAGGTTAAAAAACTTACAATTTCTAACTCCTTTGACTGATAAAAGTTGATGACTGAAGAGTGAATGCATTTGTGAGGATTCTAACTAGTACCAAGTCAAAAAGGCAGAATCCCAAATATTTCAAACCTTAATGAGATTACAAATCTTGTAAAAAAGTCTCAACTTTAACATAGGGGGCTCATGACTGGTGATCAAGGTCCAATTCCTGCCACATTCAGGGTGTGTAATTTGACAAGTTTGTAGTTACAGAGATTAATAAGATAATCCGCATATTACAAGTGTTTACATTAATGAACAATTAGTGTTCTCAAAGTTACTTACTGCCATACCTGAATTTCACATAATGAAACATATGCATGTTAATCTGTATGCTGCAAAACCTGAAATACACACCCCCAATATCCCCTGCTTGGACTTATACAGTCACACAAGTCATCTAACCCAGAAACCAAGATGGAAATGGACAGCCTATCAAATAAAAATAAAAAGCATGTCTCTACACCCCCTCAAACACCAAGGTTGGTATCCAGCTCACTATCAGGCACTACTCAAGCCACCCTGGCCACCCAGCTCTTGCAGCTTCCTTGCTATTGGCCCAACCCCAGTGCACCACCATTCTATCAAGTAGAAGTATTCATGGTGATTATCTGCCTCAAAAATATTCTCATTAGTATTTTTATGAAGCAACATTCAGCAGCACCCATCATTGGCCCCTGCAATTACACAGGTTTTTCCAAGTCAATATCCAATGATATCAAGTAACATTGCAAATCTGAACCCAATCCTTATCCCATCAAACCAGTTCCCTTCCTCCTCATTGCCGGTCAATTCTAATCAGGTCAAAGAAACAGCTCAGGGAGGTGGCCATGGACGGGGAAGAGGATGTGGTTGCGGATGTGGTTGCGGATGGAGAGGGTTACAAGATGGGCCTTCTGAACAAAGAACAATCAAGCTGTGGGTTGAAGACGCACCTCCTGGTGGGAAGTCATCTGTCAACCAAATAGTTGAATGGCTTACCGTTCATGGGAACTACACACTCTGGAGAGGTCCAACTCAAAGCAAGAGAAGTCTTGCTGAGACAATTGCTGAGTGGCTAAGGTAAGTGACAATATTCCAATCTTTTGTTCATTCCTATCTAGAAATTCATGATTATCTACAACCTTAGATTTCAAGCCTTGAGAAATCATAATGTGATGCAATGGCTTATTGGTTGGCAACTGGGCAAGGTATTATTGATGATGCGGAGCAACTCCAACATTTATAAATCAACAACAAAGAAAATTCAATCAATCACATGGCCAAAGAAAAATTGAAGATTGAGAAAATGATTTGCAAAATATGCCCCTATTATAATCAGCTGAATCCAATCATATCTGAATTCCCATTGTCAGCTGCAACTTACTTGACTGAAAAAACAACACCGGATAATGTTAACAATATTGAATGCTCCCTTGGCCTGAACCAAAACAATGATACTATTTGCTCTACTCCTAGCGGTGTCACACGCAATACATTGTATATTGATGAAGACACATTATTGGGTTCTCAAGAACCCAATTTTGCCTCTTCAGAAAATCATCTTAGCACTACCACTCCTCTAACAAAAATTAATCTCAAACAGTGTCAGCTATGTGTATGAAACACTGGCTTAATGTCTATAAAAAAGCCAGGTACTATCACTGTGCTGAAAGGTTATCAGAATAATCACAAGTCTTATTCTCTCTATAGTGTCCAAACTATGCACAGAGGATAACCTAAAACTCCTTATAATTGTCTATTTGATATACAAATGAGTCAATCAGGAGAAGACTAACAGCTAACCATATAGGTTTGGCTATCTTTCTGTCTTTTTGAGAGTGTAACAATATAAATTGTTACTAAGCAGCTGGCAAGCACTGCTACTGTCAGAGGTGGTAGTCTTGCAGAAAATTGCTTTATCAGGAATAGTCCAAGGTCTAAGATGGGGATGTTCTAAGATAGCTTGATAACTAGTCCAGTAAACAAGGTGGGTTGGATAAAGGGATTACACTACTCTAAAAGTAGGAGGAGAATATTCAGAGTACTTACTAATGTGGTACTGGGGGAATATGCTGAGGAACCAATGTACCCTGATGTGATGGGAATTGTATTGAATTGAGCACAGTATTTTCTATGTCCCCATGACCTCATGACATGTATGTAAAACCAATCACATCATGGGCCAGTTCATTTAATAGAACAATACTGGGAAATTACCACGCACTTAGGTAATTTCTTTCTTATAAGCATAATTTTTTTATTATGATGTTTATGCAAATAAGTTTATTGTATCTCAGCTTTTATGACAATAGTTTCTTAATCAATAATTTATACTTTTATTCCCTTTTTCTTAAAGTATCTTTATCATATGATAAAGTACTAGAAGGAGTAGGAATTTAGTGGTGGTTTGAGTGAGCTACCCCACTTAATTTTACATTCTGAGTTGATTTATATAATAATATTTTATGATATGTTATTATTTACATTAGTAATACATTATTTTTATTGTATTTTGTAGTTTGGTCAGTACTTAGGATACTCTGGAGTATCTCCAGGGCTGACAAACAGCCTCTAGCAAGTGGAGATCCTTGTTCACCCAGGAAGAGAAGCCATGCCAAAGTCATAACCAATTGGATATTTCCATCCACAGAAGAGATGGAGAAGAAAACTCCAAACAAATTGTGTTGGCTAGTTGCCAAGCAAATACCAAGGACCAATTAGTAGATGCAACTGCATCATTGGCTCAATCCCTCATTAGAAACTCTCAAAACAAAATAGGCTTAGAGAGGGAGCTTTCTGAGAAGAAGAACACCCAGATCAAGGTTTATATTTCTCAGTTTGACTTGGAGCAGTGGAAAACCCATGAGATGGATAACCAACAACAATAAAAGATCAAGTTTGACCTGGACATTGCACGTGCAAAGGCCAAGCTGTATGAAAATGAGTGTGCATCAAAAAACACAACCACTGTGATGTGGGCCAATATGATCCAGTTATTCATGAAGAGTCCTGGTTTTAACTGTGAAGAGGCTGTGACAGCCACAAATGATGTTATAGGAGCACCCTAGCCTGTATTTTTGTTTAATTTTTCTTTGGAGTATGGAGAAAACTAGTGTCTGCCATGGGGTGTTTGAAGATGGAAGTGTGAGATGATTGTTGGGGCTTGATCAAAATGACACAATGAGTCTTTGGATGTTGATGTTGAGCTCATTGAGGAGTTCTTTTCAAGCAGAATATTGAGGCATGGTTGGGGGGAAGTGGCTATTGACTTTTAGGCAGGGGTGTTCAAAGTTAACATAATGATATAATCTTATTCCCCTGCAAAAGAATGTGATATGGTGGTATGTCACAGTATGCTAAGTTTTTGTGTTTTTAACTTTGAGAACCCTAAATATCATAATGGGTTTGATAACTTATCTTACCAGTGATTGAGGTGTGTACCTTGATTAGCATTAATCAGGATCTATATATATTTACCTTGATGAATCATGGTTGAGTTGGAGTTTTTGGGCACACCATTTCTCGGAATTTACCATCAATAGGGTCTGTTTCCCCCCAAGCCAAACAAATGGTTGAGAGAGATTGATAGTAGGCTTCACAGGGAGTTTAGCATATTTGTTCTTTTTTCAAAAGAATGAATATGCACACGTTTTGTATTAAAGTGTTTTTTTCTTTCTGAAATTAATCAGATATTACATATTTTGTATAATTTTGGTTTTAGGTTGAGTTTGGTGAGATTTAGAGTTCAAGCTGCGCTCGCCGGAGTCAAGGTGAGATTACGTCATGGTGATGGGTCGATGATGTCAGTTTACTGGTTGGTTGTAAAGAGGCACAAGTATGGAGTACGAGGAAGACAAGCTATTGGTAGATTGCATAAAGAGAAGGAAAGCCATAATGTGGCTGTAAATACATAGTATTTATAGTACACATTATGTAATGAAAAGAAAGGAAATGGAAACAGAGTGACAGGGGAAAGTCTGACGTCTTGTCGAGACCATCCTATACGTCTTTATGACGTATAGTGTAGTGAGGAGTAATCTCTGCATGAGATTACGTAGCCGAGCTACAACACCCCCCCACTCGACGAGACCGTGACTTGCCCAAGCAATTGGGGAGACAATTGAATTGACTGTTGGATTGACTGCATGTGATCTGAGCAGAGGTTGTATAGTACTCAACTGATTGAGACTGATCCAACGGGTGATTTGGATGAATTGAGGATTGTGATCACAAATGTTGTTAACCATATATCGAATTATGAGAAGTAGGGTTGTTGAGTAGAAAGCCTAATCGGTTGTTGGCGACAGGGCTCAAGTGCTTGGGTACTTTTACTTGAGCCAAGAGCAAGGACATCAACAGCAATGATTCCCAGCGATGATTTGGGTTTCAGAATATGCCGCTGATCAATAGGATTTAGAGGAAGCTAAGTGGTCAAGAAAGCCGCCACCAACAGCGGGTCGGGACGAACGAGTTCGGGGGATACCAATCCCTTCGACTTGGCACAGGGACCCGACTGGGGAGAGGACAGGCCGAAATCCGGTGGAAGGATGATCAGTTGGTATAGGTAGAGTGCCGGTGTGCCGGTGAAAAGTAGGATGACGTTTTTGGGAAATGTAGAGGGCAGGGGAAGAGGGGGAGGAGGTGAAGCTGGGGTCGTGATAGTGGTGGGTAGTACTTAAAGCTGGGGCCGAGTGGGGAGACAGTGGTCTGTAGTCTATCCAAGCCATAATTGCCGTGAGCTCATTAATGGCTTGAACGTTGAAGCTCTTCGCATTGGTCAGGTAGTCACTATCGGTTGTCAAGAGTAAATGGGTGAAGCCGCTTGCAATAGCAGAGTGGTTATAGGGGGCGGGAAAGTGACAGCATCAAACGGTTCTAAACCGCTGCTTGACTTTGGTGATGGGAGCCTATCCAAAGGATGATTGTAACAGGATAGTACAGATGAGATCTATCCTGCTCTTCGACTTCTAACTCGTTCAACCTGTGCGTTGGTGGGTGATAGAGAGGGTAGCCAAGGGGGAATTTGAAGGCGAAAGGATTAAGTTTAAGGGGAACACCTAGTAGGAGCATTTGGAGCCTACCGGTCGAGGGAGGAGGGTTGAAGGCAAAATGTGATAGAGGCTAGGGAGGGGAGTTTAAGGAAGGGTTGAAGATGGTCATCAAGGGACAAATGATGATAGTAGCGGTGGCCGGGACCAATGTTGATTAGTAATCGGTCTGGTGGCATACAGCTGATGGTGTAGAGGTACGAGGTAGCCGACGGGCGGAGATAGTGGTGTGCTGAGCCAAGAGGGCAGGACAGCGGGTGGATGGAGATTGGTAACGGGAGCATTGGATGCCCGGACAGAGATGGTGCCATGTGCTGCAGTCAAGCTCTGTGAGACCGGGGGCAGTCGGACCGGAGGCGTCCATGTTAGACCAAGTCGGAGCATTATCACCTTGTCCGTGGCGGCAGGATAGGCTTGGTGACTGCAGCGGGGATGGTCGGGCCCGGAAGGGGATGAGTAGAGCAGGGAGAGTTGATGAGGTTGTTTAGAGGGCTTAGTCAAAGTGGGAGAGTGTTGTAGGTTGGGCACTCAAGCTCTGGTGGTAGGTTCACCAATATCAGTATGTATGGTAGGAGCAGTTGTGGCCTACGGGTCAGCCTGGCCATCTGAACGAGGTGGTGAGGCCACTGAGACTATTACCAAGATTGGTCTGACTAAAGTGAGGGGACCCAGAGTTGGAAGATTCAATTGGACTGAACTTGGGGTCAATAGGCGAGGTGTTGGAGGAAGCGAGGGATCCGGCGAGGTCACTTATTGTTGATGTGGTGGGTAGCCAATGAGCAGGAGGGGAGAGACTAGCAGCACAGTCACACCGGTACCTCTACTGAGTAGGTCGGGCGACGAGCGGATTGACTGGAGGATGGGGCATGTAGAAGATGGATGATAGAGGAGAGTAAGAGGAGGGAGAGTTATTGGAATGCGCAGAGAAACCGCGATGGGGATAGGTGGTGTTATTATCTCAACAGGGGGAGAGACCTTAGCTGTGGCGACGGAAGCGATGGGTGAGGCGGGCGCTGAGGATCCAGAGTGAAGGAGTGGAGCGTGGCTGAATGCGGGGAAGGATGGAAAAGAGGAGGGGAAAGGGCAGAGAAAGTTGTTGATTTGATGGCTGAGGTGGTAGGGTGAAGTGATTTAGTAAAAATTACAACCCCCCCAGTTTGACATCGTCCAAGAATTTAGCAGTATTTGTTGTTTACCGGATGGGAGATATAAGGGAAGATAGTAGAGTAAAAAGTCAAATCAAGAAAAAAGGAACACTAGTTAGGAATACAGGGTGCCACACAGGCTAAGGTTGCCACACAGGCCGAGGTTGCCACACAGGCAAAGGATGCCACACAGGCAGAGGATGCCACACAGGCAGAGGATGCCACACAGGCCTAGGATAAAGGAAACTACACAGTATAACACTACACAACACAACACAACACGACACGACATGATAACAGAGAGAAACACTACGACTCAGTAACTACATGATGACAGAGAAAAATATCACACTTTCAATTCATTTGGCGGACCACACAGCCAAAAATCTGGTATAATAAATAAATAAATAAAGTTATAAAGGTCTAAAAGAAGGAAGGTATAAGGGTAACTAAAAAGACTCGTACCAAGAAACTAAAAAGAACGAGAAAGGCTCATAACCTAAAGAGGCACGAGTATGGAGTACAAGGAAGACAAGCTATTGGTAGATTGCATAAAGAGAAGGAAAGCCATAATGTGGCTGTAAATACATAGTATTTATAGTACACATTATGTAATGAAAAGAAAGGAAATGGAAACAGAGTGACAGGGGAAAGTCTGACGTCTTGTCGAGACCATCCTATACGTCTTTATGACGTATAGTGTAGTGAGGAGTAATCTCTGCATGAGATTACGTAGCCGAGCTACAACAGGTTGTGGCTGACAGCTGTCGATGTCAATTAAGTTTTTCTTCCTTCTTCGTTCAAAAACCACAACTGCCCTTTTAACTCTTCTCCTCACCCTCACCCTCACACACCCTCACACTCTCACCCTCACTTCATCGTGAATATCTCCCGAGAATACCACCCAAGATGCTGGACGAGAACTATCTGGTCTCACAACTATACTCACTGGCAAACGACCCTACAAGAACGATCGTCAAACTCAGGCAAGAACTAATCCATCGACAACGGAATCTATCCTCAGACTCATCAACCAGAACACCCATTGCCCACTACTCACCTCAACCTCCACCACCCCTCGAACAAAACCCTAGACTCAACTCATCCACCTCATCATCAGTCTCATCATCCTCATCCACCCACTATCCAAGCTACTTCCATCTCAATTCATCACCTGAACCAACCAAATCATCAACAACAACCACAACAGCAACTCAAACTACCAACAACTCCAACTGCCCAACAACCAAGCTCGACAACATCCCCTCGGCCCGTGTCCCACTCACTATCGACTTCAAACTCACCCATCAACCACATCTCATATCCTCCCAATCCAGCCATAACCACCAGAACCACCAACTGGTCCACAAACCCTCCCACCGCTCACACCTCTCGACCACTACCATCACCCCACTCTCACCCTCTACAACCCCCTCATCACCCCTCACCCATCCCTGCGAAAACATACATTCCTACTCCCTCAATCATTCACCCAACGATGTCCATCATCAAGTCCCTCAGACGCTCGAAAACAACAAGCTCAGCAAGAAGGACCGGGCCTCCGAGAGCTCGATTAGAGAGACTGATACGACCCTCAAGGGCATCGAGTTGTTGATCAAACTAGCCGAACGGATCATCCAGGCAGAAGAGAGTCCACTTGACGGCGATCGGACAAGATCGGCAGACGACATCCGCCACGGATATGAAGAGCTGGACGACAAGCGTCCATTGACCCCACTGGGAGGAGTTGGAGGACTTGGACTAAATGACTTGGAGGGAGGAGGGATCGAAGAGGATCTCTCGACCTATCGCTGCGATACCTGTCAGCGAGTCTTCACGCCTTTAGACCCAGAAAGTTTCTCCAAAGCTTCCACGCCTGCACTCGAACGACCCACCTACTCACGTGCCTCATCCATTTCCCATCTCTTCTTCATTGACCCTCCCTCCTCGGCTTTCGATGACCTTTCTATCGATCATTCCCGTCACTCATCCGCCTCCGAGCCGATCCATTATCGTAGAACTTCTGAGCTCTCTAGACCTCATTCTATCTCCTCTTCCGCTGACGAAAGCGAACAGATTCGTAGGCTCAAAGCGTCCATTAAAGCTATCGCTAAAGTCTGTCGAGTAAGTCCTCTCTTTCACCTCAGCAACAACCAAAATTCCCAGAATCTCACCCTGTCTTGTGCCATTGTATAGGCTTTGAGGAATGGCGACTTGACTCAAATGATCGACGAAGATGTAGCCACACCTGACCTCGAAAACCTCAAAGGGGACGTCAACTCTTTGGTCCGAAGACTCCGGAAATTCACCTCTCAAGTGTTCAAAGTATGTTCTGACGTTGGTCAGAAAGGACTACTTGGTAAACAGGCCGATCTCGAAGAATCTGCTGGCATCTGGCGCAAGATGTTGGTGGATGTTAACAGGTACGAATTCAAAATTTCCGTTGATTTTCACACTTCTCTCCTTATTGAAACATTAATTATGGCTTGTCCCGTGGGGGGGGGATTGTTTTTTTTTTTTTTTTTTGGATAGCTTGGCTAGCAATCTTAGCGCCCAAGTTAGAGATATATCCGAAGTTACCACTGTTAGCATTTCACCAGAAAGATAACTTTTCTGAAATACAAGATTGTTTTTTAAAAAAAACTGACTTTTCTTTTCTTCTTGGGAACAAATAAGGCCGTGGCCAAGGGTGATTTCTCGAGAAAGATCGAGGTACAAGCCGAGGGAGAAATCTTACAAGCTAAAGTCATTCTCCCCTCCCCTTGTTTATATATACATACGAATAATTGTGCTTAGAGGGGTGATAGACTGATTGGTTATATGGATCGATTGCAGAATACGGTTAATAAGTAAGCCTTTTTTTCTTGAAAGAGAAGATTTATCTGGGTCTGTGTAAGAGAGTGGTGTTGAGAAAGGGTTTGGGGATAGGATGGTAGACCAGTTGAACTCGTTCGCGACTGAAGTCGCCCGGATCGCCCAAATGGTATTGTCTCTCCCACTTCTTCGTCTTTCGTCAAATCAACTACCGCACGGCTTTTGAATTTCTGGTGTGTACATGTGTGCGTGTCTTATGAATCTGTAGGTCGGAACGGATGGGATCCTCGATCAACAGATCACTGTTGACGGGGTAGAGGGCGTTTGGAAGGTATTCATCCATTCCTTTTTCTCACATTACTCTATAAATCACTTACCCCACTTTCTTGTGTTACCCGGAATTAGGACTTAACGGATAGCGTCAACTCGATGGCCAGGTATATCTATATGTTCAATCTATGATCATACAAAAAGATCATGGGAGTTGAAAAGTCTGTGTTGTTAATTTTGTTATCAGTAACTTGACTTCCCAAGTCCGCAGTGTAAGCCTTTTCTTCTCGTCCGTCTCGTAAATAACACTCACTTCTTAATACACATCTTTGGACTTGCTCATCCGTCTTTTTTTGGGGGGGGGATGTAGATTTCCGCGGTTACGTCGGCCATTGCTAAGGGTGACCTCAGTCAACAGATCGAAGTCGAGGCTAAAGGAGAAATGGTCCGTCTTTCTCTCCCTACTTCGTCTGTCATCTTTCGAAACTCTTTTAGATTTATTGATTTATTTTTTCCTCTTGACAGGCCGATCTAAAAAAAACGGTAAGTTGTACTTTTTTTCTGAAAAAATGTAGTTTTTTTTTCTTTGCAAAAAAAACCAACTTTTGAACTAATATTTGAGTTGGATTGACACATGAATAGGTTAATTCGATGGTTGACACACTCAAAGTAATCCTAGAAGAGGTCGGAAGAGTAGCCCGTGAAGTCGGCGTCGAAGGTCTTTCTTTTCTTTCTCTTCATTTCTTGGTTTTTTTCCTGAATTTTTGGGGGTTTTGGGCTTGGATGTAGGTAAACTTGGTGGACAAGCTAATATACCTAATGTTGAAGGTAAGTCATCTTATCCCTCATCTTTCTAGCCAAAAATAAATCATCATGATGGTGTTCTTTTTGGGGCAATCTTTAGGAGCTTGGTACGACCTTTCGCACAGCGTGAATCGTGAGTTTCTTCTTCTTCTTTTGTACTCTTTCAGGTCACCTTGATTTCTTGACGCTGATTAACTTGCTCTTTTTTGTATAAAGAGATGGCCAATAACTTAACATCTCAGTCAGTATCTTCTTCTTTCCTTCTCGCTTTTGATATACTCAATTGATCGAGATCTATGTGATGGCCATTGATTCATTTGTATTTAGAGTAAGCCGTTTCTTTCTGCCTCTTCACTCGGTCATGACAAAAAGTAAGAACATATACTCCCTTTTCTGTCGCAGGTTCGACAAATCGCTTCGGTTACTCGAGCAGTCGCTGAGGGAGACTTATCTCAGTAAGCCGCATTGGTCACTTCTCCATGAGATTCGAACATATTCCGACCTTTTTTTTGTAGGGAAGTCACTGTTCAAGCTAGGGGTGAAGTGGCCGCTCTAGCTAGTACGGTTAACGGAATGGTATGCTCTTCTTCTTCAACTAATGGAGGTGATATCTGTTAACCGATTAGCTCTTTTTGCGCCAATTCAAGGTGGCTTTTCTGAGGGTCTTTGCTGCTGAGGTAAGCCCGTCCGGCCCCTTAATCTCTTCCTTCCACTCCCAAAGTTCAAGTTTCTTTGTGTTCTTGTATCTAGGTCACTCGTGTCGCACTTCTCACCGGGACTGAGGGTGTTTTGGGCGGAAAAGCTGAGGTTGCCAATGTCTCGGGAGAGTGGAAGGTTTGTGACTTTCGAACCCCAACTCATTGACCTAGTTATTAAATTGTGTCAAAAAAATTTTAGACTTTGGTTGATCGAGTTAATACCATGGCGAAGTACGTCAAGAATCATCTCTGTGTAAATCCAAAGATGAAGAGCTTATTGTTATGGGTTTTTAGGAATCTGACTGATCAGGTTCGAGAAATTGCACGTGTGACAACAGCGGTTGCAGATGGCGACTTGACTAGGTAAGTGATCACCTCCCAGACTTCCGACCTGTCGTCGCCCGGAGAAAGACCGAGGAGTTTGGTTGCTTTAGTTACGTCACTGTCGATGCTCGAGGTGAGGTTGGTCAACTCCGAGATACGGTCAATGCCATGGTCCGGTTCTTGCAGGACTTCAACTCCGAAGTCACCCGAGTTGCGCTCGAGGTTAGTGACTAACTCTTGTGAATCTCCAACGCGGGACCCGTTCTCCCATTTTTAATCTCTTGGCTACATACTGTATTTTGTCAGGTTGGAACCGCGGGAAAATTAGGCGGCTCGGCTAACGTCAAACACGCCCGTGGGGAGTGGCATAACCTTGTTACTGGGCTCAACCGAATGGTCGACCGAGTCACAGGACAAGTCAGAGCCATTAGCAGGTCAACCGTAAGTTTCGTTTTTCTTTCATGATGCGTTCAATGGCTTCAGCTTGACCTTCGCACTCGTCGCCTTCGTTTTTCTATTTTTTTCTGGGGGTCTCGACTTTATAGGCTGCTGTTGCTAAGGGTGACTTGACTCAAAGAGTCGAGATCGACGCCGAAGGGGAAATCTTGCAGCTGTTGGTTATCCCCCTTCTTCCCTGTTGCGGAGTAAAATCAGTCAGAAAAAAAGAAATCGTGGCTGATCTTGAGGTTTGCAGTGCGGAAACGATCAATGCAATGTTAGGAAGGGTCAGTATCTTTTCTTATCTCTTAATAGTAAGACGCTTTAGACTTGAACTCTGATCAAACATTCTTGAAACAGTTGAATATGTTTAGCACTGAGGTCGTCCGGATCGCCAGAGAGATTGCCGATGGTAATCTCAACGTTAGGGCGGAGGTCGAGGCAGTTGAGGGTAAGGAGTCACTTTTCCTCGCTCTCAGATCGATCGATTACTGATCTGCATGCATATCACTAGGCGTCTTCCTTCATATCATCAGCGAGGTGAACAAGATGTCTGGCACATTGAGCTCACAAGTGGGGACCTTTCAAGCCATCGTGGGTTATTTTTTTCCCTCCCTGTCCCTCTTTCCCCTTTTCCAACAGAGCATGTATTGAGGCTAAAACTGATTGATCGACGGCTTTTATGTACTTAGACGGATGCAGCCGCCGCCGGCGACTTTAGCAAGATGGCTAACATCGCCGCCAAGGGAGATATCCGGGCCCTCCAAAGTAATATCAATACTATGGTCACTAAGCTCAGAACGGCTTTCGAGAGTAACGTCAAAGCTAAGGAGGCCGCTGAGGCTCATTCGTTGGCTAAGAGTCAATTTCTTGCCAAGTAGGCCCCCCTCCCTCACTCGAAAATCGTTTTTTTCTTTTGTTAAAACATGATTTCTTTATCAGCACGAGTCATGAAATCCGAACTCCTTTGAATGCTATCATCGGTCTCACCTTCGATACTCTAGGTAGTAACCTTACCCGGGAGCAGCGTGAAAACTTGAATTTGGTTAGAGGACAGGCGGACGCCCTGTTACGCATTATCAACGATATCTTGGATATCACCAAGATTGAGGCGTAAGAAATTACCCTCTGATATAGACGAGTGGTTAATTTTGTAATGATGATTGACTGACGTTGCTTCTTGTTTGAGATGTAGGGGTCGAATGGCTTTGGAAAGATGTACCTTCTCCTTGCGTGAAGTGATCTTTGAGGCTCTCACTTCTCTCGCATTCGGTGCTGCAGCTAAAAACCTGGACGTCTTTCTTGAAATCCATCCCGCCGTGCCCGATCTTGTCGTAGGTGACGGCTCTCGGTTAGGACAAGTGGTCAAAAACTTGGTGAGCTCAACCCCTCACCCCCAAATAAAAAGAAAAGAACCCAAACCTGCAAGTGATTGTTATTGAATGTTTTGTTTTGAAATCCGGGCAACCAGGTTGGAAATAGTCAAAAGTTCACTACCTCTGGATCGATCACTTTGACTGCTCATCTTATGGGTACTGATTCTGAAGGTCGTTGGAGAGTCGAATTCCATGTCATCGATACTGGTACTGTTCCATTCCATCTGCTCTATGTCATCATAAATCTTAAGGTTAATGAACTCCCGATCATCTCAGGTATCGGGATTGAGAAAGATAAACTCCAGCGGATCTTTGATTCGTTCATGCAGGCCGACGGATCAGTTACCAGGTGAGGGCTCTTGATGTTTGTTGTCTGAGCTCTTCTTGGATACTCATCTGAAATGTTGTTCTTTGGTGATTTAGGAAATACGGAGGCACTGGTCTGGTAAGTTGGTTTATAGATTGACCAAAGTCCTATACAAGAAGTTGACGAGGGGTGTGGTGTGTGTGCTTGTTTGACAGGGTTTGACGATTTCACGTAACTTGGTCCAAATGATGGGTGGACATTTGGACGTCGAATCCGAAGTGGGCAAGGGTTCAGATTTTGGATTTGATGTGATTCTAGGACCGGCAGACCCGGAAGTAGAGTTACGAAAGCAGATCGAGAAGATAGATACGGACCAGTGTGTATTATTGATTGACGATAAAGAGTTGGATGATGTTGAGGCGTCTTGTTTAAAGTTTGGGTTATCGGTACATCGGGTGCCATCGATTGAGGAGGTCCCATCGGGCGACTTGTTTGACTGTGCAATCATCTCAACGATCGAAGAAGCCGATAAACTCCGCTCTAATCGTTTCTTACCTCTCGTCCTTAGGGCCGCTACTTTACCTAAATTGGACATGCGCAGAGCTCTCGATTTTTCCCTCGCTTCCGTTATCGAAACTGGTAAAGGTGAAGCTGAACTTTGTAACGCTCTTCATATCGCTCTCAAGAAAAGTATGCGAAAGTTGGGTAATCATGACGTCAAAGCCGATTGGAAAATCCTCTTGGCCGAAGATAGTCAGTATCTCTCTCTCCTCCGCTGTCGGACTGTTCTCGTGTTTATCGAGATGTGTTTTGGGTTTTCTTGGTACTTCGTTGGTTGTTCTTGGGGATTCGGGGATCGATTAGATAAAATTAACCAAATCGTTGCTCGGAGATTGTTGGCCAGCTCGGGTCTAAAATGCTTAGAAGTAGTCGAGAACGGACAAGAAGCTTTTGAAGCAGTGAAAGCCAACCAATACGACATCGTCTTGATGGATGTGTCGATGCCGGTGAAAGATGGACGAGAAGCGACTCAAGATATTCGGATGTGGGAGCAAACTCATTCGGTCACTCCGGTCCCTATCATTGGCGTCACTGCCCATGCTCTTGTTGGCGATCGCGAAAAATGTATGACGGCTGGCGTACGTTCTTTTCTTCTACCATCCCTTTTCTCTTTCCTCCTATCCTACTCGAATCGATTTTTGATTGTTCCTTTTTCCTGCTCGGTCGATGATGGCTCATAGATGTCGGGCGTTTGTACAAAACCTTTGTTGGCCCCTGAACTCGTTTGTCTTTTGTTCTTTTTTCTTTTCTGTTCTCACTTTGTGGATATGAATAATTTAGCTGTTTTGCTTTTTTCTTTCTTTTCTCTTTTAGTTGGCAGCAATGAGTAAAGTAAGTTTTTCTTTTTCTTTCTCTCATTCGGGAAAGAACAAACGTCCACTGAGATGTAAAGTTAACTCATCTCTGGATCTTTCTTTTTGGTCGATGGTCGTGGTTTTCTTTAGGCTATCTCTCTTCATCGTCAATTCGCTAGACTGGAAACTAGTAAACACGGTAGATGATTGTCATCTTCATTTCTTCATCTCTTGGTTCTCCTGTAATTGGATTTGATATGGGTTCTTGATAAATTAAAATTATTTGTTGATTGATTTGGTTGATCGATGGGAAGGAAACTTGATGTTACCACAGTCTTTCATTTCTTTATCTCATACTTATAAAACAAACATTCTTACTCCTACACAAAAATAGTTACCCTCTAAGTATGTATAACACTATTGTTCTTTTTCAGTTTCTTCTGCCCCCACCTGTGCCCTGAATTGTTATCGTTTAACTATCTATCTGTGTTTATTTATTTCGGCTTATCTGGATCGATTTATATATATTTACTTGTTTTCATCTTGTCTGCTTCTCTTAACAAAACCAGAAACTGAATAAAATCAAGTAAACAAAAAGAAATTTGAAACATGTGTAGCAGCTTTCGTGGGAGTTAAAACGGGGAAAAGCTGGTGAAGGTTGTATTAAACTAAAACAACGGATTTCCTATCGAGCTTTTTTAGGCTCAGAATCACATGACTTTTAATTGACATAACACGCATACAACTCTATGGGGCAGTTTTGAAAAAAGAAAAAAGAAAATTGTATAGGAGCTGGGAGGTCCCAAGCTTGGATTTTCCCCACCGTTTACTGCTGCTAAAGTTGGCACTGCTTACAAACTGTAATTGTTCAGGAGAGTTCTGATAGGCAGACACCCCCTCTCCTTTCAGCTCCCTGATGCCATCATCCTTTGGTTTCACCTCCTTAACATAAATACATACATACATACCAAATTGGCCCTTCCTTCATAATAGGGGGTATCAAATATGACCAAATTCACAATTAAAACCCGTTGATTAGAAATTGCCAAATCCACAATTTCTAATCAACAGGTTTTCAAAACAGGGTAGCTAAAAAGCAAACAGGTTTTGAAAACACCAATGTCAAAAAAACCCTGGTATTTCATCCAAATCTGTCACTTCCTAATCCATCATTTTTACGCCTCATCACACCTCACCTGAACAAAGCAATCATCACACCTCACCTGAAAAAACAATAATCAAACCTCTTATGTTGTCAGGTTAGAATCCAACAAAAAAATTCTGGCCAACTTGATCCTACTCAGCTCATCCAAACCAGATGGACAAGCATACATCAAAACCAGTAACTTGGATGGCAAGACTAACAAAGCCAAATACCAGAAAGGCAAGTATTGCTAGCACAAACAAAAGATGCTGAGATAATCACTAACCATGGTCTTACCATTACTTAGGATCAATCTCAGCATTGACAAGATAAATCTAAGTTTACTGAGTGGTGGTGCAAGCTTCTTACAAGAACAACAACATTTGATACCATCATGTCTGTGTTTTTCATCAAAGATCAGATTAATCTTCAAACCCAAGCTTCCTGACTTGCTTTTGTAGCACAGCACCCAACAATATTACATTGTGAAATCAATCACAAGCAGAGGATCAAGGTAATTGATTGCACGTCATCTCAACATGCCGATGAACTTCTTCAAACCTTAATTTTACAGGTGCCTGTGCCATCAAATCAAGAAACTATATTTGCTGTTGAACAATTGATTGAATTCACTAGCAATTTTTGGAGGTTCAATTGTCCTAATCTATCTCATCAATTGGACCTCAATGTTCAACAAAGAGCAGAAACAATCTGATAAGCTTCAATTTGGCACCTTGAATATGCTGGCCCTGATTGTCACGATATGGAGTGCAGTGACATCCAAGTAGAGAGATCTGGGACTCTTGAACCGCAAACAGACCAATGAATGGAAAGTTTGGATGCAGATTGCAATCCTCATTTATCATTACCTTGCGGCATCTCAGATCTCAGGAATCTACAACCCAATCCATTGTTTGGTTTGAAATTTTGTGACCGAATAAATTGGTCTACAACCACTATCACCCCTACATCTTGATCATCCCAATCTCTTTGTTTATCATCCTGAGGAACTCTACTGAGTTTCTAAGGGCTACCAACTCAAATTTTTTCTTTTTTATCAGCCAGTGCTCCTTAGAAACCTTCATCATTCAGGTCAGTCGGTTATCACTTGCAGACAAGGGCATGTAAAGATGTAAAGAACGAGATGGCTGAGGAGTACTGTCTGTGCATAAAGTTCATTTTTGGTTAGCAGCAGATACAAAAGGGATCCTCAAGGTCATACTGTCTCAAGGCTATTGATTGCTCAACTTGATTGTATTGACAACTGTGTTTATTTTCATCAGCCACCAAGTAGCCCAGTTGTTGGGTGGGATACCAAGCTGGCTATGCTACAAGCCCAAGACAACATCAAACACAAATATTACTAATCCTGTTGATGGGAGCTCGTTGGAGGCCGGGCCCAAGCCGGACACCAACAACCATCAAGCCGGTCCCCGATCTTCATTGGTCAATCAGCATTCCAGCTACTTGCCCCTCTTTAATGCTGACGTTGATAAGGAGGACAACCATCCCCCCCAGTTCATCAGCCGCTCAGGAGGACCATCTCCTCCATGGTTCTATCAACACACTGCTTCTCAGTCATCCCCAGCGATTGTGTGAAAGAATTGAGAAGTTTTGGTCAGTCCAGCTGTGGAGATGAAGCATTGGCAAGACCCAATGTGGTGCGGTCAATTTCCATGAACTATTTGGTGGTCAGTTTTGCCTTGCTTACCATTTTTACTTGAATTATTTGATCAGAATCTCTAATGATTTGTTTGTGTATGCAGGCTTACAGTTGCCTTTCTTGGACTTGCCTGAGATGCCTGGAGCTCTGGTCAATCTACTCACATGCTTTATCAACAAAATCTTCCCCAGATTCTTGGTGCTTCCAATCCTCATACACGATCAAAAGGTGTTACATTTTCCTTCCTTGACCGGGGCCATCAAAAAAGAGGACATCTTAGGCACCCCCGCCCCCCTCCCTTTCAGCGACCACCTCCCCCCCCCACCTTTGGCAACAAGGTATTGATAAGAATTGAGATCAAGATGCTCATCCTCTCCCCAATCCAAGCTGATGTGCGGCTGACTGTTCAAAGATCTACTAAGAATTGTGACATAAATTGGCAATGTGCTCTTCTTCTTGATCAAGAACAGTCACAGCACATTAGTGACAAGGAAGGAGGGGAGCAATTTTTGGCCTCTGAACCCAACTGAACTCAAGACCTGCCCCAAATCCAATCCCCAATCCAATCTAATGTGCCAGTGACTGTTCAAAGATCAAGTAAGAACTGTATCATACATTGGAGATGTGATCTTCCTCTTGATCAAGAACAGTCACAGCACATTAGTGACAAGGAAGGAGGGGAGCAATCTTTGGCCCCTTGTCAGCTTGCTACTAGTTCAGAGACAACCTGACTAGAACAAAAATATAAAATAAAATAAAATAATATTATTAATCATTTAATAAAAGGTAATAAATGAATAAAAATAAGATAAAACAACATAAAAAAGTAATATGTAAATAATAAATACATTATTACATAGTAACATAATAATAAATATAAAACAATGAATATGTTAATAAATAATAAGATAAGTGGAAATATTATTACATGATCTTAGAGAACGTGTAAAATAACCTAGGGTACTTCAGCAAAAGTACCCCAGAAAACTTAAAACTTCTAGTAGTAAAACAACTTGAAAGAATATTACCACTAAGCGCTGAAATAATTATTAGCTATTAAAATATAGAATAAAAAAAGATAAATACATACAAAAACCACAAAATAAAAATGTATTTAAATAAGAACTGAATAAAATAAATACATATGACATACATAATGTAAGTATATAATACTAGTAATATACTATATTATCTATTTATTTATTTTATTTAATTAAATACTAGCCACACTAAGAATGAGTCAGAGGAACAAATACCACAAAAAAATGGAAGCAAAAAACATGAGAACCTCTCAAAAGTAATAATTGAACAACTGTTCAAAATGAATATACTACATACTTAGTGGGAAAAAGTCTGTTGACAGATCTCTGCAATTATGCATTCCCAAAGAAACTGCATGACAGAGACTAAACAAGAGGCTCTTTAAGCGCCCACAGAACAAAAAAATAGATGTATTTCACATTGTACACAATACAAACCATTTAAACTCTGACCAGTGTGATCAACAAGTACACATGACATTTAATCAATACCTTTTTTGACATGTAATTAAAACCTTAGATCAACACATCTAACAAAACTTGTAAGAGGTTCAGAAGCGCCTCAAGATGCCAACAAAAGAAAATAAACAAGCTGTACCAATAGTAGACAGCCTGTACATATGGAAATTTGATTAATAACTACATGAATTTATATTAAATCTTAAACCCTTCCTTTTATTTTTCCCATAGCCAAAAATACATCCTGTGTTTCGCCATCAGGACTCCAGAAAGGCATTTAAGGATCCCTTCTTTCCCCTGTATTTTTTATTCCTCATGCTTTACCATATATACTACCATACTTACCCATATATTACCATAGTTCCCCTATTGTTATTCTGTTAGGCAAGGTCCTAGTATCTATTCTTTAGCCCCTCTGTACTCCCTTGAAATTGCCCAGTGTCCATCCAGCCATCCCAACAACCTTTCCAAGCGCTTCCAACTGTGCAATTTCCCCCTTGAAGAACCTCAAGACTGTTAAGGTATTTTTACTAGTAAGTAGAAACCCCTTTCTCTTGGGGGGTTTATAAACCCATGCCAATGGGCGCACACCTTCAAAAAAAAGGTGTGCTGCCCGCACGCCTTTTTGTTTATTGGCTTGTGGGCTGCACGCCCATCCCTGGGCGTCAGCACACCTGTAGATGGGTGTGCGGGTTGCACACCCATCTACAGGCATGCAACACCGGGCCTCCCTGCAGGCGTGCGGTTGCACGCCCTGTCAGCCTTAGAGCTAATACCATTAGCCTACAAGTCTTCCTTACACACATTTTTAGACCAAAACTTAATCATATCTTTTACAGTTTTGAGCTTACACTTGTTTTGACTTCAGATTCTGTTTCCTCATCATATTTTAGCCCTAGTTACAACTGAGCATTTTCTCTATATCTTACTCCTTCACATAGTAATGAATTACTGGTGAATTTATTCTATATATTGTTACACTGTGTTTCAGATGCAAGCTGACCACAAGCCTGCACTGCTTATGTCATCAAACTATGAAAATTTTCGATTCTGAGTATCCTCTACACCCCAGAAGATACACAGACTCCAGAATACTACACAACAACCACACACTTCAGAAAAAGGACTTCAACCAGTTGAACCCAGCAGCCTCCTCAACAAGATTTTGGAATACTAAGTAAGGCCCTCACTTCTCTGATTACTTCCCAGTCTAGCTGTCATTTAATCAACCAGTGAGTCCCTGCTTCTGAAACATCATCAACTTCTCCCCAGTCCTTTACCTCTAGTCTGTCTGTTCTGTCTTATCCTCCCCCCTTTCCCTTTTTCTACTAAGTCACTGGCAAACCATTATTGGTATAACTCTATAGGATTAAATCCTGCTTGATAAAGCTTCTACTAAGACCAGATTAATTGATCACTCCTTGATCTTATCCCCCTGCATTCTTGTTGATTTTATCAGGGAAAATCAACCAGGTTTCCATCTAAGGATCCTTGTGTCAGTTTCTTTTGACCAGAAAAAGATTGGCTGGTGTTCAGTTTCCTTTGACCAGGCTCCTTCTCCCAGTTTCATTTGAGGAAGAAGAGGCAGACCCTCAGTTGGCTGCTGCCCAGATCATTTAAGATCTTTCATTACCATTTCATAAATTGTGTTTATTTTTCCACTAAGTAATTTATTACTTATCTTTCCCCAATTCCTTGTGTTCTGTTGTCACTCAAAAGACACAGGCTCACACACCCCGTTCAGCAAAGGGCGTGCAAACCACACGCCCTTTCTATGTATATAGGTAGGGGCACGCCCCTGCCTATACACATAGATTGGTGCACCACCAACCTATGTATATAGGCAGGGGTGTGCCCCTACCTATATACATAGAATTGGACCAATTCTATGTATATAGGTGGGGGCACACCCCTGCCTATATACATGCTGATGTCATGCTTACACAGGAATGTAAACATGACATCAGCCTACTAGGCCCACCCCCCCCAAGCAGATTTCAACCGCAACCACCACCTCACCCAATCGATTGGTTGAATCCCCCCCCTTCACAGCTACCTCCCCCCCAGCCAAGCCAAGCCAAGCCACCCAACCCAATCCAAGCAAGCCAAGCCACCCAACCCAACACAAAAAAAAAGCAACCCATATGTGGGTTCCTTTGTTTCATCCTGAGCCCCCCCGAGCCCCCCCATGCCCCCTGAGTCCCCCGTGCCCCCCGTGCCACCGTAAGAGAAAAAAATTAAATAAAAATAAAAATAGGGCATTAATAAAAAAACCCGGTTTTTCCGCGTTTACACTCGGTTTTCTGCGCAGATGCGGCTGCGCAGCAAACCCGGTTTTCCGCGCGCGCACCCGGTTTTTTTTAATTTCAAGTTTTTATTCAATATGCATAAGGAGGGTGGCATTTGATGCGCACAGACTCCCCAGGCATGCTCATCCAACTTCCAACATCAACCACATTGAAAACCACTCACCACAATCAAAAACCAACACCACCCCCCCTAAATCATCAACCCCCTGTAACTCATCAACCACTCAACCAATCCACATAAAAAAAATACCAAAAATCCCCGTCTTTCCAGCTCCTCTCCGCAACCCAACTCCCCAATTTCACTTTTTTTCCCCCAATTTTTCTCAACTCCTCCCACCACCCATTTTCACTTCCACCACCACTCCTCATCCATTTTCCACCCAAACCCACTAAAAATAACACCAAAAAACATCTTTTTTCCCCTCTCCACGCCAGGGTTCACAATGAGGTGACTTGTGAAACTTGTTCACAAGTTACCTTATCAAGCTTGATAGAGGTCCATAAATTTATGGATCTCTATTGAGAATCATCCTAGTGATTCTACAGCTATTGAGTGCACAAGTGGGGAGTTGTGTCAATCAAGTTGCTTATCGAGCCAGCTTATCAAGACAACTGTGGATGCTCTTAGCACTGTTTGTTCTTAAACTGTGATAGATGTTTACATAATTGTGTTAAGTTAGGTTTAAGTTAAGGCCGAACTTAACTGGCACCCTCCAGTTCGAACCATGCGTCTTCGAAAGTACATCAACTCCACAGATAGCCAAACGGAATGCCTGCTCTCAGATACTCAGAAGATACCGAGTTGTGAGTCATTTCTACTTCGATGATGTTTCTCCCCAACTGGCTCCACACAATACCTGATTATCGTGCATCAATTTTTTGGACCGATCTCAGCAACGATGCCCTAAGGTCAATGGGTCTTCCTGCCTCGCTTTTCTAATTCCAAATCGAGTCAATGTGATAACGAGCTGAGACATATATCCCAAATTCTGAAACCTCGTGCCGGTCATTGAAACCACAATCATCATCATTTCTAAACAGGGCCCGGGGCATCCTACCGCAATTGCCTGCAGAGCCAGACTCTCCCGAAGCCACCTCACCGCCTGAACCAACGCCAAAAGAGTTGATCGACGACCTTGATGACCAGAGGACTATTGAAGAACTCGAACTGGATCAAGAAATCCCGGCCCATCTAATCGACTCATGGAAATCAGCCCGGCTAGCCGAAATACGACATGCCACACAAACCACAAACGCTCGATCTTCTGGCTTGAGACCAATCGGCAAGGAAGATTACGTTCGAGAGGTTAACCAAGCTAGCGAGGTTGATGTTGATCCGGATTTGACTCATGCGAGGAGAGGGACTGGAGTGGTTCTTTGTCTTTGGAACAAGTTAGTGTAATCCTTATTTTGCGCTTCGGCCAGGTTCGAGCCGATCAACGTTGTTGCATCTTGTTTGACATCCACAATACCTCTTATCAGCTCATCCGCCTCGAGACATATCTTAGCACTACTTGAACAACTATCTCATTCGTACCCAACAACTCGTTTCCTTTCGATCCCAGGCGGATCATGTATTGCAAATTACCCAGACGTCAACCAGCCCACCTTGATCTGCTATCGTGCTGGCACATGTCTGCGACAATACGTTGGCATTGGATCCTCTTCTGAGATCTCTAAGACCAATGGCAAGCTCAGCGCCGGGTTGTCGACAAAGCTGGTCGACTTGGAAGCTGAGTTGCTCTCGATTGGCGCCCTTGATGAGCATCTCAAAGTCGCTTCATCATCTCGCCCCCACTGTTCCGATCACGAAAGTCGTGACGATAAAGATGATTACGACGACTCTCGTGGATCTAAAATTAAGAAAAGCATCAGAATGAATTCCAGGAATGATAGTGATTCAGAGCTTGACATTTGAATTCACTTTTTTTTTCAGAGGTCTCTTCAGATGAAATCAAGCACAATGAAATACAACACCCTGACCCAAGAAACACATAATTGATCCTTTGAATATTGCTCTACCAGCTAAAAACTCCTTAGATCATCCGGTTTTTGACCCAATCAAACAGTTAGAAATGTCTAACTCCCCATCTTTGAGTAATCAACCAGCGGGCGCCCAGTTGACTGCGGAAGTTTTACACCGACTGCTAGCCTTCAAGGAATCAAATATACTGATTTTGCAAGCAGATTGACAAGCCGCTGCAGAGAATTGTAGGGCTGCTGCAGATCTTATTACGCGTTTAGAGGAAGCAATGATCACAAGTCAGCTAAACACAGACCATCGGAGAAATCTCAACGGTATCGAGCTGAGTTGACCTACAAAAGTTTTGCTTCTCCAATGGACCATTTTCCAAAGGTCCCTTCCAAATCACTGAGCTGTTTTTGAAGTGGATACACAGTCTAAAAATTATTGTGCAAAGAATTCAAGAACCAACTTTTTTCTGGTGGCACTACCCGCAGAATGGTGGACGTATCTGAAGATGGAGATAACACAATTAAAGATGCTCAAAACCAAACCTTCCATTACCTACAGTACCACTAGAGATTTTACTCTCCAGATTATGTCCGACTTTGAGACTATGACAATGGATAATTTTGAACTAGCCAAACGTGTTTTGTTTGGGTTATTGGATGACCTCAGGGTTGGGGTGGTGAATGATTTTGGACTCCTACAAGTCAAGCCTTTTGTATATTGACAAGGCACTAAACTACACCAAAAAACAAGCTACTAGCAGATTACACAGCCCTTTCCACAGCATTAAACCACTTGATTTGGTTGGATCATTTCAGAAGCCCCCCTGATTGGAATGTTCCAGCAGGAATGTTCCATCAGGGAGTTACAAAAAGCTGATTACCAGATGCATAGCCAAAATTTATTTTGGCAGACAGATCAGCTAACACAGTCTGCTTTGACACATTCAACTGCTTACCTTTCTTGGATTGCACTATAATCTTCCCTGATGGATCAGTCAAGTGGGACCATTCCAATCAGGGAGTTTGGAAAAGCCTCTTTCCAGCTGTGGAAATTTAATTTTCAGTAGCCGTGATGAGGCTTTCTGGTTAATTAACAGCTTCCTTGATTCACAATACTGTTCCATTTTTTTAAGAATAGATTCAGAATTGCACTGGTATCTTGCCCCAGCACTCTTGAAAAATCATAGACTGAAACCTCTGCAACTTTTGAAACCCCAACAATGCTAGAAGGTTAGAAACTCAAATTTTCTCATAACAGCAACACTTGAAATTTTTTGGCTGGACAAAGTCATCAAGCTCCAGCAGTCAGAGCACCAACACAGGTGGAAACAGTTCTAGGAAGGACTGAAGATAGCCTTTACCCAGAAATGGACTCAGTGTTGTCAGAATACCAACATCTCAACAACCAATGTTGATGAATTCATAGCAAACGCTACTAATGTTAAATACATGTCTCCATTAATTAAAAGGGAACAAAAAGCTACCCAATAAAAAGAGGCTGACTTACCCTTACCGTCACTATAGGAGACAAAGCACAGGATGATACAACTAGCCCAGTGTCATACGGTGGTATATGACACTACAAATTTCCAATATGAACTGGTCATTCAGCCAGTTTCATAGCCTTTTGGTTAAGGAGCATAGTTCAGTTTGATTGGAAATGCTGAGTCATGACAGTAAACTGGCTAACCCTGCCACGGGTTCAATGCGCGATCAGGACATCTCTAGCCTGTGACCATTGTTGAGGGTTTCCACCCGTTGGTAGCAAGATTGTAGTTATCTTCAAGCTTCACTTCTTTGAAGTTCAAAGATAACTTTGAAGCTGCTTTGAAAGTCAAGGTTCAAAGCATCTCTATCTTCGAGGGAAGTTTCCTCGCAGTCTTGGTGGTTCCTTGTAGCGTCAAGAGTGTGTCTGAATATGGCTCCATGAGAGTTGACATGGGTTGGTGCCACCAGCCATAGCACATTCGAGACGAAGTGCCCTTAACCCCTGGGGTACTGTCATATGGTGGTATATGACACTACAAATTTCCAATATGAACTGGTCATTCAGCCAGTTTCATAGACTTTTGGTTAAGCAGCATAGTTCAGTTTGATTGGAAATGCTGAGTCATGACACCCAGTTCAGGGCAGCGATACAGCCAGCCCAGTTCAGGATACCACTTTAGTCAAGGAACAAGGCCAGGATGGCTGATGCACAAGTGATGACCAAAGCTTAATACAACCATGTTAGTCTAAACCATGCGTTGACACCCTGATAGCTTACACATTCTGACAAATACAAATGTAGAACAGCATAAAAGGAGGCTATTTGATCCACTTATGTTTTACACTCCTCCACCACAGCAACAATTTTTGGTCCTTTCACATTCTTGATTCTAATATCTACTATTATATCTGGTTCCAATCACCAGATTGTACAGCATGATTCTGGGGATGCCTTTTTTCCAAATTCTCCTTATCTTTTTCCATTCCTACTCAATCCTTACATTGTGGCTGCTCAGGTCAAGAGGTCTTTGATTACCACAAACTCTGGAAAAATTCTGGAAATATAAACTCAATCACAAATATTGAATCAACAGAGGACTTAGCCTCCTACCTGTGTGAGTTTTTGGAAAAATCCTTTGAGAATTGTTCCAGAAGACATCCCTGCAGTCACCAAGTCTTCAGAGGCTGAGGTTCTTTTCAAGGTAGTGTTTTTCCCAAAGGAATTGAAAGATTAGAACTCCAGGGTTTGACCAAACATAATCCTTGAAGAACCAGAGACTGTATTCAATGTGTGTCAATCCTTGGATTCACAAAACAATCTCTGTGCATGGAGAACTGTCAGCCTATGTGATTCTCAGAAAAAGCTATTTGTGGCGCAAATATATGAATTTTAAGGGTTATATGGTTTGCAAATGGATTCAAAACAATTCTGGAAGAATTGGTGTTTGAAATTTGATTTATTTAATTTTATTTGATTAGGTAATAATTTGAGAAAATGAAAATAGGGCCTGATAAACCAGGGATGTTTTTTATCTCTCTGAGGTATCTTGCAAGATTAGAGGATTTATGTCAGCCCTAGAGATACTCCAGATTATCCTAAGAACTGAATTAGCTGTAAAATATAATAAAAATACTGTATTACTACTGTAAATAAGAAAATATCATAGAATATTATTTGATCAATCAACTCAGGATGTAAAATTAAGTGGAGTGGGGTAGCTCACTCAAACCACCACTCAATTCCTACTCCTTATAGTAATTTATCATATATTAAAGGTAATTGGTAAGAAGAAGGAATAAAAGTATAAAACATTGATTTAAAAAATCACAAAAGTTGAGAGACAATAAAAGTAGTTGCATAAATATAAGAATGATGAAATTATGCTAATAAGAAAGAAATTACCCAAGTGCATGGCAATTTCCCAGTATGTTTCAATCAAATGAATTGGCCCATGATGTGATTGTTTATACACATATTTCATGAGTCATGGGGAAATAAAAAATAATGTGCCAACTCAACACAATTCCCATTGCATCATGGTGAATTTGAATTTTAATACACTAGAGCAGAATTTACAATTACATTCTAGAATGTTCCCCTGAAGACCTCTTGAACATAACAGGAGGCCATTTCCTGGCCTAGGATTGGGTCCTCAGCATATTCAACCAGTAAAACAATAGTAAGTACCCTGAATATTCTACTCCTACTTTTTGAGTAGTGTTATCTCTTTATTATCCAACCCACCTTATCTACTGGAATAGTTATCAAGTTACCTTAGAACCTTCCCATCTTAGACCTTGAAATATTTCTTATAAAACAGTTGCTGCAAGAATACCAATTCTGACAGTAGCCAATCATCTTAAATGCTTGCCAGCTGCTTTGTAACCAATTCATATTTTTACATCTATCTTGAAACAACAAAAGATAGCCAAACCTATGCAGCTAGCTGTTAGTCTTCTCCTCATTGACTAATATTTTAAAGCAAATCTGAAAATTATAAGGATTTTGGGTTATCCTCTGTGCATAGTTTGGACACTATAGAGAAAATAATAGTAATTATCATTGAGATACACTTTCAGCACAGTGATAGTACCTGGATTTTTATAGACATTAAGCCAGTGTTTGATATACATAGCTGACAACTATTGAGACTACACTAGACTACTATAAGTTTTTCTCCCCCTGAATTTGTCCCTACAATTTACCTATGCAGTTTACCATAATCCCCCTTTACTAGTCTCCCGCATCTGCTTTTTCTACCCCCTCTGCAGCCCTACTACATTCCTAACCAGTAAATGGTACACTCCACTCGGCTGCATCTGAATCACACCTCCTAAAGCCCCATACCTCTTCCCCCTGATTTTTATGATTAGACCTAAGCACAAGGTGGAAATATGAATGCTTGGTGTCAGCCTACGTGATTCCAAGGATAAATCCCTCTAGCTACATGTGGTGCAAATTAAAAGGTAAAGAGTATAAAACTCTGGGCGGTGGATGTATGTAGTCTAATTCCCAAATAATACAGGGAATTGGGACAAACATGAGAGAGAGAAATAGTATTAATGATATTAAATAACTTTAATATAATTAAAACCAGAGGGGCCTGATAAATCAGGGGTTGTTTAATCCCTCTAACGTATCTTGCATGTAAATGCAGATGATTTAATGGCCTGAAAAACTGGGGCCTGTGTGAACAGGTGTGGTTTAAATCCCAGTGGACAGGAATGGGGAATATTCTCAAGAAAGAAGGGTTATTACTTACTGGTAATAATCCTAGGGGAACTTGAGGATATTCTGGGGGAAAACAGGAGAGTTTTGAGCGCTTGAAAAGGTGGTTGATGGAGCTGGGTGGTAACTGTGGTGTGTGTGGGGAAGTGTCAGCCTTAGAGTCATCACAACTGACCTAAAGCTTGCCTTATTCCCTTTTTCTCCCAATAAACAATGAACAATAGCCTTATATCTTTTTATCCTCAATCTTAATCACCATTTTGAATGCAAATTCTGCTTCCTCATTAAATTTTTAACATAGTGCTCACTGAACACTTTGTAATTGCTCAACTCCTTCATAGAGTAATTAAGTAAATAATTCTACGCCACAACTAGTTGAGCAAGTAAAACAAGGCCAGCCAACCACATCTACATGTGAGATTAAATAAGCAAACCTTGAAAATTTTTGAAGTTGATGTATCATCCATTGCAGGGAGGATACACAACCTCCAGACACCTAGAACCACCAACTCAGATCACCAAGGATTCACCAAGTTACAGCTCACTACTCTAACCAACCAAAGGCCTCTCTAACCCAGTACCTCAACAGTATTTTCAGTCAGTCCCCTTTCTGAACCTTGCTCTTCTGACAGTATTCCTTCTCTGTCTCCCCTCTTTCCCCTTCCTTTTCCCTTTTCTCTACCATCCTCAAACCTGATCAAATCAGGCTCCATCCATCATATCAGATCAGCTTCAATCATCTTAAGAGATCAATCAACTTAGCTTCTGTCTTTTTCTGTGGTTTTTCCTTGAAACAAACCACATAGGTTTACCTCTCAATAACCTTGAATATCTTGCTTGACCATAGTCTAAAAAACTGGGCTGATTAGACTTGTCTTCTCAGATACCTTCCACGTTTCCATTGTGTTAAGAGGCTGTTGCATTTCTCAAAGTCTCTGGCACAGCTTTCCAAATTTTTAAGTTGTTGATTATCATTAATAAAGAGCACTCAGATCATTCAAATCATAAATCCATCAATACTATTCCCTTCCTTCCTCCTTTTTCCCTTTTTCCTCCTTAACAGTTGTTTTCCTTGTCTCCTTGAAATACAACTTTTACCCCCCATTCTTTGTGTCCTGTTGTCACTTTAGATACTCAGGCTCACAGGAAGACAGGCCTAAAGGAATACTACCAAGGGACTTACCAGGCTTATTTATGGAGATTGGTATATGATAAAAGGTGGGTAAGTGTCTTGGTGGTATTGTAAAGCATTAAAGCATGAGGAGCCATCTTTGGGCGGTTGAGGAGCTCCTTAAATATTACTGGGATCCCTCTGGGGGCCCTATGGGTGCCAAAGGCCAACTTGTGGGCGCTTTTTGGTCTATTTTGGCCCACTTGGTGAGGCTACAGGGGCCGAAGCCATGTATATCAGTCACCATAGGCACTATGTAATGATAACATATTTATTTTAACAATAAACAAGCCTTGTTACAAGTTTAATATTTCATGTGATAATAATTGTGGCTTAATTCTATAGACAAGTGCCCCAGAATAAACCACAATCACCAGGAAAAAAAAAGTTGGAACCTCTATGGAGGTGCCTTTGCTTATCTCTTACCCAACCGCAACATATCAACACTGTATCTACAATGTATCCCCCACTGCTACAGCATGTATCAATGAGGTTTTGTTTTCCACATGACTCCTCCAAAGTTAAATTATTTCCATATATTTAATTAATAATCTTTCAAATGGTAAGCCAATTCCTTATGAACTTCACAAAATAAAAATTCCAGATTAAAATCTTCATCTTTATCCATTATAAGAATGGATCAAACAATTAAACAAAAAAAGTCTCTTAATAAGATACTATTTGATTCAGGTTATTTGTAACACTTCCAAGTAAGAATTCCAATGATAATAAACATATATATTCTCCTTTATCAAGAAATTTATCTTTATTTAAAAATATATTCACATTTGAACCCTGATTTATGAAGATCCATACCCTGCTCTTCTTTGTGCTTGCTGTTCTATTATCACTTTTCTAGAACCCTTGGCATATGTGCATACATTTTGGTATAGATTTTGAATTATCTCAATGATGATCAGTTAACATATCTGGGAGAATATTGATGATGTGTAATTTTGAAATAATTATATTACTTACACCTTCCAGAAATTATTATTATCACTCATGAGAGTAGTTTCAGTCAGAAATGGAAACAGTACTCATTTATAAGGTTTGAGTTATTTTTGATGAGGATCAGTGAATTCAAATTGGTATATCTGGGAGAATCATGAACATGTAATTTTGATGTGATGATATCACCAATCACTTACACCCTCCAGAAATTATTATGGCCTTTCATGAGCTTGAATTTTATTCAACAATAAAAACAATCCTCATGGAATTTGGCTTGATTGATGAGTAAATATGGGTTTGTTATATTTATTATCCTATTATTATTCTTTGGGTATCATGTAAATCAGATATATCTGATCTTCTCAACCGGGAAATTTTTGTATATTCACTGATGATAATACAATTCAGACAGTCTCACCCAGGAAAACAAATTTGATGTAGGAAACACAACCCACAAAAACATTTTGAAGAGTGAAAAATAAGTGTTTAATTTTATACATCAATTTGGGGTGGAGAGCAGTAATCATTCAGCTGCCAGGAAAAAAAAATAGAGAGTAGATACCAATGTATTATGACCATGTCTGTGAATCCCCAATATGAAAGGACTATTGCTAAAATATGTTTATTAAAAATTTAAATCCATTTTCTAATTTCAAGATGCTGTCAGAAGGAACCTTAAACTGACTCAGGATTCAAGGCATATTGAATATGGTTGAATAGGGGGTATCAGATATGTCCAAATCCACCATTCTGTAATTTACTTTTTTCCAAAAATCCATCATTTACAAAAAATGCTAGTCCTTTCCCTACACCCTTTTGAAAACCACTGGATAAAAAAAATGAAATTGGATAATTGCCTGGTTTTAAAAGCAGATTTGGCCATATTTGGCCCCCTATTTGTTAAAAAAAATTCTAACACTGATTGGTTTTATTCCAAATATAGATTGATAAGAATTTAGAAGTGTTAAGGAAAGAAAAAATGAGATAAATGGATCATACCTGCTGATGCCAAACTCAAAATCCAGGAGGAAACATGGAAAAGAATAAATGCCAGTCAAATTATCACTTGTGATTCTGGGTTGAGATTTGCTAACAACTTAGCCTGGGTTGAAAATTTGAAACAAAAAAATTCTAATGAATGGTATGTGGTTTACTAACAATTTGATTTGGATTGATTCAAACCTAATTGTAATATGTAGGTATTTCCTATTAATTTCTTATGAAAGAGACTTTCAAAAGATAATTTTCTTGTAAGAATGATTTCATGATAATATCTTATGAAAGACATATTTAACAATAGATGCTTTAAATGATGCAAGTGGATCTAGAAACTTCAATCCAGAATACGGGGTTGCTTGTAGCCTCAAATTTGACTAACTTTGATCAATATGACATTCAGGGATAGGAATTCCAGAGTTTTTCTGAAAATTATCACTCACAGGCCAAATGGCAATAGAAAAATTGAATTAAGTGAATACAGCTGTACAAAGACACTAATTTCAAGCACATGAACCAAGTTTAAATAGTTCCTTCACATGGAAAAAGTTCTGAAAAAATGTTTATGCATGAAGACCAAATGTACTATTCATCTGATGTTGTATTATCACTGCTTGAAATATTTTTGTCAGCCTCCCTGATGCCAAGGACAAGTCCTTCTAGCTACAGGTGGTGCAAGGATAGATGGAAAGAGTATATAAACTCTGGGTAAGGTACACAGTTACAATTCCCAAAAGATATGGGGGAATTGTGACGTAAAAATTGAGAGAAAAATAGGTTGATAATTATATTAAATAAATTTAATATAATTAAAACCAGAGGGGCCTGATAAATCAGGGGTGGTTTAGATCCCTCTAAGGTATCTTGCAAATAAATTGCAGAGGATTTAGGTACCTGGAACACTGGGGCCTGATAAATCAGGGGTGGTTTAATCCCAGGAAAGGAAAGTGGGGAATATCTTCAAGAAAAGGGTTATTACTTACTAGTAATAAACCTTGAGGGATTTTGGGGATATTCTGGGTGAAACTGGACAGTTTGCAGCGCTTGGATGGATGGATGGTGGAGCTGGATGGGCACTGTGAAGTTGTTGGGGAAGACAGGGCTAAAGAATAACTACTAAGAAGCTTGCCAGACTGTGTTATAAAAATGTATATATCTAATAAGAAGTGGGTAAGTTTGTTAGTGGGTATTGAGAAGCATGAGGAGCCTTCTTTGGGCGGTTGAAGAGCTCCTTAAATAGTCTTGAGTTCCCCCTGGGGACCCTGTAGGTATTATTGGCCAACTTGTGGGATCTTTGGACCACAATTTGGCCATTTTTGCTTTCTTGGTGACGCTTCAGCAGCCCCTGCTTTGAATACACGTCACCAATTGATTTTATTAATGTATTTTATTATTATTTATATATTTATATTGACTTACAGTCTGTAGTACATTAGTACTGTTTGTTATAGATTTAATACTAGTGGCTTATTTGTATTTATAATAAGCCACAGTATTGTTTGTACTGTTTGTTCACTCAATATATTTTATTCATATGTATAAATAAATAATATCATTCAATATATTTAATTATTTAGTCCCCAGTAATCTTCATTACATATGTAACATATGTAATGAGGTCACTGGGGCGTGTTTTTGCTGATTTGGGTGTACCTGAGTGACTGTGAAGTCCGCGTACCAAGCTGAGAGCCTGTAAGGGGCTTAATGCTTGCGCGGGGGCTTATATCCCAACTTTGGCGCGGGCTTTCAGTCACGCGGGTTGAACTTCAAGTTCTGCGGACTGCGGTACGCGGGGTTTGAGTAAAACACGGTGTATTTACACTATCTCCCCCAATTTACACAACACCTCATTTCTGTGACTGGAAATGGGGTTTAAGCATATGTGTATTTATATATAAGCATAAAATAATGCAAGTGCCTTTTATTGAAAGGTACTTGCTATTTCTTATTAGTTAATTTACATAGTGAAGGAGTGAGAATTAGGGGTACCTGTGAGTGAGGTACCCTAGGTTAATTTTAGTGTAGATTCAGAATATCAAATAATATTCTAACTGTTATTTGATATTCTATGTATTTTGTAATAATTGTTGTAGAAAACTTGTGACAGGTTGCTCTGTCATAGTAGCAAGCTGACAATTTTGGGGATAAAACAGAATGATATGGAAACAAGGAAAAAGGAGTAAAGATGGCGAGGGGATGAATCAAGATAAAATGAAGCAATTCACAACTGTCAGGTCAAAACTCATACAGCTTGATTTTAGTGGCAGTTAAACCAACAAACTCCAAATCCTGGATAATAAATTAATTATACGGTTAGTATGAATTGATCATAGCCAATAGGAGTAATTCTATATGTATCCTGGAAATTACATCCAAAAAAGAGCTCAAATTTGAGTGGGCTTCAACTCATCATCCACAGGACCTGCATATTTATTTCCTCAATGGTTAAAATTGGTAATTTTTAACCTGAAATTGTGTTTGATTTTCCAATCATGGATTCTGATGCAATTTGAAGCTGGGAATTTCAGTACAAAGTTAAACAAATTCCAAAATATGACTGAAGTACCTCTACCCAAGTGCATTCTATGGATATTCCAAATTAATAAGGCATCAGGGACTGTGTAATAGTGGTTTATCTGTTCCATGCAACATTGATAGATTACGTTCCATGATTCATTAATTTGGTTGAAATAGTTACAATGGATAAAATATATCCTCTTGTTTGAATAATGGCCTCCAAGATGATCTGGCTCATAAAATAAACCATGGCTTCAAATGATAAAACAGCTTCCTTAACAAATTAAACCCCATACCTTTCTTGGTATATATGGGATATGGTATTCATTTTAGTATGCTAAATAAGATGTAATTTCAGGTTGATAATTGGTGGTTTGTCTGGAGGATGGTAGGAGTATTTAAACAAGATGCTTCAGGGGTGATGTTATTATCCATACTTTGAAGTTTGTGTATCTGTTGATATAGAAGGCTGAAACTTTTTTGTTTTGTTTTGAAAAGTAACCTCTGACGGATACTGTGGAGAAGATGACTTGTGATAGAGGACGTGAAATACATGAGCTAAATTTCTTGGCCCAAAGAGCTAGTGTGCTTGAATTTCACGGCAAATATTCTGGTTTTAAATGGATCAAATAAGAATTTTATGATCCAAATGAACAACGACCAAGTTTTCATATTAAAATCAAAGCAACTGAGCATATGTTCAATCAAAATGTTTCATCCAGCACAATTAATCTACTGATCACATATATAATTGATTTGAGGTATTTTAAATTCCTCTATGATTGAATTTCCTGGGGGTTTCACCTGTACGGTTAAATTCATGATTTTGAGTTTCAGTTGCCAACTAACACCCACCAATAGTGAAATCATCAATAAATATCATATGATTTCATCATGCCTTAAGAGCTTAACAATAATGGATCATACATGAAATAACTCAGAGTGTTCCTTTTTTTTTTAGCAGTCCTTCAAAATTCAAAAGAGTTCAGAATCTTGATTTTTACTCTAGTAGAGTCAGTGCTGGGGGAAATTAAACCTCAAGTGGAATACCATGAAAGTTATATCTTGTAATTTATCATCTAAGCTGAGTGAATTGAATGGATACATTTTTCAGGTGGTTTTCTGTGAACCAAGTTGCAATGTATTACCCACATAACCCTTCAAAGCTGAATTACAAACTTCTGGTCAGAGTTGATCATAATTTATGAATCCTGAGAGTGATATGCTTCAGGGAACACAAGTTAATTGTATTTCACCATTCTCTCCCCACTTTTTATCCAACATATATCAATCCCTTGATGCAAGGGATAGCAGAGGAATCCACAGTTTTTATGTCTTATTTCTGCCTACCTAAATTCACTCATATGTATCTAGTTTTTAAAGATATCATACTGCAGGGTTAAATGTATCATTTTTTCATGTGGTCTCTACAAACTACATGCCTTGGCGGTGATATAACCTGCCTCCCCCAAGGCTAGTGCAAATCCCACATGCAAAGAGAAGCTCTCCCCTTGAAAATGTCCAATCAGTTGTTTTAATGCAATATTTGAGCTGCCTTATACAAACAATCATTGAATTTTCATCAAACCACAAATAAGTATTTTTGTGGGTGTTTATTTATGCCAAAAGCATGCAGCTTGAATGTGGTTATTCAAGATCCTTTCATGCAGGTAAAAACCAGATGAAAAAAGTTGCAGTTGAGTTAAATTTTCACCAAATGTGTTGGAATTTCATCATTCACTTATCTCCTAATTGTTTTCTCTGTTCCCATATCTATCACTCCTTTCAATTACTGTCACTAAATTTGCTCCATCAAGATTGAATTTGCATGTAATCCACCATCTTCTGTCCTAAAATCTGACCCCAAAGTTGTTCTAGATTATAAACCTAATTTTTAGATAGAAATCAAAATATCTGTTTGTGTTAGAAAATAATAGAGCTGAGGAACTGAATCAGAGAACAGTGACCAGAGAGGATGGAGACGAGTAAGAGGAGGAGAGCTATACCTGAGGAACTGAATCAGAGAACAGTGACCAGAGAGGATGGAGACAAGTAAGAGGAGGAGAGCTATACCTGTGGTGACAGAGAGTAAAAAGAGGATGAATTACTTATGAAATAATATAAAGAAAAGAAGACAAGTGAACAAACCTGAGGAACTGAATCAGAGAACAGTGACCAGAGAGGATGGAGACAAGTAAGAGGAGGAGAGCTATACCTGTGGTGACAGAGAGTAAAAAGAGGATGAAGAAAAAAAAGAAGAGAGAGAGAAATACAAGGCATAGACTAAATACAATGATAAAGTTAGGCCCAGTAGTTTCCAACATTAAACCCCCTTTTTTCCACCTCTTTAATACACCCCCTCACTTGTTACTTTTCTTTATAGCCCCCCCTTTCCCCCATAATCACCTTCATGTGAGATTTGAGTTTGTCCCCGGTAAGATTTTTTGTCAGCGCGTCTGCTATTAACTTTGAGGTGTGAATGTATTCTAGTGATAGTTGATTTTCTAGCACTAGGTCTTGGAGGAAATACAGTTTGAAAGGCAATCCTCTTGAGCTGTGGTGATAAACTTTGTTTTTGCATATATTAATGCAATTACTGCTGTTGGTGAATAATTTGAGGGACAGTTCGGATTGAGTGAGTTCTGTGATGATGTTCTTTGTCCACAGAAGATCGAGAGTGTTTTCAGTCATGGCAAAATATTCAGCAACAGTGGACAAAACCGCTGCTGTCTTCTGAATTTGACTTTGCCACCCCACAATTCCATGAAAATAGACTAGGGAAGCTGAGAACAATTGCTTTTTGCATGCTCCTCCCCAGTCGGCATCAGTGAAGCCCAGTATTTTGTCTTCTTGTTGAGGTAGTTGATTTGCTCCTAGATTCAGGGTTAACGTCTTGGACCCATATATATAGTTTAGCACGTGTAAAGCGGCATCAAAATGATTTTTTGTAGGAGTTTCCATAAACTGAGAGAGGAAACTAGTGGCAATTTCTAGATCAGGCCTTGTGCACTGAACTAGCCATTGAATTTTCCCCATGAGTTGCCTGTAGTTGAACGGCTGATTAAAATCTTTTTCATCGGACAGGTTTTTGAGTTCCAGCCAGTTGCTGGGAAGAGGTGATACTGCATGCTTAGAGCTTAGGATGTTGAAGTCTTCAAGAAGTTGTGATATTTATTTATCTTGAATCAATTCAGCATGATTATTGGTCTGAGTTATTCTTATCCCTAGTGTGTATTTTATCTTTCCTAAATCTTCCATCTCGAAATACTTGTTGATTTCTAATTTAAATTCTTCTACCCATGAACCACCAAAGATGATATTGTCCACATGTACATACAGAAAGAAAAGACGTGTCAGATTGTTAGAGTAATATAAACATGGATCACTCTTGGTCTTTGAGAGTCCAATATCTTTCAGAGCTGACGAGAAAACCAAGTTCCAACATCTTGGGGACTGCTTTAGTCCATATAGGGCCTTTTTGAGTTTGAGAATGTTGTTATTTGGGTTTTTGACTTGGTCAGGGAACTTGATGTATTGTTCTTCATCTGGTACTCCATTCAGAAAAGCACACTTTACGTCCATTTGATGTACGTCTAGATGAAGCTTGCTACACATTGTTATCAGTATTCTAAGCAAAGCTAGCCAACCAGTGGGTGAGAAACCAAGTTGTAGTCAATTCCTTCCCGTTGGTTGAAGCCTCGAACGCATAATCGTGCTTTGTACTTCATCAGGTTTCCATCAGCTTTGGTCTTCTTCTTGAATACCCAGACGGTTCCAAGGGGCCGTTTATCAGGAGATGGCGGGATTTCCTCCCATACTTCATGACACCAAATGTTGTTGAGTTCAGTCTTGACGGCTGATTTCCAGTCATTCTGATCAGTTAAAGACAGGGCTTCAGAGTAAGAGCGTGGATTGTCGGGGTAGCTGTGCGCAGCATGCGCATGATAGTCGGAGCGTCTACTGTGAGTTAGGATATTTTGACTGTCTATGTCGCCGATGAGTTCATTCAAGGGAATACTCCCTCCAATAGGAGATGAAGCAATAGGTGTTGTAATGAAGACTGAAGGGGGAACAGCTGGGGAGAGACTTGTAGGTTCTTCTTCGTTGGAGGCGTTTAAAGGGATATGTGATAGTACTGGAGGAGGACCGTTTGTGATAGGCTCCAATTCAACTAAGGTGTCAGGAAATATAAAGTCATTGTCAGGAGATGTGGATGAGGATAGGTATGGAAATATGTCATTGTGAAAAGTAGCATGATGAGACCTCATTACGTTACCTGTCACCAGCTCCGTCAGCCTGGGTGTGGAACTAACCGTGGTTATAGGTTGTAACTAAGGTAGGTTGATGGTTTGAAGTGGTTTGGGTAATGGTTAAGTCCTGTAAAAAAGGTACTTCCTCAATCAGTAAGTCTTGTCTGAGAGGCTTGCTCTAATTGCTCTAATTAGGCGCATCCAAATCAATACAAAGTATTAATAGGCATCCAAGGAGAGACTCAACTTGGGTTCGTGGTGACTACCTTATTGAAGGTAGGTTGTGTCCAATTCTTGAGTTAATAACAGTATTAAACTATAGATTATCCAGAATTGGGGGATTGTTGGAGAATGGGGAACTAAGCAAGGTAAATAACTCTAAGGTATGTACTGTGCTGTGGTGTTCTAAATATTCTCTGCGGATAAACAACTGTTTACAGTCTGTTTATATATTGTAAGAGCTCCTCAGGGGGGAACTGTGAGCGCTTCCATGACCTGGGAGGTACTGTGGAACTTCAGGGGCAAGACAGATCCTTTTGGGAGGATCTGTTAATGTTTATGATGTGATTTCTACTAAGGCTGTGTTATGGGACACATCTTTGATCAGTAATTGTCAGCGGTGGGTTACTCTGGGGTGATTAAAATCCACTCGATGGAAATTTGCTGGAATTGACCAGCGGCTCCGAGTCGTAGATGGGGTTGAATCTGGTCCAAGAGTTTACGCCCAGCCGGTGATAAGTTTTGAGAGTTTCAGGCTTGAGGGTCCAGACAGTGATATGTAGATATGTTTTGGTCAAGCAAGCTGGAAGTAGTGATGTGTAGATGTATCTTCGAGCTCAAGAGGAATGGGTAAAATAAAAGTATGTTATTATTATCTTCTCTTCTGAAAGTCTGGGGATCAAGAGAGTTCAGAGGGTACAACTTTATATGAGGCTTGCTGAGGTTGACTAAATACAAGCACATGTAAAGTATGTTAATAATGAAATGAGTGAAATTAAGGTGAAACTTTAAGGAAACTGCAGATGGTGCAGTAAAATAATATGTTGGCCAGTCTAGGGGTGACTATGATTTACTTGCCAGCTGACAGTAATCCTTAGTGTGATTGGATCACATCATGACATTTGTATTTAATGATCTGTTATTAATATTATTAAAGATAATGTCATTTTATTATTGGCACATCTTAGAAGTATTAATTATTATAATATTAATAAGTTCTTTTATTAATAAGATATTAAAGTACATATCTTATACGTGAAATATTCCAATGTTAAGTAATGTGGGCGTAATCAGAGGGAAAGAGTGATATCTGTTACTCTGGATATTTCACGTGACAGGAGGGCAAAGGGCCTACAAGTTATGTGTCTTGTATAACAGGAGTACATAGCTTAACCAGAATTATTCATGTGTTATTAATGAATATATTATTAAAGTATTTATATTAATTATTGTAATTAATGTACTTTAATAATAATAATAGTAATGTAATAATAATAATGAATGTATAATAATAATAACTACAGAATAGTAATTATTATTAAAGATAATAATAATTAATATTACATGAATTTATTTTGAATAAATAATGATAATGAATAGTAATAATAATAAATAAGAATAGTAATTATTATTAGAGATAATAATAATTAATAATATTTGCAGTTATGTGGTACATGTCAGGTACTGTGATATGTACTCAGTGGCTGACAAGCTTGACCATCTGAAATTACTGTGTCCATCCTTGTATCCTAGGAAAGCTCCCTCCACTCCTTGGTCTCCAAATTTTCCAGTTGGTAGATTTATTTTCATAACAACCTTGCAACCAAACGGATGTAATGTCTGATGACTAGGGTTGTTGTTGAACCACCTTCAGTGTGGGGTCTCAAAGTTAATTGACGACTTAGGGGTGATATTCTTGAGGTATGTAGCGATATTTGATGCTTCAGCCCAGTATGCTCCGGGGAAATTGGATTGCTTAAGGAGACATCTAGCTTTGGTGATGGTGTTGCGATTTCCTTGCTTGGAAAATGGATTTTCCTGGGGATGATATGGCGCGGTGAACCGTTGAGTAATGCCTTTGGAGAGATAGTAGTCATTGAGTATTTTATTTTTGAACTCGCCTCCGTTGTCGGAAACGATGAAGGTAACTTTTTTGTTGGATTGATTTTTGATTTGAGGAAATAACCGTTTCAACTCGTCATAGACATTGGACTTGTTTTTAATAAATTTAGTCCAAACAAAGTGAGAAAATCCATCCATGATCCTAAAGGATGAATCTTTTTCCGGAGATAGACGCTGGAGAGATTGGTCCACAAATGTCTATGTGGAGATACTCTAGTTTACGATTGGCTTTTGGAAATTTTCCGGTAAATGGCTGGGAGTGTGCTTTGCATATGTCACATATGGAACAGGTGAAGTCGGGAATTGTTAAAGATGGGAACATTTTCCGCAGGTAATTGATAGAAGGGTGACCGGAAGCTCTATGAAGGTTTATTATCTGGTCGTTCATTGAGGTGGACGACAGGGAATGGGATACCAAGGATTGATTGATGACAAATTTTCCTCTGAGATAGGTACCTGAAATCATTACCAATTTATCTGAGTCAATAATGTTGAACCGGTTGACTCCGTTGGGGACAATTGAGTGTCCGTTTCTGAGGAACGTGGCCATACTGATTAAGTTGAACTTTAGCTCGGGAACAAACAACACATCTTTAAGGGTAAGGGTGGTTTCAGGGGAATGTATGACAATGGACCCTTGAACTTTGGAGTAGATTTTTTGTCCATTTGCCAGGTAGATAGGTTGAGAGTCATTGATCATTTCTCGAAAACAGGTACAATCGTTTACCATTGAGATTGAGGCCCCTGAGTCAAGGATGAATTTGCCATGTGATGCTTGAAAATCAGTGATGAGAGCCTTTTCCTTGGGTCCCAATGGAGGATCACGTTTTGGGTAGCCAACAATTTCGAAACATTTTGATTCGGAATGAGCGGCCAACAGGTTGTGTTTGCCGTTTGAACATCTTGGATACAACAGATTTTTGAATCAGTTTCCGTATTGGGCTGCCTCTAGAGCTTGGGTTCCTTCTGATTGGCTATTGTATCTTTGTAAGTAGTTTCAAATTTCCTCAATCGTATTCTTGATGGAAGGAGAGGTTTTCTCAATTTCACATTTCTTGATTAGGAGTTCTCTGGTGACTTGAAGTTTGACAGGGAGATTTATGATCAGCCACATGGCTATTACCATGTCAAGTAGTGGGGTGGGTTTCATAGTTTTATCGTTGATTAGATTCATAAGTTGACAAGCATTCTCCTGTAGATCCTCAGATTCTTTTTGAATGGTTGAGAAACTAAAAGTATCAGAGAAGATGTTGTTAAGATAAGAGGTTTGATTTTGGATCGTCTTAGGAAGCAAGTGGTCGTTTAAGGCTTTCCAGAGAATTTGAGGGTCGTTGTTGCTCTCATCAATTAGAGTTCCGACGAGTAAGGGATCACAGTTTAAGGAAATTAACGCCATGGCGTCAGACAATCGGTATTGATTAGTAGCATCTTGTTTGATTTTTACTTTGGATGGTTTGATTCTGGTAACAAGTCCCCATAGATGTTCAAGCTGTAGTATAGACTTCATTCTGTGTCTCCATTCTATAAAGTTATTGTTGTTCAACTTGTATTTTTCCGAAATGTTGAAGCTCGATTTGTCCATGGCAAGTATAATTGACACGGGAGTGGTGACGAACGGTTTGTTTTAAAATGAATCGGAAGACCAGAGTCTAAACCGGTCTCATAATCTGTTAGAGAATAATAGAGCTGAGGAACTGAATCAGAGAACAGTGACCAGAGAGGATGGAGACGAGTAAGAGGAGGAGAGCTATACCTGAGGAACTGAATCAGAGAACAGTGACCAGAGAGGATGGAGACGAGTAAGAGGAGGAGAGCTATACCTGTGGTGACAGAGAGTAAAAAGAGGATGAAGAAAAAAAAAAGAAGAGAGAGAGAAATACAAGGCATAGACTAAATACAATGATAAAGTTAGGCCCAGTAGTTTCCAACATTAAACCCCCTTTTGTTCCACCTCTTTAATAGTTTGTCTATACACATTTCCTCAAGGTCAGACTCTCTTGTAGGATGAGTTCTTTTCTGCCATGCAATCTAGCAGACTGGATCTCTTTGTTTTCTCCTGACTCAGGTTTTAGTATCCAGACTTTCTTGCCACATCCTCATTATTGCCTCTTGATCAATATCTCTTCAAAAGGTCCTGGAAAATCTGAAGTTGCCGCTTTACTGTAGCATAAAAGTAGAATCATGAGCTAGGGCTTCATCTTAGTGATTAAGCACAGTGGGCTTAAGGAGGGCGTCGATAAACGCACGCCAACGCCAACCCGCACGCCAATTTTTTTTGGCGTGCGGGGCCTACACACCATTTTTTTTTGTCGTTTAGGGTCTACATACCAAAAAAAAAGGGCGTGTGAGACCCACACGCCAAAAATGGTGTGCGGGTCTCACACGCCCTTTTATTTTGGTGTGTAGGCCCCGCACACCAATTTTTGTTGGCGTGCGGGTCCCACACGCCAATTGTTTGGCGTGTGGGATCCCCCGCTCACATAATCCAATGGGAGGGCCCATTCAATTACGTGAGCGAGGCCCCTCCCGGCTGACAAGGTTATACAACCTCGTCAGCCGGGAGGACTTCCTCCCGGCACAAGGCTGTATAACCTCGTCAGCCAGGAGGAAGTCCTCCTGGCCGACGATGTTGTATAGCCGCGTTGGCTGGGAGGACTTCCTCCTGGCCGACAAGGTTATACAACCTCGTCAGCCAGGAGGACGTCCTCCTGGCCGACGAGGTTGTATAACCTCGTCGGCCGGGAGGACTTCCTCCTGGCCGACGAGGTTATACAACCTTGTCAGCCAGGAGGAATTCCTCCTGGCCGACGAGGTTGTATAGCCTCGTTGGCTGGGAGGACTTCCTCCCGGCTGACGAGATTATACAACCTCGTCAAATTACTCCATCTGAATTGACTACTGCTCCTAGCGGATTGGTTCTAAAGAATCCAAATTCACTCTGTGCCTCATTGTAAGTAAATGGACCAAAAATCCTTTCTAATTTGATTTCTCTAGACAGAAATTTTTTTTGGCGTGCGGGGCCTACACGCCAATTTTTTTTGGCGTGCAGGGCCTACACGCCAATTTTTTTTGGCGTTTAGGGTCTACACGCCAAAAAAAAAGGGTGTGTGAGGCCCGCACGCCAAAAATGGCGTGTGGTTCCCACACGTCATTTTGTTTTGGCGTGTGGGCCCCACATGCCAAATAAAATTGGCGTGTAGGGCCCGCACGCCAATTTTTTGGTGTGCGCTCCCACACGCCAATTGTCTGGCGTGTGGGAGCGCACGCCAAACAATTGGCGTGCGGGTCCCACACGCCAATTGTTTGGCATGCGGGTCCCACACGCCAAACAATTGGCGTGCGGGTCCCACACGCCAATTGTTTGGCATGCGGGTCCCACACGCCAATTGTTTGGCATGCGGGTCCCACACGCCAAACAATTGGCGTGTGGGATCCCCCGCTCACATAATCAAATGGGAGGGCCCATTTGATTACGTGAGCGAGCCCCCTCCCGGCTGACAAGGTTATACAACCTCGTCAGCCGGGAGGACGTCCTCCCGGCACGAGGCTGTATAACCTTGTCAGCGGGGAGGACTTCCTCCCGGCTGACAAGGTTATACAACCTCGTCAGCCAGGAGGAAGTCCTCCTGGCCGACAAGGTTGTATAACCTCATCGGCCGGGAGGACTTCCTCCTGGCCAACGAGGTTATACAACCTTGTCAGCCAGGTTGTTGGCCAGGAGGAAGTTATCTTCTCTTTGTTCATCTCTTCCTGATTAAGACTTCTCTTATATTGTTTGGATTGATAATCCTTTGAATACCCTGTTTGTCAATCTCTCATTGATGTGCTTCTTTGGTTATTGGAAGAGTTTTCTCATCAGAATTCTTTATTGGTGTATTGTTGTTGACCTCTGTTAAAGAAGGTACTATCTGTCATGTCAGGCCTTGTATTTTGATGGAATCTGGTTTCAAAACTTCTTTGGTGGTCATAGAAAGAACACCCCCAATATCCTCACTGTCCTCGTATGAATGAAGATGAGTGTCCTCTCATGACTTCAGTAGATTTAATCTTAGGTCTCCCGGTGTTTGGGTTGAAACCAAATTTTGGTCCTCCAAACGCGTATGGGTTATTGGTGTCCTTGTTTTCTTCTAGAGTTAGTGTAACCCGCCAAGATTTTCTCTTTACGTCTTCTCTCAAGATAGAAATATCTACAGCTGAGATTTGACCATCTTTGTGCATGACTTGGTATGAGAACACGTTCTGGCAAACAATCATATCGTATCTGAAGGCCGTCATGAAGCCTTCTTCTTCTATGATGAGATCTGCATTGGTCTTGTGTAATCTAATCCATTCTGCAAAAGGTCCCATGTTGTAGATGTCCTTAAAAGCCTTACAGAAGTTTCTGTGGTTTGAGGTCCACTTTGCAAAGGTTTGCATCCATTTGTTTGGATATTTGAGTCCCACATAGCAAACGTCTTTTTCATTGCCTCGAGCTCTTTTGTTCGTGTGATGCTGGATGGCTTCTTCTTGCCACGTTGGGTCAAAGATAGTTAATGGTAGAGGTCCTCAAAGATTTCTGATATTCTCATCAAAGAATGGGGTGAAGCCTACGTCAAAGTGTTTCGGTAATGAACCTTTGATGAAGACAATCATGGTTTTGTCGGAGGTATTCTTAGAAGACGATGTTGATGTTATCACATCATTAGATGATCTAGACCTCAGCGCTTCTGGTTTGACTGAATTCGGAAGTAGGTTTGAGTTTGAGTCTTTCATGTTGTTGTATATTCTCATAAAAAAGGTAGCCAATTCTTCGTCGTTTTTGGCTATTGATTCCTTGACTTTATCCCACATTTTTTCTTTATCGGTTTTTTTTTTTTGGGGGGGGGGTGGGTTCGATATCTCGAGATTCTGCCATTGGATCAGGTCTTATTGAGTCAATTGAGTCAATTACCATCACCGGTATCAATGCTGGCTCTGTTATTTCTGGTACATCCAACAAAATTCTCTTGTGTTTATCTGCTGCTTCTTGCAGATTTGATAATATTTCTGCTTGTACAAAGCGTGATTTTAGATTGATGATGTTGGTTTCTTTGCTCATCAACTTAGAGAAGGATTTATTCACCTTGCGAGCTATCATCGCTATCGGAATCGTTGAGTCTTTTTCCTTTGCTAATTGCGGTGTTCCTTTCACCTTTGACGTTGGATTTACGAGTTGCTACAGTCATGTTATTTGTATTTATCAACCTTCAACTCAGGTGTTATGACGTTTGTATGGAATAACTAACATCTTAAGTTATTTGTCTCTACCGTTCTGTCTTCCGTCGTGCCATCGGGGCCGTCTAAAGGTCGGGGTCCTGTTTGCGGGTCTTCTGGTATGACGTTCTGAGTTGACTCTTGTTGCGTAATCGTTGGTGTTTGCTGGGTGTTTGGAGTGTCGCCTCTTCTTGTCTCTAAAGATCTGGCTACATGTTTGCTGGCCTTTCGTACTAATTCCTCTACCATGATGTGCAGTTGTTGTCGTTATGTGAATGAGAGGTTGTTGTCGTTTTTTAAATCTGTATTATTTACAAAATAAAAATGAATAAAACCTTTTAAGTTATGAAAAGATGAGGCGAGGAGCTCAGGAATGTTGTAGCGCCGGCTGAGAAGGTGTAACGATAGGAGGAAAATTGGGTTATAATAACTCTCTATTTGTTCATTACAGCACGGGCCCAATCTTCTCTTCTAGTCCAGTACCTAACATTCTTTTGCATGCTTGGACTACAGGGACCTCCCCTTAGTGGTCCGGTCCCTTCCAATGTCTACAAATAGAGACCATCAAGCAATCCACCATTCAACCTTTAATTTTCCACCAAAAAGCCCTTCCCAGCATATCAAGTCGTTATAAGCTGCGTCTGGCCCCTTGCTCGGCGATAAATACTCGAGTTCCTTGAATTTAAACTAGTTTGGGCGTGGCTGTCGGAGGAGCTCGAGTGCTAAGTTGAACGTGTTGCTCGCCTGCGCAAGATTGGAAAACCGCGTTAGACAGAAGGACGTGAAGGAAAGGGAGTGTCCACTTGGTGGTAAACATCTTGAAGGCCTGTATGCTGAGCAAAAGTGGTATAATAGAGCTTATTATTATGTGCTGAATTCCGAATTTGTTTCGATAAGATAGGCTAGAAGGTGCTGCAGCAGCTTCCGGGATATTCGAGTGCATAGTAGATCCAATTGATTTTGGGGCAATAAGGACCCCGCAGTGAAATAGGTAGCTATTGTAGTGGCAGAATGATCCCGACCAAGTGGGGACATCTGGTCCATGTAGATTCGCACGTCCTCTTGTTGGGCTTGGATAAACGCACGCTCTCTTTCTCACATACGCGCAAGTATGCCCACTTTCTCTGATTGGGATCGATGGTCACACGGCTTGGAGTCCTGACCGCCTTGCCACTGAGTGTTGTCAAACTTTCAAGTAGGCCCTCATAGGTAATTTGTAACCTTTTCGACTGGAAGACCCCGACCTTAACTTCTTCGACCATTTTGAAATCCTTTCGGTCGGGCGGGTAGAAGATCCCTCTGACCGGAAGGAAACCTTGCTGGTTGAGCTGGTGCACACGAGCACCTCACCGACTGGGGGGTTTCCTTTCGGTTAAAAAGGTGTATTCCCCTTGTCCAAATTTACATCCCTGTCGCCCAGGTGTTTGTACCTCCTCTAGCGGAAGGGAATTTGTCCGGTAGTCTTTATACCTCTTATATGAAGAAATGATTTCATTTTTTCTTCCATGTGCTGACCACGGAAGGAAATCCTTCCGGTCGAAAAGGTGGAAAACATCGTTAATCGGAAGGATTTCCTTCCGGATGGGGTATGTTTACGGCTAATTTGCTTCATCAACCGGAAGGATTACCTTCCGATTGGAGAAATGCTGAACTTCGTCGAGTAAAGCTGGCAATCAGGATCAAACCGAGATTTGAAGCAAAAAACAGCCGGTATGTACGCGGAAGCCGAGGCATTTGCCTTATGAGGAAGACCCGGGCTGCCTCGCGCGGAGCTTCGGAAACCGTCATAACAGGGTGCGGAAGCCGGGGGCTGTTTCCTTACGCGGAAGCCGGCCTGTTCCCTTACGCGGAAGCCGGGGCGGTTCCCTTGCGCGGATGCTGTAGTGTAGAAGGTCTGGAAGACGCACATGTTATTACGCAAAGAAACCCTGTTTACTGGGCTGTTTCCTTACGCGGAAGCCGGGTCTCTTGCTTTGATGGCGTCGATAAATAGAGGCCATGGAGCCCATCGAAACATAAGCCATAATCCATCTTCACTGCATACCCCCGAAATAAAATCCGTCGATTTATCCCTAGCGTATCCAATCTGCTCACCTGACCCTCGCTCGCCGACATTATCAAGTTTTACATCTCTCCGGTTTCCCAGCGTCTGTCAGGACAGCTGGGCTTTCAGAAACGAAAAGACTTTCCGGCGATTAGTTGACCTTTCTCCCATGCCGCAGCACCCACTATTGCCAACCCCATTTGACCATGTCGAAACCGCTACTTCGAAGCAGCAATTGTCAACCGAGTTAGAGATCATCAAGTATCTGGAGCCCTTCCTCAAACTCGAAGGGCTAGATTCATCCAAAGAAGGAAAATCCATTGATTTGTAGGTTTCCCGCGATCTTTCCTCTTCCAAGGATGCCTAGCATTTGCAATAATAGCCATAATGACTCTGATTCGCCTGTCAATCTCAATCACCTACGTTGATATTGCAGGGTTAAGCTTTCTACCTCCAACCATACTTCTTATCTTTACTCAAACCTCTTCTATCTGCCCAGTCAATGGATACAATTAGATGCAAGCCGTACTTGGATCATGTATTGGTTCGTATCCATCACTCTTCTTGTCTCAGTTAGGGCCTAAACCAGTTCTCTACAATCTTATTTAGGGTCTTGGGTGCCCTATCTATGCTAGATGTTAAAATAACACCTGAGGAAAGGGATAGGGCAATTGCGACAATACTATCATTCCAACATCCCGATGGGGGCTTCAGCGGTTCCCCTGGGCCTGGTCACCTAGCCCATCTAGCAGCCACCTATGCTTGTATCTGCTGCTTGGCTATCTTACTTGAGGATACCGAACAAGACATTATCAAAGATACATGGTCTCAAGTCGACATTAAAAAGTTGTACAACTGGATGCTGAGTCTAAAGGTTTCTGATGGGAGCTTTGCTGTTCAACGCGACGGTGAAATCGATGTTCGGTAAGAAGCTATCTGAACCGCTGCTAATATCCTTGAATTTTATCTATTGATACGAAGTGCTGATCCAATCAAACTTTTGTCACGAGTAGTGGTTGCTTTGGCGCGCTGGCCGTTGCCACGATGCTCAACCTACTGACACCTGAGCTCGTCAGGGATCTCCCGCAATACTTGGTCAAGTACGTCCTTCTATTCTTGTGAATTTGCTATCGGAAGTTACGCGCTAACCAACCCGCCCTGCGGATCGTATAACAATAGCTGTCAAACTCACGAAGGAGGTATGGCAGCGACTTCGATTTCGACTCACACTAACCAAACGCAGTCAGGATTTTCCGGCAACCATACTGGTGCACCTGTTGGAGAAGCACACGGAGGTTATACTTCCTGTGCTTTAGCATCGTACTTCTTTCTTCAAGGATACCCTGGCCTTCCTAATACACGTAAATTAGATTTTGAAGCTTGCTTACGCTGGGCCACTCAAGCCCAGGCATCGCCAATCGAAGGGGGTGGGTTCCGAGGTAGAACCAACAAACTTGTCGACGGATGTTACATCTGGTGGTGCGGTGGGCTGCTTCCTCTTCTCGAAGCAATGCTCATGTCAGACAACTCGGGTATGTATGTGCACTGTCTCTCCCAACCGAATGACCCACATTCTTACCCTTGAACCTATGTGACATATGCGCCGTTTTTATTGGAGGCAAAATATTTCCTGATTTATGCGACCGAGTGGCCTTACAAGAATATGTTCTCCTCGCTTCACAAGAGTCAGCTAATGAATCCAAAGGTGGATTGAAAGACAAGCCGGGAATGGCCCCTGATATGTATCACACTCATTACATCTTATCTGGCTTGTCCATCGGTCAGCACAAGCCAAGCTACTCCACCCAGGAAATCACGCATCTCACCGAAAAATTCCAACTTCCTGTCTTCTCCAAATGCATCCTTGGGGAAAACGAAACCGAATCTAAAGCTTTGGAGAGAATGTATGGTATTTATTCCAGAATCCTGGGATGGGCATTTAGTGCAGAATCGAAATTAATCGTTGGTCCCCCCGAGAATGAAATTGTGAGTTACTACGTTGTCTCTAGAACTTATTCCGTCGGAAGTTAATCAGACTAACCCTTTCACTTTATCAGGGGCGTGTTAATCCGGTCCTGAATATCAAAAATTCAGCTGTTAAACAGATTATGGACTATTTCTACCATCAAACTTGCTAAAATTTGGTTTCTTCATTCGGTCAAACAACATGGAGAGGCTCTATGTGCTTGGAACTACTACAAGTTGTATCAACTCACGAGTAGAATTGTGCATTTTGATTAAGTTTACCTTAATATGATGATAAAATGTATTTTACACACAGACTACTGAACACCAAATAATAGCAAAAATCAGTAGCAGTGACAAATTTAACACAACCTTTAGGGTCCCTTTTAATTAATTATAAGATCATCAACAGGATCAAATATGATGTACAACTCAGACAATCTTGTGATGGAAAATAGCTTGATGTAAACTTCAGAAGAAAATCACTTAACTGCCTGCCACATACGCTCTAAGGAAGATGGTGGTGTTACTCCAACCTTGACCAAAGGGTCACTCAACCAAGCTTCAATTCACAGTGATTGCGCCAAAACAGTTACATGTATAAACAGGTGTATTTAAAATGGCAGCTTGGTTGGGGCATGCCATATCTCAACTAACTGCAGGCATTTGAGCCAGTTTTTCTTGCTTTTAATTTTAACTAGGGTCTAGGGCTGCCGCCGTTCCATTGTGGGCCAGGCCTCACAAAAGCGTGAGAAGGTTAAAATAGATAAATTTACAGTAACAGGGACAGGGAACAGATTGAGCAACACATTGTAATCCAAAGAGTAAACTCTCCGCAAAAGTTACAGATTCATAAGTGCTGTTGAGACTGTAGACTACAGGTCCAGAGAGCTTGATTGCATATAGTCTGATTCATGAGCAGGGAGCCTCAAGTTGTACCTTGCACCAAATCCCGCTCTTGGTAACGGGATTACATCCGCAACCTGATAATCAATCATGAGTCAGTAGGTTAAGATGAAGACTTTCCAATGTGGAAGGTTGTGTTGACTGACCAACACCCGAAATATCTTGTTTTTCTTAGAGCAAAAAAGCAGGTAGCCATGAATCCATACAAAAGTACCAGCATGCAATGTGGAGAGGACAGATTCCGGGGCCTCACAATAATTGTCTGGGCTAAGGACACCAATGGCGAGAATTTAAATTAGTACCAGTTCATGGGATGACCGATTAAAGGCTACTGGACTTACATTTTTTTCAGCAAGATCATAAGCAACCAGTTTTGGTGTCACACTTATGGAAACACTAGGCGCAGCAAGTCTTATGAAAGACCAACGAGTGTTAGACACTACACGAGCTGAGGATGAAGAGACAACGAAGCGAGCACACCTTATGAAAGACCAACTAGTGTTAGACACTACACGAGTTGAGGATGAAGAGACAACAAAGCAAGCACGCCTGGTTGTGCAAAGAGAGTTGAAACAGAGAAATGAAACTGAATGAATTTCTTGAACATGTGAGAATGAAATGAAAGAGAGAAAGAAATGAAACAAAATAAGGACCTTATGAAAGACCAACAAGTGTTAGACACTACACAAGTTGAGGATGAAGAGACAACAAAGCAAGCACACCTGGTTGTGCAAAGAGAGTTGAAACAGAGAAATGAAACTGAATGAGAAAAAGAGAAAAGTAGAAAAGGGTACAACATGTTTACGACTTAAATAGATTCTCAATTGGGTGTCATTTTAGGTTACAACTGTGTCTATCACAATACAACCGGTTGCCAAGGATGGTTGTACTGAGGTAAACTCAACAACACTGCAAAGGAAGACTAGCCAGATATTTGCGGGAATCTATATTGGGAAGGGGTCTTGTATAACTGGGCAAGGCAGGCGTCCTGCCCTAGATGTACAGCAACAGTTTGAGAGTTGGCAGTTGTATCCACTCAACCAACGTAGCCGTAGCAGATAGGGGTGCTAGAAAATTCTAGTATTGGTAACAGAGGTGAACAGATATTTTATCTTCAGAGAATGAGGTACTTACTTCATTTCATCACTCAAGTCAGCACTGTGTTGAAAAGTGAAAGAACCATCCCTCAGCAGGACAGGTGGCAGGTCAAATAATACAAATCCAGTGATGTTCAACATGGGGGTGTGGGCAGGTGTGAGAAGGGTCAATGGGGTAGGAAATCAGTAGCCTGGATGCCATGTATTTATATGTTTCAATAGCATAGGGTTAATACAATTTGGTGTTGATCATAAGAGCAAGCAACACAGAAAGGCAGTCATTAACCTACACTGTTCCCTATTCACAAATGAGTTAGGGGCCACCAATGGAATTGAAGTCCAAAGTTGCTGGCCTTGGGTGATAGTTGAAGGCTGAAATAGGAAATAATTTTGCACCTTGCAAGTTCCCAGTTTGTGGAAGTGACACACCCGGGTCCAGGAATCACTACCAAGTTATAATTTTGTTGAGTTTTCTCTGTCTTCTGTTCCTCCCAAAATTCCTTTCTTATAATTTCTTCAAATCAACTTGGCTGGATTAGACTACACCTCACATTATACTTGTTTTTTGTAATTACAACTCAAGTTTTTATAGCTGTTTTTTCCTTTTTCCTTAGTCATTTTTTGATTTAATAAATCTGATTAGTAAGAATTAACGACTCCTTCTATTTGTGACTCATATAATATTTTGTCTTAACTAACTCATCTAGCCTGAATAAAAGAGAATGAGAAGTCTTGTCTAGTTTGTTTTTTCTAAGAACTTATTGTTTTGTCTCTCAGTTTATTTTATTATTCATTTTTATTTCTCAACCACAATTTGTCACACTTGTATCTAGACTATAAATACATAGCCTAGTATGAGCAATAACAAAATCATCAGTTCTCCTCATAATAAACTAGTCCCCATTCTTGAGTCACCCCAGAGTCTGTTCAAAAATCCTCATCTCCTCTTTTCTCTTTGCCAAAAATCAAACAAATTTCCTGGTTTGTTAACTGTTCAGATTTCCATAAACAGCGCCTGGGCAAAGATATTACCAAAAGAGGCAAGTTACACAGAGAATACTGTACCATCTAATCTCGCATAAGGGATGGAAGAGTAAATTTGCCCTGAAATAATAGTCCCAAGGGCTCACTATATGTCAGCCTCCCTGATGCCAAGGAAAAGTCCTTCTAGCTACAGGTGGTGCAAAGATAGATGGAAAGAGTATATAAACTCTGGTTAAGGTAAAAAGTTGCAATTCCCAAAAGATATGGGGGAATTGTGACGTAAAAATTGAGAGAAAAATGAGGTAATAATTATATTAAATAAATTTAATATAATTCAAACCAGAGGGGCCTGATAAATCAGGGGTGGTTTAGATCCCTCTAAGGTATCTTACAAATAAATTGCAGAGGATTTAGGTACCTGGAACACTGGGGCCTGTTGGAACAGGGGTGGTTTAATCCCAGGAAAGGAAAGTGGGGAATATCTTCAAGAAAAGGGTTATTACTTACTAGTAATAAACCTTGAGGGATCTTGGGGATATTCTGGGTGAAACTGGACAGTTTGAAGCGCTTGGATGGATGGATGGTGGAGCTGGGTGGTCACTTTGAAGTTGTTGGGGAAGACAGGGCTAAAGAATAACTACTAAGAAGCTTACCAGACTGTGTTATAAAGATGTATAAATCTAATAAGAAGTGAGTAAGTTTGTTAGTGGGTATTGGGAAGCATGAGGAGCCTTCTTTGGGCGGTTGAAGAGCTCATTAAATAGTCTAGAGTTCCCCCTGGGGACCCTGTAGGTATTATTGGCCAACTTGTGGGATCTTTGGACCACATTTTGGCCATTTTTGCTTTCTTGGTGATGCTTCAGCAGCCCCTGCTTTGAATACACGTCACCAATTGATTTGTTATTAATGTATTTTATTATTATTTATTTATTTACATTGACTTACAGTCTGTAGTACATTAGTACTGTTTGTTATAGATTTAATACTAGTGGCTTATTTGTATTTATAATAAGCCACAGTATTGTGTGTACTGTTTGTTCAATCAATGTATTGTATAAATAAAAAATACCATTCAATATATTCAATTGTTTAGTCCCCAGTACTCTTCATTACATATGTAACATATGTAATGAGGTCACTGGAGCGTGTTTTGTTGATTTGGGTGTACCTGAGTGACTGTGGAGTCCGCGTGCCAAGTTTGGGAGCCTGTGAGGGGCTTGATGCTTGCGCGGGGGCTTATATCCCAACTTTGACGCGGGCTTTCAGTCGCGCGGGTTGAACTTGAAGTTCTGCGGACTGCGGTACGCAGGGTTTGAGTAAAACACGGTGTATTTACACTATCTCCCCTAATTTACACAACACATCATTTCCGTGACTGGAAATGGGGTTTAAGCATATGTATATATATATATAAGCATTAATTAATGCAAGGTCCTTTTTGTTGAAGGTACTTGCTAATTATTCTTTGCTAATTTCCATAGTGAAGGAGTGAGAATTAGGGGTACTTGTGAGTGAGGTACCCTAGGTTATTTTCAGTGTAAATTTAGAATATCAAATAATATTCTAACTATTATTTGATATTCTATATTTTTTATAATAATTTTTGTAGGAAACTTGTGACAGGTTGCTCTGTCATAGTAGCAAGCTGACATTCCCTACCACCAAGATAAGTCTCCTGAAAAAAGTGAGTTTCTAACTAAAGATAATTTTTATTTAAGGAAAATTTTTTCAAGAGGACCTCTTGGATGCCCTATAACTTCTCAGATGTATTTCTCCATCTGGGATATTATTTTCAGGTAACCACTCATCTTTATCTGCTGATTGGCTCTTATATCTGACAAGATAAAGCCTTGTGTCTTTTCCCTGTATCCTTTCTTTTTTATCTTTCAGTATTTTATGTACTTTCAATTGTCCAGAAGGTGGGACCTCAATCAGGGGAACTGGTTGTTGAGTAGCTGGTTCCTCTTCAGTTCTAGATTGGTACTGTTTTACTAGACTGACTGGGAATACTGGGTGTTTTCTTGATAGTTCCTCTGTCAATATGACTTCCACGGCATTTTTTCCATGAAGTTGTTTAATGGTAAAGGGACCTATAAAAGGGGGTTTTAGCTTCCTGCTACCTCCTAAGTTGTTGAAGTTAATAGTGGACAAAAGGACCTTATCTCCTATTTTAAACTCAGGTTCTTTGTGGCTTTTATCCCATCTCCCTTTGTTGTATTCTACTGCTTCCTCTACGCATTTCTTAGAATGTTGTTGGGTCAGATCTAACATTTTCTTGAAATCTAGTGCTGTTGGATGCAGGTGGGGTAATTTATCATTCAAAGTGTCTTTGGGCATGCGTGGTATCCATCCTCTTTCTAAGACATATTGCGCTTCTTTGGTGGAGGAATGTTTACTACTATTATAGGCAATGTCCAATGCTGGTAGTAGACTAACCCAATCATGAGTGTATCCATCATGATTCTTAAACTCAAATCCAAAGGAGCAGAATCTACGTAACATGTCTTCTAGAGTTTGTATCATTCTTTCTGCTATTCCATCTGTCTGAGGGTGGGAAACTGTGGAAAAAGCTAGTTTAGTACCAAGCATGTCATGTAGGTTCCTCCAGAATTCTGAAGTGAATTTGGGGTCTCTGTCACTAATTATAATTTTGGGTATACCTACATCAGCCATAATCCTATTCCAAAATAACAGGGCAACTTCCATGGCAGTATCATCTTTATGGTTAGGTATGAACCTGGCTCTCTTGGAGAATCTGTCTACAACTACTAGTACTGAGTTATATGAGAAGGATCCTCCTGGGGGTAGGCCTTTTACAAAGTCCATGTTTATGATTTCCCACTTGTCAGTTGGTTCAGATATTTTCTGCAGTAAGCCAAATCTCTTTCCAGTTTGCTTATTGCCTTTCTGACACGCATCAGAAGATTTGATATAGTTGTGTACTTGTTCTTTCCAATTGATCCACCATGCTGTATATTTAATTCTCTCCACTCTTCTTTCCTCAGAAAAGTGTCCAGAATTAACATTATCATGGCATTCTTTCAGAATTTTATCAATTTGGGAAGGGTCACTTAGCACTAGTACACTTGAATGCCTATTCCTGAAATATAGAAGGCCGTCTAGGAGACTGAACTTTCCAAGTTTATAATGTTTGGCTAATTCTTCTGGTATACTGGCTATTAGTTCTGTTGAGCTGTTGTCATTTCTAAGTATGTCTACTAGTTTTAACAACTCAGGGTTCTTGTCATAGCTATTCTGGACTAATTCATAAAATGCATCATCTAAGTCACACACATGAATTCCTAGGATGGGAAATATGTCCTCATCTTCTGGGTCATAAGCAGGATTATCTGGGTTATTAGGCAAGGCCCATCTACTTAGTCCATCTGCATTTTTGTGCTTGGCTCCTGACTTATGAATAATAGTCATATGTCCTCTATACTGTTGAATTGCAATTTGCCATCTAAGCATATGTCTATTAGGGGTCTTCTGTCAGCTTGCTACTAGTTCAGAGACAACCTGACTAGAACAATAAATAAAGTAATAATTAATTAATAAAAAAAATACATATGAAAGAGACATTATTAAATAAGTAATAATGTAACATAAACTATAATACACATAAGAAAAATATAAAATTTTAAAATATAAACATTATTACGTAGTAATAATGCAATAAACAAATATAATAAATAAATAAATAATAAAATAAATAATAACTCAGTAACCTTTGAGATAAGTGAGAATATTATTTCATATTCTGAAAGAGCAAGTAAAATAACCTAGGGTACCTCAGCCAAAGTACCCTAGAAAACTTACTCCTTCTAATAATAAAATTAACTTAAAGAATACTCCTACTAAGCGCTAAAATACTTACTAGGTATAAACATATGTAATATGAGAGTATTCTAATAAGTAGAAGTCCTCAAAATACGGGATAATTACTTAAATAAACTATGTAATTATCCTTTAAACACATAAATAAAATATTAAATAACATTTGACATAAATATCACGCTGTTTTATAATCTTTGTACTATTATTAACTTATACAAATACATACAGTATAAGTTAAATAATATAATAACACATGAAAAACACGAAACAGGGGATAAAGAAAACATCAGAATACTTCAAACAAGTCTAAAAGAACTTGTACAATTAAAATAAATGACAAGCTCCTTTAATCACGGGAAAATAACAAATGCTGACACTTTTCCCAGGATGTTAGCTTGACAAATAATTGAATGGAGAACTGTAAAAGCGCCCACCATGCAAGTATCATAAGAACTCTCATGGTACAGAACTTTACATATGAAATAACCAAATTAAACAGAAATAAGATTCTGTACTATAATTTGATTATTTCTTTTTTATTCTATTGATCAAGTGATCAATACATGTTGTACATCAAACTAAGAGCTCTTGAAGCGCCCTCAGATGATGTCTACAGATGACTGACAGATTTATTAATTATTGACAGCCTGTACATATAATAATTTGATAAATTACATCATTTATTTCTACTAAGGATAACTCCTTCCTTGTAGTGTTCCCATAGCCAAAATAACACTTGGTGTTTCGCCATCAGGGCTCCAGAAAGGCATTTAAGAGGCCCTTTCTTCCCCCTGTATTTTGATTCCCCAGCTTTATCATATTTACCCCCAGCATTCCACCAGTCCAGCTTACTAGTGTCCTGCCCAGTAAATCAGTCTTCAAGACTTCAAAGCCTCTTGTCCTCAACCCCAACTCTGTCCAGCCTTCCAGCCCACCTTTCCAACCGCTTCGAGCTGCTCAGTTTACCATAAGAAAGACCCCCACCTCCTTCCCTCAAAGCCTACTACAGTAAGTCTTTTTCTACTAGGAGTTGTGGCCCTTTCTTAGCCACTATTTCACTGGGACTAAACACCCCTGCTTGCAGGCCCCAGTTTTAAAGGTTCAGTTCTCTGCTTTTAGCACGAACACCTTTGGAGGGAACTAAACACCCCAGCTTGCTGGCCCCTCCATAAATCTTTGATCTTTTAAATATTAATATAAAAGATCAAAAACCCCTTTTTTGCCCATATTTTTTGCCTTGCACCTTGTGTAGCTAGAAGGATATCAGTCCTTGGCATCACAGAGCGTGACGTCTTCATATTTATCAAGGTTCTTAAAGCTGTGCAGTCAGTTACCACTAGGAAGTTAGATCCTTCAAGATAGTAATGCAACTTTTCCAGAGCCCATACAAGTGCTAAAAATTCCATTTGGCTTGCTCCATATTTCTTCTCAGTACTCTTGATTTGTCTTGAGATGAATAGAATGGGTTTCTCTGCAGGTTTATCCTCTATTATGAATTCCTGATGAAGGGCTGCTCCTAAACCATCTAAACATGCATCAATATACAGTATAAATGGTTTAGTATAGTCAGGTTGAGCCAAAACTGGTGCAGTGGTAAGGAGTCTCTTTAACTCTTCATAATTTTGTACTCTATCATAGGTCATTTCAAATATTGTATCATGATTACAGAGTGCGTAGAGGCTTTTACTTACATTTGCAAAGTTGGGGACATGTTGGCGGTAATGACTACAGAAACCTAGAAATGACATAATTTCTGTTCTATTCTGAGGCATGGATTTCATTAATACTGCTGCTACTTTATTTTGGTCTATAGCTAGAGAAAGACCTGAGACTACTCTTCCTAGTTCTTTAAGTTCTCCATATCCAAAGTTACACTTTTTGATGGACATTTTTAATCCTGCTTTTATGGCAGTTTGGAGTACTATATTGATCTTTTCTAGGTGAGTTTCCCAGTCATCAGAGTAAATGATAATGTCATCTATATATACCATCATCCAGTTCTGTCTAATGAATGAGCCAAAAATGGAGTCCATCATTCTTTGGAAGTGTGATGGTGCATTCTTTATGCCAAAAGGCATTCTGAGGTATTCAAAAATCCCTAGGTGACATATAATCCTCAGGAATTTCCTACTCTCAGGCGCTATGGGGATCTGATGGAACCCTTTCAGTACATCCATAGTGGTGATATACTTGGCCTTAGATAAGTTATGTAATGAATGGTCTATCCTGGGGATAGGATAGTAGTCAGGTCTGGTGTAGTTATTCAGAGCACGGAAATCTCCCACCATTCTTGACTTTTCATTATGCCAAGCAATTATTACAGGTGCGGTTACTTCTACCTGTTCATTATGTCCAAATTTTCTCAGGACTTTGAGTTCTTGTAGCTCTTTGATGTGTGTTTCCAGAGCTTCTCTTGATTTGGGGCTGGAGGGGTATGGTGGTCTCCTTAACTGTGGGGGATAAGGTTTGTCAATATTAAGTTCCAATTTCATGTCATGGCCTTTGATGTTACCAATTGGTTCTTCTGTGGTACAGAAAGCTTCTTTATGTTCAAAACAAGTTTTCAACACATCCAATTCTTGTTTCTCATTTAATATGTCACTGACAGCAGCTTGTGATAAATATTCTTTTTGAAAAGATAGTAGATCTTGTTGGATTTCAACATTATTAATGACATCTGGTATCTTGATGTTAATGTTGCAGATTTGGAATTTTCTTTTCCAATCACCACCAATAGTGTAGAATCTATCTTTACTCTGGAAAATATCTATACCATACATACAGAAAGCATCATTACCTAGGATCAGGTAATCACAGACTGCATCTTGTAACACTACAAATTCAACAGATAACCTAAGAGTTCCTTTAGAGTGAGGAAATATTAGAGGTATGGATACTACTCCAATAGGTTTCATGGCTGAGTTGCAACTACTGAACTTGGCTTTTGGCATGGGCATTAATTTATCTCTCCATCTGGGGTAACATTCATCTAGAAAGGTACTACTGGCACAAGAACAGAAAGCTCCTACGTCAAGGAGTACTCTTATTTCTTTGTTGTCAAACAAGACAGTAGTATAACTAGTTTTCCCCATGGTGTAACTCATAACAGCTTCAGGTTTATTGGTGAGTAACTTTGCATCAGATATATGGCCAATTTTCATGGAGGGATCCCATTTTTGTGGTAAATTGGAGTCACCATGTATAGCATTAATGGATAATTCATCCCCAATTTCAGCTTGGATCACTGAGATTCTCATCAAGTCTTCTTCATCAGGTTCATTCATGACTATTTCAAACTGGGAATGGGTATCTGCTTCAGTTTCTGATGGGGTGTCCATTACTACCATATTTACTTTTCTACTTATATTGGTGCATTCATTTTTCCAATGACCTTTTTCTCCACACTTGAAACACTCAGGAGTAGCAGTTTTCTTGGGGATTTCAGTTGTGGGGTTAACCTTGGTGGATTCTTTTTGGAACTCTTTTCTCTCAGGGATGTTACTTCTGACGTACTTCTTATTCCATCCATTAAGGACCACCATTTCATTTAATACACTACTGAATTCTGTCAGATCTACATCTAGTGAGGGGAATCTACATCTCATTATACTCTCAAGATTTCCTTTACATTGACTCAGTAATCTGTTGTTGGCTTCTTCATCAGAGACTCTGTCATACACACACTCAATTCTTCTTCTTTGTTTCAAACACCACTCAGAAGCTGTCTCTGTGGTTGGATCAAAGTAATCTTTTTCAAAAACTTGGCGCTTTTCATTTTTCCAAATTCTAGTACCAAACTGGGCTTTGATTAATTCTTTCCATACTGACCAAGATTGGTGTCCTACAGCTTTACTTTTAGTAATAAACCAAGTAGAAGCCATCCCTTCAAATAGTACAGTAAGTCTTGATATGATGACTTCATCATCAGCTTGGTAAGTTTGTAAAATTCACAACTCTGTCACACCTGTGACATCTCTCTTCCTAGTTCCCTTCTTCCTCTCATCTCCGTCTTCAGTCTTCCTTTCCCTCATCTTTCCTCAACCTCAAGATCCTCAATCATCAACTATCCTCGGCTGCTTCAAACCACTTCCTCTTATTCAACCTCAACACCTTCAACAATCTCAACCACTCTCAACCTCGACTATCTTCTTCATTCTCTTCATTCCCTTTCTTTCTTTCTTTCTCATCTCGTACTCTTCCTTCTACTTGTCTGGTGAGATATTACCCTCAGCTCAATCTTATCCTCAGATCATCTTCCCAACTAACCTCATTCTCCCAGCCTCTGCACTCTCTGTCCTCTCCACCAGTTCTTCCTCACTTACTCAGCCATCTCTTACATGTCTTTGCTCGTCAAACTGTTGGTTTCTATTCTCTTCTCATTTCCTCTCTCATTCTTACTTGTTCTACATCTTCTAATTGTTTCTTCATAGTGTGTCGGTTTCATTTCAGCAATAAATCATAAAACAGATTTCTTTTACGGTTAAAAGCCTACGACCAATCAATTTATTCAGAGTGAAACCAGCGCAGGACAGCAACAGATTCCGTCGATACCAATAACGGATACGACGAAGATGGCTGGTTCATCGAATAACAATGGATTCCGACAAGCGATGCTGAAAACAGCGCTCGAAACTACCCCACAGCTGTTGGAGGAGAATTACTCCATATGGAAGGACAAGATGTCGGTGTTACTAGAGTTGCGGGGAGTACTAAACACTCTTGATTCTCAAGATCCAGACTCTGCACCCCTAGCCGACGACATCAACGCAGAACTCAAACTCCTATTCATCTCGAAGATGGATAGTGTGACTCATAACAATATTGTCACCGCAGACAACCGAGGATCCGCGAAGGAACTCTGGAAAGAAATTAAGGAGCGGTTCACATCAGAAGAGTCTTCAAACCGTGCTCGAGTATTCAATGAATTCTTGTACGTCAAATTCAAAGAAGATGCGCTGGAAGCTTTCGTGACAGACATCAAAGTCTTGATAAAGAAACTTGTCGACGTTGGAATCGATCTCCCGCAAGACCTATCTTATCTTATTCAAGCTACCCAATAGTCTCCAACTCCTTAAGCGACAAATAATGCATTCTTACAAGAATCTCACTGTTCAGTTTGTGTGCAATCATCTGACTCAGTTCAACAACAAAAACAAAGCGGAAATCAAGGACCAGTCATTGTCTACGAACCAAGCTGCTCTAGTTTCAACAAAAACTCAAAAATCAAATCAAAAAAACAGACAGCGGGGAGGACAAGATAACAATGAAGCAAAGAGATGTACGGCTGGATATCACAATCCAAAGCAAGATGCAAATCACTCATCGGATTTGTGTTGGCACCTGCACCCCAGTAAAGCTCCTGAATGGTGGCAAGAGTCACAAGCAAAATGGCAAGCCAGCAAGAGTTGTCAGCTTTCTGTACTCTACTCCACTTATTGTGGCGTGTACAGTAAGGACTAAAAGAAGAATATTACACTTATAAAGTGTAATGAACAGATTTGCCAATAAGAACAATTACTTAAAGTGTTATAAAACACTAAGTATCAAATAAAAACAGGTTATGACCCTGCTGCAAAAACTTCAGTTATGGGAATAAATCCTCTGAAGGGCTAACCAGACTTGAACACGGTTTTTTCCAATTAATTAAAGGTATTTTAATTAATTGGGGGGTTTGTTTTGAAGAATTTTAACTAATTTAGATAGTATATACATAAAGGCCAGTCCTCCTTACTTACAGGAGAAGGTGAGCGCCTTTGTAGCTTATAATAAGTTATCTGGTGTATGTTAAAATTGATGGGGGGAGAATATATTCAATTTGGTGAAGAAACCTCCTCCTTAAATAATAAAATATTTGTATTAATCCCTCTGCAATTTATTTGACAGTGGGGATTGGGGCAATGTTGACAGGTGATTCTGATCAGCCTGTTCGTGGTAAGAAGGGAAGCATGGTGTCATTTTTAATTAAAATGATGCCATGTTTATTTCACATTAATTAAATTAATTTAATGTTTATTTTTCTTAATTAAACTAAATAATATTTAATCACATGTACATGTAACTTCCTTTGGGGTTAGAGCTTGGAAAAGCGCTTGCTCTGGAGAGTTAAACATGTGGGATTTAATTTATAAGTCATTACTGCATAATTAATATACTTTACATAAAGATTTACCCTTATTTATATGTAATTTTATACTATAAATTACTATGGGTTAATCTTGGATCTTCCAGGATTTTCAAGAAGAAAACTATGCCAATAAATGGTTCTTTATCCATTTATTGCATGTTTGAAAATTAATTTTCCAAAGATTTTCATTAATTAAATTATAACTTAATTGTAGTAAAAAATAGCAATAATTTAGATAAATGATTTTTTTTCAATGTGGTCATGAGTGTGGCTTGAACTCAGGTCCTTATGTCAATAACAGTTATTACTGAGCCAGTCTCTAACTGCTAGAATATTGTCCCATTTGATAAGATGATAAGGTGGACACGTTAATACTTTGTTCTTTTTCTTAACTGACAACTTTCATCCTTCTTTGCAAACTACATGGCCTACAATATCAAGAGCTGGTACGCAGCATGCAAACTTCTTTCCGGATATAGTGAGACCTGCTTCTTCAATTCTGAACAACACACGTTCTAAGAGGATTGCATATTCCCAGATAAACCTTCTGATCCCTGGATTTTCCGGAAGAACTTCTCCGCCATAGTCTGTCTGTGGTCCTTTGATTCCGCCATAATCAATGAAAACTCCCACATTCTCAGGGATTTCATCTCGAAGTATCCACATCATCTGGGCTTGGTATACTGCCACTGAATTTGTTGCACCTTGTGGTAATCTGGTAAGTTGGAACCTTCCTAATGGTGTATCAAATGTTGTAAGAGGACGGGATTCATGAGCTAATTCCTGTTCATCATATCCTCCCATTATGTCACCCAGACCATAGCAGGCCCTTCCTGAAAAGGATTCCACAAAGTCCTCTGTTGCTGGAGGGAGTCCGGCATCCCTGATAGTAACCCTGTTCATTTCTTGAAGATCATGTACAATCCGCAACCGTCCATCATGCTTGGCCACACAAAATACTGGACTTGAGTAGCTAGAAGTGGACTGTTCATATAGGCCTGTCCTGACTCTTTCCCATAGTAATTCTGTGAACTCATCCTTAATGGCCGCAGGGATGGGGATAGGTTTCTTCTGCCATGGGATATGATCTACTACTGGTATGACATAGGGCAACCCATAAGAATGCTTGAGAATACCCCTCTCCTCCTCAGAGAAGGCTAACGTTTTCTCCCGGATAACCATAATGTGTTTGAACAGTTTCAATTCCTCCGGTGACAGCCATCCTTTAGGTCCAAAGTTTACAACTTTAAGTCTTTCTTGGGTTACTCGAGATGTTTCCTTGAATTCTGGAGGACAAGGGGTGAGAGGCGAGTTGTAAGGATCTCTTGAGAGTGCTGGTCGCTTAAGGGGTGGATTTATTGCTTGGGGCATTGGTTGATTTACAGGCTTGACTTTCTTCCCAACAGGTTTGTACTTGGTCATACACCAAAGTCGTCCAGCCTGCCAATTTTCACATATCTCTGCCTGTGTCTTGGCCCCAAATCAACGCTGTAGCAGCCCCGTGAAACATACTTTGAATTTTGATTTGAGTAAATCTTCCTTCTGTTCTAGTTTCAATGGATTCCCAATGGAGAAGGCACTTGTGAAACACTCAAGTTGGGTAATAGGTTTATTTTTTTATACTTTTTGATGTTTTACATTTAGATATCCAGGAGTTAAATTTACATTTCATTTTGTCGGTCCAACCTTTAGGCGTAGGCACTCCAGAAGAAATCTCAACGGTTGGTATTGAAGTTCCTTCTTTTAAGGGAGCACCTGAATTTATAAAAAAGACTGATTTTTAAATTTTTCTAAAGTGTTTTTAGTGGTAGAACAAAATGTGTTGGCCAGTTCTGCCTTTGTTTGAGGTACCTCCACCTTCAAAAGGCATCCAGCAGTGAGAGGTTCTTCAAGACATTGCTTCCGCTTTTCCCAGCCGTACCCTTCAAAGGTTTTTGCCAATGTAACTTGAACTCGCCTCCCGTTATGACCTTGGAAATTGAGTATCTCTCCCCGCTGGAAATACTCCAGTTGGCATTTATTATCAAATAAGAATGGGCAACCCAGAATTGGAAGTGTTGCTTTGACCGCCGTAAAGAGGTGAATGGGTCCAGAGAAGCTTCCTATGGTTACAGGACAAAATTCCACAACACCAGTAATGTTACACTGCTCTCCTCCAACACCAGATAAAGGAATATCTATGTGTGTAATTTCCAGTCCTAAGTGAAACGCCAATCCTTCTGGAATCATGTTGACCATAGAACGGGAATCCACGAGGAAATTTATTTGCTGGTCTTTTAATTTAGTGCCAATGAAACCTAAGGCACAACTGTAAAAACTGGATCCATCTAGTTCTATCTTATCCTCATTCAGTTTCATGGATGCTGCAAGAAGGTTCTTTTCCGCCTCGTTTTGTGGTTCCACGGATAGGTAAGTTGTAGCACCCGCTTTTTGTGGCAACCTCTCAGAAAGTCTTTTAATCATTTCCTCCGTAAACCTAGGGGCCATACTACTGAGCTGAGAAACAGTGAGTGATAACTGAGTGTTGTCAACCTCATTAGCCACCGTAGTTTCTGTTTTGGGAGCACTTATTTTAGCTTTAGGTTTTGTAACAATTATTTCTGGCGTTTCAGCGTGATCTAGGTCCATTCGTGTATCCTCCTTATGCTTGGTCAGAATATCAATGGGTCCCACAGGCTTGGAAAGTGCCTCCGGTTCCCTTCTTCCAGAAAATCCACCGCCTCTACTTTGCACGCCATTGGCACTTAGGGGAAGTTGGTTGATGAAATTTTTGGCACCTGTTGTTGGTGCAGTCCAGTTCTTCCAATGAACCATTTCAACTGAAGATACAATATCCCTGGAAGCTTGTGGTGCCTTCTTTAATAAAGTTTTAGGTTATTCTACTGGAATATTTTTTGGAAATGTGGCCGGCCCAAAGGAGGCTAACTGAGCTGACAATTGTTTCATTTTTGGGTCCGCAGACGCTCCTGCAACTACCGTTCTGATAGGCCTATCAGGATCATAGGGAATCTTGTCTCCATTTGGTAGGTGGAAGTCACGCCCAATTTGTCGTACCAACCCTTGTTTCTCATCTTCAGCTAGGAAGAAACACCTGGGAAGAATATGTCCTTCTTTGCTACAGTAAAAGCAAATTGGAGTCTTTGCTTCATACAAATTCCTTCCTGATGGACCACTTTCTCGAGAGCCTTCCTTCCTTGATTCAGTTGGCATCTGGGCAAGTTTGTGGGTAAGTGTTAAGATCCCTTTTGCAATGTCTTCTACTTTTCCTTCTAGGGAGGCTGTTGGGTTTTCTGTCATCATTTTCTCCCGGAGTGTTTTTCCTTGCTCTGATCCCTTCTTTGCATCTAGGGATTTTTGCATTATTCTGTTGGATTCAGCAAAGACTCTCCCGTAACCAAAGGTGTCCTCGGATCCTGCCTTCATTTCCATTTTGCTGACATTGAGGAGGTCCTTGAGCTCTGGGGGTTTACAATATCCATCCTTTCCATACGTGATCATGTTTCCTTTTATGAGTTCACGCTTGATGTTGGTTTGTGATTCATGAGAGAAGGCGGCCAAAAACAAGTAGACTACATCTTTCTGAGAGGTTATATTTTCATTGGTAACAAGGTATTTGACAATCATCATGAACTTGGAAACAAATTCCCTGTAGCCGTGGATGTCCTTGATGCCCCCTTTCTTTGAAATTCCTTCCGCTAATTCCCTTAGGTCGTGGATTGTATACTTGATTTGGGTGTAATAATCCCCCCAAACTTCCATCATACTTTCCTTAAGAAGTTCCCAGTCCCTCTCAGCGTATCCTTCCAGGGTTTCCAGTTCTTCCTTCAGGTCCTTGCCAACTACAAATCAATCAATTTGCATTACCATGTCCCAGTTGCTGGCGCCACATGCTTCTGCAGTCCGTTCATAGCGGGCTAAAAAGGTTTTCAACCTTTCTCCTTCAAATTTCAAGGTATCATTCTCAATTTTGACCACTTTCTGTCTTCTTTCATGCATAGATGTAGGTTGACCAATATCTGGTGGATTTGAAGCACCTAGCTGAGTTGAAAGATTCCTATGCTTGGTGGGGGTTATTGTTTTGAATAGTTTCTCGGCCATATCAGCGGCAGAAGTGGAAGGTGCTCCAGATCCAGAAGCTACAGCGGTTCCCTTTGATTGTATGTTTCCTGCTGTATTAATCCTTGTTGCTGAGGAGTTTCTTATGGTATTACTTGACTTTGCTTGAGAGAAGCCTGGTGGATCAAACATCATACTGCTATCTCCAGGATTTCCCGTGTTTCCTTCCAAATCTCCAGGTATAGTAAAAGACATTGAATATAGTAAGGAATTCTTATAAAGGTAATGAACTAATATTTTTGTTATACTATAGACTGATGTGTATTTCTAGACAAATGATGAAGACCCTAATGGTTGAAAAACTAATAAATTTATGTTCTCTGGTTCTCTATAACCAGGGCAAACTTTGATTTATCCTTAAAATATCAAAACCTAACTTATTCTTCAATCCAAACTGGGATTCAAAAAGAATAGCTAGCCTCAAAGAAATGGTTTGTCTAGATTCTACTTCAAAAGCTGTTTAATATCTCCAGATTTATTAATTTTATATCTGTATACTAACTCCTTTCTTTATCCAGTGATCTTTTAAAATACCAAGTTTATTAGAAGTGTGATGCTGGGAGAACCAAAGGTAGAAATATTATGCTTGCATCTAGCTAGGCTGGAAGAAGAAGACAGTTGTCTAGTGTAGTTGAATGTCAGCCTCTGTGATGCCAAGGAGTAATCCTTCTAGCTACACAAGGTGCAAAATAAAAGATAAAGAGCAATATAAAGCTCTGGGAGGATTTATGAGATGTAATACCAATAAAGATATGAGGTATGAGCGGTAACATATGATTAATTATATTAAATAAATTTAATATAATTAAAAATATGAGGGGCCTGATAAATCAGGGGTGGTTTCATCCCTCAAAGGTATCTTGCAAGCAGAGTATTTAAGTACCTGAAAACACTGGGGCCTGTAAACAGGGGTGGTTTAAATCCCAGATAAAAGATGGGGGGAGAATCTCAAGAGAAAGGTTTATCTACTTACTAGTAATAAATTACCTTACAGACTTGAGGTTCTTCCAGGGGAAAATTGGGCAGTTCGAAGCGCTTGGAAAGGGTGTTGGAAGATCTGGGTGGACACTGGGCAATTTCAAAGGAGTAAGAAGGGGCTAAAGAACAGATACTAGGACCTTACCAGACAGAATAACAATTGTAAAAGCTATGTAAGTGGGTACAGGTGGTAGTATATATATTAAAGCATGATCCATCAAAATACAGGGGGAACAAGGGCTCCTTAAATGCCTTTCTGGAGCCCTGATGGCGAAACACAAGATGTATTTTTGGCTATGGGAACATTTAAAAGGAAGGGGTTAAGATTTAATACAAATGCATGTAGTTGTTTAATCAAATTTCCATATGTACAGGCTGTCTACTATGGGTACAGCCTGTCTAAGCTCTTTTGCTGGAATTTTGAGGCGCTTCTGAACCTCTGAAAAGGTTTGTTAGATGTGTTGATCAAAGGTTTTAATTACATGTCAAAATTTATTGATTAAATATCACATGTACCTGTTGATCACATTTGTCAGAGTTTAATTATTTTGTATTGTGTACAATGTGAAATACATGTATTTGTTTGTTCTGTGGGCGCTTCAAGAGCTTCTTGTTTGATCCCTGTCATGCAGGCTCTTTGGGAATGCATGACTGCAGAGATCTGTCAATCAATGTTATTTCCTTCCTCTTGTTCGTGGTCTTTGTCCCTCTGAATCATCCTTAGTGTACTTAGTATTTAATTAAATAAAATAAATAAATAAATAGATAATATAGTATATTACTAGTATTATATACTTATATTATTAGTGTCATATGTATTTATTTTATTATTTTCTTATTTAAATACATTGTTATTTCGTGGTTTTGTACATGTATTTATGGTTTTTATTCTGAATTTTAATGTATAATAATTAAATCAGCGCTTTAGTGGTAATATTCTTTCAAGTTGTTTTACTACTAGAAGTTTTAAGTTATCTGGGGTACTTTGGCTGAAGTACCCTAGGTTATTTTACACGCTCTTTAAGATTATGAAATAATATTTCCACTTATGTTATTATTTATTAGTATATTCATTGTTTTATACTTAATATTGTATTTGTTTATTTATTATTAATTTACTATGTAATAATGTATTTATTATTTACAAATTACTTTTTTATGTTGTTTTATCTTATTATTATTCATTTATTACTCTTTGTTAAATGATTAATACTATATTTTATATTTTATGTTTATTTTGTTCTAGTCAGGTTGTCTCTGAACTAGTAGCAAGCTGACATTGAATAACTATAGCACAAGTTCCTCAAGTGGATTGGTTGTGAATGTGATATGTATATTGCAAAGTTTCAGTATTCAATAAGTGGCGGAGAGTTAAATTATAGTAATTAATTTTAATCAGATGGGGGGGGGACTGGTCTGATGATCTGGTGTGATGAGATAAGATGATGAGATGGGGAAAGAGAAAGGGAGAGCCCCTCCTTATATAGTAAAATGTGAGGCATTTATGCTGGTGTTCTAGTTACATGAGGGGTTTTAGCTGGTGTGCTTTTACAAATGAGGCTTTTTGGCTGGAATGCTGTGCAAAATACAGCTGCATACAGGGTGGCAGTGTAGTAATGAGCAAATTTAGCTAGTGATCTAGTTACAAGTGTGGCTTGCACAGCCCTCTGGTTGCTATGTATTTATATCAAGTGACCTGCACAGCTTTCTGTATTGCTGTGTAGTGTGAGCCTGGGTCTCTTGAGTGACAACAGGACACAAGGGAAGGGGGGAATAAGTAATAGAATTACTTAGTAGAAAAAGGGTAGAGGTATTATAATGATAACAAAAAGATCTTAAATGATCTGGGAGCTGCCAAATGAGTGGTCAGCCTCTTCTTCCACAACTGAAACTGGGTGAAGGTACCTGGTCAAAGGAAACTGAAGCCAGCCTATCTTTTTTTAGGTCAAAGGAAACTGACTCTAGGATTCTTAGATGGAAACCTGGTTGATTTTCCCTGATAAAATCAACAAAAATACAAGGGGAAAAGATCTTGGAATGATCAAGCAGCTTATTGCTGGGCTATGCTCTATCTAGCAGGATTCTATCTTAATGTTTCTGTGCCACTGCTGGGGGATTGATGGTGTAGTAGAAAGAGGAGAAAAGGGGAGGATAGAACAGAACAGACAGACTAGAGATAAAGGACTTGGGAGGAGTTGATGAAGTTGCAGAAGAAGGGACTCACTGGTTGATTAAATGACAGCTGGACTGGGAAGTAATCAGAGAAGTGAGGAGCCTTACTTAGTATTCCAAAATCATGTTGAGGAAGCTGCTGGGTTCAACTGGTTGAAGTCCTTTTACTGAAGTGTGTGGTTGTTGTGTAGTATTCTGGAGTCTGTGTATCTTCTGGGGTGTAGAGGATACTCAGACTCGAAAATTTTCATAGTTTGATGACATAAGCAGTGCAGGCTTGTGGTCAGCTTGCATCTGAAACACGGCGTAACAATATATAGAATAAATTCACCAGTAATTCATTACTATGTGAAGGAGTAAGATATAGAGAAAGTGCTCAGTTGTAACTGGGGCTAAAATATGATGTGGAAACAGAATCTGAAGTCAAAACAAGTGTAAGTTCAAAACTGTAAAAGATATGATTAAGTTTTGGTCTGAAAATGTGTGTAAGGAAGACTTGTAGGCTAATGGTATTAGCTCTAAGGCTGACATTCCCTACCACCAAAAGAGGTTGCGTCTACAGGATGTAACTTAATCAGTTGTTCCTTTTTTCACTCCTGAATCTCCTAAGTAGTGTGCTAGATTCTGGCATGTCTTTTTCCAACAGCCACTCATCTTGATCAGCACTCATACCCTTGTATCTGGCTAGGTACATTTTCACATCTCTGTTATCAACTCTTAGTCTTTTTTCTCTGAGGATCTTAGAGATTACTTTGTCCTTGGTGGATTGTTCTAATGTGGGTATGACTACTTTGACTTGTTGCCTGAGAGGGAACTTGGTGACATCAGGGGAGTGATATGGTTTTACTAAACTGACTGGGAAGGTGGGGTGCTTCCTGCTTAACTCTTCTGTAAGGTTCACCTCTACTGCATTCTTTCCATGAAAGGCTTTGATCACAAAGGGACCAGCAAATGAGTCTCTCATCTTCTTGGGACCAGAGAGATTGTTGAAGTTGGTAGTTGAGATGAGGACCTGATCTCCTACTTTGAACTCTGGTTCCTTATGGGTCTTGTCCCATCTATCTTTATTGTAGGCAGTAGCTTCTCTAATGCATTGTCCAGCATGTTCTCTAGCTTTATCAAACATTTTTCCATAGGTGCATGCTGTGGGATGGATGTCAATATTATCTTGTTTTATGAAGTCCTTTGGGAGGTTAGGGAGCCAGCCTTTTTCCAAGATAGCAGGAGCTTTGCCTGTAGTAGAGTGGAAACTGGTGCTATAAGCTAATTCCAAGATGAGTAATAAGGAGACCCAGTCATGAGTGTATCCATCATTGTCTTTAAATTCAAGTCCATAAGCACAGAACCTTCTGATCATGTCCTCTAATGTTTGGATCATTCTTTAAAACAAGGAATGAATATTGGTGCCTTGGAGTATCTGTCAACTACCACTAAGCAGGCATTATAGCTAGCTGCTCCTCCTGGTGATAATGATGTTACCCAGTCCATGTTGATTATATCCCAAGGCTTAGAAGGTTCAGCTATCTTCATTAGCAGTCCAAATCTTTTTCCAGTTGTTTTATTTGCCTTTTGACATCTTTCACAGGAAGTGCAATACTCAATAGTGTCTTTTCTCCAAGTGGTCCACCAAGCTGTATCAGCTACTTTCTCTATGGTTCTGTCTTCAGACAAATGACCAGAGTAAACACTATCATGACACTCATGGAGAATGGTGTTGATATTAGGGGTGTCTACTATAACTATCACTGAATTATGCTTGTCTCTAAAGTAGAGGAGTTCATCAAAGAGGGAGAATCTTCCTTCTACATAGGACTTCTTCCATGGTTCTTGTAAGGAATTTCTGAGCTCATTGTCCTTCTGGTCTTTCCTGAGTAGCTGCAGTAGGGTAAGTGCATTCTTGTCTCTCTCATAACCTTCTCTAACAGATTGATAGAATTCTTTGGGGAAAGTAGAGATGTGGATGCCCATGATGGGGAATTTGGAGTCATCTTCCTGATCCTCAGGATCATAAGCAGGGTTGCTGGGGTCATTAGGGAGAGCTCATCTACTAAGACCATCAGCATTATTATGAATGTTACCTTCTCTGTGTTGGATGGTCATGTTTCCTCTGTATTCTTGAATAGCAATTTTTAATTTTTGAAGTATCTGATGGTTTCTCTTGAAGCTAATCATTTTGAATGACATGAAAAATTTATTGATAATCAGGAGGTAGTTTTGGGCCAAACAAAATGTAGGGTCCACATTGGTGATGTGGTTTTCCTCAGAACTTCCTTTAGGTTGCCTAACTTGTTGCCATGAAAGGAGGATGATGTGAGTGTCTTCTTTTCCAATTTATGGGAACCTGTATGTTTGCAGTGTATTGGTTGCAGGATCAGAGTTGACCTGTTTGAGACCATAGCCAGAGGCATGGCTCTTGAACTTAATAGAGCCTCAAGTACTCCTGTTTACAATGGAGAAGCCTGCTTCTTGGGAACCAATGGGCTGTTCGCATTTACAAGAGGTACTTTCAAATGCAATCCTCCAACGGTGTCAATTTACTGCTGGAAGGCCTGATACAAGGATTTCTTGAAGCTTTCCAATTTTCCTCTAGCAAGCGAATCTTGTCTCATCACAGCTTGTAAAGACATGAGGAAGGCTATATCTAAATCCACTTCGGCTCTCAAGGCTTTGATTGTGCCAGTGATACTAGTGTTCATCAAGTAGGTTATCCCAGTTGTCGTATATTGGTCAACACAGCTCAAACTCTTTTGTTTGATAGGAAAAAGGGAGAGGTTTTGGTTGGTGCAATGACAGAGCCAGCACTAGGGCTCTTGAATTGATCCGCACTGGTGTTGCTCCCTTTTCTGGCTTGAACGACTGGCTGGCTAAGCTCTTTGTAAGGGGATATCCTGATGATATATTAATACTTCTATCCACAATTTGAAGTGCCTCTAAAGACACAATTATTCCTATTTTGTTATCAAAGGTCTAGTTATTGATGAGCTGAATTATGCCTTAAGTCTTGGAAGACAAAACAAACAGTTCGTATGAAACAAGCAGTCATGATACAACAAACAGTTATGATAAAACAAACAGTCATGAAAAAACAAACAGTTCCGATAAAACGGGTATTACTGTTATATGACTGATGTTGTTTGAGCAGGTATGAATCTGCTTGCCCGCCTTGGTGACTTAGTCTTCAAAAATGGTATGTTCTGGAGTTCGAGATGCTAAAGGTAGCAGATTGTTATTGCGTATGGGGCTAACACCACATTTTCCAAGCTTATGGCCAGTTGTGTACTTGGAGGAAAAGCATGGATAGGTCAATCCATTGACTCCAAAGGCTACTGGCTGTGGGCCTGATAGTCTTATTTCCTTACAGCTTACAACAAGATGAAGCCTAAGCATTGCTTGTGTATTTTTGAATTCGCGAATTCTGACAAGCATGTAGAATTGTTCTTTTTCTTTTCTTTCCTCTGTTGACCGAGCTCTGGAGATCTAAAACCTCTTGGATGACTTGCACTATCCTGGGGTAGACTTTGGATGACAGGGACGATTAAACTGATGGCAGGCTCAAGACTGGTTGCCATTCAAGCAGTTGTTTGAGCCAAATATCTTAATCTATTAGTTGCAAACAGGCATCAATTTTTGTTTGCTTGGGGGCAGGTTTGGAAATTCTCGGACTCGGGAGCTATAGCCAGATCGGGCAATCAAGTTCAAGATTATTATTACCTTTGAGTAATTTGGCTTGCCTCGGGCCGTGTAACTGGGTGTAGAGAAAGGCTGTCTTCACTTGGAAAATTTCGCATCAAGAAGTTGATCATAACCGAATGGCGCCCATTGACTTGTTTGAAGATGTTAAAGATCACTTTGATGGAAGGCAGCAATCCGTTAGGAACAATCAAACAGATTCCTTGCAATATAACAAAGGATACGCTCAGAAGTATGAATGTCGGAAACGGGGCAACGAATTAATGAAACTGAATGATCAAAACAGATCACGTTATGAGCCGTCCGAGAGTGAGGAAGAGTTCTCTTCTGAAGATTTCGATGCCGAATTCATTACACCAAAGATTGATGTAACTATCTTGAAGACACTTGCTTGTGTTAAAAAGAAGATCCTAAGTTATACCAGTCTGAAGAAAATGGTTTTGAAGAGGAAGAGGCCCAGAGCACGGTCGTCCTAGCTCAGCAGCTGAAAAACTATAAATCTACATCGGTAGAAGAAGCCGAAGCACTAAGGGATGTAACAAAGCAAGCTTTTCACGCCTTGGTTAAAGATGACTCGAACAATGAGAACGTCTCTGATAACAGCTTGGATTGTAAACATAACATGCTTGTGCTGAGAGATAAAGAGTTTGGAGAAATTCAAAAAGAGGATGAAGAATATCAACTATTGTTAATCAAACAGGTCAACAGCAATGACATTCAAACTGCCCTCCAATTAAATTTTGGTAGTCATAACGATCCTTCCGAACAAACTGAAGAAAAACATCAAACAAAACAAGATGGCAATGAATTTCTGCAAGCCTACGTCCTAGGTTGTGGATGGATTGATAAGGAATGCGAGCGGTCGTCATTGTGCCGATTCCGACACAGAGTACTGAAGACAAGGTGTATCAATTTTGGTCGATAAGGCTACCTAAAGTTCCGACAACCCTTTTCTCAATATACATTCCATGGTCTAAGATACCTAAGATAAATTTGAATCGGTTATCGAGATTCTTGCTGATAGATTGACTATTTTGCCGGGCCCAACAAAATTGAGGTTGGATCGGGACCGTGGTCTTTTGTGCACGTGAGCTAACGGCTGATAGGGGGATCGAGGTTGATAGTGGTACGTTCCATCCTGATTTTGGGTGTATCGGTAAGTCATCCGGGTCCCCTCGGGCAGTGTAGAAGCTACCTGGGGCAGTGTAGAGGGAGGGTGTAGCGGCTGCAGCGGGTCTTGGGTCTGGTCGTGCTAATAGTGACGGGTACGATCCCGGCACTTTCTCTCGTTGGTACAATGTTGAACCTTTGTAGGCTTGGGCATTCAAGTCGCTGGCCGAGGCGGAGGACTGGGGTTGTGGGCTACCTCCATGCTGGGAGCGAAGCGTTCCAACCTCGTGGACTCCTGAGGAGCAAGGGTAGTCCGGTCCCTTTTGGTCTGATTGGGTAATGAGGGAATCTCCTATAGGATATTTGGCTCTTGGTGTGAGTTGATGACCATCGACTATACTCCTGAATCTAGCTGAAGAGTTCCTGGAGGAGAAATACTGAGGTCTTCCACGCTGAGCAGGGGTTAAACCCGTCCTGAATCTTTGAAGACGCTCCTCAGCGGCGGAGCTGGGTTTGTAAAGCTGCAGCTGTTCAGCTGAGAGATCCCGACGGTTCCCGAGATGAGAAGGCATGGAGGAGAGTTAAATCCGAGCTGAGCAGATTTGCAGGATTAACAAGGTTCTTCAATCCTTTCGGTTAGGATTGTCTTTTTTTTTTCTTAATTCTTTTTGTCTTGGTAACGGCGGTGTTAATAGGAATCCAAAGGTCACGGCTGACTCTTTGACCGTTTGCTGGTTGGACTGCTCTAGACTCGTTGAGTAGTTCCAAGTCACTTGGGGTGGGAGAAGCTAGTATAGATTTAGGACTCGACAGGTTCGAGTGGTTTAAGGAATTTGACGACGGAGGTCTAAAGCGGTTCGTCGGCGATGATAGCTGCACGCTTCTGGTTTCTAGTCTTCACTTTTAAAGAGTGCGGTATAAAGAGAAGATTATTTTGAAAGGAAGAATAGAGAGTCTTGATTAGAATCTTCTCTTGATTAACTGTGTGTAATAGTTTTTTATAGGATTTTTTTTTTCTTTTTCGAGATAGTAAAGGCCTTATTTTTGGTATTTTTAATTTTAGAGGTATGTGACTTCTCTTGAAATTTTTTTTATAGATATTTTTAGAGGTATGTGACTTCTCTTAGAAAATTTTATAGATATTTTTGAGCGGAAAAAAAATAGAAGGAGAGGTCTAAAAGGAGATATATTTCCCGATGAGGCCCCCAATTGTGAGCCTGGGTCTCTTGAGTGACAACAGGACACAAGGGAAGGGGGGAATAAGTAATAGAATTACTTAGTAGAAAAAGGGTAGAGGTATTATAATGATAACAAAAAGATCTTAAATGATCTGGGAGCTGCCAAATGAGTGGTCAGCCTCTTCTTCCACAACTGAAACTGGGTGAAGGTACCTGGTCAAAGGAAACTGAAGCCAGCCTATCTTTTTTTAGGTCAAAGGAAACTGACTCTAGGATTCTTAGATGGAAACCTGGTTGATTTTCCCTGATAAAATCAACAAAAATACAAGGGGAAAAGATCTTGGAATGATCAAGCAGCTTATTGCTGGGCTATGCTCTATCTAGCAGGATTCTATCTTAATGTTTCTGTGCCACTGCTGGGGGATTGATGGTGTAGTAGAAAGAGGAGAAAAGGGGAGGATAGAACAGAACAGACAGACTAGAGATAAAGGACTTGGGAGGAGTTGATGAAGTTGCAGAAGAAGGGACTCACTGGTTGATTAAATGACAGCTGGACTGGGAAGTAATCAGAGAAGTGAGGAGCCTTACTTAGTATTCCAAAATCATGTTGAGGAAGCTGCTGGGTTCAACTGGTTGAAGTCCTTTTACTGAAGTGTGTGGTTGTTGTGTAGTATTCTGGAGTCTGTGTATCTTCTGGGGTGTAGAGGATACTCAGACTCGAAAATTTTCATAGTTTGATGACATAAGCAGTGCAGGCTTGTGGTCAGCTTGCATCTGAAACACGGCGTAACAATATATAGAATAAATTCACCAGTAATTCATTACTATGTGAAGGAGTAAGATATAGAGAAAGTGCTCAGTTGTAACTGGGGCTAAAATATGATGTGGAAACAGAATCTGAAGTCAAAACAAGTGTAAGTTCAAAACTGTAAAAGATATGATTAAGTTTTGGTCTGAAAATGTGTGTAAGGAAGACTTGTAGGCTAATGGTATTAGCTCTAAGGCTGACATGTAGTCTGCTTGAGTGGCTTGCACTGCCCCAATGGTTACTATGCAGCAGGCTGTATGTGGCTTGTGGTTGCTACACAGCCTCATTTATACAGAAATACAGGTGTAATTTAGATATATACCCTTTATACAGGACACATACTGTAACTGTGTATGTAAACTAAAATGAATGGGGTGAAAAAGATAGTGGGGTGTTGTAAAATATATATGTAAAAAAAACTTTAAATTTTTCCCTCCAGAACAGAAATGTCTACCACAGCGCTTAGGTAGAATTGGGGTGTCATGCGACCAACCCAACGTACTAAGGGGATTTAGCTGGTTGAAGCGCAAAAGAGAAATTAGGCTAGGGTCGTCAAAGATAAGTTTGAAGTTATGGTTCAAAGATAAGATGCTTGAGGGAGTCTGTGAGCACAACTCAAGGTAATGGGTCAAGTTGGACTCAGAGGATTTTAAGTGTAAAGAACTTTTATTATGATTAACTGAGGAAGGAGAATGAAGAGAAAAGTACAACAGTATTCATAAAAAAGAACTACTGTTGAATCTGAGTGATGAATGAGTGTCGAGGTAAGATACAAGTATGAAGTAAATACACAGATATGAAAAGATGTACCAATGAGGTTTAAAAGACAATGCTATGACGATAACTATGATTGATTCGAACATGTGATAGAGATGAACTTCAAACAGGTGAGTGATGAGTAAATCCTGGGTGATAAGATAAGCGCAAGTGCAAGGCTTGATGAAAGAGGGTAAGTGCAAGGCTTTGATGAAAGAGGGTAAGTGCCAGGCTGAGGGTTCAGATCTTGAGTGCTAATCGAAGAATGGTTATTGATTAGTTCAAAGATAATGAGGATCACCGGATTAAGCAATTCCTAGCTTTAGAAATGCTAGTTCGAAGGAGGTTGACTAAATGTCAAAGATGTTTGTTGAGTTAAGTGTCACGCAATTGCATTTGAAATGAGATGAGTGTTGAAGATGCATTTGCCAAAGCATCTTGAAGCTGAGTATGCATTCGAGGCTGAGGATGCATTTTGAAGTTTGATGAGTAGAAGCTCATTTCTGTCCGCAACCACCTCAAATTTCTTAAAAATCTACACCCCTACCCCCTTCATCCAAACAACACCTCTAGCTCGACAGAACCACTTATCCCCTCCCCCCATTCCTACTGGCGACCCTCCCCTCCTCGATCCCCCCCCTGGCAAGCACCCAGAATTGTATCAGGCCCTCTCAGCCTCAATCCACAACCCCCAAGACGCGCCCTCCACCAACAACGCGTCACTAGACATCGTGATGACCACTGCTCCGGAGGCTCGCCGCCCCCTTGAGGCACACCCACCAGCACCCACTCCAACCCCAACTCCTGACCCCACGCCGGCCTCCCTCCTGAGGTCACTCCTGGCTCGCCCGGATAGCAAAGCGACAGACGGCAAATTCATCCTTGACACGGCAATGATGACCCTGCTACTCCAGCTCTTGGACAGCGAAACTGAGCAAAAACGTTTACTGGAACAGACCACGAGGGAACTGCAACTTGCGTTTGCGGATCTCAGAGACCTCCGAGGCCGTGTTCAAACCATAGAAGCCGGCCAGCTCACCAAAACCAACCCAATTCCTGTCAAATCGTACGCATCTACGATCGTCGCGAAGAAAGCACCGCCACGGGCACCACCTTCAAAAGCTGAAATGATTGCGGCACGACCAGGCCTGTCCATTGTCCACGCGCGCATCGGTACCGCCCCCCTCAAGGAAGTCAACGCCAAAATTGTGGTACGAAAAGCTAACAATATCTTGGAGAAGCTAGATGCAAAAGTGAATGGAGAGAAGGTCGCTATCAAAGCAGTTTGTTTCCTGGCTTCAGGGGACGTCTCGTTTTATTCTAAGGATCATCACCATAGAGAATGGCTGAACAAAAATCGACACACTTGGAGCAAACAGCTCCACCCGGACCTAGAAGCCTCCCCGAGCACTTATTCTATCCTCATACACGGCATCCCACGAAGCTTCGCGGTTGATAGCTTGGAGAGCAAGATAGCACTGGCAATGGATAACGTGTTTTTATCGGACAACATCCACCGCATCCGGTGGTTAGGTGGTTGCAGGGAGCCGGACGACCCGCGGAACGCCGGCACGATTGTGGTCTCACTGGTGGACTCCAATCTAGCGGACCAAATGATCAAGCAACGCTGCGTATACTTGGACTGCCAACATTACCGCATGGAAAGTTTCAAGAGACTACCGCCACAGTGTTTCAAGTGTCTGGGTATGGGCCACTTTGGTAAGTGGTGCCGAGCAGCACCTAAATGTGGAAAATGTGGCAATGCTCACAAGACGCGTGAATGCCCTGCCCCTGTTGAGGGTTCCAGGAAGATATGTGTAATCTGCAAGGAAGCGGGTAAAGATAAGGAGATTTGGGGATCACACACGCCGTTTGACAAGGCGTGTGGGGTCAAACGCAGCTGGCTTATTTTTAAAAAACATCTCCCTCATGATTAGTACAACCAATAGACTTACCCCCCCCCCCCCCTTGAATCCTTTCTGTGATGTATCTAGCACCTCGACATGCAGTAATGCAAATGTTTTACACCCTTCAATTGTGCAGTTAAACTGCCACAACAGCCAAGCTGTCACCCTAAGTGTTCTCAACGCTGAGCCGGACTCATTGTTTTTCCTCCTCCTTCAGGAACCCTGGATTAACCCGCTGACACTTCTTCCACCGGACCATGAGGCCTGGTGGACTTTTTGCAGTCCGGAACATCAACCCAAAAACCTCTTGGATAAACACCGGGTGGTAACATACATAAGAAAACTTTTCCCTTCCAACTCTATTGATATTTTTCAAACTAACTCCAAATTCCTTTTGGCAGTTGAGATCGCCACAAGCTCTGGAACAAAGCTTTGCTTGGTAAACGTTTACAATCAACCACAGGTTTTTTCTGGCATCAGACTTCTGGAAGAATGGCTGACGGACTCGAACAGCAGGGGACCAGCCACCATCATTGGGATGGATGCCAACCTCCACCACCAACTTTGGAACCCCGCCGGATACACCCACTGTCACCCCAAGGCAGCCGATTTAGTATGGGTATGCGGCAGGGCTGGGTTCAGGCTGAACATTGAAACAGGTGCACCAACCTATGTCTCAAGCCGAGGAGCCAGGAAAATCATTGACCTCACGTGGACCAATTCTCTGGGAAACCGGGTAGTCAGGGCAGTGTCTACAAGCTCTAGCAATCACGGTTCTGATCATCAAAAAATATTAATCACGTTGACTCTCTCCCCCCCAGTCCCCATTTACCGGTGTATCCCACCACCATGGGCTAGGGTGGACGGAGACCGCCTCCGCCGAGAAGTGGCAGACAGCATTAACCAGCTGAGTACTCCCCAATCTATAGTAGAAATTGACAGCATGGAAGCAGACCTGACATCAGCAATCCAGAAGGCATGGATCCAACAAGGCAAGTTGGCGAGGGACAACCCCACAAGAGCCCAAAAATGGTGGGACCCGGCAGTCCTTGACCCCCTAGCGAAAACTTGGAATAAATGCCGCCGTCTCATGCTCCTAACAAATACACCCGAGAACATTTCATGAGCCGTATTGCGGGCCTGCCCGCACCAAAAAGCCCGCAGCACATGTAGATAGTCTATCACGTACATGTCCGGACAGACCACTATATAGTCTGTCAGGGCAAGGATCCACATCTATTCCTCATCCTGCAATCTACATTATAGGATCCCGAAACCCCAGAAACCCCAGAACCCCAGAGCGTCCCTCTCCACAGATCAGACCATAACATATTGCAGGATCTAACAATACAGAGACAAAGTCAAGAAACCAACACCCACACACCTGAACAAAACCAGACAGACAACCCGAACAATCCCAACTCCACCCGCACCCTAAAGATGGACAAAGTAGAGCAACTCCGACGTCAGCTTGAGGAGATGACTCAAGCAAGGGAGAACGAACGATCCCGCCAAAGAGCAGCCAAAGCACAACGGGACCAACCATCCCAACCAACCGTTTCCACCCCAACCCGTGGACCAAAGATCGCATGTCCCGACAAGTTCAATGGTGAACGCGGGACGAAGGCAGAAACGTTCGCCCGCCAAGTGGCGATTTATACATCGGTCAACAGCGCCATGTTCCCCGACGACAGGACAAAGCTGTTATTTGCCGCTTCCTACTTTACCGGACCCGCAGCCGTGTGGTCTGCCCCGTTTCCTCCTGGCTGACGAGGTTGTATAACCTCGTTGGCCAGGAGGAAGTCCTCCCGGCCAACAAGGTTATACAACCTCGTCGGCCAGGAGGACTTCCTCCTGGCTGACGAGGTTGTATAACCTTGTCAGCCGGGAGGAAGTCCTCCCGGCTGACGAGGTGCTACAGCCTCGTGCCGGGAGGAAGTCCTCCCGGCTGACAAGGTTGTATAACCTTGTCAGCCGGGAGGGGGCTCGCTCACGTAATCAAATGGGCCCTCCCATTTGATTATGTGAGCGGGGGATCCCACACGCCAATTGTTTGGCGTGTGGGACCCGCATGCCAAACAATTGGCGTGTGGGACCCGCACGCCAATTGTTTGGCGTGCGCTCCCACACGCCAGACAATTGGCGTGTGGGAGCGCACGCCAAACAATTGGCGTGCGGGCCCTACACGCCAATTTTATTTGGCATGCGGGGCCCACACGCCAAAACAACATGGTGTGTGGGAACCACACGCCATTTTTGGCGTGCGGGTCTCATACGCCCTTTTTTTTTGGCGTGTAGACCCTACGCGCCAAAAAAAATTGGCGTGTAGGCCCCGCACGCCAAAAAAAATTGGCGTGTAGGCCCCGCACGCCAAAAAAAATTGGCGTGTGGGTTGGCGTTGGCGTACGCTGTTGGCGTGCGTCTATCAATGCCCCTTAAGGATGGTTGGACTAAAACAATTCGAGGGTCAGGCCAAAAATTCCAAGCTCAGTTAGCTTTTAAGCCCGGCGGGCTTAATCTAAATCAGAAAAGCCTGATGGGTTTATGCCTCACCAATTAAGTAAGCTCGGGGAACCACGTAAAATCATAAAATATATAGACCAATTTTTTGGTTTGAATCCAGATTGATTCATATTAAGCCTGGCGGGCTTACAGATGCTTGGACTAAAACAAATCAAGTGTAGACCAACAAGGAAGCACAGGGGATTTTTTAAGCCTGGCAGGCTTAATCTAAAAAGGACATTCCTGGCGGGCTTGTTATTAACTAGGTAAGCATGACTGGGGTCCCACATAAAATCATAGAATACATCAGAAGTGTTTGGTTTGAATCCAAAATTCATTGATATTAAGCCCGGCGGGCTTAAAGATGGTTGGACTAAAACATTTTATACGCAGGACAGAAAGGAAAATTGAGGGTTCTTTTTAAGACCGGCGGGCTTAATTATCTACAACAGAAATGCCTGGCCGGCTTATGAGTCATTGGGTAAGTAAGATTGGGATTCCACATAAAATCATAGAATATGGCAAATGTGTTTGGTTTGAATCCAAAGTTGATTAATTATTCATTGAAAAAGAATGAGATTTTTCAAATTACGTGAATCATTTCTAACCAAAATCAATATTATTAAATGACAGATGGAAGCTGAAAAGGTAATCCATAACTACAAGAGCTGGGGAAACAACTGGTATCTGGATAATATTCAATTGGTATTTGGGTCTGCTTCAAGGTACCAGAAGTTATTATTAGGATTTTGAACTTGCTGTACTCTACTCCACTTATTGTGGCATGTACAGTAAGGAATAAAAAAATATCTTACACTTAAAAAGTTTAATAAAGAAGATAATTATAACAATAATTACTTAAGTGTTATAAAAACACTAAGTACCACAAAATAGCAGGTTATGGCCCTGCTGCTAAAACTTCTATTGAGAAAATAAGACCTCAGAAGGGCTAACCAGATTATGACACGGTTCTTCCAATCAAATTAAAGAGTATTTAATTTATTGGGGGGGATTTGTTGAAGAATTTTAACTATAAGATAGTATATAAATGATAAAGGCCAGTCCTCCTTACTTACAGGAGAAGGTGAGCGCCTTTGTAGCTTATAATAAATTATCTAGTGTATGTTAAAATTTATGGGGAGGTTATCTTCAATTTAGTGAAGAAAACCTCCTCTTAAATAATACAATAATTATTATTTCACATGCTTGTTGGGAGCAGTGATCAGGGTAAGATCACCAGGGGTAAATGATCACCCTGTTCGTGATCTGATATGAAACATGGTGTCATTCCTTTGTAGAATGACCCCATAATTATTTCACAATAAATTACTTAGTGGGAAATAATTATTTCAGCAATAAATAATTATTTCACTAAGTAATACTTGTGAGTATATTCCAGGGACCAGAGCTTGAAGAAGCGCTTGCCCTGAGTGATCACTGATTTCAAATCACATGTACTTATGTATATAATACATACTACATAAGTTATGTAAGTAAATCTATATGTAATCTTATAATATATATTACTATGGGTTATGCTGGGATTTTCCAGGATTTTCATGGAAAAAACTATACCAACAAATGGTTCTTTATCCATTTATTGCGTGTTTGAAAATTAATTTGCCAAGGATTTTCCTTAATTAATTTTCCTTTGATTTTTGATAAAAAAGATAGATGTAACTTGTAGTTTTTTATGAATATCTTTTACATGTGGTCATGATTGTGGCTTGAACACAGAGTCTTATGTATCAACCAGATATTTCTAAGCTTGTTCATAACTGTTAGACTATTATACCAATTGTTGAAATAGTCAAGTATAATTTCTAACATAATCAAAAAATCTAGTAAAATAAATAAAATAAAATAAAATAAAATAAAATAAATAATAATACAATTAGATATTTTTGATTATTTCAGCTTGCAGTTCCAAGTGTTACATGTTGTATTTAATATCTTGGTGGCTGACAAGAATTTGGAACCATACAATTTTTCAAGGAATCAGGGGAATACCTTTTTGATGCCTTTACACTTGCTATGGCTTCCTTGTGTTGTTCGTCACCTTTCATTTTATCCTTCTTTTTAGGTATAGATACAGGGGAAGTTAGATTGTTCCAGTTTATTTCATCCAGTTCTACAATAGACATCACATATATTTTGAAAAATGGCAACTTGGTGTTACCAGATGACACCTTAACTTTTCCCAAAGTGATACATCTTTTAATACAGATTTTGTTGAGGTTCTCTTCCAAGGAAATTAAGATCCGTAAGTCCTCTAATTTTTCACCAGCATTACACTGGCGTCTTCTTGATGCAAACCAGGTTCCAGTGTCAACCGTTCTTTGATAATAAGTAACCTAGGGTCTTATTGGAAAAAAAGAGAATGATGATAGGAGGTGATATCATCAGGCTCCCAGAATGAAACAGCAAGAGATATGGTAAGGAATATATCATCAAGCCAATCATAATGATTTTCAATTTATTTCTCTTTCTCAGTAATTTTTGATAACTTACTGGAGGACTGGACATGGTTTTTGAAAAGTATCTAAAGTATAATCTAAAGATAATCTGGGATTCAGAGCAGTAACACAGAAAAAGGATGGAGTATATATTTCAACAAAACCATGAAATTTGACAGGAGATTTGATGCCCAACAGGGCTTTTCCATGCGGGAAGCTTCCAAGTAATTGATTTAACCTGTTTTTGTGGATATTTGGAAATTCTCATGTAATTAAATTGCCAAATTTCAGTAGGATCAACAAAATCTTTTCTCTTACAATTCTTTTGGGACTCAAAGATATCTTAAATAGATTTTAAGAGAGTATGCAAAAAGACATTAATCCCCACCTGAAATCTTGTTGTGTCTAAATTAAACTTATGTGTTAGGTTACAATGTATTGGGACAGAAATGAGAGATAGAGTCTATATGAACGTATTAGGAGGTTCACATTGTGATTCTCAAATGGATGTATCTATATGTGAGGAAAAAAAAATGATCCTACACCTGGAAAGGATTTCCTGATTCCAACTAGGGCATTCAATTTGATTTTAAGAAAACCTCTATACCATATTTATGAATGTTCAATGTGGCACCAGAATTAATGGAAGAATATTTTGTTTAATTTTCACAGAATTCAAGGACCACTTTCCACAGATTCTTGTAGATAGGAGATTTTTAAGCTTGTGTTCTTAGTTCAACTTGCACTTTCAATAATTACAAATAATCTGATGAAGGAACAAGAATATTATATTCCTATTTTTCTGAAACTTGTGGATATGGAGGAACTAAAAACATTGCAGAAAACAATGCCACATTGGATTTAAATTGAATCAAAGATGATACAAAACAATTATTATTACCAAAGCACGGTTTCACACTAGACAAGGGGGATGGAATAAGAATTATGTTCTTTCTCAACAGGGAAGTTGAATTTTTCAACTTAAATTTTGCAATAAATTGCTTTTGAATCATGTTTTTTTACTTCAATTTGATTATCAAGATTGGTTTTGACTCCAGTTTTAATCCCAAAATATCAAATTTATAGAAAATAAAATATAAATTGTAGTTAAATGACTGTGCAATAATTGTAGCAGAGTTGAATACCACAAGGAAGCTGTGTTAGCCATGTTTCAAAGATTATTTTTGGAACCTTGAATCTCACCTTATCAATCTAATTACTATTCCTTTGGGTTTTAATTCATGTTCATATTCCAATTTTAGCTTTCAATGTGGTGAAAGTGGTGGTGGTGGATACAGATCTTGGGGTGCAGATGTTTGTACATTTAAACTATGAGGAGCTTATTTTGAAGATTTATACGGTCAAGCTTCACAAGGACTGTGATATAAATCAAACATGGTTGAATGAATTTCTCATCAAATCTCAAACAATAACTCATATTTTAGAAACAATCATTTTTTGAATTTTTCAAAGATCTATCATTGATTGAAAATTGTTTTGAATGCAAACTCTCCTTGACTCCTAAATTTCTATAAAACTTGAATCTTGGGAAATTACAGATAAGATAGGAAGGCAGATAACATTTGTGCGCACCCAGGATACATAAAAGATAGAGCTGGGATAAGTCAGGGATACAGAGAAGTCAGGGATACAGAGAAGTCACCTCCATAGAGGTTCCAGCTTTTTTTTCCTGGTGAATTATTATATCAAGGCTAAATACGTGTAGTATATGGGTTTTCCATTATTTCCATGTTTTATTATGCATTATAATTCTATCCAGTACTTCTTATTACACATGTAATACATGTCATAAGTGTACTTGAGGGGCTTTCCTTGTTTACTTGAGTATATTGCGCAGGCTTGGGTGTCCTCTTGCTCTGCTGAGGTGCGGGCTTGAGCTCTGTACAGATGCGCGGTGTGGAACTACTCAAGAGAAAGAATAGAGCTTGGAAGGGAGATGTATAACTACACTAGTACTAATGTAGGTTATGACAAAGGTGCTGATATAAGAGCTGCCTTCCTGACTAATGCTAATGGGGATGAGTGTAACACTAAGAATAAAATAAAAGGTGTGGCTGATTTATATCTATTCTTAGGAGACTAATACTAAAGTGCTTGCTTACCACACACACCAGGTGAGAGGAATGGAGAAAGGGGGAGTAAGTGGTATAAAGTATATGTAATATAAGTGTAATATGGGGCAAGGGTTGTAGCTTCAGGAGTCAAGGTGGGCCAAGAAAGAGAGGGGGCAATCTTCTTATATTGAGTCTAAGCTGATATTTATATTTATATATTTTATTGGTTGATGGTAACTCTACTAAGTATGTATACTATTTTATGGGATCTGTAATGTTGGTATATGTAGGGGGTAATTTAGTAAGCTATGGGGTCCATTAGTAAGTCAGGGGGTCAATAAGGGAACAAGAGGGAGGAAAAGCTGTCCTGATATATCTGAGAAAGAAGATGAGCCATCAGGCTTGAGAAAGGAAACAACAAGGCTATGACATGTAGCTGGTGGGAAAGGAAAATATGACAGATGAGTTGAAGAGACAGTGACACATATGAAATGGTCATGACAGTGACAGATGAGTAGTGGAAAGGTAGAGTTTATGTATACAATGTAATATGTTATGTAGGATATAATGTGTAATATGTATTATGTATCTTGGTTGTGAAATATATCTAATTATAATATGTACCTATTGTATTCTATACCTTTATGTATTATTCTGAGTTTGCCTGTAACTCTTGAACTATGAGGAATTTGGGGGTAGTTGTATTGAGTGACTAGGGTTAAAATGGGGTGTAGAATGTGATTATGAGATAATAATAGTAAATATATGTAAGGTTTAGGATTTATATGTGTAAATATGTAAGTATTTGGGATTTATAAGTGATTAATAGTTATTGAAAATATGGTAATGAAGTGTAATGGATCACCACAGCGGGGGCTTAGCAATCACATATTTGGGCTTATCTTTAGCCAGGCGCGGGTACTGGTGGTGCACAGCTCCGCTATGCAGTGTGCAGGCTTTTTTTTAATAAAAAAAAGTGTAATTTGGCCATTGGCATTGCACACTGTGAATATCATTTTTTTTGAACTACAAGTTTTTTAAGTTTGTAACAATTTTTTGAGAACTTGGTGTTATGAGGACCTAAGTTTCTGCGAGTACACGGTAATCTGGACAATTTGATCTACTGTGTAGTGGTGGGGGTGTGATGGTTTTTACCCTTCTCAGGTTGGTTTATAAATGGGTAACAGGTATTGAAATTGAAAGAGAGGATTTTTGTGTGAAGGGGACAACTAATAAAGGGTTTTCAATTGAAAGGGGAGGTGTAGTTGTCCTGGGTTGGAAGGGGTAGTGGCCAGGGGTTGGACTTGCCGGGATTCAAACACCGGACTTGTCACTCTCTCAGGAGTGAGATAATTTATTGTACAGGGGCAACACCAAGCTTCCGTGGGTGATGGTTACCGCTAGACCATCCAGGCCCTTGTGCGGGCTTTTAGATACCACACACCTTGTTGTGCTATGCTCTAAACTATACACAACACCTCAGTTTTGAGACAAAAACCGGGGTTTCTGTATATACATAACTTGATGTAATGACAGACTTGGGCACTGCTCACTCGAGTCATCTGTGAGTCTTTGGTGTTTCTTGTTTGTGACATTACAGCATGAAGGAGCTGAAATAAGTGGTACCTGGGAGTGAGGTACCCTATGTTATTTGTTATGTAGATTCAGAATATGGAATAATACTCTAAGCTTAACTTAAGGTTCAAAAGTTATTCAAGACTTTTGGTATTATTTATTCATTTGTAATAAAGTAACTTATTTTTATGGTTCCAAGTGTTTACAGGTGTTACAAGTGCAAAATAAGGTTTATTTGAATCACAATGATTAATGTTGTTATTTAGTATATATAATGACTATATTGATATATAATGACTATATTGAGAGCACAATAATGTGTATTTGTAATGTGCTAATATGTCCATTTCTAAAGTGAGAATGTTTCTTGATTCTATTATATTATGGCAAGTTGGCTCTGCCATAGTAGCCAGCTGACACTTGGCCATTAAAAATATGCTGAGCAACTTTCCACTGCCAGCATAATTGCCTAGGTTGAGTTCATCCCAGTTAAACTAGGATGCAAACAACCAATTTAAAGCAGGTTGACCTCAACCAATGAAATATAAAACCAAGGGGGGTCCCTTGGATTTATATTTCATCAGTTGATTTCAGCCAAGTTTAAATTGGTTGAGTGCATTCCAGTTTAACTGGGATGACTTCATCCTAGGCAATTATGCTGGCAGTGTTCCCAATGTTCTGGATACCCTCTGTTTTCTTCTTTTTTTACACAACAAGACAAGGTGTTTCTGAAAAAAATATGTGTGTGATTTGCTGTCAAGAGACTTCAAGACTCAGAACCTGGACTAAACTACTATAAATCTATTTTGCTGTGTTACCTGAGATGTTTTTCCCTGTCATGTATGCTATTCTCCACCCCTAATCTACCACCTGCTCACTTTATTCCCCCCCCCCTCTGCAATCCTAATGCAGCCCTAACAGGCCCACTTCACTCTGCTTCATTTCCTGTGCAGAACCCTATCATAGCTTTAGCCTCTGCAAGTTTCCTTCCACAATGAAGCCTGCTGCAGGCCCCAATTTCCCCAAGCCCCATGGATCCACTTGGTATTCCTGCCAAACCATTGCTTTAGACCTCCTCTTTATAGAGACAATAGGCGCAGAGGGTAATCCTTTAGGGAAACCAACGAGTGTTAGACACACTACACAAGATACTTGAGAGAGAGACGACAGCGAGCACACCTTGATGTGCAAGTTGATGTTGAAACAGAAGATGATAAAAACTGAATTTAGAAGAAAAAGAGAAAATAGAAAATCTACGTAATTTACTATTTAACTATCTAACATTTAGGTTTCATCATTTTTGAATCTATCACTAACATAACCCTAACTATGATTAATCAACCAGTTGCCGAGTATCCTTATACTGAGTATCTCAATACTCTTCTTAACCATTGAATGCACTATTAGGTTTCTATCCCTGAAGCATGTTCAGTAATTTTCCTGCATGTGTTGAGCACTGCCCTTTATCAGCTGGACTATCCCTGGTGAATTTTCAAGTAGAAAAGGATGATTACGTATTTGGATGATATTTTCATCCCACAATATCCTAACCAAATTCTCCTCTAATACTTTCCTCCGCCTGCTGCCCTTACCAAAACATTCCAGTGGGGCCAGCTGAAACCTTGCACCATGTGATTAGAAAACAGAGACCTGACTGAACTGACTCACTCAGCTTACATTACCACAGTTGTCAGCTTTCTGTACTCTACTCCACTTATTTTGGCGTGTACAGCAAGGAATAAAGAATAATTTTACACTTTAAAAAGTGTAATAAAGCAATTTCCAATAAGAACAATTACTTAAGTGTTATAAAACACTAAGTATCAAGAAAAACAGGTTATAACCCTGCTGCCAAAACTTCTATTAAGGGATTAAAATCCTAGAAGGGCTAACCAGATTGATACACGGTTCTTCCAATCCAATTAAAAGTATTTAATTGATTGGGGGGGATTTGGTTGAGGAATTTTAACTAATTAAGATAGTATATAAATAAAGGCCAGTCCTCCATACTTACAGGAGAAGGTGAGGGCCTTTGTAGCTTATAATAAGTTATCTAGTTTGTGTTAAAATTGATGGGGAGTAATCTTCATTTTAGTGAAGAAAACTCCTTCTTAAATAATAAAATAAATATTATTTCACAAACTTCTTTTTGAAGCAGTGATCAGGGCAAGATCACCAGGGGGAACTGAGCACCCTTTTCGTGATCTGATGTGAAATATGGTGTCATTCCTATGTGGAATGACCCCATAATTATTTCACAATGAATGGCTTAGTGGGAAATAATTATTTCAACATTAAATAATTATTTCACTAAGATGTGCTTGTGAATAAATTTTCTGGGGACTAAGGCTTGGAAAAGCGCTTGCCCTGAGTGATCAGTAATGTAAAATCACATGTACTTATGTATTTAATACATACTACATAAGTTATATAATTAAATACATATGTAATCTTATAGTATATATTACTATGGGTTATGCTGGGATTTTCCAGGATTTTCAAGGAAAAAACTATACCAATAAATGGTTCTTTATCCATTTATTGTGTGTTTGCAAATTAATTTGCCAAGGATTTTCCTTAATTAAATTTCCTTGGATTTTTGATAAAAAATAGTATTTGATTTTAAATAATTTTATTATATTTTTACGTGTAGTCATGGGTGTGGCTTGAACACAGAGCCTTATGTATCAACCAGGTATTTCTGGACTTGTCCTTAACTGTTGCACTATATACCAATTGTTGAAACAGCTGAGTATAATTTTTCTTATAACCAAAAAATCTAGTAAAATAAATAAAGTGAAAAATAAAATAAAATAAATAATAATATAATTAAATATTATTAATTATTCAGCTTGCAGTTTCAAGTGTTACATAATGTATGTAATATCTTGGTGGCTGACAACAGTGGACACATGCAACTCTGATCCTGCAAAGAGATTTGCAAAATCACAACAGACCCATGAATTCACATGTGGACAATAATAATATACCTGCACAAGATTCTGAGGTATGAATAGCTCACTACGAACACTGTGGTAGTCCAAACCTGTTGTAAACAACAAAACTATGGAAAAAATTCAACTCTTGGCTAATTTGATTGTGTTTCTCAAAAAAAAATGGAAATAGAATCTTAATACAAGATTAACCATAGTCACACACTTCATCTACCCATGTATCTCTGTTATTGTAGGAGATTAAACTAAGATTACATCTTTTGGCTCTTCCACAAGTGGGCAGAAACCCAAAAGATATATACATATATAAGTAAGTACATAGATTTATCATGTAGACAGGCCCTGACTTAATTGGATGAGAATATATTTCTTGGATGCAGGGAGAAATGGAGCCCCAAGTGGTTCAACTGATGTGTGGATCAGGACTGTCTGGGTATCCTAGATAAGAGCAGAGCAAATCCACAAATATAACCACTTCTGGTCTATGCAGCCAGTGAATGAATGAGTGCAAACCCCGTATCACCTGGAAGAGCAAAACTTTCATTCTATAGGGCACCTCCACCTCTGCCAGTCCACATCTTCAGATTGTGAAACCAGAAGAGATAGATCCTTTTTATGTATCTTGTGCACACATCTGCACCAAGCAGTCCCCTTTGGTCTTCCCTTTTCAATATCTACCTGCTTCTTCTCATTTTTTTGTTACCTCCTATCAATCTCCTCTACCTTTACCCCCACCCCTGGGTTTTTTATAAGGTATGAGTGGCTCAGTTTTTGTTTATCAACAAGTATTTATAACTGTGATGTCTGATAGATCACTCTTTGTTGTAAATTGTATTTATTTTCAGCCAGTAGTATTAGTTGATAAACTATGAAACAAACAGTGAAAATGATAAATTATGATTCAAACACACAAAAGAAAACATGAGAGAAAGAAAGACCAACAGAGTAATGATGATATCTATACAAGTGAACTGAACACTAAATCAATGAGATGTTTGACACAAACAGAAAAACACTAGAACAACAAGAAAACTAAAGAAACCAAAATATGTTTAGCAAGTTGAAAAAACAAATAAGACAAAATAGATATCAAGGTCAAACAAATGCTGCAGAAATCCTATTTTTAATTTTTTGATTTAGACTCCTCCTGAACCAACAACTTCTTCAACTTTTTGATCTAGCTAGTTGTTCAATGCATTTGTGAGTTAATGTTTTGATTCACTTGATATGATTTTGCTTCTTTACCTGAAACGCTAATCCTTCTTGCAATGGACTTCTTGAGTCTTGAGCAATTGTCCTGCTTGATGTTTTGCAATGGCTTTATGATGGTCAAAAGATGAGAAGGCAAGGAAAAAATCTTCCGGAATTCAGACCTGTGCTTTTAGAGACACACTCCACAGCTGCATATTACAATGCATATTCATTGTGCATAACTCATCAGATTACACCTCAACAAAAACAGATTCAAAGCCCAACATTACGGAATATATCTCACAGCTCATTCCAGGTCCTCCCATCCTTCCCACTTCTCCTTGGTTTCAACTGTTTTCTCTTTCCAAAAGATTAATCAATCCTTCTTGGTTGGCTTTTTTTCCCTTTCTCTCTCTCTCTGATTTCTTTTGATAGTTAAAATCAAAAAACAAAAACAAATGTTCTAAATTTTGTAATATTGACATTTAAATTGAACTAAAAACACAGGTTTTTTTGGGGGGGGGAGATTATGTAAGATTATTAACAAGGAGTAATAAAATGGTTGTATGATATTTATTTTACATAATGATATCTGAATAATATAATACAAAGAAGTGGGTTTTTTTTGTTTTTGAAGAATTTGATATTAATTTAATCAAAATTTTATATATATATATAAGGTTGAATCTGAAAACAAAAAACAAAACAAAAAATGTGGGAAGATGAGGGAAATGTGATGACTCTGTGTAGATGAATAGGAAAGATAATAGTACAGCTGATTGTTGGTTGGATATTATTCAAAAAAAAAGAAGAAGAAGGAGAAGAAGGAGAAGAAGAAGGAAGACAAGGTATAGAAGGATATGTGAGAGAAACATAACATAATCTACACTATTAACAAGCTTTGATCTATGATTGGGTATTAGGGAAGGGGAGGGGGGTTGGTTCCAAGACTTGCGGAATCGGAATCACATTACTCTATAGTGTTTTTTCTTCTTCTTCTTTTCTTTAGAGAGGGGGATAATCTTGTGATGGATGGCATCAAACCATTACAGAAGACAAGACAATAATAATTAGGAAATCGTTTTAATGATTGTTTTTATTATTAATATTTTTATTTTGAATTCTTGATTTGTGTGTTCAATTTAGTTCAGGATGTAACGCTATGTAAGGTCCTAAATCAAGGTTTTTCTTCCTTCCAAAGGCCGGCCAATGTTCAAAAAAAAGGGGGGGGGAGGGGGGGATTTAACAAAATATTGCCTCTACTGATCAAATGAATGAAAAAAAAGAAGATTGATTTGATTGAGTTACAAATTTATGAGTTAAGTGAAAGGTTTAAAAAGTGAAAAAAGAGTAGATAGATGCTTACCCAGAGTTGAACAAAGTCGAAGGAAAAGGAATAGCCAGGGATGGAAGCTCTTGAGACCTATGCGATCTGGTCGGGATGTACATAGATCGGACGAGGATAGGCGGTTGAGACGCTATCCTGCGGAGTTGGACTCCCAGATACATAGTTCAAAGCTACGATCGAGATCGTTACGATGGTAAGGATAGAGATTTTTGGGTACATGATCGATCGACAAAGATTGCTATTTAGTCTATTTATTAATCTCCTTTGCCAAGTTTTGTGTGGGGGGTGAAAGGTATGTGGAGATTGAGGATAAAAGTTGAACAAGCGTGAATATAACAAATCTTAATGGGGGAAAAAGGTACAGAATTAGAAAGAAAGCTTCTCTATTTATTATGTTTTGGAATTCCTTAGTTGGTCGGTAGTGAATACGATATAGATTAAAGAGACACCGGATATTTTTTTGTTTTTGTTTTTATGTAACAAAACAAAATTATTAACGACGACCGCGAAAGGGATTGTTGTGACAACAGCAGTGGACTAAACAGATTGGAAGCTTAGTTGCTGGCGTCGGGTAGCGGTTGGTATGGATATCATCAGTTTTCACGATAATAAACACTTGCTACTTGGGTGCCAAGGTCTTCACGACTCATGGGTTCGTTCCCCAGTCTGGCTCAATGTACATCCCCGTTCCCTGCCAGCCGTTTAGGATTGTGTTCTCAATGTACATAAGTGTGTACGTTTGAGCGTCCCTTTGCCGACGAAGGAGTGTTTTTTAAGTGTGATTTGGCCTTTGGCATTGCAGGCTATGAATCTTAGTAACAGCAAACAGTGAAAAGCACAGGAGACAAAATCAAAACACGAGTACACAAAAACTTAGTGCTATAAGACTAGGCCGTAATATGAGAACAGAGGATGTAAAGAAAAGGTACAAAGGTAAAAAAGAAGAGAGAGGATGAGATGTAGGATGAGGAATTTTCAAAGATCATCTTTGTGAGAATTCGGCCAAGAGGGGCTTGCCCTATGCAAAAGCAAAAGAAAAGAGGCTAGCTGCGAGAATAGGTGTGAACCATTCCGCAGTCCCAGACATAGACCAAAAAGGCTGATGAATAACATTCTCCTAACTTAACGCAAGTCCCTCGCTTTGGAGGGCCCTGGTGAAGCTTGGGCTGGCGCAAAGCGCCCCTCGCGCGAAGCGCGAGCCTCCAAAGGAAGGACTTGTGACTAATGTCAGATTTTTGGGCTGGAAGCTGGGAACCTTTTTGCAGGGAAAGGTTTTCCCTCATGTTTCCCCCACCTTCCCAGATGATATTTGACCTGCCAAAGAGACGGGCCAAAAGGCCTGATTTTTCTCAACATTTCTGTAATGAACAGGTGGCCCAAGATTGAGGACTTGTCCCTCAAGAAAATAATGAAATTCTCATTTTTCCATGAGTTTCACGAAGGTCCTCAGGATTATTCCCAATTCTTCTATCATCTTCTTCAATACTCCCTCACCATGTACCTGTACAAATTGAACAGATAATGTGAGATTCGATGTATCAACCCATAATATTAAGTAATGTTTCAAACTATGGGATAAATCAAAAATTCACGATGTCACCATTGTCAGTGAGACTCCCACTCACATCCAATGGACCAACCAGCATTTGTTCATCATAAGTCTGAAAAAATATGTACCCAAAGCCAAGAAGTTGGCCTACATGATAAAGCTCACGAGAAATCATTTGGATGGATTACTCAGGATTTACAAGCGTTTCACTATTGAAAAGTGAAAAAAAGCCCCCAAAAGCCAAAGCTTCCAGGCGATGGCTGGGACTTTGCTCACAAGCCCCTCATTCTTGAGGCTCGCTTGGCGAGGCGCCTTCGGCGCGCCGGGTCCCCCGGCCCCTGAATCGAGGGGATTGTGCTAAGCTAGAACATTCTCATGCTCCAGACCCAGGCAGATCGATGAATATACTTTCTCGACTCGCTAAGACCCAGCCGCCTAAAAATGGTCCAAGCCTTCTAAGAAGAATAACGTTCGACTCCATCTCTGGTAAGTCGTTTGTTTTTCTGCAGACAACTTAGAATTAGACAAAAGCTGACACTAATGTTTACTATTAAACATTATGTAGACAACAGTCCAACAGACCAGAGCAGCGATTACGTGGAAACGCGAAGAACAGATTAATCGCTGTAAGTTGCTATCTTAACTGATAGACAATCAGATCAAAAGACCCCTTGTAGCTAAGACGTTGACATAATACTAGTTGATTGCTTAGATCTTTATCTTTCTATCTTACATCATTGACACGACCGCCTATCTAGTTACCAGCAATCACTACTCAAACAACATTCCCTTCCATTACTCAACTACGTATCTGCTTCACTTCCATTTCTTTTTCCATCTCTCTCTTTCTCTTTATCCTCTAAAGAAAACCTTCAGTCGAGTTGCTCTTAGGTAAATTACTCTTCATTATACTATTGTTATTTCTTTATAAGCTTGTCATCTAACAATGAAATAAATCTCTTAGTTGTCCTAAATCTTTTAATCTTGAGAGTTGCTCTCGGAATCTGTTGGTATAGAGTAAAAACTGAGATAACGGCTTCTCCGCCTTTCGATTCACCACAAGTCCGTCGAGTCTGTTGGAGTTGAATCGGATCTTGAGTCGCCTGAGGCCCCTTGGAAGTTTCATTCTGCGAGTTCTTGACGTCGGGCAGAAGTTTAACAAGTGGGCAACTGTTTCCTTGCTTCCGCATGTTGGGCAGAGAGGATCCACGCTTCTATGAATCCGAAATAAGAAGTGCTTCAATGTACTGTGGCCAGAAGCCAACTGATTGATGAGAGAGCTAAGAGAGATATGGAGGCCCGATGGGGCTGGTCTTTTCACCGAAAGGTCCTGATCTTCACCAGGTTGCCATTGATTCCCAGGAAAGGGGTAGAGGGTGACTCTACCGCCTCTGTAGCTAGCTGGTCAGCCATCTCATTGCCCGGGATGTCCTTATGACACCATTCAAAAGTGATCACCATATCCGGAGGGAAGTTTTTCAGGAGTCTATCTATCTCCCCAAAGAGCCATTGACTGGGTTTGGGGGCCTTGAGGTCCTTGGTCCTAAGGATTACGCCTTGGTTATCCACATAAATAATGATTTTGTGCAAGCTGTGCTTGCAAAGCTTGCCTGACCTACAGCGGCTAGAATCCCCGCCACTTCACCCTTGTGGTTGGAGATGACTGCCTGGGCACCCATAGCAATTGCACAGAATACATCTCTTGCCGGACAGATTACAGCCCCCGCACCTTCTCAGAGTAGGACCCATTTTTGGAAATTTCCAGCAGCCCTGGGTGAGTAGAATTTAAGAGCATGAGAGACTTAAGAGAATTGATGCCCTCCTCCTTTGATGATCCCTCAATGAGATATTCCATCTTCCTCATCAAAAAAATCAAACAACAAGCTGATGATTTCTGGGTTCATTTCCAGAGCAGTATCAACGTGTGTTGAGGCCAAGCCTACCTGGGCTACATCTGAAAATTGTTCTGCTAGTTAAAATGAGAGAGTGCACAACATTTTCAGCCTTGATAGTAGTGATCTTGCAATGAAAGAAAGAGAAACTACATGTTTTTATGACCCGGTTGAAAAATCCTGGGGGAGGCAATCAAGAATTGATGAATTTAGTTGATGTAGATCTAAGTACTTCTAACAAAAAACACTCCAGTCAGTCTATCCACTCTCTTGGCCAGAGACTTGACCTTCCCTTAGTTGGATTCAGTGGCCCAAACCACAGCCCCATATGTTAACCTAGGAAACAAAACAGTCTGGATCAACTTGACCTGGTCAGTTTCCCTAGTGCCCCATCTTGAATTTACAAAAATTCTTAGCTGTGTTGATGTTTTATTTGCTTTCTCCTCCAACAACTTGAAATAAGATTGAAAACAACATTTCTGGTCAAGCCATACTCCCAGTCACCTTACCTCTGACAACACGTTGAGTTGTTGTACAGCCCAAAGGGCAGACCACCCTCAGGGGGCCTTCCTTTGGTAAGCCAAAGAAACTGTGCCTAATTAGCTTGGTCAAAGATTGCTCCATGGGTTCTTCCCCATCTGAGTGATCCATCTCCCTCCCTAATCAGTATTTCCCTTGTCAACTGCTGAGGGGGTGAAGCCACTAAGTGTACAACATTTTCCACATAGCCAAGTGATACCATATCTGTAAGTGTTGAGATCAGTAATGAGTTTTCTCTATGTCAGCCTTAGAGCCATCACAACTGGCCAAAAGACTGCTTAAGTGACAATAAACCTCTAATAACTTCCAACATATTGTTGATAAAGAAATTCAGAGTAGAATCCTCATTAAAAATAAACATTATGTTATCTAATCAGTTTCTGCTCTAGACCCATTCTTCTGTGGTTTAAAACTATTTCACTCCAAGTTCTCAAGAATGTGCAGGCTTCAGCTCACCCAAACAATTCTTCCAAAATCTTCCAACTTTGGAAAAAACATTTCACTGTGACTAGTTCTGGGGAGGAACAGTCCCTCCTGGTTAGAATTGTTTCCTACTCAGCACAACTTTCCCACTAACCAGTGTCATTGTTCTTCTCTTGCAAGTCACCTCTTCCCTAAAAGAAACCCTTTGTTCTTCTCTCCATCATTCTAGTTATCTCAAGAGTCTTTGACTCTATTCTATTTGTACCTCCATCCCTCCTGGAATTCTTGGCCTCTTAAAAACATCAACAGCAATCATAAAAACATCTTTGGCTTATCTATGGCTTTCCCAAATAAAACACACATAGTTTTCTTCTTAAACAACCTTAGTCTATGACTTAAAACATAGAGCTGGTTTCAGTTATATTCTACACCAGTCCCTCTTGATACTTATCTAGAGGAGGCAAAGTGCAATACACTGCTATCTACACAGCCATCTCATCACATAAGAAAGTAAGACTGTTTAATCAAAAATTAATAAAAAAATAAAAAAACTTCTATACCGTTTTTCTTCTTATCACTATTTTCCCCCTTTTTCTTTCTTATTTCCCTCAATTTTTTATCATTTATATTCCACATAGAAATTCAATTGAGTGCATACCCCAATTTTTCTTGTGTTCTGTTACCACTTTAGAGGTACAGGCTCACATTCTAAATGATGTTTAAGTACTTACAGACAGTGGGGAGCTGTCAGCTTGCTACTAGTTCAGAGACAACCTGACTAGAACAATAAATAAAGTAATAATTAATTAATAAAAAAATACATATGAAAGAGACATTACTATATAAGTAATAATGTAACATAAATTATAATAAACATAAGAAAAAGATAAAATTTTAAAATAGAAACATTATTAAGTAGTAATAATGCTAGAAACAAATATAATAAATAAATTAATAATAAAATAAATAATAACTCATTAACCTTTGAGATAAGTGAGAATATTCTTTCATATTATGAAAGAAAAAGTAAAATAACCTAGAGTACCTCAGCCAAAGTACCCTAGAAAACTTACTCCTTCTAATAATAAAATTAACTTAAAGAATACTCCTACTAAGCGCTAAAATACTTACTAGGTATAAACATATGTAATATGAGAGTATTCTAATAAGTAGAAGTCCTCAAAATACGGGATAATTACTTAAATAAACTATGTAATTATCCTTTAAACACATAAATAAAATATTAAATAACATTTGACATAAATATCACGCTGTTTTATAGTCTTTGTATTATTATTAACTTATACAAATACATACAGTATAAGTTAAATAATATAACAACACATGAAAGACACGAAAAAGGGGATAAAGGAAACATAAGAATAGCTCAAATAAGTCTAAAAGAACTTGTACAATTAAACTAAATGACAAGCTTATTTAATCACGGGAAAATAATAAATGTTGACACTTTTCCCATGATGTTTGCTTGTCAAATAATTGAATGGAGAGCTGTAAAAGCGCCCTCCATGCAAGTATGACAAGAACTCTCATGGTACAGAACCTTACATATGAAATAACCAAATTAAACAGGAATAAGATTCTGTACTATAATTTGATTATTTCTTTTTTATTCTATTGATCAAGTGATCAATACATGTTGTACATCAAACTAAGAGCTCTTGAAGCGCCCTCAGATGATGTCTACAGATGATTGACAGACTGTATCAATTATTGACAGCCTGTACATGTAATAATTTGATAAATTACATCATTTATTTCTACTAAGGATAACTCCTTCCTTGTAGTATTCCCATAGCCAAAATACCACTTGGTGTTTCGCCATCAGGGCTCCAGAAAGGCATTTAAGAGGCCCTTTCTTCCCCCTGTATTTTTATTCCCCAGCTTTATCATATTTACACCCAGCATTCCACCAGTCCAGCATACTAGTGTCCTGCCCAGTAAATCAGTCTTTAAGACTTCAAAGCCTCTTGTCCTCAACCCCAACTCTGTCCAGCCTTCCAGCCCACCTTTCCAACCGCTTCCAGCTGCTCAGTTTACCATAAGAAAGACCCCCACCTCCTTCCCTCAAAGCCTACTACAGTAAGTCTTTTTCTACTAGGAGTTGTGGCCCTTTCTTAGCCACTATTTCACTGGGACTAAACACCCCTGCTTGCAGGCCCCAGTTTTAAAGGTTCAGTTCTCTGCTTTTGCACGAACACCTTTGGAGGGAACTAAACACCCCAGCTTGCTGGCCCCTCCATAAATCTTTGATCTTTTAAATATTAATATAAAAGATCAAAAACCCCTTTTTTGCCCATATTTTTGCCTTGCACCTTGTGTAGCTAGAAGGATATCAGTCCTTGGCATCACAGAGCGTGACAGGAGCCCTGTGGGAGACTGATGTGAATTTCAAAAGCCTTGGATGTGTGATTTCTTAATATTATTGTTGTGGACCTTCTCCTGAGAAAATCTGCAATGATCAGTGTTAGGCATGTGGGGAATTTTCAATATGAAGAGATAATGGATCAATGTTTCTGGGTGGACCAAGGGGTTGGTGTTTATTATTGAATAGTCATGTGCTTTATGAGTTGCTCTCAACTTTCCCATCTTCAGTGAAATTTCTCACAAATCATCCATCCTTCTCTGCAGCCATATCAAGAGGTAACAAATAAAAACCACTGAGGGTAGTCCATTGATGAAGGTTAAAAGAAAATCAAGCCACTTCTTTTGTTCCTCAGAATCAACAAGACTCTTGGCTACTTTTCTCAATCAAGACTCACACTTCTTGATCAGATTTCCAAGACCTGCTGACACTATTAAATCATCAACTAGATATATCATAATCATCCAACTTTCTTATCCTCTTATCTGAATCTTGTAAATCTACTTGATGTTTCTTTCTTTCTGTTTCTCTGATTTCCTATCTTTCTCTCCTGTTTTTTAAGTGAAAAATCTCTGATCTTTTTTCCCCTCTGTTTTTTTTAGTTCTCTATTCTCTCATATTTCATATTAACTTCTGCCTCTCAAGTCCCTCACTGTTTCTACATCTCTTGCCAACATCAGCAGGACACCTCACTTTATTGTCTTCTCTTTATTTCTTTATCTTATCTTATCTTGTCTTTTCTCAATTCTTTGAATCCCATTCCTTCTTTCCCTTTAGTCTGGTTTCAGCTATGGCCACAGGCCTCCTGCCAGAAGTCTCTTCCCACGCTGTGATCTGGCAGGCCAAGAAGAGTTCAAAGAGTTTGTTGATTGAGCTGAGGAGAATGATTTTGTCAGCCTATGTGATGCCAAGGAAGATTCCTTCTAGCTACACTTGGTTCAAGGTATATGAAAAAGAGTAAAATGACTCTGGGATGAATGGTAAAAAATTAACTCCAAAGTAATATATGTCATTAATGTGTAACAATTAAGAGAAAAAGATGATAATTATATTAAACAAATTTAATATAATTAAACCCAGAGGGGCATGATAAATCAGGGGTACTTTAATCCCTCTAAGGTAGCTTGCATGTAAATGCAGAGGATTTCATAACTTGGAAAACTGGGGCCTGTTTGAACAGGGGTGATTTATGATTTAAATCCCAGTGGAAAGGAATGGGGGAATATGTTCAAGAAAAAGGGTTATTACTTACTACTAATAATCCTAGGGGTGTTTGAGGATATTCAGGGTAAAAACAGGACAGTTTCTGGTGCTTTGAAGGTTTTGTTGTCAGACATTGAGACAATAAGCCCACATGTCTACAAAATAATACAAGTCACACTACGGAAATTTACCTGACGTTGCGGGCCGCAGCGTCACCTGGGGTTTCACATGAATTTCAGAGGTCGCGCGACCAAATCAAAGTTGAACATGCAACGTCATCAACCCCCTTGCAGCAACACTAGCCCCTTGCAGCAACAGGTGATTTTCAACATACACATACCAAACCACCACAACCTGGATCAACCACCACCACCGTCGCCACCAGGAACGAGATCAACCACCACCGCCGCCGCCGCCAACTTGAACAAAGCCACAGACTGAAAGCACAAGTTGAGTTTGTATTCCTTGCTTGCTTTGAAACATACTGATGTGTACTCTCAGCATTCTTATTCCAGAACATTGACCCACCACCCTCTTTCCTCCATCGCTCTCACCATCCAACTTGCATTCCCAATGTTTTCCATGGATCTCTGTGAATGCTCTATCTGCACAGTTTTCCAATTCACCGACGCAAATGGCCAACGACGACCTGGGCGGTACTTATCTTCCCAAAATGCTGCCAAGCATTGACTGGATGAATATCATCGATTAAATACAGTTTCTGCAATCCGCTCACAGTCAGACTCCTCCATTGCATCAAGCTCACCCCTCTCGGAGGGGCGTTGATAAACGCACGCCAAGCGCGCACGCCAACGCCAACCCGCACGCCAATTTTTTTTGGCGTGCGGGGCCTACACGCCATTTTTTTTTGGCGTGTAGGGTCTACACGCCAAAATAAATTGGCGTGTGAGACCTGCACGCCAAAAATGGCGTGTGGTTCCCACACGCCATTTTTTTTTGGCGTGTGGGCCCCGCACGCCAAATAAAATTGGCGTGTGGGCCCCGCACGCCAATTGTTTGGCGTGCGCTCTCACACGCCAAACAATTGGCGTGTGGGAGCGCACGCCAAACAATTGGCGTGTGGGGCCCACACGCCAATTGTTTGGCGTGCGGGTCCCCCCTCGCTCACATAATCGAGTGGGAGGGACCACTCGATTACGTGAGCGAGGCCGGCTGACGAGGTTATACAACCTCGTCAGCCGGGAGGACTTCCTCCCGGCCGGCGAGGCTATACAACCTCGTCAGCCAGGAGGAAGTCCTCCTGGCTGACGAGGTTGTATAACCTCGTCAGCCGGGAGGACTTCCTCCCGGCCGGCGAGGTTATACAACCTCGTCAGCCAGGAGGAAGTCCTCCTGGCCGACGAGGTTGTATAGCCTCGTCGGCCGGGAGGACTTCCTCTCGGCTGACGAGGTTATACAACCTCGTCAGCCAGGAGGACTTCCTCCTGGCCGACGAGGTTGTATAGCCTCGCCGGCCGGGAGGACTTCCTCCTGGCCGACGAGGTTGTATAACCTCGTCGGCCAGGAGGAAGTCCTCCCGGCCGACGAGGCTATACAACCTCGTCGGCCAGGAGGAAGTCCTCCCGGCCGACGAGGCTATAGAACCTCGTTGGCCAGGAGGACTTCCTCCTGGCTGACGAGGTTGTATAACCTCGTCAGCCAGGAGGACTTCCTCCTGGCTGACGAGGTTGTATAGCCTCGCCGGCCGGGAGGACTTCCTCCTGGCCGACGAGGTTGCATAACCTCGTCGGCCAGGAGGAAGTCCTCCCGGCCGACGAGGCTATACAACCTCGTCGGCCAGGAGGAAGTCCTCCCGGCCGACGAGGCTATACAACCTCGTCGGCCAGGAGGAAGTCCTCCCAGCCAACGAGGTTATACAACCTCGTCGGCCAGGAGGACTTCCTCCTGGCTGACGAGGTTGTATAGCCGCGTCAGCCGGGAGGAAGTCCTCCCGGCTGACGAGGCTATACAGCCTCGTGCCGGGAGGAAGTCCTCCCGGCTGACGAGGTTGTATAACCTCGTCAGCCGGCCTCGCTCACGTAATTGAGTGGTCCCTCCCACTCGATTATGTGAGCGAGGGGGGACCCGCACGCCAAACAATTGGCGTGCGGGGCCCACACGCCAATTTTATTTGGCGTGCGGGGCCCACACGCCAAAAAAAAATGGCGTGTGGGAACCACACGCCATTTTTGGCGTGCGGGTCTCACACGCCCTTTTTTTTTGGCGTGTAGACCCTACACGCCAAAAAAAAATGGCGTGTAGGCCCCGCACGCCAAAAAAAATTGGCGTGCGGGTTGGCGTTGGCGTGCGCCGTTGGCGTGCGTTTATCAACGCCCCTCTCGGAGCCAGAGAGTGAATTTTCTTCCCTCTTTGTGGAACAGAATCCATTATCTCGTGAGCCTCATTTTTTTCACCTCTTAGAAGCTTTACTCATCTACTTAATGTTTTCATTGTAGTCTTCATAATCCTTTTTGTATCATGGCTCCATCTTTTCTGTAATGTTAGCCGAGAGAATTGCAATACTGCAATCCAGGTTATCATCAACATTCTCAGCGCAGCCGCGAAGCACCCTCATTTAATTCAAGACATCAAGGCAATTCCGCACGATCCATGAACGATTATTGCAAAGGCCCACCTTGATGTTGAACTTGCGACTAAACTCTGCTGTCAAATATGTTTTCGGCTATATGAACTTGGTCCGACTGCTCACTGGCGGTGTAACTACAAGCAATTTAGCAACTTGGATCCCTGTGATGAAGAATTATACCTCCAAAAGAAGATTTACCAAGGCCATAAAGACGTTGGCAATCTTGCGCATTGTCCCAGACTACTTGATGCTCCTGTTGCTGTTGTTGGAATATCTCGATGTGTTTTTCTTTCTCAAGCGATCCTAACGTGGCTAACGTGGCTGCTGTCCAAGCCAGAGACCAAGACTGAAATGGAAGCCTGGATTCAAACCAATCAAGACTTGAACAATCAAGGTTACCTTTCCAATATCCAGCATGGCCATAATTTCAAGAATACCCAATGGAAAAAAGGGCCAAACATCCTCAGGCTTGGGATTTCGTTATTTGTTTACTGGTTCAATCCTCGTGGGAATAAGCTCAGTGGCAAGACAGAATCAACCGGTGTTCTTGCAGCTTCATGTCTTAATCTCCCACCAACTATTCGGAACAAGCTGTCGCACATGTGCATTGCCGGAATCACCCCGGGGCCTTACTCCCCTGATCCCCAGACATTCAACCATCTCCTTAGCCCACTCGTTGACGAACTTATTAACTTAGACACCGGTATCCTCATCCCAACCCATCAATACCCAGCTGGTTGGTTGGTTCAAGTGAAAATCTTGTGTGTCTATGGTGATGTACTTGCCACCAAGAAAGTCGTTGGTTATGCCTCATTCTGTCACGCCAAACAACCCGAGATCCACTTACTAAAACTATCTAAAAGGCGCGAAAAAGAAGAAACCATTTCCTCCGCTTGCAACTCAAAAAGCGCTCGATCAAAAGGTAAACAAGATGACATCCTGAAAGCTACGGGCGTCCGATGGTCGGAACTAAATTGACTGTGTTATTGGGACCCCAGCCGGCATGTTGTGTTAGGAGTGATGCACAACTGGCTGGAAGGCATATTACAAGGCCACTTTTGCTATCGATGGAAATTTGGATGGGTCCCGCCAGGCCAAGCAAAGAAGAAACATCAGAACAGCTTGAGACAAAGGACAGGTCCCAATAAGCGTGCTCGGACAACAACCAAATTGATTGAGATAGCCATGGATATTGACAATGACAAGATTGCTTATCAAACCGATGACAATGAAGACATCTTACTGAATGGCGGATTTGGTGGTAGTTTCTTTACCAAAGATGACGTCGAACGATTTTGTGCTGTTATGAAGCACATTGTACTGCCGCCCGGGGTTCCGCATTTACCTTTGAATCTTGGAGAGGCAAGCCACGGAAAACTGAGTGCATCTCAATGGCTTGCACTGTTTCTGTATATTATACCGTTGGTGATTTGTGAACTCTACATTGATGATGTAGGTGCAATCACCCTTGGCTCAAATTGGTACAAATTCTTGGCGAACACTGCTCAACTGGTTCAATGTACGCATGTGGTTTTTGCACGAAAATTCAAGCAAAGCGATCTCAAACGATTTGAGATGCATTACAAGAAATACACGGATTTGGCTGTGGATCTATTCAAAGGGATCAAAGTCCAGCCAAATCATCACTTTTCACTACACATCCCCCATCAGATGTCCAATTGGGGCCCACTGGCCAGTGTAGCAGAGTTCCCAGGGGAGCGCCTGATTGGGTTCTTGCAAAAAATTAATACTAACAACAAGATTGGTGAGTTGTATTGATTTGTCCAATTTGTTCCATTACTGATGCAATGGTCTTACAGATGAGATGCACAAAAGCATGATAACCCGTGGATGTCAAATGCAACGCATGATGGCCAACTTGGCATACAATACAATGATCAACACGTGGGGCAATGACAAGCCGAAAAGCATGCAGAACAAAAAATGCATACAACTATCACAATCACGGTATACGCTGCTTTTCAACCTGGTGGCAAGCGAAGATCAGTCAGTGGTCAATTCGACCACCTTCCCAGTGCCAAGGCATGGTTGGGTTTTGTCCTTGGATGTGCTTCCCATTCAATCAATTGACTGTGGTGGATTACAGGTGGGTTCAATGAGGCCACATAATTGTATTGTGGCTAAGGTGGGGGGGAAAATGAGGTATGGGCTTGTCCGGCAGTGCTACAGCTACTGTAACGGCTTGGGCAATGAGGTCAAATTTTTATTGATCTCGTCAATCACCAACATGTATCCAAAGCGAATGGATGCATGTGCAACTCGTGGTTTCCAATACTTTCTCTTCCTCTTCAGCATGGTTGTGGGCCGGGTTGAAGACAGCGAAGAGGTAATAATGCCCTCTCAAGTGGTCTCTCTGGCGGCGCACCGGATGCTAGATGACAAAATGCTAGGCATTCTGTCAAATAATGATCCTAACCCAACTCGCTGAAATCTCTGATATGCATTATGATAGCATATGCATGCGTGTCGACTACTCTTTTCAACTTGCTCGAAGTTCAAGTTGGAGGAAGAACCAGACTCGAGAAGCCGTTCAACGATCAACCCAAAGCATCCAAGACCCTTAATCCACCGTCAAGCATCCATCTGCCAAATCTCATCCAAACTCAGAACTTGTTGAAGATCAGTAAAGATTCAGGAGGAGCTAGTTATATTCCAAGTGGAGGTAGCTAGTATTTTCACTCTTTTTAATTGTCAATTGTTTGTGTTATTGACCTACTATTTCTTATTATAAAATATTCTACTTAGGCTTGTGAATATTTCATTATCTCCTATTTTACATCTTTACTTTCATCTTCATCAAGTCTCAGCTAGGATCAGATTATAAGAAGGTATCACTCTTTATTGATTTTACTCATTAGAATTTTTTCCTTGACTTCATGATTACTCACTTGTTTTTGTTTTCTTTAAGTCATTTACTACTATTAGTTTTTATTATTTCTGCTGCAATAAAGTGAACCTTTACCAATTATTACATGGTAGCAAGAGGCAACACTTGGCGAAATAATAAAAACTAAAGTTAGAAATAGACAGCATTTAGGATTACGACAACATGGGGAATTCATCTGATAGCTCTGACAATGGTCGAACGTCTCGACGCCGTTTTGACAAATTGAATCGACACAACTGGTCCCAATGGAAGAAACGATTCTGTACCATCATAACGGCGAAAGGATATGAAGAACTCATGAACAAAGCCTGGGTCAATGCTAATAAAACGAAACCAGAATTTCAACAAATGTCAGCCTGGGCAATTGATAAGCTGTATGCGGCAGTAAAAAGCAAATTACATCCAGTTATCGCATCAACTCCTGGAGAAAAAATTTACGATGCTATGGAAGCGTTGGCCACAGCATGCGGCGAAAAATCGATCATTCAGCTATGCAACAAGCTATTCATGTTGATCAATCTGACGTACTCACCAGGATCATCGTTGGCCGAACATGTTACTGAATTTAGAAAACTTTATACGGCCCTTGAAATGTTGATCCAATCAAACCCTGATTTTCTAAAAATAACAACTGGAATGGCGGCGGCTTTATTGCTACAAAGCCTTGATCAAGACGAATTGCTGTTGTCTCTCACCCAGAGTCTATATGATCTGGAGCCACTAACTTTCACCAAAGTTCATGATCGGCTACTCATCGAAGAAACTCGACAAGGAGCTCCTCAATCAGAAGCAGCATATTTTGCTAATTCGAATAGACGTACTGGTAAACAGCGATATGATCGATCGCAGACTGGTCCAACTCAAGGCTCTAGCTCAAGTCAAGGAAACTATTGAGGTGGTACTGTATCTCGTGGAAATTTCAGAGGCGTTGCCCCTACTCGTCCAGCACCTAATCAAAATGAGGAGGACGATTTTTCTAGAAGATTTAAAGCTCAAATGAAGATATACATGTCTGGTCAGGTGTGAGCCTGGGTCTCTAAAGTGACAACAGGACACAAGGTTTGGGGGGGCACTACTGGTTGTATTTCAAGGATATGGGATACAACTAGTAGAGGAAAAGAGAAGAGGAAAGGGGAAGGGAATTTATTGATCTTTTATTGTTTGTTTAGAGTGCTCTTAAGATCAATGAGCTCAACCTGGAAAAGTTGGCTAAGCTGTGCCAGAGTCTTTAGAAGTGCAACAGCCTCCTCACACACTAAGGAAACAGTGGAGGGACAACAGAATTAGTAAACTAATCTGCCCTGATTTTTAGACTTGTAGTCAAGGTTCTAAAAGGGTAACCTGCTGATGAATTGATCTGATCTCTTGATTGATGGAGGAAGGAAAAGGGAAGAGGGGAAGGATGAGGGAAGACAGAGAAGGACTACTGTCAGAGAAACAAGGTTCAAAAAGGGGCCTGACTGACAATACTTGAAGTACTGGGTGAAAGAGGCCTTTTGTTGGTTAGAGTGGTGAGCTGTAACTTGCTGAATCCTTGGATGTCTGAGTTGGTGGTTCTGGGTGTCTTGAGGTTGTGTATCCTGCCTGAAACGGGGGATACACCAACTTCAAAAATTTTCAAGTTTTGCTTATGTAATCTAACATGTAGATGTGGTTGGCTGGCCTTGTTTCACTTGCCCAGCCAGCTGTAGCGTAGAATTATTTATTTAATTACTCCATGAAGGAGTTGAGCAATTACAAAGTGTTCAGTGAACACTAAGGTTGAAATTTGATGAAGAATCAGAATCTGAAGTCAAAACAAAATTAAAATCTGATGTTAAAAAGATATGAGACAGTTTTGACTTAAAGAAGAAGATAAGACAGACTTTAGGTCAGCTGTGCTGGCTCTAAGGCTGACATCAGGCCAACATGATGGACGATGAGGAGGAGGAAATTGCTGATGTGATTCAAGAAGAAGAAATTATCGATGAATCGCACGTGGATGCAACTGGATTTATGATTGATGATGTGATTATGGCTAGTGGTGTTCCAAAGGCCCCGGATAATACGACTTTAATATTCGACTCAGGGGCGTCACGGTCAACGTTTTGTGACTTCAAGCTTCTGGTGGACCCAGAACCGATAACCAAGCTCATCAATACTTATTCAGGCTCAATCCGGATCACTCACACTGGAAAATTCAATATCGGTGGGACTCTAATCTACCCTGTCTTCTATGCCCCAAATGGGCCTCGAAATCTCATCTCAGCGTTGCAGCTAGAAGATCACGGCCTGCAAGTGGTTTTTAAAAATCGATTGATCCTAATTCAATCTGGTCAGAAGATTGTATTCTGTTTCCCACGAGTAGGGAATTTGTATCAAGCCGCAGCCTCAAAAATCCGGTCAATAAGTTATGCGATGAACGTTTCGGAACCTTCACCGGATTTCGACTACCACGTATTACTCGGACATCCATCCAATGAATATTTAAAGCGATTCCTCCAGCTTTACGGTATCAATCCCACTGCAAAAAACCAGTTGGCTAAACACTGTGAGATATGTAAACAATGCAAGCTCAAGCAATCACCACATGCAAACCCTCTACCAACTACTGATCGACCCTTCAAAACACTTCACATCGATGTGCTACAAATCTCACCGCAAAGCAAATCATCGATGAAATACGTTTTGGTAATCATAGACGATTTCTCAAGGTTTAATCAAATCTATCTTCTGCGACATAAGTCCGACTCTGCCGAAAAAATCATGTCTTACGTAAACGAAGTAATGAATAAAACGGGTAAGTGTCCTGTGATCATTCATACAGATCGTGGAGGAGAATTCAGCTCAACTGTATTCTTGTCCTATCTTGAAAAACTAGGCATAAGGATTGAGGCAGGCCCCGCTAATAGCCCACAGACGAATGGATTGGCTGAACGTTTCAACCAAACGCTACTTTTAAAAATTAGATGTCTCCTAGCACAATCCTTGGTGCCTGTAAATTTTTGGGACGAGGCTGCAAGGTATGCTTCGACACTCATCAACATCCTTCCAACACGATCCCTTGACTGGTCATCTCCGGTTAGTGTACTGGCCGAATTGAACATGTGTATTGAACCGGTACGGGATTTTAACAAATTGATCCCTTTTGGACTCAAGGTTTCTGTATCCCACAAACCTCTGTCAAAGGTATTGGTCCCCTCAAAACCCCTCATTTGCCTTGGTTATGAAGAACACTCCGATGCACTACGTTTCTTTGACCCCGATAGGCGACACATAGTCATCAGTCGTGACTACACTCCGTTAACGCTGGCTTTTGCGTACAATAGCAAACGGGCTGTTCTCAAGCCCCCTGAAACACTCCCTCTAGCTGTACCTCCCTACAAATCGTCGAGCAAAGACGTCGTGTCTATAAATAATCCCGTCCCAATCATTCGTTCTTCCTCCAAAGATTGTTTTTCTCCGCCAATGTCTCCACCCCCCGAATCAACAGTGCCTACAAAACATCATGCTTATGTTCCTGGTACGCTCCGACCTCCGAAGGAGATATCCAGCAGTATTGATGTAGAAAATATAGTCAATACATCGCGACGTTCTGGATCAAGCAAAAGGAATTTCACTATCTCTCCTGTCATCTCAAACCCTCACGAATCGCTCCTTCTCACTCAGTTTGATGAACCGGACTTTATTTTCCTCACTGAATCGGTGACGCTCAAGGAAGCAATGAACAACGTAGATGAAGTGTCCGGGTGGCAGGACGCAATGGATAAAGAGTTCAATTCGCTTACGGCTAAGAACACCGGTACCCTGGTTCCTCCTCCGGCTGATGACAAGGTAATAGGCGGCATGTGGTTGTTGGGGCAAAAAAAGAACGAATTTGGTGATCTGCTACGTTACAAGGCTAGATGGGTGTGCTTTGGAAACCATCAAGTTCACATGGTCCACTACTTCGACACATATGCCTCTGTGGCACGGAACGAGTCGTTCAAGCTATTGCTCACCGTGGCGGTGAACCATTGTTGGCATGTATTCCAATTTGATGTTGAAACTGCCTTTCTGTATGGGGAGATTGACGCTCCGATCTGGGCATTGATAAACGCACTCCAACGCCAGCCCGCACGCCAATTTTTTTGGCGTGCGGGGCCTACACGCCAATTTTTTTTGGCGTGTAGGGTCTAAACGCCAAAATAAATTGGCGTGTAGGCCCCACACGCCAAAAATGGCGTGCAGTTCCCACACGCCATTTTTTTTTGGCGTGTGGGCCCCGCACGCCAAAGAAAATTGGCGTGTGGGACCCGCACGCCAATTGTTTGGCGTGCGGGTCTCACACGCTCACGTAATCGAATGGCCCCTCCCATTCGATTACGTGAGCGGGGGGATGGATATGTATATCCCCATACACATAATACATGTATGTATTATGTGTATGGGATACACACATCCCCCGCTCACGTAATTGCATGGGAGGGGCCATTTGATTACGTGAGCGAGCCCGAGTCTGTTTCCGGACTGGGGCTCGCTTATGGTCCCGGTTTTTTCAACCAGAACCACAACAAACACCGCCCACTGCTCTCCAATTCGATCAACAAAAGCGGTGAGTCTGAAAATCCAAAAAAAAAAAAAAAAAATCAAAAAAAATCAAAAACGAAAAAAAATCAAAAAATGAGAAATAAAAAATGAGGAAAAAACCCCAAAAAAACCAAAAAAAAGGGTTTTTTTGGGGTTTAATTTTGTGGAAAAGCCCACAGGCCCAGGGCTCCAAGACCCAACTGGCCCAAAGACAGGGCCCAATGGCCGTAAGAAGGGGCCCGCCTCTGCCCATCATTTCCCGTGGGCCCACAGGCCCACTTTGATGCTCCAAAGGGGCAATAAAACATTCAATCAAAGGGGCCATTCAAACCCCCCAGGCAGCTCAAAGGACCCCGTATAAGCCCCCAACGCACACCATCCCCCCCAAAAGTGGCCCAATGGGCCCATCTCAAACACATCTCTTCCTATTTCTATTTTTTTCACTGTAAATATAGTAACACGTGCTGAAAAACTCTCCCATTCAAATCCAAACAGATTCCGCACAATTCACCAAATCACCAGCAAACGATGTCTCACACTGGTCATTACAACTCCTCAAGCAATCAGCCTCCACGCCCATACAGATTCTATGAGGTTGACCCCAACCATCACCCTCACGCCCCACTTGGCAACATGTATCAAAATCAAACCTCTGCGTATGGAAATTCACACGTGCTTGGCCAACCTGCAGCTCCAATCAATCAATCAGGCCACCTAGCAACTAACTATGGCTACCCAAGCAACCAATATGGCCAAGCCCCCCAGCCCCTTAATGTCCCCTCAGCCCACCCAGCCACCTACAGCTTCAAAGACAACAACTACAGACTGGCAATCCAGCAAAACCCTGTCCCCCCAGCCCACCCAGTAGTGCAGCCTGTGTTCCGCCCATATGAGGTACAATTGCCTCAATTCACCCACTATCACAATTGACCTCCAGCCTCTACCTATCAGCTTGATCCAGCCCAACCATCCTATCTGGCTCAGCCAGCCCTCTACGCACCACCTCATATAACTCAAGCCCCACCATCCCATCCATTTCCGCAATCCCATCAAGCACCACAAATCTCAAACTACTGGCAGCCGGGACCCCAACCATTGTCCCACCCGGCCAACCCATTCACTCTTGGACCCACTCACTTCCAAGGCCTGCCAACCTCTCACAATTTCCCCGTTGGCCAACCATCAGTTCCCGCTCCGCCGCAGACAAATCAAGTCCCTTCCATACCTGTCATGCAAGATATGCAGCCATCTCTGGGGGAAATAACCTCCTCTGCGCCATTTAGCCCTCAAATTTGGCCACCTGCACAACCAAGTCCTCAACAGTTTCCCCCAGCAACGTTCAGCCCTCAAGTCCTTCAAACTGTGGCTGAAGGTGAGTTTTCAAATACTTCTCCACTTTGTTTTCATATTACCAAGAACTAATGTTTACCTACTCAATTCCCCAGTCAAATACCCAAGGATCACAGCTACATCTCCTGGCGGGTATCAACCTGCACCACCCAGCCCTCAACTGTTTCCCCAAGCAAATGTCAGCCCTCAAGTCCCTCAAACTGTGGCTGAAGGTGAGTCTTCAAATACTTCTCCACTTTTTTTTCATCTTACCAAGAACTAATGTTTACCTGCACAATCTCCCAGTAAAATACCCAAGCGTCACGGCTACATCTCCCGGCGGGTATCACCCTGCACCACCCAGCCCTCAACTGTTTCCCCAAGCAAATTTCAGCCCTCAAGTCCCTCAAACTGTGGCTGAAGGTGAGTCTTCAAATATTTCTCCACCTTGTTTTCATCTTACCAAGACCTAATGTTTACCTAGTCAATCTTCCAGTATACCCGCTCAATCCTTTAGGACGTTCACCGCTGGCCCCCGCAATGTTACCCGCCGCCAATCAGCCGCATAAAGTGTTGATGAAATCTGAAGATGTACAATCTTATGATTATTCAGTTGGCAGTAAGTTCTTCTAGTTTCTTAATTCGCCCACTTGAGGCAGACTAGCTGAACTGCTTGTGTTTCCAGATGCAATGGATGCACCACCCAAATTCCTTTTCACATGTGTCACTGATCTCAAACACTTTGTCACCACATGGGCCCACAAGCATGGTTACACTCTGAAAGTTTGTGCTTCCAAGCGGGACAAGAACATCTACTTTGCATGCACAGTTGCCGGGGAAGACCAAACCTCAGTTGATGCTATCCGGTTTTGAGAGTCTAGGAATAAGCGACTGGGGTGCTGCTTCAAAATATCCGGCCACAAACCGGCTTCAGTAAAACTCAAGGATGCACCATGGGAACTCCGATGCCAAAAGACAATTGAGCACAATCATGGTCCAATCAATCTGGAACATGTAGTCATCCACAAGAAGCTCTCTGTCGAAGGCCAAACTGAGGTTGCTTGCTTATCGTCTCTTGGAATGCAACCCCAGGCAATTGCTAGACTCCTTACTAGCAGTGAGGGAAGGTTTTTAACCAACAGGACAATATACAACACAAATCAGGCACTGAGGGCAGAGAAGAGGGCTGGCAACACCCCAACCGAGTATCTCCTACGTTGCCTCAACAAATCCAATTGGACACACGAGGACGTTTACGACACAGACGGCAAGCTCCTTTGCTTGTGGTTTGCGCACCCAGGATTGTTGCTTCTTGCTTGCAGGTTCCACCATGTGGTCAACATTGACTGCACTTACAAGACGAACCTGAACAACTACCCCCTGCTGCATGTGGTTGGCCAAACTGCAACCAATCACAGTTTTTCGATTGGTTTTTGTTTGATGCGAAACGAGAAGAATGAGGCCTACTCATGGGCTCTTGATAAGTTGAAGTGGGTGGTATATTTGACTAATCACCTATTCTCATCATAAACTGACTGTACTCCGGTGCCTGTGTGATACCCATAGATCTATATGGGACGCTGACCACGCGCCAGAGGTCTTTGTGACAGACAGGGAATCGGCACTGCGTAATGCTATCTCAAAGCACTTTCCGAATGCAACCGCGAACTTGTGCATGTGGCACATCGATTGGAACATTGTGACAAACTGCAAGCAAGCCTTTGCTGGCGATGGCAAAGAATGGGCCAAATTCATGAGGCTCTGGCATGAGGTCGCACATGCCCCCAATGAGGACACCTGCAACTCAAAGTGGGCTCAACTGACACGGTACCTAGTCACTCAAACTAACGTCTACAAATACCTGTACAAGAACGTCTGGAGCGAGCGACAGAAGTTCATGAATGCGTGGGCCGGAATGACACCCCATCTAGGAAATCTGACTTCGTCAAGATGTGAATCTGCCCACAGCTGGCTGAAAACCTATGTGACGTCGGCTAGGTGCAACTTTGCAACACTTTTCATTACAATTGCTGCAGCAGTGGACCGACAACTTGACACAGCCCACAAGAACCTGGCACACGAGTTACAGAAGGGATTAACCGGACTACCAAATGCCTTCAAGTCCCTCAGCTGCAAAATCTCCTGTCATGCGCTCAAGTTGACCTTGTCTCAGTACAACAAGTTCATCAAGATGAAGAAATCCAAGCCTGGGGATCCCAGCCTTCAATGCAAAGGTAATTTCCAGGCTGGCTTGGGCATTCTGTGTTCGCACACTATTGAATGTTTGGTCCAGGGGAAGGGAGATGTGGAGCCTTCTGATTTCCATGTCCAGTGGCATCTGGCCTATAACCCTGACGGTCCAGTGAGTCCTTATGACTTGTTCATGTCCCTCCTAGCTAATCTTCATCTATGTTCATTGCAGGCTCTTGATGAACCACTGTACGAATTTGACAACAATTTTGAGGATTTCAAGCAGGAGATCTTGGCGTCCCACCACCCCTCGGCGTTAGAAGCAACAATGAAAAAATTACGAAGGGTCCATGCAAACACACACGTGGTTCCTCTTGCAGAGCCTGATCCTATCCGAGTGAAACACAAACTGGAAAGGCCGTGGAAGAAGAGAAAGGGTAGTGGGCGAGTTCAAAAGCGCGATGACACCCATGCAGAAATTGTGGAAGCGCAAATCCAAAAGGCGCAGGCAAGGAAAGCAAGACAGAAGGCCGGTGTATCAACAGGAAAAGGGGGTAAGCGACAGTCCAAGCGCGCGCAGGCTCCATTGGACACCTCAGCTTCTTCCTCTGGGGACCTGGATGAGCTACCCAGTGTGGAGACACTCATGCGTAAGCAACTTTATTGCATGTCTTTTTAAGAGGCTGATAACTGATGGACTTACTAAGCAGTCAAGAGAAATCACCCCCCACGAATTGGCAGCCTCACTATTGGGAAACGGAATCGGGGGTCTTCCAGTTCAGGAACATCACAGCGCAAGGAAACGTGGCAGCCCAAGTATGGTAGTATGGATGGTGTAACAGATGAAGATTCTGATTCTGCAGATGCAGTTTCAGATGAAGATTCTGATGCCCCAGATGGGGAATCAGATGAAGAATCTGATGCCCCACATGGGGCATCAGAAGAAGAATCTGATGCCACAGATGGGGAATCAGTTGCAGAATCTGACGCACAAGGTGGGCAATCAGATGAAGAAACTGATCCCCCAGTGGATTCCTCCTCATCTATTGAGATGCAGGTTGAGGAACAGCTGCTGTCACCTCCAGAAGCCTCAAGAAAAGCCTCAAGCTCTCATGATGAGTGGCAGGGTGAGGCCAGGCTACATTCACCCCCCACACCCAAGGTAAGTACTATAACTTTGACATTAGATTATCAGGGTCTGATTCCATTGTATGTTTCATAGGACCGGCATGTAGATGCTGAGGTTGCACCCAAGGCTGGCCGAACAAGACAGGGGAATACCAACCCTGATGTTGCAGTGAGTGACTCAAGCTTGACACGGAAAAGGAGGAATGCACTGACTCTAACTGATAACCGACTTCTCATCATTCTTGTCAGGCGGAGCTTCCACCATGGATCTTAAAATACCTGCATTCCACTTATAACCCTGCAGGTGATGGGAACTGTGGTTATGCATGTGTGGCACATGCATTGGCAGCAGATAGACCAGAGGGTCCCTACGCTAAGGCCAATGGGTGGTACCAAGTGCGAAAGGATGTGTTAGAAGAGATGGAAAAGAACAAGGCACATTGGACAAGATACCTTGGGGGGCCTTCAGAATTCGACCGCGCTTACGGACGTGTTCAGGTGACTGACCCACATGGATCAGTCCCCATGAACAAATGGATGAGCAAGTTGGATGTGGGACCGATTCTGGCCAATGCGTATAACCGGCCATTTGTCTTCCTCAGCAGAACGGGCGGGAGCACCACATATATTCCCGCCACTGTTCCCCCGGACCCTAAACCGCTGCCAGCCCTCTTCTTATCATTTTTCAATGATAATCATTGGATACGTGTGATAGTCAAGCGGACCCCCACGATTCCCTTTCCTCTCCCTAAAGTCTCCCGGTTATTTCACAAGAGCCCAGCAGCTGCTTGGCTAGACTGTGTTTCCCCTTCCACTACTCTTCACTCTTTGATACCTAAATGATTAAATGTACCAAGTTACTGCAAGTAACACTAATTATTATTATCCTTATTAATATTTACCATTCTTATTATTCTTTAATATTATTCCTTTAAGATCTCTAGTGAATATTATTAGTATTATTAATTCATCAATATGACTTTAAGAAGTGATAACATAGTATTATTAAACTACAATCTTTACAATAAATAATATACTTAATTTAAATATACTTAAATTAATAATACGTTGATTAACTAACACATCAACAATTCAGGCTACTCTGTGATAATAAATAATAGAGTGATAATATAGTATGATTAAACTACAATCAATCTTTACAATAAATGATATACTTTAATTAATAATACGTTGATTAACTAACACATGAATAATTCAGGTTACTCTATGATAATAAATAATACTTATAAGATGTGACAATAACAAATGACACATACGCAATGATAAGTTAATATTTTATTAATATTAATAAAAGGGCCTTTAATATAATAAGGGCATTAATCAAAAAACCCAGTTTTTCCGCGTTTACACCCGGTTTTCTGTGCAGCTGCGGCTGCGCAGTGCACCCGGTTTTCCGCATTTACACCGGTTTTTTTTAATTGTTAATTTTTAAGCAAATAGCACGTGGAGCGCGGCATTTGATGCGCGTGACCTCCCCAATCATCCTCATTTGATATTTTATTTAAAACAAATAAAATAAACAATTAAAACAAGGAATATAAACAAAACAAAACAAAACAAAACAAAAATATGGAGGGCGGCATTTTAAATAAGTAAAACCAGTAAACATTATTTATCAAAATTCTAAATTTATTTATTATACTTAAAGGGGTGTAGAATTTTGTGGTAATTTTTAATTTGCAAAAAAACTGTGTCTTCTACTTGTTTTGGCCAATCCACCCAGTTTTTTTTTAATTTAATTTTTTGCGGGCGGATTTCCATTATTTTTCAAAGTTTTAAATTTATTTCTCATACTTACAGGGGTTTAGAATTTCATGGTAATTTCTATTTTGCTAAAAAACCATGGCTTTTTTTTTTTTGGCCAATCCCGCTGGTTTTTTCATAAAAAATCCTCACAGCTTAATTTCCAGGATTTCTCAACATTTTAACATTTTTTAAACTTTTTCAAAGCACTTTAAGGGGTGTAGAATTTAATGTGACTAACAGTTTATTTTTTAAATCACTGGTTGGATTTTGATGATTTTTGGACTCAATTTATTTCCAAACACCTTCACGTCTGTCTTTCAAGATATTCAGGGAGTTTTTAAATGGATTCATACACTTTAGAGGGTGAAGAATTCATTGGAAACAAATAATGATTATAAAATTAACTTCTTATCAGATTTCATGACAAAGAAATGGAAATACAATTATACACAGAGGTATGGTACATTGCATGATGCTTTGGAGTGTTACATGGTGTTTATTAAATAACCAAAAACCGGGTGTAAATGCGGAAAACTGGGTGCACTGCGCAGAAAACCGGGTGTAAATGCGGAAAAACTGGGTGTTTTTATTAATGCCCTAGAATAAATGAAATGAATAAAATAAATAAATAAAATAAAAAGCAAGAGACATAATTGCAAGTTAATAATTTATTAGCACACAAATAATACGTATAAGAAAGAGAAATTGTTATCAACACTACTGATAACAGCTAGAAAATGCTTACAAATGGTTAATATACGCCTGAATTACATTCCTGAACTGATATGTAATGGGCAAAAAAAAATAGAAGCCATTGTTTTTTTGGGAAATAAAAAATACCATAAATTTCTACACCCCTGGAAGTATATTAAACATTTTTAAAATGTTGAAAAAAAATCAAAATCCGCCCGCAAAAAAATAAATAAAAAAAAGGGTTTAAAAGCGGAAAACCGGGTGTGCTGCGCAGCAAATTTGAGGTCGCCGCTGCGTAAAACTGTGTGTAAACGCGGAAAAACCGGGTTTGTTCCTTAATGCCCTATAATAATTATGATACCACTAAGGAATCCCAATAGCCCAATTCTGGATAATCTATAGTTTAATGCTGATATATCATCAAGAATTGGCCACAACCTACCTTCAATAAGGTAGAAACCACAAACCGACATGAGTACTCCTTGGATGCCTATTAATAATACTCTGTTTGGGTTATATTTCAAAAAACACTTAAGTCTGATGTTTCATTCAAGTGGATGAGCAAGACAGTGGTGGATATTACAACTCAAGGGCATGTGAATGAGAAATAAAAGGGAAACCAAAGAAAAAAAACCCCTGGTACATATATCAGAAGTGGTAGTTGGCTACAGCTATTTCTATATCTTGGGAAAACAAAATTTGGAGGTTTTGAATAGAAAAACATTTGTGAAACTCTTCATGGGTTTTTTTCCAATCAACCATTGGCAAACCATCATGACCAATCTGGTTAAATCCCATGGAGCACAAAAAGTTGAGAAAGTATAATCGGAGGTTATCCAAAGTCCCGTGAGGCATCACAGAAGTATTACCACTATCAACCTTATGTTTCAGAACATTGGCGCCAAATTCCAATAAGGCCGAAGCATTTGAAGTAGTCGGACGTTTGGACCCGTATTTGTTAGTGACAAAGGCGGTTGTTGGACCAAACACCAGGAGACCGGCAAGCATCCGCATTTGCGCCCGGGTGTTTAATGTTGACCACTCATCAAGCTTTTTATACTTTGGTCTTGTTGGTGCCTGGAGACCGCAGATGTAACACAAGGCTGACATAGCCCCCGTGAAGTATAGACCAAGGACCTTGAGACCGGAGGTGTTTGGTTGGGGGCTTGATCCATCCTTTGCGTGACTTCCAAGGTTTTCATAAGTTCGTTGGAATGCAAGATGGGCAGTATGCACCAAAGATTCGTCCAGGGGGAGAGGCTGCCATTCACTGCCCTGTTGCTCCATGTGTCGAAGGGCCCAGCAGTCTTGCAAAGCACTTTTAAGCCGGAGATAAGCGTGGTCACTTGGAGACAAGTATGAGGCCAGATTCGCCGCAAGTGTGTGGGTCTGGACACGTTTGGACGGCGGCGCCTTCCGGTTCTCCTGGGAAGCCTCGAGCTGTGCCATGTTGACAACTTCAGGAGTTATCAGAGAGAGAGCACCAGGTTGAGTGGGGTTAAGAATTCTCTCTGCATACCACACAAATATCAGCCTTTGTGATGTATGAACAAGTGAGAAAAAAAGTGATTAATTACCAGATTTGCATGTCTTCAGAAGTGTATCCACTTCCCTCCAAACGACTCGGCTGAACTCCTGTGGCATCGTTGGATGTGGTGTGACCATTGAGCGAAGGTGTGTGAGGATGAATGCTATGTTTTGAATCATTTTCTCGGCTGAACGGTGTGACCACGCAATTCCACCCGCCAAATTTTCATTCAAATCATCTGCCAATGCTTTTGGAAGCATTGGGCCAGGGATAAATAGACCCATAGCTGTGCGCAAAGGAGGGATGTTAATTACAAGATGGGTGTGCATAAGCAATGGGGAGTGACTTACCAGGAGGCGTCAGGACCGGGGGAGGAGGAATTGATTCGCCTGGTGGTCTTTGGGTAGGTGCCTTGACTGTTGATGGCCCAGCAACAGGGGGGTTCCGTGGAATTCTGAGGCCTTGCAGTGATTGCGCAGTGATGAATTTGTGAGAGGTGGGATGAGGGGTGAAGAAATTATACATGGGGCCTGTATTTTTAGAAGAAGAAGCAGAGTTGTCCAGGCGCGCCTTTTTGCTTGTAGGGTCTTCAACTGTAGGATCTTCAATTCGTACCATGTCATAGCGATATCGGGTTTGTTGTGGCACCAGTTCATGGACTGGCTCCTGGTGGAAGGTAGGTTTGGGACGTCCATGAAGGAATTGTTGGAGGACTTGCTGGTCTTCTGCACCATCTTCAGAGTCATCTGTTTCACCCTCTGCGTCAGGGTCTTCAGAGCTGTCCCGGATGGCTGGATTGTTAATTTCTCGTCTCCCGTCCGCATTGGGGGCTTTGGAGGACTTCTGGCCAATGAGTGCTTGGTCCCTTTGTACGCCTTGAAGGAAAGACTGGCCAAAGGTGTTGAGGGTTGTCTTGTGGCCTTTGACATATGTCCGCATCTCTCCGCTTCGACGTGGGGATCCATCAGCTGGGTTTGTTGTGTTGGGCTGGCCATATTGAACATCCTTGTTGATTTGGTTTGCAAATTGATTGAGCGTGGGGATTGGGTTGGTTGCAGGAGGTAGGTGATCAGGAGTGTGTGCATATAAGTATGCCATTGAGTCGGTTGCAAATTCAGGGCGTGGGTGTGACTGTGGTGGAGCAGGCCTAGTGGCGCCTAAGGTGTTTCTAGCCGGGGCCGGGGTTCTGGAGACCTGTTCATTCTCATCGTCTGACTGCTCGTATTCAGCCTTTATTTTAGAGGCCCAATTCTCCAGGTTTTCACATTCATCTGGTTTCAACGCAGGGTGCCGCGCCAGCTCTGTGCATTTTTCCCAGAGATCCAAACCTGTGTAATGGTGGGAGGGTGGGTGGGAGTGAGCCAGGGACTTATATTATACACAGAATAAAGGAATGAATCTCACATCCTAGTTCACTGGTCTGATGTGAAGACATTGTTGATTGTTGAAGTCAAATTGGTGATTTGTGCGGAATCTGTTAGCATTTGAATGGGAGAGTATGTCAGCACGTGTTACTATATCTATGGTAAAAAAAATTTGAAACAAAAAAATTGGAAGAGATGTGGGGATTGATTGTGTTTGAGATGGGCCCATTGGGCCACTTTTGGGGGGGATGGTGTGCGTTGGGGGCTTATACGGGGCCCTTTGAGCTGCCTGGGGGGTTTGAATGGCCCCTTTGAATGTTTTATTGCCCCTTTGGAGCATCAAAGTGGGCCTGTGGGCCCACAGGAGGTGATGGGCAGAGGCGGGCCCCTTCTTATGGCCATTGGGCCCTGTCTTTGGGCCAGTTGGGTCTTGGAGCCCTGGGCCTGTGGGCTTTTCCACAAAATTAAACCCCAAAAAAACCCTTTTTTTTGGTTTTTTTTGGGGTTTTTTCCTCATTTTTTATTTCTCATTTTTTGATTTTTTTTTTTTTTTGATTTTTTGATTTTTTTTTTTTTTTTGATTTTTTTTTTTTTTTGATTTTTTGATTTTTTGGTTTTTTTTTTTTTTTTGTTACTCACATTTTTTTTTTTTAATCGGTGGGTGGTGGTGTTGCTTGAATTCGTGGTCGTTCTGGTTGAAAACAACCAGACCGACGGTCTGATTCCTGAAAGGAATCAGACTCGGCGGGCTCGCTCACGTAATCGAATGGTCCCTACCATTCGATTACGTGAGCAAGGGGATGGATATGTATATCCCCATACACATAATACATGTATGTATTATGTGTATGGGGATATCGCATGCGATCTCCCCCCACACGCCAAACAATTGGCGTGTGGTACCCGCACACCAATTGTTTGGCGTGTGGGAGCGCACGCCAAACAATTGGCGTGCGGGTCCCACACGCCAATGTTCTTTGGCGTGCGGGGCCCACACGCCAAAAAAGAATGGCGTGTGGGAACCACACGCCATTTTTGGCGTGCTGGTCTCACACGCCAATTTATTTTGGCGTTTAGACCCTACACGCCAAAAAAAATTGGCGTGTAGGCCCCGCACACCAAAAAAAATTGGCGTGCGCGCTTGGCGTGCGTTTATCAACGCCCCTCCGATCTACGTAGCTCAAGTTGAAGGGTTTGAATTCCCAGGAAAGGAAGACTGGGTGTGGCGGCTGAACAAATCCCTGTATGGGACTAAGCAAGCCCCTCGACAATGGCAAAAGCATCTGGTCAAAACCTTGACAAAGCTCGGCATGTCATCCTCACCGCTTGACGAGTCGCTGTTCTACAATCATGATCGATCTATTCTGCTTCACATGCACGTCGATGACGGACTTGTAATTGGAAAATGTCGGGAGGAAATTGAAGCTTTTCTAGTATTGATCTGTGCAACGTACTCTATCAAGGTTAAGGAATGCCCAACTCAACACCTCGGCTATAACCTTGACTGGAAGGAGGATGGGTTGGTTCATATTAATCAGGCTGATTTTATCGAAAAAATTCTATATGAATTCAATATGCTCGACTCGAATCCAGTCAGAGCGCCGGTGCCGATGAACCTTCATAAGATAGTGGCCACGAATGCTCCTGAAATCAACCAAAAACTCTACCAGAAAGCAGTAGGCATGTTGAATTATCTTGCTCTACATACAAGGCCCGACATCACCTTTGCGACCAATCTTCTGGCGCAATTCACTAACTTACCAAACAAATCGCACTGGGCGGCAATCAAGCACTTGCTCTGATATCTGAATGGAACCAGAACCATGGGGATTTCCTTTACGCAGACAAGTGAATCAGATGACGGTTTATGCGGTTAGGCGGATGCTGATTACGCCACTTCATTGGTAACAAAAAAAGTCAACATCTGGTTATGTAATAACCATGTATGGAAACCCAATTTGCTGGTCGGCTAAGAAGCAACCTGTTGTTGCTCAGTCAACTACTGAAGCCGAATTCGTTGCGATAAATTGATGCGCTAAACAACTTCGTTGGATGACCAATTTAATACTCAATTTACATATCAAGATCAAAGCCCCAATTATGAAGAATGATAACTCGGGCGCAGTGATAATGAGCAAGGAAGCCCAGCTCAATGAGAACACCAAACACATCGAAGTACAATTTCAATATGTATTACAGTTAATCAACAAGAAGCAATTGACTATTCAACAAGTATCTACGAACAACATGATTGCTGACAGTTTGACAAAGCCACTTGGATTCATAAATCTGGAAAGTTCATGTACTCAACTTCATCTAATTGAGTCAGGATCAAGGAGGAGTGTCAAATAATGATCCTAACCCAACTCGCTGAAATCTCTGATATGCATTATGATAGCATATGCATGCGCGTCGACTACTCTTTTCAACTCGCTCGAAGTTCAAGTTGGAGGAAGAACCAGACTCGAGAAGCCGTTCAACGATCAACCCAAAGCATCCAAGACCCTTAATCCACCGTCAAGCATCCATCTGCCAAATCTCATCCAAACTCAGAACTTGTCGAAGATCAGTAAATATTCAGGAGGAGCTAGTTATATTCCAAGTGGAGGTAGCTAGTATTTTCACTCTTTTTAATTGTCAATTGTTTGTGTTATTGACCTACTATTGCTTATTATAAAGTATTCTACTTAGGCTTGTGAATATTTCATTATCTCCTATTTTACATCTTTACTTTCATCTTCATCAAGTCTCAGCTAGGATCAGATTATAAGAAGGTATCACTCTTTATTGATTTTACTCATTAGAATTTTTTCCTTGACTTCATGATTACTCACTTGTTTTTGTTTTCTTTAAGTCATTTACTACTATTAGTTTTTATTATTTCTGCTGCAATAAAGTGAACCTTTACCAATTATTACACATTCCTCAACATGGCATAGCACTTGTCCCCCAGGGTTACAATGCATTCCTTAACATTGCCGGCCATGACTGACATGAACATTATGTAAAGTTTCATGGGCGTTGATAAACGCACGCCAAGCGCGCACGCCAACGCCAACCCGCATGCCAATTTTTTTTGGCGTGCGGGGCCTACACGCCATTTTTGTTTGGCGTGTAGGGTCTACAGGCCAAAAACAAAGAGCGTGTGAGACCCACACGCCAAAAATGGCGTGTGGTTCCCACACGCCATTTTTTTTTGGCGTGTGGGCCCCGCACGCCAAATGAAATTGGCGTGTGGGCCCCGCACGCCAATTGTTTGGCGTGCGGGTCCCTTGCTCACGTAATCGAATGGGAGGGCCCATTCGATTACGTGAGCAAGCCCTCCCAGCTGACGAGGTTATACAACCTCGTCAGCCGGGAGGACTTCCTTCCGGCACGAGGCTGTATAACCTCGTCAGCCAGGAGGAAGTCCTCCTGGCTGACGAGGTTGTATAACCTTGTCGGCCCGGAGGACTTCCTCCCGGCTGACGAGGTTATACAACCTCGTCGGCCAGGAGGAAGTCCTCCCGGCCGGCGAGGCTATACAACCTCGTCGGCCAGGAGGACTTCCTCCTGGCTGACGAGGTTGTATAACCCCGTCAGCTGGGAGGAAGTCCTCCCGGCCGGCAAGGCTATACAGCCTCGTTGGCCAGGAGGACTTCCTCCTGGCTGACGAGGTTGTATAACCTTGTCAGCCGGGAGGAAGTCCTCCTGGCTGACGAGGTTATCCAACCTCGTCAGCCAGGAGGACTTCCTCCTGGCCAACGAGGCTGTATAGCCTCGCCGGCCGGGAGGACTTCCTCCTGGCCGACAAGGTTGTATAACCTCGTTGGCCAGGAGGAAGTCCTCCCGGCCGACGAGGTTATACAACCTTGTCGGCCAGGAGGACTTCCTCCTGGCCGACGAGGTTGTATCACCTCGTCAGCCAGGAGGAAGTCCTCCCGGCCGACGAGGTTATACAACCTTGTCGGCCAGGAGGACTTCCTCCTGGCCGACAAGGTTGTATCACCTCGTCAGCCAGGAGGAAGTCCTCCCGGCTGACGAGGTGATACAGCCTCGTGCTGGGAGGAAGTCCTCCCGGCTGACGAGGTTGTATAACCTCGTCAGCCGGGAGGGCTTGCTCACGTAATCGAATGGGCCCTCCCATTCAATTACGTGAGTGAGCAGGGACCCGCACGCCAAAAAATTGGCGTGCGGGGCCCACACGCCAAAAAAAAATGGCGTGTAGGCCCCGCACGCCAAAAAAAATTGGCGTGCGGGTTGGCGTTGCTGTGCGTTTATCAATGCCCAAGTTTCATTATCCATTTCCTTCCATTTCACCACCTGTCCCCCCCTCCCCCCTTCTTTCTTGAACTATCTTTTTTTTTGTATGACATACCTGTCCCCCCCTCCCCCCTTCTTTCTCAAACTTTTTTTTTTCTGTCATCAATATGTGTGGCTCTCCTTTTCCCACCCCTCAGCTGTTTCCTCGAGTAATCTACCTCTTCTGCCCAATTTTCCTGAGCAGATTGGAAGACCATGTTATTAAACTAATGACAATGTGAGATTCTAACACCACGTTGGGGTGCTGAGAGACTCAAGACTACTCATAGCAGTAACACTTGACTGGGACTGATGCACGTGTCCAGGGCCTGTGGGCCTATTGTATTAAACTTTGAACAAGCTCCCAAAAGTTAACAATTGGCACTGATCTGCTTAAGTTTGGACCTGGCAGTTGGAGAGCCAGAGCCGAGTCCTCAGTCCGTATGAGCACACCTTCTCCCATCTTTTCTGTCTGGGGAGCCTTGTGAGCAGTACGCACAAAACTCAAATCATGAGCCATCATAGGGCGGTTGAGTGAGTGAAACCCAGGATAGATCACATATTGCATAAGGGGCATTGTTGCAACTTATCTATCTATACAAGTACATAGTAAGTGAAGTGGAATAAAAAATGGAAATATTTCCAAATGAGGCCATCTGCAAGACTGCAGGTAAAACTCGAACACAAGATTGGGATAAGCAGTCAACTTATTACCATTCCTCCTCACCCTCAGGGATCTCACCCATTGGGAAGTCCCCTTCAAATTCTCCATCTTCATCAGAATCATCGTCATCATCGCTCCCGCTCTTGTCTTCCCCATCCTTGACCACAAAGTAATTTTCCTCTTCATTGTACAATTCCCCGGCATCACCTTTGACATGATACTCATCTTCAGAGACTTCCGGGCTTGGCTGAGTTAGATCAATCCCTTCTCCCTCTTCATCCACTTCGCCACCCTGGACATCATTCCCACTCTGATTGTCAGAGGAATCCTCGTCCAACAGCCCATAAGGCTCCGCCAACACCTCCCAATACTTCCTAGTGAAGGTTGAAGTGGCCAGTTTTTTGTCTGGGTGTCATTCACCTTTAGGCAGCAATGATTGGTTGGCGTTGGGGAGAAAAGCAAGTGTGGTTCGATTGGGGATAGACTGTTTTGTCAAGATTTCACCTTCAGAAATTTATGCAAGAGAAGAGGGGACAATCTTGAGGGAACTGATTGGAACAAGGAGCTCAAATATGATGTGATTTTTAGGGGCTCAGACTTGATGGTTTTATTTCTTCTGGCATACAGACCAGATTAAGTATTCTAGTACAAGATTGGCCAACAAGTGGTTGAGCTAAATAATCTAATATAAACATATGCTAGTAATTAAATAACATATGGAAGATAGCATTGTAAATTAACAATGGAATAAAACATTGTAATATTTAAACCAAGGAAACTCTTAAGGCATTACAGCTGTGTAATGGAATAACATCAATATGATAATTGATGGAATAATTTGAATAACATCATACATTATGATGGATAAGTTAAATAGAAAGAGTGATGACATGGTATGAAAGAGTTGTGAGCGGAAACGTAGACAGAAATTCTGACATGTTTCTGAGAATCGACAAGACCGTGGTACCATTTTGGATGGTAGAAATCAATTGGTAATCCCTTTGGCGCAATCTTGCAAGCGGAAATTTCTGGAGTCTTTGGCAATCTTTGGATCCTGCGCCTGCGTGTTTTAGCTAGTGGATCTTGCTCTTCTGCCTTCATCATTACTGCGTCCAAACGACGGAAAAAGCGGTTTGCTTTGTTTGATCGGTAAGAAAGAGTCTTAATTTTATAGAATCCTTTTCCTTTGACTATCTCATTGTCACTATGAGAACCAATTTGTGCCAATATTTCTTGATATCATGGCTCAAACTTGTTGAGAATAGCAAAGTCTTGTCTTTCATTCCTCAACTAAATAAGATGTAAGACCAGTCAGATAACATGTCATTAAGGCAGTGAAAACGTATCAAATTTACCCTCTCACGATTCTTGTTAAATATCTTGTTTGCTGCTTCTTGCGCCGCTTTTCCTGCTTCTTTCTGCTCCTTCTTGTATCTGTTGTATTGGAGGTAGTGAACAAAGTGGTTGTAGGCTGGGATGAGCATAGTCATATCTTGTGCCAGCTCTCTATTGATCTTCAGGTAGGTGTAGGCAGAAGTGGCAGCAAGCTCTGTGAAAGTAGTCAGAGCTGCAATCCAATGAGTTGAGTTGTACAGCAAAGCCGAGTCTTTGTCAAGATTGGGACACCATACCCGTAATCCTAAACGAGCCATGAGTCCTTGAGCGTATCGGACGAAGTTGCTGCCAAGGTGGACAATTGACCGTCCATATTTGATGCGCCCCCCCTGAGCATTCCGGAAGCATTGAACTTCGTGCTGGCCAAACTGGTTGGCTGATGAGCTACCTTGCACGGCCTCTTCGATTTGCTCGGTCCGTCTGAACCGCCAATAGAATTCTTTGAGCATGCCCAGTTTGGGGGCAATGGGGACCGAATCCTGTTTCATCAAGCCCCAAAAGATCTTGATATGTACAAACAAAGCAGTCTACACAATGGAATCAATAAAAAAAATTAGCACATCATGTCATCATGGGGCGAGGTCAAAAACACAGCACCTTGGTTGGCAAAACTCACAAGGAAAATCTCCGGTTTGCATTTGCTGGGGATGACGCTTGGGAGAGGGTTTTGCAACAGGTGCTCGGTGGATATTTTGGTGTGTTTTGGAATTTGTCGTCTGATTCAGAAACTCGGGAGGGGAAGAAGTTGCTCTTTGTCCTCTTTTGGGAGTCGTTTGCACTGGTATCTTCTTCTTTGCAGCAGGGCTTGGGGAGGAATGGTTTGAGGGGCGGATGGTGGGCTTGACAGTCGATTTTTTGCCCTTGGACTTGGCTGGGATTGATGGGGCAGAATTTTGCTGGACGTTAATGGTGGCTTTGAGTGATTCGATTTGGTTGGAAAGTTTGTTAATTATGTCTAAGTATTGGTTTGCAGATGCAGGTGCGGAAGATGTTGACTGAGTCGGTGGAGGGTGAGATTGGGCATCTGAAGATGCCCAAGCATTGGCAGAGAGATCCATGAAAGTTATGTGTAGAAGTTTTGTGGATTGTATTGTAAAGGGTATAAAAAGGGTGGGGAAGCTATTTGCCGGAGTGTAGTACTGTGTATGCAAGTAATAGTCTGGCTATGAAGTAAGCAAGATGATGTCTTTATTTATATGCACAGATATTCTGACGAGGTAAGCTCTGGTGAGTAGTTTCAATGAGAATCAGATTTTTTGTATTTGAATATGTATGTCCTAAAATATCTAATGTATGCAATGATGAGCGTTTCTGATGAGGACATCAGCATACATAAATATGTAATGGGGCATGCATGGGATCAAAGAATGATTGACATACCCCATCATTTGTGACCTGTCGTTGCACAGTGCGAGCTGTCGCTGCTGCTGACGTAGCATGAGGATTCAGTCTTGTATGCAATGTCTGGGTGACGCTGCGGCCCGCAAAGTCAGGTAAATGTCCGTAGTGTCACCTAACCCAATGGTTAAGGACTTGTGTTTACCAAAATAAAAAAGGAATAAATGAACCAAGTAAATTATTATAAATCCATAAGTTCAATTCCCACATGACTCATAATTTTATACTTATTTTATCTAATATTTATAAACTAACTATTATCAAGAAATTCTAATTTAAGGAGAGATTAATATATCTCCTTGAATTTACCCTACATTATTACAATTTAGTTATCTATCCTACAAGGAGACTATTATCATAAATTACCCCATGCAATATAAACTCCTTGAGTTATTACATTGGGGATAACATAATGTGTAATATTCAAGAGGCTGAGATTTCCTTCTAAAGGGAATTTCCCCCAGATTATTACCATACAAACCTGCTTACCTTACCATTGTTTTAGTGAGTGGGGTTTTATTACAATCATCCAATTTCCTTTATTTCCTATCCTTCATCCCATTTCTTAGTCACTAGAATCTATATTCAAGTGACTAGAAGTCCTCTCCCACTCTCAGGGAGCTGTTGAGGCAATTTGCGTAGAGCGCTTACATAGCCAGGTTTCTTTGTTACACAAAGGTGCCAGAGTCTCTGCTTTCAGCGTAGAGGAGCATATTTCCACTGGCCTCACAAGCTATAGTGAGACCACAATAATACAGGTTGTTATACTGTATACAGTATAATATACACACCTGATATTCGACCCCGCGTCACATAAGAGACAGGGGCTGACATTGGTGGTGGAGCTGGATGGTAACTGTAATGTTGGTGGGGAAAACAGGGCTAAGGAATAACTACTAAGGACCTTTAATACTATCAAGATTGTATCTAAAGTACATGGTGGGTAAGTATCTAGTGGGTATTGGGAATTATGAGGAGCCTTCTTTGGGCGGTTGACAAGCTCCTTAAATAGTCTTGAGATCCCTCTGGGGACCCTATGGATGTTAAAGGCCAAATTGTGGGTGCTTTGACCACGTACTTGCCCTCCTGGTGACACCACATAGGCTTGTGCCTTAGGTATAAGTCACCAAGTTACATACATATTGCCTTATATATTTTTTATTTATTGCAATATATTGATTTATTAATTACAGCCTTGGAGTACATTAGTACTGGTTTGTACAATTAGCATCTGTGGCTTATTTGGATTCTATAATAAGCCACATTACGTGTTTTGTACTGTTGTTGAATATTTTTATTGTACTTATTTCAATGTATAAACTAATATTAATACGTTTTCTGGACCCTAGTAATCTTTATTACATATATGTCATATGTGATGAAGATACTAGGACCCCTTTTGTTTCTTCATGTATTATGTTACTGGCTCTGGTGTCCACATGCCACGGGGGGTGCCTTACTGGGTCTAGTACTATGGGCGGGGGCTTGTACTCCAGCTTTGGAGTGGGCCTTTAGTCACACAGGTTGATTCAAGCTTCACTGACTGCGGTATGCGGGCTTGGAGTTAGTTTACTCAGGATTTACACTATCTCCCCCAATTTACACAACACCTCATCTTTGTGACTGAAAATGGTGTTTGAGCATATGTGTAAATTTATACAAGCATAAAAGTATATAAGTACCTTGTTATCTTGAAAGGTACTTGCTGAATGTTCAATCTGGACTTACCTAGTCAAGGAGTAGGAATTAGGGGTACTTGTAAGTGAGGTACCCTAGGTTAAATTTAGCTTAGATTTAAAATATCAAATAATATTCTAACTTCTATTTGATATTATGTATTTTTTATATGTATTTTTTATTTTATTAATGTTTTCAATGCTTGTGACAGGTTGCTCTGCTGTAGTAGCAAGCTGACAGATTGAGCTGGTGCAGTCTGGTTTGCCCTGTTTTTTTGGATGATCTTCATAACCACAATCTTTCCATGAAGCTGCTCTGGATCAAGAAATTTTTATACATTGTTACCAGTAGTTCATCTAGGGGGGCATCAAAACACTTGAATGAGACTTTATTTTCATATTCCATCCATGTCCATGAGCTTTCTTGGAACAGATTCTTCTCATGGCACTCACCTCTTCCCCAGCAGATCCTAATGGGTAGCTTGCAGACCTGTAATGTAGATCAGAGCAGACATCTTCAAGGGCAATGGGTCCATGAGACACAGATTTACCCTTGGCAAGTAAAAGAATAACCACTAAGATTGTGATTGAATTACTGAAATTAAAACCAGACTAGACAAAAAATCATGAATAAAGAGTTTTTAGTGAAAGAGAGAGGAATTAAAGAAATGCATACCACTGATATTGATGGAGATAGCAATGTGTAATGTAACAAGCACCGTTTCTAGAGAAGTTATGAAATGTAGCAGAGTGAAATTAAAGAAATCTCAGAGATTTCCACATCAAACACAAAAGAATAGAAGGGGAGATGAGAGGAGATAACCAGCATCTTCAAGATCCATAGTATTCTGAATAAAAGGATGAATGTTGCCTGTAGCTGTATCTAGAGTGAATGTGATCTTGATGGCAGGGAGTTGAAGAGAAGAGAGGGTTGATAGTGATGAGTGGAGTGATTTGTGAGAGGAAGTGACGACTTGAGATATTCAGGATGTGAAAGGTGATTGAGATTCTTGAGCGTTGATTGAGAAAGTTAGTTGAGAGTCTTGTCAAGTCTGAGGAATAAATCTTGAGGCTTGATCTTCTTTTAACCTCTACACTATCAGCCCTAAGCAATAAGACTTGTGAGTCTCCTTCAGCTGGGGCAAGGAGTTTGAGAAACTTGAGATGTCACAACCGGTGATAGCTTAGAACTGACGACAATCAAGTGAGCTACATGCATACCTCAACAATAACAAATGCCTAGAATGATATTCCTTGATTGGATCATGTTCTTAGTAAGCTGACAGAGACATTTGATACAAGTGTGTTGATGACTCTTGTTATTACCTAGAAGAAGTTTGAGATCTTGTATGTAGCTTTGTCTGATAGGTTCTTTTCTGTTTATTGTTGTATATGGATGTTCTGTATAGAAGCCTGTGACTAGGAGAGATAGGAATGATAACAAGGAAGAGAAATGAGAAGGAAACTGATGGGAGACAATTAGCTTCTAGTCTTTGTGTTGTGTTACACTATCACATTCTTACTTGTATCTTGTTGATAGAAACTGAGATTCCTTGATTCAGCAGTTGACACAACTGGCATTGACACTGTTTCTTTTATGTTAAGTTATATACACTGATGAGCAAATTTCTGCTTATTGATCTGGTTGTCTAGGGACCAAGATGGACTTACATTAGTGTTGTCTGCTCACATATTAATTTGTGTTTAATGGTTCTGTATGGGTTGATGGCTTGTGTGTCTGCATGATGATTAAATCATGTTAGTTCCTGCTTGAGCTAAAACTTCTCAGGTCTCTTCTAGCTTACTGTTTGTTATGTGAGTCAAGATCCATTCTAAGAGTGAGCTTGAGGCTCTTGGGCCAAGTTGTTTGGTGAATACACTTGTCTTGGTTGGTTCTGATTTGCCTAAGTCTACTGTGCTAAGATTTCAGCTCAACATAAAGAGGAGATGAAGGGGGAGGAACTATCTGAGATGAACTGATAGGACCAAGGAGCAAGAAATAAGTTTGCTGGGCTCAGACTCAATAAATTTTATTTCATGTAAGAGGAGCAAACTTTACAGTGAACAACTACAGAGCCCCCTTGCAAGATCCAAAGGGGGCCTATACATCACTGATCATTAAACAGGGGACAGTTACTGGGGACAGAAGACAGGGGACAGGACAGGGGATAGGAACAGGAACATACTGGGGACAGGAACTGGAACAGGGAACAGGGAACAGGGAACAAGGCCACTTGGCCTGACAGGAGGAAGGTGAGCGGAGAAGACAACAAGGCTGATATTCAGACATACTGGAGTCAACCAATACAATGGATCAGTTAGATCATGTATATTCTGGGCTAGGGTTTGATCTAGACGGCAGGAGGGCTTACCTTTGCTTGCAGCTGGGTCTGATCTCACCAGCTTCCTTGGAGGTTCTAGCTGGATGTCTGATAGAGCTGTAATCTTACAAACAGAAGCTTAGCTTGTTCTTCTTGGTCAAGACTCAAGCTGCCATTACAATACCTGAGCAGCAGGAAGTCACCGTCAGCCAACCGGTTGGTGAAGCGTAGGGTTAGATAGAGATCACTCTGATCTAGGGTCTCCCACCGTTTCCGCCAGCTGGACAGGTTAAGGGAGTGGTCCAATGTCAAGAACTGTGAGTTGCGCTGTTGTTAGCCGTCGATTGCCTCCGGGGACTGAGCAGATACCGCCCAGCTCTGTGCTTGATGAGGCCTGTGCAGCACAGGGGGTCGAGGCTTGTGGTGGACCACGATAGCTGGACTGTGTCAACATAGACACGGCCGCTATGTCGCACGGCTTGCGACACTAATTTGGCAGCCGAGGACAGTGGTTGCACTTGATTGCTCTGGGTCCAACAGCGAGTGGAATGTATGCGGAGGAGACTCAGCTACATGGGGGGGGCAGACTGTCCTTGGCCAGTTTCGAGGCTCCATTGATATCTTGGGGCGGGTTGTGTTAGGCCGGGCCCAGTCGATCGTGCAACCTTTCCCAACAGAAAGCGCGCGGGATGCCGTGCACGACGAGCGAATACGTGCCGGGGGAAGCTTCGAGCTTGGGATGAACTTCCCATGTTTATTATCCTACAGCCATCATCTGATGAATATGATTGTTTGAGTAGAACGAGCCGTCTCCAGAGGGGAGGGAGGACCCTTGCGGGACGAACAGCCACTGCGTTGCCAATGGTCCTTGGCGTCCAACTTTCGGAAGGTCTCGATTGGCTTATTGGAAAAAACAGGACAGCCAGGCCACGAGGGATGTCTTTCAGGGAGGTGTTCGCCTGGGTCGTGGGAGTGTACAACTACAGGTTTTTTTGGGTTCAAGGGGCATCTGGGTGATCAGATCAATGGGAGGCGACCTTTGCGAAAGAAGAGTTCCTGTTTGAGGGCATATAGCAGGTTGTAGATCGGCTAGACGGTCGACCGAGGTCTCCAGCCGGCGAACCGATCTTTCTGTTTTTGGAGCTGACAGCTTGCAGAAGGATGATCACATTGACGAGGCCTGGGTTGATCTTGATGGCAGCAGATGGGTCGCGATGGGACGAGTTCTTTCAGGACCATCTTCCCACAGAGAATGAAGGCCAGGGGGGGCTCAGAAGTAGGCTTGGGAGGTAACGCCGTTCCTGGTTCGTCACCCATGTCGATTTTTCGTCGATTGGTACCGCGCCGTCGTCGCGGTTGGTGAGCATGGATGGTCCAAGGAAGGAGGAGTGGGTAAGGACTTTCTGTGAGGGTTAGTTTTTTGTTTTTGGGGGGATCGTCGTTTGATAATACCCTCTTCTGCTCGTTGCTTGGGCTTACCATCCAAGCAGCATAGAACAGATATGGACTATCTGTTGCAGTTATGTTTCTGCAGGTCTTAGTTGCAGGATCCTGACAGAGTGAGCCTGGAGTGAACGAGGAGCGTGTTGACCGATGGTTGTCAGACGTTGGACACACCTGCAGGTACATATTTACCAAGATATTGAAGGTCGATTACAGTGAGATCTGTGAGACCGAGTACAGAGATGCTTCTGATCTCGGCCTCGGGAGAGCTCCGCTCGGATGAAGGCTTTATGAGCCGGAGTGGTCACCCCGGTGGTCGGGGTGTCTCGGAATGAATCCGGGTTCAAGTGATTTTATTTTTTTAGAATTTGATCTGGTCAAGTCAAGTCAACAAGTTCTTTATACCCTTGTTGTTTCCACAAAAGATGGTGGTAAGCATCCATGTCAACATGTAACATCTCCCAAAGAAAAAAAAGGCTAAACTAACGAACGATGTCGACTGGGTGAAGGTCATGAGCAGGTTACTCGGATGTTCATCCAAGACCCGAGGATTATCTTCTTCTCACTGGTTCATCCGTCCCAACTCAACCCACCACTATTCGACCGGCAAGAATATTGCGTATCTCGGACTAGGTTCCAACCTCGGAGATCGGCTCAAGAACATCTCCGATGCCATCCGCGCGCTCTCCCTCCGCCACCCTCCGAGCCGTCTGCTTGACACGAGTTTCGTCTATCAATCCCAGCCGATGTATGTCACCGACCAACCCGAGTTCCTGAACGCTGCCTGTAAAGTTAGTCTATAGTGAACCCCATCTTCTAAACAGAAATATATATTTTAAAAACAAAATTGATCCAAGTCTGAGATTGTCTTGATGGTCATCTCTAGATCTCTACCCCTCTATCCCCTCAAGAATTGCTCACACTCATCAAATCCATCGAGTCCGATCAGGGTAGAATCCTGGACGACAATGCGCCCCGAAATGGCCCACGTCCGATCGACATTGATATCTTGTTTTACAACTCGGAGATCGTTCGACAAGAGAATCTAAGGATCCCTCACCTTGGGATTACCGAACGAGAATTTGTACTCGAGCCTCTAATTGAGTTCGTCTCTATTATTTTTTTATTATCTCTCATCTACATCACTGATGATCCACACGAATCCAAGGTTTCTTATGTCAAGGTTACAATTTTTTTGGGGGTTTTAAAATTCAGTATGGCTAGACAGATGATCCACCCAGAGACACAGACGTCGATCGAAAGCCTGCTAGCCGATCTGAGACGGAGCAATAAGGGGATGAGTGGAGGGGTTAGGAGGAGACATCTGATTAGTGGGAGGGGGTGTGGAACGTTAGATCTGAGTAGTCGGACCCATCTGATGTCGATCGTCAACTGTACGCCGGACTCGTTCTCGGATGGTGGGGTATCGTTGAGGTTAGAGGATGGGGTGCGAGAGTCGTTATCGCACGTTGCTGATGGTGCGGATATCTTGGATATTGGTGGGATGTCGACTCGACCGGGTGCGAGTGAGGTGCCGGTAGAGACGGAGATCCAACGGACGGTGCCCTTGATCAGGGAGTTACGTGAGCGTTATCGGTTGGAGTGTCATATCAGTATCGATACCTGCCGAGCCGAGACGGCCGAGGCGGCGGTGAGGGCGGGTGCGACGATGATCAACGACGTGTCTGGTGGTGAGGCGGATTCGAAGATGCTCGAGACGGTTGCTGGGTTGGGTGTACCCTACGTGTTGATGCACATGCGTGGTAATCCTCGAACGATGGATGGGATGGCTGTGTATGATAAGGGGGAGGTGGTAGAAAGTGTTAGAAGGGAGCTTGGAGTTAAATTTCGTAAAGCGCTTGAGGCTGGTATCTATCGTTGGAACGTGTTGATTGATCCTGGTTTTGGTTTTGCTAAAGATCTAAGTTCGAACTGTCGATTGTTAAGTTCATTGGATTCATTATTAACATCAGAAGAAGAACTTGTTCATCTACCTCTACTCGTCGGTCTATCTCGTAAACGATTCCTAGCTCAACTCTTAAATCTTCAACGACCTCCACCACCAGATCAACGTTTAGTAGCTACTATCGTTGCTTCAACCCTGGCCATCCTTCGAGGTGCTCAACTGATTCGTGCTCATGATACTCAAGCTATCAAACAACTTATCACTACTTTGGATGGAATTCGAAGTTTTAGTTAAAGTTTTCTACTTTTGTGTTTCTAGTAAATTCTAGAAAATATTTTATAATTAATATAAATATATAAAACAACCAACCAACAACAAACCTACAGCCGCACATTAAAACAAAATGTCATTCTTAAAACAACGTCCAACCCTCAAACGATCAAGAACTCCATATCATCCATCTCAACAATCAAAACGAAGGAGAACCTCACCAACCGGTGCATTCTCTAGATTATCACTCTCCAATGATAACAATAACAACAATAACAATAACAATAACAACCACCTTTCATCATCAACATCAACCTTAGCAACAACACCTATTCAAAACTCTAACGATCATCTAATAAGCCTCTACCAACAACCATCTCAAAACTCATCCTTAGAGATCACTCCTCAACTAGCTCAACGACTCGCTCAGAGGGAGAAGGACGAGCTCCTCAATCAGTTCATCTTCAACTCACACCCTCTCATCACTCATCACCATCCATCTATCGATCATCAACTGGTCCTCTATCGTAAACCGATCTGGCCTCCTCCTCCTACCTCTCAAGAAGATCAAGACGATCAAGACGATGGTCTTCAGCCTCGATTCATCCAAATCGATCATCACCCTTCTCCTGATCAAATGGATATCGACTAAACCCAGCATCTCTTACTTCTACTAATTGGACGACAATCATCAATAAATACATAAACCAAAACTTGGGTTGATCTCGCGATCATATATATATAAACTTGGAGCTGCTTATTCCAAGAGAGAGAGAGAGAGAGAGTTGAGAGACACATGAGTCATCAGAGACGGTTTCAAGGAGCTAGACGTTGTCGGGTCCAGCTAGGCTTAGTAGGATCGGCCAAGTCTCTCCGATAGACGAATCGATCGTGTAATCGATTAGGTCTACCCACCCAAAACTCAATCTCATGGGGGATGATTCGGAAACCACCCCAGTGGGGAGGTAAGCCGATCCGAGCCTCCGAGTCGGTCGGCTCAGGAGAGCTCCGATCGACGCTACCGGGAGAGATCTTAAACTGTTGTTCGTTAAGGGTCACCAAGTCGAGTAACTCTTGACGCGAGCCGATCGGTTGAGATTGAGGGCTAGACCAAGCGGCTATCTGAGATCCAAGCGGTCGACTGTCAAAGTATTCCTGAGATTCTGCGAGGGAGGTGCGTTGGGCATGGCCGGAGATCCTGATCTGTTGATGGACGGCGGGCCAATAGAAGGCCAAGGAGGCGTGCCGATTGCTCTCCAGCTCTTGTGCCTTTCGCGAGTGGTAATTGGTGAAAAAGATGAAGCCTTGAGCGTCAAAGCGCTTGAGGAGAACGTATCGAGATGAGACTTCACCCGTCGGTCGGCCGGTCGATAGACACATCGCCTCGGGCTCAGTCACCTCTTTGGACTCTTGGGCCGCTTCGAACCAACGCTTAAAGACTTGCATCGGATCATCCAATAGGTCGCTCTCCTCCAATCCCGCCGAATGGTACTGTTGACGACTCGTGATCTGGGTCGTCGTCGTCGTCGTCGTCGTTGTCGTTGTCGATTCCATCCTTACTCCACTAATCGAGTAAAACTGGGTACTGTGGGTATGATGTTCAGTGTGTGTTCGTGTGTGTGTCTGAGTTGAAGGTTGCCTACTCACCTATTATAAGTCTTGTTCCTTCTCAAACCACTGATGATCAAATTCCTTGTTGTTGCTGCTCCTACTCGGTACATTTCCCTCGCAGCTCTTTTCCACACTTTCTCACTCGAAACTTTATAAGCGCCAGGTCGGCTCTTGCTTACCTAATCTCACACACACTGAGCTTTCTCTCCAAGAAAAAATCACCACCCACCACTCACTCACCAACACAACCATCTACATAAATACAATATCAGAACTTCACACTAATAACCACACTCCCACCAACACTCAAGCATGGCACCCTTAACGTCGATTCTATCCGAACGACAGAAAGAAGAATTGTAAGTATGTATTATCTATAGATACTTATATCGATAGAAAATCAAATTGATCTCTGTTGAGAAAAGACATAGAGCCCTCCTCGATTATCTCTCGTCAGCTGGCCTACACTCTTCCTTCGAAGCACTCAAATCTGAACTCCCCTCCCATCAAGATTTCCAGCCAGATCCTAAGGCTAAATGGGCCGGTTTATTGGAAAAGAAATGGACGAGTGTCATTCGACTTCAGAAAAAGGTCTCCCCTTACCCACCCACACACACACATACACATACACATACACACAATCTGATGCTCATCTTTTTTTCTGGGCGGACGGCGAGGGGAATAGATTATGGATCTTGAACGCGAAAATGGTCTGTTGAAAGACGAGTTGGCTGCCGCTGGTTCGATCAGCTCTGCTTCACGGAAAGGACATCAGGAAGATTGGCTACCTGGTCGAGGAGGAGGCCCGCGTCACACACTTGTAAATTCATTTTTTTCTTCTTCTTCTTCCAACCCAGTTTTCTTTATTTTATTTTATTTAAAAACAATGATTTATTCTCTTAAATTAAACAACTAATTTTGATAAAAAATATATAAATGTTTTTACACAAGACCGGACATCGTTCTCCCATTACCGCCCTCGCCTTCCATCCTACCTTCTCAAGCCTCGCTTCTGCTAGCGAAGACTGTACTATTAAGGTCTGGGATTACGAAACGGGCGAGTTTGAGATCACACTGAAAGGACATACCAAGGTGGTGTGCGATGTCGATTACGACAGTAAAGGCTCTTTCCTCGGTACCTCTCATTCTCCACACCAACCCGCTCCTTTCCTGATCACCCACTCACCACATTCACGTTGTTGTTGTTGTTGTTTTTTCTGTCTGCAAGTCTCGTGTTCCTCAGATCTGACGATCAAGCTATGGGATTGCTCGAATAATTATCGATGTACAAAGACCTTATACGACCACGACCATTCGGTTTCCAGCTCGAGATTTCTGCCTGGAGATACCCATATCGTCAGTGCCAGTCGAGACCAAACCATCAAGATCTGGGAAGTGGCTACCTCGTCAGTCTCCACAAGCAAACTAAATACATAAAAACACCCACACATACATACATACATACACACACAGAGAGAGAGTATGTGTCCAGATAGTAACGTGTCTCCCGATCTTCCGATTCTCTTGTCTCAAGCTTTTGTGTTAAGACTCTAAGAGGACATACCGAATGGGTCCGAGGCGTATGGCCCTGGACGCACGGAAAACTGTTGGTCAGTGCCTCGAACGACCAGGTAAGCTTCTCCCCCCCCCATCCACTTTCCTTCCCTTTCGATTCTTCGACTGACCTTTCGGCGAGGGGCCGAAATTTCACTTTCAAGACCGCACGGATATGGGACCTCACAACAGGCGAATCAAAGGTCGAACTCAGAGGACACGAACATGTGGTCGAGGTTGCCGTCTTTACACCTCGAATATCGACCCCAGCGATCAGAGAAATGGCCGGAATCCCTGTCCGTCTTCTTTTCTCTCCCTCCCTCTCTCTCTCTCTTTTTGTACTCGAATATGTTTCTTAACGATTCTCTGTTTTGGGGATGGGCCGCGGGGGGATGCTCAGATGGCGACAAATCAGGACTCGAAGAACAAAGAGCCCGATCCAGTGTTTGTGGTGACCGGCTCTCGAGACAAGACGATCCGGATATGGGACTGCAACAGTGGGCAATGTGTGAAGACCTTGGTGCGTGTTCGTCGCCGCGATCCACTGCCGTCGCGGGCGGGACTGACGCTCGTTTGCGGCGTTGGGCGGGCTTGCTGGGTGTGTTTTTGGGGCCCGCACAGATCGGCCACGACAACTGGATCCGGGCGCTCGAGTTCCACCCCAACGGGATCCACCTGCTGTCGTGTTCGGACGACAAGACGGTCCGGGCATGGGACCTGCGCAACGGCCGGTGCGTCAAGGTCGTCGACGGCCACGACCACTTCGTCACCTGCATGGCCTGGGCCAGGGCCTCGGCCGGCGGCGGCCCTCCCACCACGCTCTCCACCACCACCACCACCACCACCACTAGTCATGCGACCACCCAGCCTGACTCCTCTAGGTCTGATCAGCCTCGTGATCCTCATTTTAGACCCGTTAATCTGGTCGCTACAGGTAGCGTCGACCTCTCTATTAAGATTTGGGCCCCTTGATCGATTCCCCCCCCCCTCTTCTCCTCCTCTCGTTCCCTTTCTTCTTACCCTCCTCCCTCTTCTTCCTCTTCTTCTTATCCAAACTGTTTGTTTGTTTGTTTGTTTGTTTGTTTGTTTGTTTGTTTTTGTTTTTTTCTCGGACTCAAACAAACCCAATTCGTTCAATTTATTTATCTTATTTATTGTTCTTTCTTTCTTTCTTTCATTTTTTTTTTCCTTTGTTGTTGGTCGTCAATCTTACATGTTTATTTATTCACTTCTTCACTCTCATTTGATTGATTCCATTTCCTCCCTTTTTTTAATCCTTTTTTTCTTTCTTTTTTTTTGGTGAGGGGTTTTTTTTTTTTTTGGTTTGGTTTGGTTTGGATAACAAGTGAATTGAAAAATCAATCAATTATGCAATTATTAAGGTGAGGTTTTGGATATACACAAGTATGTAAGTGTACCCAAATGTTGTCCACATTGATATATTTGTACTATATTACATCTACTATAAAACTAAAAAAAATAGGCTCCTGGAGCCAAACAAACTATGCAAGGTTTGTACCGTATCAATACATGCAACCTAACGGGTTGACGTTGGCCCGTTAGGTTGCATGACATGGATCACGGATCTCGGTGTCAATCCGTGTCTTTCTACAAGTCCCTCCCCCCAAAATTGGGGGCTATGTACTTGTATATAATATATCTACCGGAGCTAGCATTTTTGACATCTGAGTTCTGTGTCGTGTTGTTTATGGGTATATGTGGGAATTTGGAGACACAAGTGGGATCTCTCTCCCCCCCCAAAAAAAAACTCATCCACTTTTCTGGATCTCTGGACCCCCTGTGTGGATTGTGTTTTGCACGTCTTGGACCTGGTTGAAATGCATGGTCAGTCTCCCACATGTCATTCTTTATGACTGTGGTCAGAAGTGTGTCCTCCAGAGAGGCTTTTCTGCTTTTTTTTTTTTGAAAAGGTATTTGGATTTGGTTTGACATTGTGCACACTCATTTGCATATCCAAGAGGGTATCACATCTGACCATGTCCACCATATATCTAATCACCTCATCATTTTGAACATTCACCATCTATATCACCAATGGATATTTAATTATGTACAAAATGTTGGGTTCAGAAATCTCAACATGAGTGACATTGTCAGCCACCAAGATATTACATGTATTATGTAACATGTAATAATGTAACATGTAATACTTGAAAACTGCAAGCTTGAATAATTATTATTATTCTTTATTTATTATTTTTATAGTCTGAACAAAAGGGAATTTAGACCTTATCATTTTATCAAATGGTACAATAGTCTAACAGTAAGATACTGGCTCAGTAATAACTGTCATTGACATGAGGACCTGACACCACATGCAAACAGGTGTCCATTTTGCATAATGGTCATCCGGGGCATTGAGCTGGGCGCGCGAGTTTTGACTCGGGACAGATGAGTGACAGCTCAATCCCCTCCAACCGGATAAATGTACAGCTGTTGGACAGATCACCTGTCCATTTCTCCAAAAACCAACTTCCGCATCAAGTCACACAAGTCACCCACCTCCACAAGCCATCCGACAACCATGGATCTACAACAGCCCCCTCCCTCAATCAAATTTCTCTGCCATTGCTTGGTTTTCTTGGAAGTCCCTTACATCAATTCAAAGGGTGAGCCGCAGAGAGGTCGTTTTGTATTGCGCCGTAATCACCATCTCCATCGTCTTGAAGACCAAAGGCGGATAGCATCACAATTGATACAACAGCCACCGTCGGATATCAGTATCCGACAACCATGGATCTACAACAGCCCCCTCCCTCAATCAAATTTCTCTGCCATTGCTTGGTTTGCTCGGAAGTCCCTTACATCGATTCAAAAGGTGAGCCGCAGAGAGGTCGTTTTCTATTGCGCCGTAATCACCATCTCCATTGTCTTGAAGACCAAAGGCGGATAGCATCAGAATTGATACAACAGCCACCGTCGGATATCAGTTCCATTTCCAACACATCTGATAAAAGTAGCTCCGAAAACGGATCACTCATTACAGGCAAAGATAACGTGTCAACCAGTCCAAACTTGCAACTTGCAGGTAAGTACCTCATAAGATCCTACTGCTCTGGATCAAGCAAAATCTATCTGGAAATTACTCAAGACCTAGCAATCATTCATTAATCCAACACCTAGAAATTTGGAGACAAATACTTCATTTGATAGTCAAATTTAATCAAATAAATAAAAGCTGAGAGTAGATGGTCCAATCATGTTCCAGTAATCACACACTCCATCAATCAGAGAAACCTACTAGAAATGGGCTGTTACTACGACGGAGAGACGTCTTGATTCTAACCTGTAGAAACACAAATACGCTTTCATGGGGGTATTATGACTTCGTGATCAATAACAGCTTTGGTTACAAAATCTTCTTGTTAGTAGACAACACCAGAAATCCAAGTCTCCATTAACGAGACATTTGAGCAAGTTTGAGTATTGGTTGTCGTTTGACTGATCTCATCTTTCCTAGTTTTCGGGCTTTCTGCAAACGAACTAAGGTTGAAAGACAAGATAGTGATTTGGAATCAGGTGAGGTCAAATAGGAGAAGCTGAAACCTGTGATGGATCAGACTGACCAGCATCATCGGAGTGAATAATTTAGCTTCAGCTCCTGCTACAAGAGCATCAGCAGCAAGCTTGAGGGCCTCTCCAATATTGTATGTGCCCTTTGGTGCAAGGCCAACACCTGCCACCAGGGTTTAAGACCTTCATGATTTGACCGTATACTCCTTCCCAGGTAGGTGCATGACATGTGGCTTCGATGGCATAGACTGCATCAAAGCTATTCTCCCCAAACTGCTCGACCAGATTCATAAAGTCGCCCTTGACGACTTTGACTTGATGGCTCAATCCAGCCTCGGTGGTATACTTGTTGGCCTGTCTGACTTGATATTCGTTGTTGTTGACTCCGGCAATTTGACAGTCGCTGAAGACAGAAATTTCGCGCGCCGGACCTCCCACTCCACATCCAACGTCCAGCACCCTCATGCCCTCCTTTAAACCAATTTGAGCTGAGAGGTAATGCTCATGGCGAGCAATGGCTTGTTGGAAAGCTTCGCCAGGATAGTAACGGGCGAAGTGAAAATTCTGAAATCAATAAAAAAACCCCCACCGCAGAGGATCAATACAAACTCGAGCTCTAGGTTTCAGAAAGGAAGAAAGAAATGCGGGGGAAAACTAACTTTTCCCCAGCCGTATTTGTACAAATCGGTCGCTCCATCATAGTACAAATTTGTCACACTTTCGTACTCCTTGATCCGATGTTTGTTGTCCTTATTGGTATCCTCAGCTGATTTTGATTTCCAAAACTGGGTATATTGACCAATTCGAGCTCGATTCCTGATGTCCTCCAACTGGTGATTGGAATGGGCAGATGTCTTTCCAATGTTGGGTAAAGTGGCAGTCATCTTGATGTTTCTTTCGGGGTATGGTCAAGATCTCTGAAAGGAAGGTATTACAAAATACGTAGGCTATTACGAAACTTTTCGGGATCGTTTTGATTCCGGAGGTATATGGATCCCGTTTGTTCTTGCTGGAAAAACAGCAGACAAATAAACGATCAAAGGGAGCCAATATTGGACCGGTTGACACGTTATCTTTGCCTGTAATGAGTGATCCGTTTTCGGAGCTACTTTTATCAGATGTGTTGGAAATGGAACTGATATCCGACGGTGGCTGTTGTATCAATTCTGATGCTATCCGCCTTTGGTCTTCAAGACAATGGAGATGGTGATTACGGCGCAATAGAAAACGACCTCTCTGCGGCTCACCTTTTGAATCGATGTAAGGGACTTCCGAGCAAACCGAGCAATGGCAGAGAAATTTGATTGAGGGAGGGGGCTGTTGTAGATCCATGGTTGTCGGATACTGATATCCGACGGTGGCTGTTGTATCAATTGTGATGCTATCCGCCTGTGGTCTTCAAGACAATGGAGATGGTGATTACGGCGCGATACAAAACGACCTCTCTGCGGCTCACCTTTTGAATTGATGTAAGGGACTTCCAAGAAAACCAAGCAATGGCAGAGAAATTTGATTGAGGGAGGGGGCTGTTGTAGATCCATGGTTGTCGGATGGCTTGTGGAGGTGGGTGACTTGTGTGACTTGATGCGGAAGTTGGTTTTTGGAGAAATGGACAGGTGATCTGTCCAACAGCTGTACATTTATCCGGTTGGAGGGGATTGAGCTGTCACTCATCTGTCCCGAGTCAAAACTCGCGCGCCCAGCTCAATGCCCCGGATGACCATTATGCAAAATGGACACCTGTTTGCATGTGGTGTGAGTTCAAGCCACACTCATGACCACATTGAATAAAAATCATTTATTTAAATTATTTCTATCTTTTACTAAAATTAAGTTATAATTTAATTTATGAAAATCTTTGGAAAATTAATTTTCAAACATGCAATAAATGGATAAAGAACCATTTATTGGCATAGTTTTCTTCATGAAAATCCTGTAAGATCCAAGATTAACCAATAGTAATTCATAGTATAAAATTACACATGAATAAGGGTAAATCTTTATGTAAAGTATATTAATTATGCAGTAATGACTTATAAAGTAAATCCCACATGTTTAACTGTCCAGAGCAAGCGCTTTTTTAAGCTCCAACCCCAAAGGAAATTACATGTACATGTGATTAAGGATTACTTAGTTTAATTAAGAAAAATAAACATTAAATTAAGTTAATTAATAAACATGGTGACATTTTAATTAACAATGACACCATGCTTCCCTTCTTACCACGAACAGGCTGATCAGAATCACCTGTCAATATTGCCCCAATCCCTACTGACAATTAAATTGCAGAGGAATTAATACAAATATTTTATTATTTAAGGAGGAGGTTTCTTCACCAAATTGAAGATATCCTCCCCCCATAAATTTTAACATACACCAGATAACTTATTATAAGCTACAAAGGCGCTCACCTTCTCCTGTAAGTAAGGAGGACTGGCCTTTATTTATATACTATCTTAAATAGTTAAAATTCTTCAACCAAATCCCCCCCAATCAATTAAATACTTTTAATTGGATTGGAAGAACCGTGTATCAATCTGGTTAGCCCTTCTAGGATTTAAATCCCTTAATAGAAGTTTTGGCAGCAGGGTTATAACCTGTTTTTTTTTATACTTAGTGTTTAACAAACACTTAAGTAATTGCTTTTATTGGAAATTGTCTATTTACACTTTTTAAAGTGTAAAATACTTCTTTAGTCCTTACTGTACACGCCACAATAAGTGGAGTAGAGTACAGCAAGCTGACAGACATTAACTGGTTGAAAAAACAAAAAACCTAATCATTCATTAGTTTTCAAAGACAGATATATTTATGTTCTGGTTTAATATGCTCCACCAGGAGAAAATTAGAGTCACTTGATGACATGTGACATGAAGCCAGCTCCAGCAAGCTACCCACCATCTACCCCCTCAAACACAGCTGTGGTCTAGCCTGAGCTCCGCTTTTCCTCAGCTTTGGCCCAGGCCCAGCTGTTCCTCAGCTGCTTGCTCTGATTGCTAGAGCGATTCTACATACACTCCTGATAGTCCCATGGATCTCAAGGTCAAACAGACCGCGTAAGCCCTTCACCTCTTTTCAAAACCCTCTCTCGCCTCAATTGATTGGCTTACCTAACCCTTGCTCTCAAGTGACAACCCGCTATCTCGTCAGGATGATCAATTATGTCTCAAACAGGACATCATCTCACCACTAGCTGATCGGTCATACAAGTCAAACAAACCGGTGCTTCTCCGTCAACGTTTGCCAACAATCATCGCCAAGGCTCCGCCACCAAACCTACTGGGCCCCGAGATTATGGAGCCGTGCTACATTGACAAGACGGAGATCATTGACCCATTGGCCAAAATTGGCCCCAACGTCTCTGTTGGTGCCAACGTCAGGATTGGATTTGGCATGCGGGTCAAAGACTTGATTGATTGTCCTCGACAACAGCGTGCTCAAAGTAAGCCCCTCTGCTAGAAAGACAAGTCTGCTGATCTTCTCAAGAACTTTTTCCATTTGTTTTATAAAGAATAATTATAATTATTCAAGCTTTCAGTTTCAAGTATTACAAGTTAAATACTACATGTAATATCTTGGTGGCTGACAGGTTCTGCCTGAGACATATTAGGAGGCACTTGGGGATTGGTAGTGGAGTTTTGCTTGCGTGTAGGTGGGTGTGGTGGATGGCTGTGTTTGACTTTATGTGAGGATATATTGGAAGTTCCTGAATCATTTCCACTGCTTTCATCATTGGTAGAGGCATTTTCTGAGCAAGAGCTATCTGAATGTAAACCACAGGTTGAAGAAGAAGGTGATAGGGGCTCCTGGAAATGAGATTTATCCCCTCCTTCTTCCTCACTAATGTGCTGTAACTGGTCTTGATCAAGATGAAGATCACATTGCCAATGGTTACAGTTCTTACAAGATCTTTGACCAGTCATTGTCACATCAGATTGGATTCTTGAGGGGATGTGCAGGTGGTCATCAGGTTGTTTGGGTTCAGAGGCCAAAGATTCCTGTTTTTTCAACCAAGTGCTTGTTGTGAGCTGTGGTTTCTTGCTGAGGTTTGGCATAGATTGTGACAGTCTGAGGTGGTGGGGGCTCCTGAGGGTCCAGACAAAAAGAAATTGGCCTGGAATATTTTTGGCCAGGTCCCAGTCAGCTCAAAATTAATTGACTAAAAAGATATGATGACAGCCCCTACTTAACTTGAGAGGTGGTAGGGGCTCTTGAGGGCCTGGAGGGCCAAAAAATGCTAAAAAAACCCCAATGAGGCTCAATCAGTCACCAATCAAGCCTGGAACAAAGAAAAATGAAATTAGTTCTGTTCCTTGCTTGATTGGTTTCCAATCAAGCAAGGAACATAATTAAATATTAAAAAACCTTTACTGAAAGCCCCTACTAGGGGCTCTTGAGGGCTTTGAGGTTTGAATGAGCCAAAAAAAAAACCTAAAGAGGCTTGATTGGTTACTGATCAAGCCTGGAAGAGAAAAAAACAATTAGTACCATTACTTCATTGATAGGTTGCCAATCAAGCAAGTAACACAAGTGAATAGTAAAAAGATAAGAATGACAGCCCCTTCTTACCTTGAGAGGGGTAGGGGCTCTTGATGGCTTTGAGGGTCAAACAAGCCTAAACAAAACCTAAAGAGGCTCAATCAGTTGCCAATTGAGTTTGGAAGAAAAAAAATGCAATTAGTACCATTCCTTTCTGCACAGGTTGCCAATCAAACAAGGAACACAAGTAAATAGTAAAAAAAAAAAATACTAGCAGCCCCTACTCACCTTGAGAGGTGGTAGGGGCTCTTGAGGGCTTTATGGGTCAAAAAAAATCAAATTTATTGGCTGGTTCCTACAGGTGATGGAGCTGGTCAGTAATTTATTGAGAAGTTATGGATTCAGCAAAAAGCACCCCACTGACCTGCAGAGTTGGTGTGGGCACTTTAGTGGTTGGGCTGAGATAAACAGACAATAAAATACCAAGGAATAGTGTTTTCTTCAGATTGGATGGATGGGAGTTTCACAGCTTGTTTGCTGGATTTCCAGGGCAAGTGATATGTTTCAGGTACTAAAACAAAACCAAATGGGTCAGTAAAATCAAGCTAGGGTTCATCAGCACTCATATGATCATGAAGTAAACAGTAAAATGTTAACAAAAATCACTTGTTGAGAAACCCAACCTTCTGTAGAGATTTGTGAGTGTACTGATGCAAGGAAAAATTCTATTCTCAAACCTATTTTGATCCAACACTAATTACCAAAGAGGCACCAATGTGTGTAACAAATTTATTTATTTTATAGGTATTCAAGAACAGAAGAGAAAAAATATCTACAATGAATCAGAGAAATCAAGTTAAATTGGCACGGTGAGGACCCAAAATCAAGTGACATATTCAGAAAGCTGGCAAGATATTTTTATGTGTTTTAATGTTGAATTATTCACCTTAGTTGAAGTGTGCAAGTGTTATGGGGTGTAACATTCCTCATAATCCATTTTTACTGGTTCTTTTGTTTTCCAAAATGGATGGGGATTCTTCTGGTTCCTCTTCATCATCAATTTAATCTGATCCTTGAGGTTGGCTAGAAGTATATACAGAACAATGCAGGTGATGATCCACTTGACCGTTGCTTCATCTCACAAGGGTTCCTGATTTGTCATCAAATGTCTTGCAAACTATAAAATTGACCCTTTAGAATACCAATGGCATGTTCAATTTTTACTCTTGATTGGGCTAGATGGTAATTGAAGTCCACATTCTCAGGTATAAGCAAATCAGAAACTTTGCAGGCTGGAATGGTATGGTGATCACTTGTGTAAGCAGAGTTGGCCAGGAGGATTTGGTTTTTATCAAAGAATTGTTCTGTATTTTGAGCAAGCTTCATATTGGAGAAGACATAAAAGTTGTGACAGGATCCTGGGTAGCCTGCAAGGTAGGATATGAACCATTTGTTTTTTATTTCAAAAACAAGAGTGACCAAAACATGTTTTCTGTTTGGAGCCAACCAACACATCAGCTAAGAATCTGTAAAATAGTGGAACCAATGCAAATCATCCAACCATTTTGTTTTGTCCCAGTAGTAGTTACCATCCACTGGTGGGTTTTGACTCAGTGGAATGGTTGCTGCAATGACAAAGCCAATTGCAAAATGCAAGAATTGATTTTGGCTCTGGGAATTCCTGAAGGAAGGAGTAAAGCTTAGTACAAATAATGATGCCATTTATCAAATGTCTACGCATACAGGCTGTCAATAAATGATACAGACTTTTGATAAACTTATGAGATGACCTGGAGGCACTTCTGAAGATGCTACTTCAATGCATTTCTTGTGGTGATAATTAGATTAATAAATGTCAGAAGCAATGATCACATTTTATAGGAATGTTCTTTTTAGTATAGAATTTATTATGCACAAGAACTTTTCTATTACTTGAGAATTACTTGGATTAATTGCTTTATGGGCCCTTTTAGAGCCCTTTATTCAAAACCTGTGATGCAGGTATCCTGGCAACTGATAAATGTATTCATTTAGTATTTTTTTTCCCATGGGTAATGTGCTTGTCATTTCTTTATCAATTGAGCAGGTAAGCCTCCAATTTTTGGGGATATTCAAGGCTTATTTACTTCCTGATCATAGTGTTAGCTATGTGTTTGAATATTTTTTAATTTTTACAGTATGGATTTGTATTAATTTAATAATACTAAACCCACTTTAAATAGTGTCAGCCTCAGAGTCAGTGCAGCTGACCTAAAGTCTGCCTTTATTACTCATTATCTTAACCCTAGTCCCAAATCCCTTATATCTTCTTACTGTGAGGTTTAAAACTTGTTTTGACTTCAGATTCTTTTTCCTCATTAAAATTTAACCTTAGTGTTCACTGAACACTTTGTAATTGCTCAACTCCTTCATGGAGTAATTAAATAAATAATTATATGCTACAGCTGGCTGGGAAAGTGAAACAAGGCCAGCCAACCACATCTACATGTAAGATTACATAGACAAACCTTTGAAATTTTTGAAGTTGGTGCATCCCCTGTTGCAGGAAGGATACACAACCTAAAGACACTCAGAACCACTACCTCAGGAACCCTGGGATTCAAGCAAGTTAAAGCTCACCACTCTAACCAACTAAAGGGCTCTTTCACCCAGTAATTCAAGTATTGTCAGTCAGTCCCCTTTTTGAACCTTGCTTCTCTGACAGTAGTCCTTCTCTGTCTTCCCCTCCTTTTCCCTCTTTACCTTTCCTTCAGTCCTCAGATCAAATCAAGCTTCAATCATCAGAACAGATCAATCATAATCAACTCAAGAGATCCATAAGCTTTACTTCAACTCTTTTTCTGTGGTTTTTCCTTGAAACAAACCACACATGTTTCCCTCTAAAGACCCTTGACTATCCAGCTTGATCATAGTCTAAAACACTGGGCTGATTGGACTCTGTCTTCTCTCAGGTTCCTTCCACATTTCCATTGCAAGAAGAGGCTGCAGCATTTTTCCAAATTGTCACGCTCTGTGATGCCAAGGACTGATATCCTTCTAGCTACACAAGGTGCAAGGCAAAAAATATGGGCAAAAAAAGGGGTTTTTGATCTTTTATATTAATATTTAAAAGATCAAAGATTTATGGAGGGGCCAGCAAGCTGGGGTGTTTAGTTCCCTCCAAAGGTGTTCGTGCTAAAAGCAGAGAACTGAACCTTTAAAACTGGGGCCTGCAAGCAGGGGTGTTTAGTCCCAGTGAAATAGTGGCTAAGAAAGGGCCACAACTCCTAGTAGAAAAAGACTTACTGTAGTAGGCTTTGAGGGAGGAGGTGGGGGGCTTTCTTATGGTAAACTGAGCAGCTGGAAGCGGTTGGAAAGGTGGGCTGGAAGGCTGGACAGAGTTGGGGTTGAGGACAAGAGGCTTTGAAGTCTTGAAGACTGATTTACTGGGCAGGACACTAGTATGCTGGACTGGTGGAATGCTGGTTGTAAATATGATAAAGCTGGGGAATCAAAATACAGGGGGAAGAAAGGGCCTCTTAAATGCCTTTCTGGAGCCCTGATGGCGAAACATCAAGTGTTATTTTGGCTATGGGAACACTACAAGGAAGGAGTTATCCTTAGTAGAAATAAATGATGTAATTTATCAAATTATTACATGTACAGGCTGTCAATAATTAATACAGTCTGTCAGTCATTTGTAGACATCATCTGAGGGCGCTTCAAGAGCTCTTAGTTTGATGTACAACATGTATTGATCACTTGATCAATAGAATAAAAAAGGAATAATCAAATTATAATACAGAATCTTATTTCTGTTTAATTTGGTTATTTCATATATAAAGTTCTGTACCATGAGAGTTCTTGTCATACCTTCATGGTGGGCGCTTGAACAGCTTTCCATTCAATTATTTGACAAGCAAAACATCCTGGGAAAAGTGTCAACATTTATTATTTTCCCGTGATAAAAAAGAGCTTGTCATTTATTTTAATTGTACAAGTTCTTTTAGACTTGTTTGAAGTATTCTGATGTTTTCTTAGTCCCCTGTTTTGTTTATTTCATGTGTTATGATATTATTTAACTTATACTGTATGTATTTGTATAAGTTAATAATAATACAAAGACTATAAAACAGCGTGATATTTATGTCAAATGTTATTTAATATTTTATTTATGTGTTTAAAGGATAATTACATAGTTTATTTAAGTACTTATCCCGTATTTTGAGGACTTCTACTTATTAGAATACTCTCATATTACATATGTTTATACCTAGTAAGTATTTTAGCGCTTAGTAGGAGTATTCTTTTAAGTTAATTTTATTATTAGAAGGAGTAAGTTTTCTAGGGTACTTTGGCTGATTACCCTAGGTTATTTTACTTGCTCTTCAGAATATGAAATAATATTCTCGTTTATCTCAAAGGTTAATGAGTTATTATTTATTTTATTATTAATTAATTTATTATATTTGTTTATTGCATTATTACTACTTAATAATGTTTCTATTTTAAAATGTTATCTTTTTCTTATGTTTATTATAATTTATGTTTCATTATTACTTGTGTAATAATGTCTCTTTCATATGTATTTATTAATTATTACTTATTTATTGTTCTAGTCAGGTTGTCTCTGAACTAGTAGCAAGCTGACACAAATACTCTGGCACAGCTTTCCTGTCACTTCAGAGACCCAGGCTCATAGATAGCATGGTATTGATTTATTGTTGATGTGTTTATAGGATAATTAAATGTTTTGAATAAATGCTTATCCAGTATTGTATGAAGCTCTACATACTGGCATAATGATATATTCCTGATTTTTATATCAGGTAAGTAGTTTTAGTGCTTTAGTAGGACAATTCTTTATGTTAATTTTATCAATATAAGTGGTGAGTTTTCTAGGGTAATTTGGCTGGGGTACCCTAGAATATTCTACATGCTCTTTCAGATTATTTAGCAATGCTCTTATTTTTCTCAGAGCTTACTGAGATATATAATTATTCTGTTCTGTTTTTTTTTGTTTTTTTTGTTTTTTTGTTTTTTGTTTTTTTTGTTTTTTTTTGTTTTTTTGTTTTTTTGTTTTTTTTTTTTGTTTTTTTGTTTTTTTGTTTTTTTTTTGTTTTTTTGTTTTTTTTGTTTTTTTTTGTTTTTTTGTTTTTTTTGTTTTTTTTTTTTTTTTTGTTTTTTTTGTTTTTTGTTTTTTTTGTTTTTTTTGTTTTTTTTTGTTTTTTTGTTTTTTGTTTTTTTTGTTTTTTTGTTTTTTTTGTTTTTTTGTTTTTTTTGTTTTTTGTTTTTTGTTTTTTGTTTGTTTTGTTTTGTTTTTGTTTTTGTTTTTTGTTTTTTGTTTTTTGTTTTTTGTTTTTGTTTTTTGTTTTTTGTTTTTTGTTTTTTGTTTTTGTTTTTGTTTTTGTTTTTTGTTTTTTGTTTTTGTTTTTGTTTTTTGTTTTTTGTTTATTATATTATTACTATGCAATAATGTCTCTATCTACATGTATCATTATTATGAGCTATTTTATCTTTATTATTCTTAATTTTTTTTCTTGTGTAATAATTTCTCTTTCATCTATCTGTTATTTTATATATTTTTTATCATTTGTTCTAGGCAGGTTGTCTCTGAACTAGTAGCAAGCTGACACTGAGAGCTGCACCTTCAAGCTGAGAGCTGCACCTTCAAGCTGAGAGCTGCACCTTCAAGCTGAGAGCTGAAATATCTCCAAGCTGAGAGCAGCACCTTCAAACTAGAGCTGAAGTACCTCCAAGACTCCTGAAGAAAACTTCAGATTGTAAATATGTTTTTATTGTCTGATTGTGGGGATTACCATTTTTTTTGCTTGCTTCCTGCTGTGCACTTTGATCCGATTCATCGGCCGGATCACACAGATATCCGACCATCATGCGACTCAGTGATATTTAGTTTCCCAGTCTTACAACATCCAAAATCTCGACGCCTGCGACAAAACTTCTCAGAGAAATGCCTGATCCGATTAAGTCTCCAACTGGCCAGGACTCTACTTTCAGCTCTACTCGGTCGGTTGTCGTTGTTAGTACCTACCCTTTCTTTGCACTCTACACATTTTGACACCAACATTTTTTTCTGCTGTTTGTTCTATCGTGTTTCGCCCGCAACGTGCTCGAATGGTCGTCATGCAAAAACCAAAAATCTTACCATGTGACTAGAAAAAATACTCATGTATGTACACTGCAGACCTTCAGAAACACAGGAAAGTTTGGCATGATGGTATGTGAGGACAAATCAAATCTTTATTGCGGAGAGCAACGAACTCAAAAATTTGCTGGCGTTTTTGCGTAGGATTCATCCGGATGCGACACGTCAGTCGGATGATTCAGATCTCCAGATAACCACCAAATGAAAGCCAACCACACAAAGAATTTGACCGGGTTGTTTCCTCATTTTCTCTCCCCAAAGGTGAATTCGAAAGTTTACTTGATATCTGAAGGCGGACACACGTTGGCAGAAAGTTTTATGAAGCTCTCGTCTAGTCGAGCCCAACCTGCAAGTAATCCGGATCGATTGAATTACATGAAAGTCCATCCTGAATTCAGCTTGGATGAAGATGAGCAAATAGAATTTGATCCAGTTGAAGACAGTGAACTAAGGCCATCATCGTATATGGCTCGAGTAGTTGAGTTGGTCAAGGTTGAAACAGAGGTGTGCTTTTCCCCTCCTCTAAACGCAAATCATCCCACATGAATCTGATTTCGTCATTCATCAGAACGTACCGCTCCTTCCACCGTTGAACACAAACGCGCGCCAGGACCTGCATAAACGAAAGATGGAGTACTTGGACCAAACTATCCAGCAATTCTCGAAGCGGACGAAGCGAGGCTCGAGTCCACAGCGGACGAAGCGAGGCTCGAGTCCACAGACCTCTCAGTTTTCTGACCCTATCACCCCCTCGACCCCCATCCCCGCTGCTTCTAGAAGAAAAATGACGGGCTTCGAAACAAGACCGTTCAACAGCCCTCTGATAAACAAGTTGAAGCAGTTCGATTCGACCGACACCCCCACCTTGGAACGGTTCCGGCCTCCACTTGTACCTAAACCTAGTCCTAGTGTTGTATCACGTCTTCAATCTCGTCCAGAGCCGCACATTGAAGATGACCAAAATCACGTCGTTCGCACCGAGTTAGAAGACGAACCAGGCTCGAAAGACAGCTCTTCATCTGCTTTAGTCCAACCCCGTCCCCGAAATCACCCTCCCGTCCAACCTAAAAGAAAGATCCAAGAAGCTGAAGGACCTTCAGACCCCACGGACAACCTCATCAACCGCTCGAAGTTGAAAGATCCACCGCCCTCCACCTCTGATCGCGTCTCCAACCAGAAAACTTTAAAAGTCGATTGGGACTCGTTTTTTCAGGCTGCCAAACCGTCGTAAAACTCCGACCACCTCCCCCCAACAAATTTACCCCTGTCCATAATGAAAACAAAACAATTCGTCTGTGCTCCATAACTTTTTTGTCTAAACCGCCCCACGTTCATCTGCTGTACTAGTACACCTCTGCAATCGTCTACCTATGTAATCTACTGAGATTATCTAGCCAAGAACACTTGGCCTCATTTTCCCACCAGAGAGCAATGGGGCCTCGAAGGAGTGAAAGTCAGGGCTCTGAAAATATAGTAACAAGTCTTAGGCCAAATACTCTAAATGTGTTCCCATCATATGTTATGGTGACACTTTACCAAAGCCACTTGTTAGGAGTAAGCACTCCCTGCAACACTCATTGGGGAAAAGAAATCCTGAACATTATTACCCATATGTTTGGCTTCCTCTCAACAAGTGGCTTGTAAAGTTTGAGAGGCTTCCTCCCAATGAGTGGCATTATGATTTGGAGTGTCACCAAAGGGCACGGGCATATGTTATGGTGACACTGTATCAAAGCAACTTGTTGAGAGAAACCACTCCCAATTGGCAATAGCACTTAATGGGACAGAGCAATGATTATCAGCCACTTGTTTGAAGGTCTTCCTCTCAAAAAGTGGTTTAGGAAAGCATCCATTGGGATGAAGCTCTGCCAGTGCTTAAAAAACACTTTTTGGCAAAACTTCCTCCCCAAGAGGGGTTCATGAGACCACATTTATCACTGAAGTCACCTGATGAGTGGTTTACAAGATTACTTGCCAAACAATTTTCATCCCAATGTGTGTTTTGAATACTCCAGGGAAGTTCTAAATCCACTTGATGGAATTGTACCAGAATTGACCAGTGGATATGAATTTTAGATGGGGTTGAACTTGATCCACAGACTTTACACCCAGTTGGTGATAATTTTTCAATATTTCAGGATTGAGGATCCAGAAAGTGATATCTAGAGTTTAGAGGGTCAAACCAGCTGGAATCAGTGATTAGTGGATGTATCTTCAATCTCAAGAGAAATGAGTAAATAAAAGTGTTAGACGGTATCTGTCTCATGTACATGTCACAGTTTCTTTGTCTTACATACATAGTGATAGTTGCAAGTGTTCCGCAGTCGCTCAGAGTTGTAAACCTAAGTTGTCTAGTCTTAAGTCCATTATCGTATTGTGTACTGTTTCCTTAACCAACTCAACTTGTGTTCATCACTCAATCTTCCCGCTGACCACCTTCGACTCCGTCTAGGTCTGTTTCCTTTTCCAACTTTATCTCTCTCAGTTTCCTTGTCTCATGTCTACATCTCATCTTTTCTAGGTTTGTCTCGTGCTGTTGTCACTGCTGTCCGTGTCCGCTTGTGTCTAACTTGCACATCACCAACCATCAAAGGTGTGCTAGTAGTAATTCAACCAACTCAACTTGTGTTCATCACTCAATCTTCCCGCTGACCACCTTCAACTCCGTCTAGGTTTGTCTCGTGCCGTTGTCACCGCTGTCCGTGTCCGCTTGTGTCTAACTTGCACATCACCAACCATCAAAGGTTATTTTGTCTTATAAAAAGGGTGTTGTTATTATCTTCTCTTCAGAAAGTCTGGGGATCAAGAGAGCTCAGAGGGTACAACTGTATATGAAACTTGCTGAGTTTGACTAGATACAAGCATCCTTGAAGTATTTGAATGAAAAAATGGATGAAATTAATGTGAACCTTAATAAAACTGCAGATGGTTTAGTAAAATAATAGATTGGCCAGTCTGGGGGTGACTATGTTTTACTTTCCAGTGGACATATATATTTCACAAAAGCCACAATTCAGTGAATCTCAAGTTGGTAGAAGCCAGTTACTATTTCCTGGGCTTACAGGTTTCAAGATGGCAGGTATCTAACTTTGTGACCTCTTCTGGTATTTAAGGTAATCATCCATGAAATCAATAAACAATCTGGGGTGTACAAGTTACAACATACAAATTTATAAATGTATTTAATATTTATGTTTTATGTATATACTATCTATTTATACATTAATACCTTGTATGATATTTGAGGTGCTGTAGTAGTGGTAAGTTTATGTGGTTGTAAGTGGTAATTTTACAAGAATGTTAATAACTAATGAACCAAGGGGAAATCACGGGTACTGTATGTGGGTGACTAGGGGTAATTTGATATTTAGAATCTGATTTTCCAATAATAATGAAGTATTTTTAAAGAGAAACCTAAGCTTTTAACAACTTTATGAAAAAAGGTATGGATTACAAAAATGGGCACCAAATGGGGCCTCATTTATGGATTGATGGGAACAAGATTGAAGCTTGAGTTTTGATGTTGATTTATTCATAGATTTGATTGTTTTTTAATTCAAACCAGAGAGTCCTAAATTTTGAGCAGCCTTCAGAGGTTCTATAGAGTGGCAAGAGTTTGAAGTTGTCAATATGTTTCTTGAGGATATGTAGAGAATGAGGAGCACTGCTTCAATGACTGATTTGAACCCTAACCAAGTGAACCTTCATGAAAAAAATCCCCCTGCAGGGTTAAAACTGGATTGAGGTTCTGAAAATATATCACTGCAAGAAAAACTGCTTCAACTACCACCAGTTGACATGCAAGAGCTTTGGTCTTACTCAACCTTACTGTAAACTTACTCCAGACATATTTGAAACAAGCTTGGATTCAAAGTGACTGTGAATGATCCAAATTTACTGTGCACCAAAAGTAAACTTGAAGTAAGCTTTCAAGTAAGAATAAAGCTGGACTGAAGTATACTGTATGTCAACTGGTGAAAGTTGAAGCATCATTTTTCTGCAGTGTTGGCTGGTGAATTTCCAACAGAGATGAGGGTAGAAGAAGAAGACATGGGAAGATTTTGATGATTAATAATGACAACAGGTGGATTGGAAACAATAAGATGTATGATTAGTAATGTAATAGTAATCTAGAATATTGTTGTTGATACACAACCAAGAGAAAAGACGGCTGGTCAAGGATTTTATATAATGATCTTGGAAGGGCTTGAGTGTTGTAGTGGCAAATATAAAGGACTAAGTGGGATTAAAAGTGGACTTGATCTGAATGATTTCATTTTGGTGTGCAGGAGTGGTATGAGTGCTAAAAGAACCGGGTGAAATTTGTAGAAAATATAAGAAAGTTTTATTTATTTTTGCAAAATGTCAAGGTGTTATAAAGATGAAAACAAGATAAATCACATGGGGAAAACCCCAGAGGGAAAAAATTCATAAGTATTTATATTAAAATAAAATCCCTATGAGATGCACAAGTTCCCTGCTGCATCTATGCAAGTATCTTCCTGCCATTTCAGCCAATTGCCTCTACCTTTGTAGGTGCATGAGATGATAAATTATCTTTCTCTGTCTTTTTCAAATCACAAAATTTATTATACACATTGCATAGTCTAACAGACAAATATAAACCTTTTAGTTCTTGGCATTCTCACAGATTTACAGTGTTGTATGCATATTTTTAAATAATTTATTTAGTATGTCTATGTTTTATAGATTCTATGTGTATAATATAAATCTATCTTTTTTTTACTGGAAACACTGGGCAGAAAATAAAAAATATAGAAAACAATAAAAAATTCTTCTTTCTTGTTGTTTTGGGAGTTTTCCTTTTGTTGACAGAAGGTGTCACTTGAATCTCAACAGAATGCACCAATCACAGTGGGGAGATGTTTATTTTTTGTTGAGGGCAACAACACTGAAGCAGCAAGCAAGTAAGTCGAGTGAGCTTGGTTGGTGTTGGGAAGGATTATAGATTGTATTTCAGAGAAAGAAAGAGAGGAAGAGAGAGACAAACCTGAAGCAGCAAGCAAGTGAGTCAAGTGAGCTTGGTTGGTGTTGGGAAGGATGAAGAGAAAGAATCCTTCCCACTTGGTGCTTCAGTGTATATGTAGTGGCAGAGAGAGAAATGTCACAACTAGTGATATGTACATGAAAGGTGGAAAGCATAGACAATGTGAAATGAAAGAAGAGGAGACATGACAACAGGATTGTTGGTATGGATACCTCAACATTTTTCTCCCTGAGACCCATGAGATGTAATCAAAAATATCTTATTACAGTATGTGTTGACGCTGCATTTTTGGAGCTGTGCGGGCTTGCACACCCTGTGGGAGGTGAAAATGACATGTAGCCCAAAAGATGAGGGTACACCAAATGGTGATGCACTACTTTGGAGAGCTGCATTTTTTTCTGGCGTTTAGCCAGCCCCTCAGCTTATACAGCGGGCCAAATGGCAGCCGTCGGCGCAACAACCGGGTCGATGTGTTTTCGTTCTTTCCACACAGTTACACATAAATTTTTGTTCTGCCAACAGGGTTCTCGGCCCGCGACATGTTGCAATGAGTATGCCAAGTGTGTACATACACAAATCGACGCAGCTCTTTCGATCAGTCAATGTGGAGAAAAAGTATGGAGCTAGGGCGAAAGAAACGGTAATTCCTTGACGGCCGCACTCGTAGTTCTCCTGTTGGTATAAGCATCTTAAACCCAACGTATTTCACTCATTCCATCCAAACGCCCAATCTATCCCCATCACTCCAAGACAGGGATATTATTAGCGGGATCCGTTCAGCAACAAAAGAAGATGAAGTTTCTGTTAGGCCTAATGCTCCTCGGGACACTTTTCCAGCTCGCCTTGGCCGCCCCGTTAATAATATCTATGGAGCTCGCAAGATTTGTGCCGGGGGGGCGGTCAGCCTTGATTCTCAGCACCGCTGGGCGGTCAAAGCAGCTGGTCGGCTATTGGCAAAAGACCGATGGCGCTAGATCACTCATGAATGAGAAGTCACTAATATCAGCCGCGCCTTCCATTGGCGACGTGGGCGCTCTCAGGGGCGATTCTGCTGCTGATGTTACCAAATGCGATTTCCCTCATGTCTCCACGACTTCCCTCAAAGTCAAAAACTCTGCAGCACAAAATTTTGGGGATCCTCTTGGCTCCTACTGATCTGAAACAATGTGAGTTTTCCCTGCGGTGCTCCAACGTCTATACCTCTTTCCAATGTTTCTCTGACATGGTAAATTTTCAAGATTTGAAGAAATAAAATATCATGCACCAAATCTTGTCAACTGGCTATATCTTTTGAACTCAGCTATAAGGAGTTTGATAGTTTTTCTTTCAATTTTTCCTCTTTTAAGATAGCAAAGAGTTACATTGGCTACCTTGTCATTTTTACTTTACCTTTATCTTGCAATCACTTTCCTGAATTTGACAAGAGTCTTCAAAATTGAAGATTATAAGCAATGTTCATGCATTTAATTTTATGATTCAATTTTCAAGACCACTATGAGTTTATAAGCCAGTTTTTCTGGAAGGGGCATGGCAAACTAGATCTATTTAATTTTCATAGTATTACCCTTGATACCAAAATCTTTTTGAATGAAAATCCATTGCCTAGAAATAGGGATGTTGATAAACTAAGCATGTGCCAACTTGGAAATCAGTGTGCAGGTGCACACACCAATTACAAATTGGTTTGTGGCTGACACCCCAGTTTCAAATTGGTGTGTGGCTGGCACCCCAGTTTCAAATTGGTGTGTGGCTGGCACCCCAGTTTCAGATTGGTGTGTGGCTGACACACCAATTTGGATTGGCATGGAGCCCACACGTCAGCTCAAATTTTATAACCTCCTTGACCGGAGGAAGTCCCTCCGATCAAGGAGGCTACAACCTCCTTGACCAGAGGGAATCCCTCCAGTTGAGAGGTTGTAGCCTCCTCCACCGGGGGGATTCCCTCCGGTCAAGGAGGTTATACAACCTCCTTGACCAGAGGGAGTCCCTCCAGTCAAGGAGGTTATACAACCTCCTTGGCCAGAGGGAGTCCCTCCAGTCAAGGAGGTTATACAACCTCCTTGGCCAGAGGGAGTCCCTCCAGTCAAGGAGGTTATACAACCTCCTTGGCCAGAGGGAGTCCCTCCAGTCAAGGAGGTTATACAACCTCCTTGGCCAGAGGGAGTCCCTGCAGTCAAGGAGGTTATACAACCTCCTTGGCCAGAGGGAGTTCCTCCAGTCAAGGAGGTTATACAACCTCCTTGGCCAGAGGGAGTCCCTCCAGTCAATGAGGTCATACAGCCTCCTTGACCAGAGGGATTCCCCCCGGTTGAGGAGATTGGGGGGAGGGGGCGGGCGCCGCAGGGTGACACCATCTCCACATTTCAATGTGGACATGACATCACCCATATGTATATAGGTAGGGTGTGTGTGCCCCCACCTATATACATAGAAAGGGTGTGCAAACTGCACACCCTTTCTATGTATATAGGTGGGGGCACGCCCCTGCCCATACACATAGCACTGCCAGCATAATTGCCTAGGATGAAGTCATCCTAGTTAAACTGGGATGCACTCAACCAATTTAAACTTGGTTGAAATCAGCTGATGAAATATAAATCCAAGGGACCCCCCTTGGTTTTATATTTCATTGGTTGAGGTCAACCTATTTTAAATTGGTTTTTTTCATCCTAGTTTAACTGGGATGAACTCAACCTAGGCAATTATGCTGGTAGTGTAGATTTGGGCATGCAAATGCACACCCATGGTTGGGCGGGTGTTGCACACCTGTAGGTGTTCCCACACCCAAAACAGGGGCACACCCGTCAAAAAAAGGGTGTGTGGGCTACACACCCTTTTTTTATGGGTGTGCCCCTGGCGTGGGGGTGCAGCCGGGGGTGTGGATTTATTGATCCCTCTGTTTGTGGTCAGAGGTGGAAAATGGTGTCATTTTTAATTTAAATGATGCCATATCTATTTCACATTAATTAAAATAGTGTAATATCTATTTCACCTTAATTAAGCTATAATAATTATTTCACCTAATGATTAGATGTGAATACAATTCCTTTGGGGTTTGTACTTGGAAAGTGCTTGCCTTGGAGAGCCAATCAGGTGGGAATAAATTTCCAAGTCTTTATTGCATATGAACAATGGTTTACATAAAGATTTAAATTAATTTATGTGTAATTTTGTACTATAAATGTCAGCCCTAGAGATACTCCAGAGTATCCTGAAGACTGACTTTAATGTAAAAAATAATAAAACATTGTATTAATAATAATATATCCTAGAATATTATTACAGGAAATTTGCAAATTTTCATACAAAATTAGGTGGGGTACCTCACTCAAACCACCACCGAATTCCAACTCCTTCTATTACTTTACCATATCTCAGAAGTTACTTAGTAGGAGATGGAATAACCGTAAAAAATATAGATTATAAATTATTAATAAAAGCTGAGAGACAATAAAACTTATGTGAATAATTATAAGAACTTAAAGTTATGCTAATAAGAAGGAAATTACATAAGTGCGTGGTAATTTCCCAGTATTATTCTATCATTAGAATTGTCCCATGATGTGATTGGTTATACATACATGTCATGAGGTCATGGGGAAATAGAAAATACTGTACTCAATATAATACAATTCCCATTACATCATAGTACATTTGAATTGTAATACATTAGAGTAGAATTTAACATAATATTCTAGAACCTTCCACAAAGAATCTCTAGAATATAAAAGGAGGCCATTTCTGGCCTAGGATTGGTTCCTCAGCATATTCACCCAGTACCACATAATTAGTAAGTACCCTGAATATTCTCCTCCTACTATTAGAGTAGTGTATTCCCTTTATCCAACCCAAACCTTTTATTACTGGAATTAGTCTCAAGTTACCTTAGAATACCCCATCCTTGGCCTTGATCTATTACTTATAAAGCAGTTGCTGCAAGACTACCACCTCTGACAGTAGCCAATCAGCTTAAGTGCTTGCCAGCTGCTTAATAGCAATTCATATTGCTATATCTTACCCAAAAAGACAAAGAATAGCCAAACCTATACGGTTAACTATTGGTCTTCTCCAATTGATTGGTTTGTATAATCTACAATTATAAGGAGTTTCAGGTTATCCTCTGTGCATAGTTTGGACACTATAGAGAGAATACAATACATATTTATTCAGATAACCTTTCAGCACAGTGACAGTACCTGGCTTATTTATAGAAATTAAGCCAGTGTTTCATATACATAGCTGACAATAAATTACTATGTGTTAAGGTTGGATTTTCCCGGATTTCCAAGAAGAAACATATACCAATAAATGGCTCTTTACTCATTTATTGTGTGTTTTAAAATGAATTTTTCAAGGATTGTCTTCAATTAAATTTTTACTTATATTTGGTAAAAAAGTAACAATATAACTGTAATAACAATTTTAATATTTGGTCATCAGTGGGGCTTGAACTCAGAGCCCTCTGTTCAAGGGAGTTCTTTCTAAGCTTGTTCTGAACTGTGAGACTATGATAAAATTTGTTTAAATGATCTTCTCTGAGTTCTTTTTTGTTCAGAATATCAAAATAAATAAAGATAATAAAATAAAGAATAATTATAATTATTCAAGCTTGCATTTTCAAGTGTTACATAGTAACATCTTGGTGGCTGACAATCATATACATTATTCGTGACATATACCATAGCGCCTCACACCACAGGTGCACCTCTAGTTCAAAAGAATATGTATTCCAGACCAAAATGTATTCTTTTGACAGATGGGACAACTTGAAGTTTTTTTTACAGCTGTTGGGAGGGTTTTTGATTGTTTTCAAGTCATCTCAGACACCACAGGGTGGTTTCTAGTTGTCTCAACAACCATGCACAAGGGATCTCAAGACAACCTGAGAATGGTAGGAGACAATATGGACACCACTTTGGGTTTCCAAGGGGTCTGAAGGACCACAATGGGGTCTCATGACAGCTTGAAAACCCAAAGCGGTTTCCAGGCCATCATGAGAATGGCTTGCAAGTCAACTCAAGAACCTTGTGAGCACTTGAATTTGATTAATTGCCCTCCCAACTTCTTGAGGGTGGGCAGCCCTCCACTTGTTGGAGTTGAGCAGGTGTGATGGATACACTCAGCTCCCAGTTTATTCCTTGTGGATTGGTGGAGGCTGTTGGACTCCTGTGTCCTAGAGAACCATCAGTAGTTCTCAAGTTGTTGTTCCTCCTTGCTCAGAGCAAGAAGGGACTTGGCTTCCCAACCAGACTCCCTTACCTGAGCAGGAAGGGAGGCCCCTTTGGATCCATAAGTAGATTGAAGTGGTTTGGAGGTTGATCTACAGACTCCAGGAGTAATATTTCTCATTGGGAAATAAACTCTACACAAAGTGGGGGCTCCTCGCGGGTTCAAGCCTGGGCTGATACTCTACATAAGAATCTCTCGTCGAGCCCCTTGCCGAGGGACGTTTGGAAGTCCGCTTACGTTCGAGCCGACTCCAATTCAATCGTCCCCGATGTGGATCTAGACCAAATCCGCCTCGAAGACGACCGACCCGGCTGATACGAGAGTTTTTCAGGGCGGCTCGACGGCGGCTTGGCCACCTTGGGATTCAATTGCCTCCCAGCTCGTCTTGCAAACCAAAAGGTCTAGTGTTGACAGGCCATGAATGAATTGGAAAAAGACGATTCGCAAGCCTCTGAATGCGTCCTTGGCATTGACACGCCGTCAATAAATAAATACACAGAGTTAAATACATATCGATTTACACTTTTTATCGAAAGTTGTGGCAGCGGCGGTGCCCCTTATGGTTATTTAGGTGGTACGTATTTAAATACCTGTGTAAAAGTGGATAGAGCCAGCCACATATCTAAATCAATACAGTACGTACAAATTTCATCAAAACTTTCTCTCTTTCGAAAACCAAAGTGGATTGAGGAAGAACCATCAAAGATTCAGATCTTAGATCGATTGATGGTCAACAGGCTAACATCTCAATCATCACAGGCATGGAAACCTATCCACCACATGGACAGCAGCCACACTCCGCCAAACGACGTCGATATCGTAAGTCTCCCTCCCTACCTTCTTTTCCATTGGCACTCTCTCCAAGAAAATTCAATCAATTATCCTCATACATCACAGGAGTACCCAGATCTTGCGATCGATGCCGAACCAGTAAAATCAAATGTGTTTTCGAGGTCAGTCCAATCTGATGTATGTAGCTCACAACTTCATTTGTCACTCACTCACTTTCCCCATTTACCCTTTTTGGAACACAGGACGGCCAATGTACTGCATGCGTCAACCTTGGCGTCCCTTGCACCTTTGCCAACCCTGGTAGCCTAAGGGAGAGGCCACCCACTAGAAAGTACGTATGTACCACCTCATTCCACCTTGCCTCGTATAAGATTGCAAAAAGACCAGACAGAAGACCGCTCAGACAGCTTCGTTTCACTTCAAGGGACGTTGATCATCTGCAGGCCAGGATTCGATCACTCGAAAGACTCATTTACGCCATCGACCCATCATATGATCTCTCAAACTTACCAGACCCACCCGAGTCTCACCTTTCCACCTTGAGAATCGGTCAGTCTACCTAGATAATAAAAAGGGAAACACTTATCTCCGCCAAGTCGAAACTCATTCTGGTTCTCACATAGGCAGCCAAAGACAATCAACTTCCTCGCTCACCTTAACTGAGAACCTACATCCGTCGCACAACTCAATCCATCCCCACTCATCCACTCCCACTGCGCCAGTCCAAGTAACTTCATCGGTTAGTTCACTCACTACGATCTTCAATCCGACCCGATTCCAGCTCCAGAACTCGACGACAAACCTACTTCCCTCACTATCCAAGCTTGAAGACCTCTCACCCGTCGATAGAATCATCCGTCATGAGTATCAAAAAATGTCCTACAGTTATCCGGACTACTACCCGCCCCCGGACCTGCAACAGAGCTTGCTAGAGATCTACTTCCGCGAGGTCCATCCGATCATGCGTGTCATCCATCCTGCCTCGTTCATCAAAGACTTCAAGGCCGGGCGGGTCGAGACTGACGAAGGCTTCAAAGCTCTCTGTCTCACCATCTTCAGCATCGCCAGTCGGTTCTCTAAAGACCCCAGGGTCTACCTGGACCTTGAGGGGAGCTCAAACGCTTCTTTACATACCGCTGGGCTGCGCTATTGCGTAGCTGCAGGTTTTTACCTTTTACGACCTATACCCGCCCCTGCCACCCTCTATGAACTTCAGGCTTTGTCTTTGCTGGTCATCTACTCTCTCGGTGCCGTTAGTCCGGATCTCATCTGGTGTATGCTTGGCGTTGCTCTGCACAGGTCTCAGGTACTTTTCTCTCACTCTTTTGCGCTCTCATGCTAAACTCCATCGAATGTCGAACAACTCAAGATGATGAATTAGAAACTTTATGAATATCTAGGTAGCTGGAGCGCATATAGAAGATAGTAGTCGTTGGTCAAATTCTCCTATTGATGATCACTATCGCCGCAAGGCCTTCTTCCTCTTGTATGAATGTGACTCGTCGGTTAGCGCCACATTGGGTAAACCAGCCTACATGCAAGAGAGTGATTTCGATGTTCGTAAGTGGCAAAGCTCAATCATGGGGCTGTTAATTAACTTGTGATTGTTCGTTCATGTTTAATTTTGTTTTCCATGGCTAAAGTTCCTGCTGATCCAGGCTTTGATCTCGAGCTCGAAGTGTGTGTAAACCCATTCCTGAACCAAGCTGGCACTGAGAATCAAGCAGATTTGACGGTGGACGAAATCTCTCAAGCGTATAATATGATGAAAAGCTCACTCGGAGGATTGAAAAACTTACTCCCAGTAATCAACCTGATGAATGCTCAAAGAGACCTGCACCCGGATGTTAAATTTTCGAGTTGCGTTAAAGCATTGATCAAACAACTTGACGATAGTATGAATACTTGCTTCGAAAAGATCGCCCTCAAGATTAATCTTCATCATCCGAATCCGGACATGACTAGTGATTCTGCTTTGATATCATCGGTCAACGTGACCTCGTTAGTTCATTTCACCGTTCGCACAATTACATTGAAATTGATTTTTTTTTTTTAAAAAAAAAAAAAAACTTCCCTTTTTCTATGTAGATGGTATCATGAATTCAGACTACTGCTTCACCAAATTTTATTCAACTCCAAGGAAAAGGGCCCAAGCAATCAACCAAAAATGCCAGAAGATAAGCAGCAAGCACGGGTTCCAGGATCGTCAACAACGGTCAAGAAGTCGAGGAACCCATATCTGGATATTTGTGTTGAATCAGCCCGGGCGATCCTCAGCTCAATCAACCGATTACACCAACGTAACCTACTACCATACGGCTTTTTCTGGATCCCCCTTCGACTGAAAAACGCACTCGTCATCCTAATCTGTTCCTTCTTTAAACAACGCAAATCATTGTCTGAAGAGGAGCGTGAAGCTCGATGCTTAGATATTTCTTTGGGCATTCAAATCTTGAATACTTTGGCTCCTAGGTTGGATTGTTTTTTTCATTTTACCGTGTCTTTCATCTTGATCTAAATAAGCTGCTCTTCTTTTTTGAAAATGTTTTGGGGATAAAATAACAGTACGTATCTTGCGGGAAAATGTTCAAACATGATGGTCAACTTATACAGGAGTGCAGTTCAACATAACCTACAGCAGGCCACCAAGGCGGGCTCTTCATCGACCTTCTCGCCAAGCTCATCCTTATCAACCCCGCCTGCGCCCTTGGGGGTCGAGTCGAAGACCAACTCGTTTCCCGGGCCGTCTCCGGAGCCTGGTACAGCTGACACCGATCAGCCTCAGATATACTCCACGGTTTCTTCCTCAGCTCACACATCAACCACCACTTCTACTACTTTCTCCACCGCTGATAATAATCAGACTCTGAACGTTGATCCTGAGCGCGGATGGCGCGCTGACCCGCTCCTTACTACCTCTAATGCCGCTTTCCCCAATCCCATCTCCAATCAGCTCCCGTCAGCTCCCTCTTACTCGGACAATGCCAATCTTAACCTTCTCAACTTTTGGCCCTCCTCTTCCCCTTCTGATTTTCCGTTTCATTCTTCCACTTGAGATTAATCCCACCCCCTCCCTCCCCCACCTTTATTTCTAACTTGAGTATAGTGTTTTTAATCTATTTTTGGCATTAAGCATCCTCATACCTACCCTTTTTTTTCGGAGTCAAGTTCTTTCATGAGCAGGGAGGACTTCGTATGTGTACATATTCAATACCCATCTATAACCATACTGTACACCGAACCCTGCTGCTCATGTGCTTTTGTATCAACTTTGGATTGTATCTTGTAATCGAGTAATATGGTCAGCTATTAGCTTATTCTGAATTTACTACACAAAAACACAGACTCAAGAAAGATGTGAGACATAACAATGTGAGAAAAGGTTGTAACGATTATGTTATCCCCCTTTCTTTTCCTTTTGTTTTTTTGTGTGTGTGTGGGACAGTACGATGGCAACATCATTTCAATCAGTTTGATACTTGTAGATTGGAGGAAAATTACTTTGTGACATAAACCAACTTTAACAAGATTGTGTGATTTTACACATTGGAGTGTAACATATATAAGTTAAAAGCGGTTTGTGGCCATGAATAAATAAATCTATCTACATTCAGAGTCATCATCATTCAATATCATAACTATCACAAATCAACCTCTGCATTCACGAAATGGAATGATTACAAATACACCTCTTTTGTTCTTGTCGAAAAGGACGAAACGAGTCGATAATAATTTTGCTGGAAAGCTACGATATTGTAGCACTACCCCAAAGCTCCCATGTCAAGCCGGAGACAGAAGCTATGTCTTGGATGGTTGATGACGGTGGGCTATTCTTCGTACTGCAGAACGGAAGGATGTGGGGTGGTCAGTGAGCATGCAAGCAAACAAAAAACAAGGAGCAGCAGAGTCAACAAAAAAAAAATGAAGTAAGAGAGGAGTAGTAGCATGGAGAAGACGAACGTCGGAGGCGGTTGGGCTTTTGAAGTCCAGCATGGGGCCTTCGAAGCCGATGAGATGTCTATGGGCCTCGCCGGGGGCGGATTTCTTGGTCTTCTTGGAGCCTCTGCGACGGAGAGAAGAGGTCCTGCGGGCTGGGAGGGGCGCGGGACGCGGGCGATCCCCGTCCTCGTCCGGCGAATCGAAGACGGCCGAGTCGAGGGTGATCGTGGGCGGGATGGCGGGCGAGGAGAGCGTCGAGGAGGCCTCCGAGGACGACGACGTGCACTCCCCTCTGCCGCCCACCGTCGTCGTCCCGTTCATCCGCGGCGAATTCGGCTCCGAGTCGCCGTCCTCTCGCGGCGGTGCCTGTCAAGCGATCCTTGCATCAATACCACTTCCCGGGTCCCACGGAGCAGCAGGTCTGTTTCTTCCGCATTGGTTTGGCTGTCGCTCCGACAGATCACGATGGACTGATGACACTCAACTTGCTTGAAATACGAATACATGGGGTAATTTCCGAACGGTTTGTAGAAGAGTTTGAAGAGCAAATAGCCTCCTGAATGGCGATGATGGTCGGCCGAACAATCAGCAATCCGGTGTGTGGGCCTCCTGGTAGAGGAGATGATAGGAAGATGGTTTTGGATCAGTGAGTAAACAGGAGACGTACCGACATCGATGATCGATAAGAGGATGATCGGCGCGATGTAGGCCAGCGAAAGGAACCGGAAGATCGACGGCAGGTAGCTCAGAGGCGCCGGGAGCCGGACATGAATCCAATCTGCTTCTGGGCTCGAGTCCATCGGTGATCAGGTCAAGATGCCTGGAACTGTGGCCGGTCGAGCTGGTTCTGTCCTGCCTGCCAAAAAATTGGGGTTTTTTCTTTTCCTATGAATTTACACAGTTTTCCACTCGCGGGGGTTTCCGATTGGATCTGACGATGGGTGCATGTGATGTCACTCTATTATTATTACCACGGTTTTAAATAGTTTCATCTGTATGTACATATCTAAATATCTAAATACATAACTTCTTCTCACCAACCCAAGTACATACATAATCATACTGGTTATACATAAATACATATAAGCCTTACCAAGTGTTGCAATCTTATTCTTCTCTCTGGGGGAGGTCTCTTCCATCTTGTTAGAGTTACAGGACAACAAGCTGGTGATCACAAACATAATTACAGAGTCATCAACCATCAGACACCTTGTAAAAACATAACTGTTGTCATCTCACTTTAGATATATACTGCACCGCATAACATGCATATAGTCTACTTAGTTGTACACACCAATACTGGCTCCCTTTTCTTAAAGGAAGTGTGAACTGTGATTAATCACTGAGACAAGGAGCCGACATGCTAAGAGATACAACAATCAGAGAGTGAACACAATTGAAGGATTAAGGGAAGAAAGAGAATAGGAGATAGCAATTGCAGTTAAGACAGCAGAGACATGTGAGAGAGGCAGACTTGAGAAGGGGGAACAAGGAGAGTGACAAGATGAAAAAACAGAGGCTGGTCAGAAGAGGAGTTAGTTCAGAGAGGATGGAAGCAAGATCAAAGCAAGAAAGGGAGAAATGTTGCCAGACACAAGGAAGGCTTGAGAAGAAAGAGGATGAATGAAATGAGAAAGAAAGGAGAGTGAAGATGTCAGCTATGTGTATGAAGCACTGGTGTAATGTCTATAAAAAGCCAGGTACTATCACTGTGCTGAAAGGTTATCAGAATAATCACAAGTCTTATTCTCTCTATAGTGTCCAAACTATGCACAGAGGATAACCTAAAACTCCTTATAGTTGTCTATTTGATATACAAATGAGTCAATCAGGAGAAGACTAACAGCTAGCCATATAGGTTTGGCTATCTTTCTGTCTTTTTGAGAGTGTAACAATATAAATTGTTACTAAGCAGCTGGCAAGCACTTGAGCTGATTGGCTACTGTCAGAGGTGGTATTCTTGCAGCAACTGCTTTATAAGGAATAGTCCAAGGTCTAAGATGGGGATGTTCTAAGATAGCTTGATAACTAGTCCAGTAAATAAGGTGGGTTGGATAAAGGGATAACACTACTCTAAAAGTAGGAGGAGAATATTCAGAGTACTTACTAATGTGGTACTGGGGGAATATTCTGAGGAACCAATCCTAGGCCAGAAATGGCCTCCTTTTATATTCTAGAGATTCCTTGAGGAAGGTTCTAGAATGTTATTCTAAATTCTGCTCTAATGTATTACAATTCAAATGTATCATGATGTAATGGGAATTGTATTGAATTGAGCACAGTATTTTCTATGTCCCCATGACCTCATGACATGTGTGTATAACCAATCACATCATGGGCCAATTCATTTAATAGAACAATACTGGGAAATTACCACGCACTTAGGTAATTTCTTTCTTATAAGCATAATTTTATTATTCTTATATTTATGCAAATAAGTTTATTGTCTCTCAGCTTTTATGACAATAATTTATAATCCATAATTTATACCTTTTATTCCCTTTTTCTTAAAGTATCTTTACCATATGATAAAGTACTAGAAGGAGTAGGAATTTAGTGGTGGTTTGAGTGAGCTACCCCACTTAATTTACATTCTGAGTTGATTGATATAATAATATTTTATGATAAGTTATTATTTACATTAGTAATACATTATTTTTATTGTATTTTGTAGTTTAGTCAGTGCTTAGAATACTCTGGAATATCTCTAGGGCTGACAGAAGAGATGAAGAAAAAGAAAGAAAGGGACAGGGAAAAGAGGCGGTGATGGAGGTGAGCTGTGATGGCTGAGGTTTGTTAGCTGAAGAGTGATCTTGAGTGATGATGACGTGCAGAAGAGACATGGGTGTATGGAAAGTGCTCTACTATGCAATGAACCAAGTTTAGCAAGACCAATACCAAACATGCAATAGCTTACCAGTGGCATGTTTCTTCTTGCCAGATTCACACTTTTTATACATCTCATCTAGAAATTTGGGAGTTGTTTTTCCAATCCACAGGAGTCATTTGACAAGGAACCTAATTTGGAAGGTTTGACCTTGGAGAATCAAAGGAAGTAAGTACAATAGTTTCAGCTGGGAAATTATAATTGCACTTACCACTATCAGGGTACTACTGGGACATCAAGTTGACCACCTGAGGACTGCTTTTCAGGGTCCTCAGGTGGTCCAGGAGTTGTTTCTCCAAAACAAACATTGAAAGGCTGTTTTGCAGAAACAACTTGCAAATATATAATATTATGTTTTTGAGTGCCCCCCCCCCACCAAATCCCAACTGGGATTTGGTGATGTCAATCCACCTCAACAACCAGGTTTCTCCCAGCTGTCAAGGTTGGATTTGACCTCATGACATGGCCGGGAATTTTCCAGCTGTCAAGGCCAATTGAAACCTCATGGTTGGGTTTCTCCCTGCCATGAGGCTGTATACAACCTTGAAGGTGGCCAGGTCCACCATTGAGGTTGCATTAGGCCTCAATGGCTGGGAAATTCCCAGCCATGAGGTCAAATCCAACCTTGACAGCTGGGAGAAACCCGGCCGTCAAGGTGGGATGACATCACCAAATCCCAGTTGGGATTTGGTGACATCATCACCTGGGGGGGAGGGGGGGGGTGCTTGAAAACCTAATATTATATATTTGCAAATTCTTTCTCCACAACAGCCTTTTGACAGTTGTTTTGGAGAAACAACTCCCATCAGGGAGTATGTAGGAGGTGCATTAAGGGCTCATCCATACCCCACATGACATTTGAAGTGGAGCATATAACTGAGGGAATCATTAGAAAAACATTTGGTTAAGATATCAGGGGATGGCAGTTTCAAAAGTGCAGTATCCAAAGTCATAATAATGCTTTTCTGCTTATGAATGCACTGGAGATAGTGTTTCTGGGAAAGGGCAGCACTCAAAACACCAGGGGAAGGTTAGGGCTGCAGAGGAGATATAAAAGTTGGAGGTGGGAGAATTTATATGGAAAAAAGAGCATCTTACATATCAGGGAAACCATCACAACTTCAAAACAGGGAAAATGGTTTTATATTTTTCCAGTGTAGTTTAAAAATAGTCTTAATTTTTCAGCAAATATCATTCAAACACAATCATCAGCAGAGACAGCTTTGATTAGTAGTGTCATTAGCAACACAACCAGAGTTTATTGTTAAATGAGATGCACCAAATTGATCCAACCCCTGAAAATTTTAATTATGCATATGCAGAAAGAAAAACCAATTCTTTATTTTGCATTTAACATTTAAAAACTTCAACCCTAACCAAGAACCCAAAATTCCAATCATTTGCCCTGCAATGAGTGGACAAACTCACTACTCATGGTGCTGGCCCAAAACGTATTTGTGGTGTATATCTGTCTCTGCCTGTTTTTTCACCAAACATGTACCAGATTTATTGTAGTGCATAAAAACATCACACGGCCTCAAATCTTGTATTTAGTTTATCTCTTTTGTCCCATTCCTGGTTCCTCTCTCTCAACCAGGTTTGGAACCAGTACCTTGGTTTGCCTAAGCTAACAGTGATTTAATTCTTTTTGTCAGGTGAATAGCAATGAACCAATTTTGGGACCAATACCATGGTGTGCACAAGCTAAAAGAAATGTAAGTCTTTTCATCAGAATTGTACATCTTATAGCTTAAAAGCCACCTCTGCTGCACCATTTTGGAAGTGGTGCTCTGGATAATGGTTTGGACAGATGAAGAAAAGATTATTTACAAGAATCTGCCTAAAAATTATGAAGAGAATAATTGATTACAGCATTAGATACAGATCATTTGTTGATTGAAAAAAAATTACCCCCATTTATTCAAGGAATATAAACAATATTAAACCTAACAACATTGAATATGGACAGGATCAGCCAAACAAACTGGTCAGTGCCAATGGATTCTTAGAGATGCAGGACCAAAGCAATTGCATACACACATATATTGATCAGAGCCCTAATCATATACAACAACCGGAACCACATTAGGGAGACTCCAGATCCAAGACAATAATTTGTAAAATGTTTTTTTCTGTCAGTAGAACCCACACTGATCACAGCCCAGACCAAGTGACATTAGCTTATGATAGTCATACCTAAAAATTCTGGGAAAATGAGATCAACTGTACCCTTGATTTTGTTTCCATACCCAATGGATTCACAAAAACTGATGATGTCAGCCTGGGTGTGAAACTAACCGTGGTTAATGGTTGTAACTGAGGTAGGTTGATGGTTTAAAGTGGTTTGGGTAAGGTTAAAGTCCTGCAAAAAAGGAACTTCCTCAATCAGTAAGTCTTGTCTGAGAGGCTTGCTCTAATTGCTCTAATTAGGCGCATCCAAATCAATACAAAGTATTAATAGGCATCCAAGGAGAGACTCAACTTGGGTTTGTGGTGGCTACCTTATTGAAGGTAGTCTGTGGCCAATTCTTGAGGTAATAACAGTAATAAACTATAGATTATCCAGAATTGGGGGATTGTTGGAGAATGGGAACTAAGCAAGGTAAATAACTCTAAGGTATGTACTGTGCTAAGGTGTTCTAAATATTCTCTGGGGGATAAACAGATGTTTACAATCTGTTTATATATTGTAAGATCTCCTCTTGGGGAGATTGTGAGCGCTTCCATGACCTGGGAGGTACTGTGGAACTTCAGGGGCAAGACAGATCCTTTTGGGAGGATCTGTTAATGTTTATGATGTAATTTCTACTAAGGCTGTGTTATGGGACACATCTTTAATCAGTAATCCTTAGTATGATTGGATCACATCATGACATTTGTATTTAAAGATCTGTTATTAATATTATTAAAGATAATAACTTATAATGATGTCATTTATTATTGGCACATCTTATAAGTATTAATTCTTATACTATTAATAAGTTATTCTATTAATAAGATATTTAAATTACATATCTTATACATGAAATATTCCAATGTTAAGGAATGTGGGCGTAATCAGAGGGGAAAGAGTGATATCTGTTACTCTGGATATTTCACGTTACAGGAGGGCAAAGGGCCTACAAGTTATGTATCTTGTATAACAGGAGTACATAGCTTAACCAGAATTATTCATGAGTTATTAATGAATATATTATTAAAGTATTTATATTAATTATTGTAATTAATGTACTTTAATAATAATTGTAATGTAATAATGATAATGAATATATAATAATAATAATAACTGCAGAATAGTAATTATTATTAAAGATAATAATAATTAATATTACATAAAGTTATTTTAAGGAAATAATATTAATAAATAGTAATAAGAATAAATACAAATAGTAATTATTATTAGAGATAATAATAATTAATAATATTTGCAGTTACATGGTACATGTCAGGTACTGTGATATGTACTCAGTGGCTGACAGATGATAACTGTGCACTACAAGAAAAAATCAAGCAGAAGGAAATTTTGGCTCTTCAGAGGATTAAGATTGTAAACGTTACAGGATATTCTAAATGGTGCTGAATCTGATGCCTTGCAGAACATATCCAAGCTCTTGAAACAAAAAAACTGCCATTCAGACAGACAACACAAGTCATGCATTTTTTGTTGACTAGTCAATCTAGAATTGGAAAAGATTCCCAGTAATGATTTTAATCTATCAAACTAGACAACAATTTACTTGAATCTTATGCAGATGAATTTTACTGTGGATGAGCTTTTTGGCCTCTTACTCCAGAAGTTCTTTGTGTCCCCCATCAAAGTGGACACAAAGATGTTGGGTTTTTTGATTCATGGGAAATGAGAATCTAGGGAAAACCTGTCTTTTGGCAGCATTCCCATTTTCATTCAAGCAGGTTCATAAAGGAACACGAAAAAGATGACCACTAGTGTTTAATAATAAACTCCCATGGTCCTTGGTTCAATCAATTCCATGAGGCCAATGAAAAGTAGATATGTACACCCAAACATGGGGCATGATAAATGCATGCCCCTGGCTGCACACCCTTTTTATATGTATAGGTATGGTTATAACCCATACCTATACTCATGTAATCATACACTCTGATGGTCCTTGATTCAATCAATTTCATGAGTCCAATGAAAATTAGATATGTACACCCAAACACGGGGCATGATAAATGCATACCCCTGGCTGCAAATCCATTTTATGTGTATATGTATGAGGATATCAATACATATACACATAAAAAGGGTGTGCAAAACCTGTTTATGCATATAGTTATGGGTATAAACCACACCTATACCCCCAGTCAAGGGACATGTGTGTGTCTCTTGACCGGAGGAATCCCCTCTGGTCAAAGAGAAATGTGTGTCTCTCAACTGGAGGGGTTCCCTCCAGTTTAGAGACACAAATTTCTCTTGAACAGAGGAATCCCCTCTGAAGAGACATGGGTGTCTCTTTACTGGAGAGGTTTCCTCCAGTCAAACTACCCATGGAAAGGGTGTGCACACCCTTTCTATGGGTATGTGGTATGGGCTATGCCCATGCCACATGCACATAGAGGGGTGTGCAGCTGCACACCTCTATGTGTGGTGCAACACACCTGTGGAAATTTTTGAGACCTGCACCCCCCTTCCTGCACAAGTGTGCAGGTTGCACACCCATCCAGTGGCGTGCTGATGCTAAAAAAAGGATGTGCAGCCATTAGCATGAATTTATCAATGCCCCCCAAACACTGCAAAAAATATTCTTCCCTAGTCATGTAATGAAAAACAAGCAACTTTCACTTAAACTTTTTCCCATTGCAACGGCAACCCAAAGGGAGGCCATTAACCAATCGACTGAACACCAGATACAGGGATGCATGCCATTATTGCAAGCAATCTGGCCACTTGTATAATGATTGTTCCACTTATTGGGATGATGTTGATCAGCATGTGATTCAAAAATTAACCAACAGGCCCCAACAGCCCTCAATCTAGCTACCTTCCACCAAATAGACCAAATCAAATGCAAGGACACATTTGGCAAGTAGATGTACCCAAGGTTGATAATGGCATAGTACATTTTGACTCCGGGGTGTAAATTGATGTGAGTGGAAATATCAAGCACTTTATCAGCTTTCATGAACTTCTAAGAACAAGAACTATAGCCTCAGAAGTTGCTGACATAGTGATTGAAATTGGGTTTAAGGGTGAGAATCCATTTGAGCAATGGGACGATTGACATGGAGGACATTTATTTTTGCCCAGGGGTCAATGGACTGTTCCTATTGGTTGGACAATTAGCAGAAGAAGGGTGGACTGTTAACCTTCACAATTCTACTGCAACTCTAATTAGCCCTCATGATATTAGTTTCAATAACAATGCCAAAATTGTTATTGGTACATCAAGATGTGTAAAGAAGCAATGAAAATCAATCAATTTACAAACCTTCAATTCTTTGCCATTTATCTATGGAACTAAAGCCTGGGACATTTATCTGAAGCAACACTTAAGAACTATCTGAAGCTACACTATATGGAAGAAATCAAAAAGAACTCTGACCATTGTTTTTCTGTGAGAAGTAAAGGATTGAGGCTAAAATGTTTTTATTACCAAAACCAGACTGACAATAAAAAGTTAGATGAGAGAAGATGAATTGAGAAAAATAGACAAGAGAATTGAGAGGCATACCACTAATGATGGAAGAATCAGTGAGAGAGACAAGGGCTTTTTATAGGAAGGGGAAATAACAGAAGTAAAGAGGATAAGAGCTGATAGGGGAATTTGTAGTATAAAATAGATCAGTGATTTACTCTACAAACAACAACAAGAAAAGAAGGAGAATTAGAGAAGAAAAAGAAGAGAGAAATGACAAACAGCACAGTTATGTGATGTTGATTTATTTATAAAATGCCTGAGCTTGAAGTCTTGAGGGTATCAAGATTCAGCGCTTGATATTCAGAAATGTGAGGATAATATGAGTAATGTTTCGAGAGGACAGAGTTGATAGGGGTTAACTTTACAATATTCAGGTCTTGATGAAATTTGAGGTCTTGATGGGATTTGATCTTGAGCCTTGAATTTGAAGTCTTGATTGAAGGAATAATAAAATTGAGAATCTTGTTGAGTCTGATTGAAACAGGCTTGATTCAATTCTTCCTTTTATGATTCATAACCCTAACCGAGTGCGGTTGACAATAAGATTTGACGGCGGTGCGGGCTACAATTTACATGTCATTCACTGATTAAGATCTTGTGACATTCGACTTGAGGGATACTTTTGACTGAGAATTCAACAGCCCTCCTTGTTTGTTGAGGAAAGAACTGTAAGGCAGTGATCTTGGAGTTTCTTAACCCATGAGTGTGGAGCCGCTTTTGTGAGGGAATCCGCTAGCATCACATTTGAGGGAATGAGTTCAACATCTATTTCCTTCTTCTTGAATTTATCTCTGAGACTCTTGATCTTGACGTCGAGGTGTTTGGTCTTTGAGTTGGATCCAATTTTTTTTAATTTGTCCAATAGACCCTTGTTGTCAATCAAGAATAAGGTAGGTTGAAGGGTCTTCTTCCAAAGTTCTTTGATGAGGAATTTCAGCCATTGGGATTCTTGTTCACCGTCAGACAGGGCATTCATCTCTGATTCAGTTGATGACATTGTAATGTTTTGTTGTTTTTTGCTGTTCCAAAGTATTGGACAGGATTTCCAAAGCGCAAGCAATCCACTTTGAGATATTCTTGTTTCTCGGTCTTCAGCCCAAGTGGCATTGGTGTAAAACATGATTCTACCAATGAGGTCGTCTTTGTTAGGTTGCAGCAGCAATCCAAGATTTCTTGTTCCTTGTAGGTACTTCCAACAGTGGACGACTTCCTTCCAGTGACTTAATCCCGGTTTTTGATTATATCTTGAATGGATGGAGACTGCTGATGCTAGATCAGGTTGAGTTCGACAGGCAAGATAGTTCAGCATACCTGTAAAGGACCAATAATTGATGCCAAGTTTGAGAAAAGCTGCATGATCATTGTCTGAAGCCAATCTAAGTTGAACTGCAGGCGTAAGAGGTGTTTTAACCGCTCGACAAGAAGAAAGATCTAGAACATTCAAACCTTTCTCAATCAATGCTGGTTGGGACAATTTGATTGATTCAGATGATATTTTTAAATTCATTCCCAATAGGGTATCCGGCGAGTGGGCAGAGGAGTTAGGGAATCGATTAAGGAAGAGATCTTCAAATTTTTCCGTTTGTCCTACTACAATTAGATCATCCACGTGGAAACAGATGAAGGAGTGTTTTTTCTTGTGAATAAAGAGACAAGCGTCCAAGATTGACGGATTGTAGTCTATCTCCTTGAACCACAATGTGAGCGTTTCGTACCAATTTTTCGGTGCTTGTTTCAGTCCATACAAGGATTTGACAAGTTTGAGATAAGGGGTCTTCTGGGTAGAACCTTCCGGTGTCTTGATGAATATTTCTTCATCCAATGGTGCAAAGAGAAAAGCGCTCTTCATGTCAAACTGTTTGACTGGCAGCTGAAGGTCGATAGCCAGGACTAATAAGGCTAAAAGTGAAGGGAATTTACCGGTGGGGGCAAAGGTTTCAAAGAAGTCTTTGCCATAGGTTTGAAGAAAACCTTGGATACAGAGTCTTGCCTTCTGTTTTTCGGGAGACGAGAGAGTGGCCGGTTTTGTCTTGAAAACCCAGGTGGAATATAGAACTTTATCGGGTTTTTCTTGTTTATTAAGCCAGACTTCATGGCTCTCTATGTTTTCTAGTTCATTTTTTATGGCTTCATTCCATCCTTCGGCCTTTTCGCCGGTAACAGCCTTCTTGAATGATGTGGGATCTTTGGTGAAATGTGAGTACTTGATGGGTTTGACCTGTATAGTTTGATCTCTGAGAATCCGACCCACAGGCTCATTGGGTTGGGGAATAAGAGAGTCGGCTATGTCGTTGTCATTCTCATCAGAAAGTTCTTCTAGATCAGATGGTTCTTTTTCAATCAAGGATGGTTTGACTTCCTCTTCTTCATGCCCGGTCTCAACAATCATATTTGTTTCTTCAGGACGAGCTGGATCAGTGGTATGATTAGGTTCTTCTTTGATCAGTAGTTCACAGGACTGACTGTTGGATTCATTAGAGGGTACGAAATCAAGAAAAGTGACACTCTTGGAGTTTATGATGACTCCGTTGTCATTCAGAACTCAATATGATTTAAGTTCTGCATTGAAACCAATAAGGACAGCAGTTTCGCCATGAGGTTCCAATTTTGATTTCTTCTTATGGGAGGAAAGAACAGCGACTGGATTTCCAATGGGATGGAAGAAGTTCAAGGGGATGGTCTTGCCTTTGAAGAGGTTGTAGGGAGACCTTTTGCTTCGATGAGAAGGTACCCGATTCAAAGTCAGAGTTGTAGCACTCAGGACTTTGTTACACAGATTCTTACGTAGTCCCGAGTCCAGCAGAATGTTCCTGAGCAATTCCAAAATTGTTCTGTTGAATTGATCCGCCAGCCCATTCTGTTGAGGGGTGTAGGCATCCAAGAACCACTGTCGAATGATGTTGTCATGGCAGAATTTTTCCAATGCTGAGTTGACAAATTCGGTGCCTCGGTCTGAGTGAAGAACTGAGGGATAATATCCAAATCTTTTAGCTTCTATGTCAATGACTCTGGTGAGAGTGGAGAACACATTGCCTTTTGAGACAAGAGGAATAGCAGAAACGAATCGAGAAAAACAGTCAACCATAGTCAAGATGAATCGATGTTTTCAATGAGAGAAGGGAGTGATGGGTCCTATCAGATCCAGATGAAGCTCTTCAAATGGTTTGGAGGCCATCGAGCTTCTGGTCTTGAATGAAGCCTTAGTGATTTTTACAACGGCACAGGACCTGCAAGCCTCAGGAGCGTTGATAGGAATTCCGATCTTACTTCTAATGCTTCTGTAGCTCACATGTCCAAGTGATTTGTGCAGAATTTTGGCCAAAGTCAAGTGAGAATGGAGGTTAGAAGATTTGAATTGAATAACGGGGATGTTGTTCTGATAATTCCCTTTGAAGTAAAGTTTATCGTTCTTAAGAACATCAAAGTGATTCATGTGAAAGTTTATTCTGAATTGCTCAAGCACAAAGTGACGAAGGGAAATGAGATTGACAGTGATTTGTGGGACAAAGAGAACATTGTGAAATATGATGGATGTATTCTTGTAGATTAGGGAAATTGACCCTTTTCCTTTGACTTTCAGAGAGTTAGGACCACAGCTTGTGTTGATTAGTCCTTTTTCGCTTTTGTCTAGTTGGATGAAGAAGTTCTTGTCAGATACCATATGAGATGATGATCCGGAGTCAAGAACAAATAGGTTGGGATAGTGGGATGAGAATGTTGAGAAACTGCTGATGTTTCCTATTTGTTTTCCCAGTGATTTCTTGAGATATGCTTCTCTTTTTTTGGGATAGATTGACCAGCAATTCTCCTTGCTGTGAGTGGTTGCCGAAGGATTGTGAGTTCCGTTTCTGCATTGATGATCTTCTCTGGTGAACATAGTTGATTCTAAGGTTTCAGACTTGCTGCCAGCCGACACCTTCAGTTCGTTAAGATGAATCTCTAGGTGATCAATGAGTGTCTCTGGATTGATGTCCTCACCTTCTTTAGAGTGAGTGATATTTTGCTTAATGTTGTCTAATTTTTTTGGTAATCAACGCAGTAGATTGTACGTGAGTATGTCGTTGGGTATGTCAATGCCAACGTCTTCCATACGGACGAGGGTGCTTCTTACTTCTGTTATAAATTTTTCGACATTGCTGGGATCAAAGACAATGCTGGCAAAAGCATTGTAGACCCAAGCACAATTTGATGGTCTGTTTGAGATGAATCGCTTCAGAATACTCTTCCAGAGCAATTGAGCGTTTTCTTTGTTAGATGAGTTAACAACGTTTTTGTGGGTGGTTGTTGAAAGCTTGGCAAGAATGATAGCGCAGAGAATCATATTGTCTGTTTCATCTAGAGCAGGTTCCTCGTTCACGATTTGGTCTTTCAGACCGCCGAGCTTGAAGAGACCAATAATGTGAGTCTTCCAAGTTGAGAAGTTCTCTTCAGTGAGCACTGGAATTGCCTCGATAGTTGTCTTTAGGATAGTCGGATTTATTGAGTCCATCTTGACGAATATTAGCGTCTGGTTTATTCTCCTGGTTTGGTTGATTGGTTTTCGGTCCTTTGGTTGATTTGACTGTTAATCGTAAAGGATTGAGGCTAAAATGTTTTTATTACCAAAACCAGACTGACAATAAAAAGTTAGATGAGAGAAGATGAATTAAGCAAAATAGACAAGAGAATTGAGTGGCATACCACTAATGATGGAAGAATCAGTGAGAGAGACAAGGGCTTTTTATAGGAAGGGGAAATAACAGAAGTAAAGAGGATAAGAGCTGATAGAGGAATTTGTAGTATAAAATAGATCAGTGATTTACTCGACAAACAACAACAAGAAAAGAAGGAGAATGAGAGAAGAAAAAGAAGAGAGAAATGACAAACAGCACAGTTATGTGATGTTGATTTATTTATAAAATGCCTGAGCTTGAAGTCTTGAGGGTAACAAGATTCAGCGCTTGATATTCAGAAATGTGAGGATAATATGAGTAATGTTTTGAGAGGACAGAGTTGATAGGGGTTAACTTTACAATATTCAGGTCTTGATGAAATTTGAGGTCTTGATGGGATTTGATCTTGAGCCTTGAATTTGAAGTCTTGATTGAAGGAATAATAAAATTGAGAATCTTGTTGAGTCTGATTGAAACAGGCTTGATTCAATTCTTCCTTTTATGATTTATAACCCTAACCGAGTGTGGTTGACGATAAGATTTGACTGCGGTGCGGGCTACAATTTACATGTCATCCACTGATTAAGATCTTGTGACATTTGACTTGAGAGATACTTTTGACTGAGAATTCAACAAGAAGTGTATTACTTCTCTCTGAGCCAGTGAGATACATCCCCCCCAAGTTTGGTCTTAGAACTTCTCTTGGCTCCACACCCCATCCCAACAAGCCTCTCAGTCAAGATCAGTGAGGGGCTTCCCAACCCTTAAAAAGGCCTACTGCAGGGCTTATTGGTGACTGATGTTGCAGGCCCTTGCCCCTACAACATATCCAGTAAATGTTATGTATTACCCCTAAGTGATCACACAATGGCCTACATCTGTAGTGCAATCATTGCATCAAAAGCCACAGTGACTGGTAAGACACTGGAGTAGGTAAATAATATCTCACAGTTGCAATTGGATAATTCCCCAAGTAAATTCTTAGCAGTAACACACCAGAATACACAGGAGCACTGGCCAAGCTGTTGCAGCCACTTGGAGTGATGCTAGTGTTGGTTGCTCTGTGCGACCCTGAGCAGAATGGAAAGGCTAAGTGGGTTAACTGTACCTTGGGCAAGATGGCACACACAGTGCTCCACAAAAGCAATATTACTAAACTACTTGGAGCACCCTGGGGCCTGTGAAAAGTTGTGGTTTAAATCCCAAGAGAACAGGGGGGAATTTGCAATAAAAGAAGGGTTATTACTTGCTAGTAATAAACCTAGAGGGACTTGAAAGTTAGAAGCAGGAAAGTTTTAAGAGCTTTAGGTAGATATCTGGGTGCGATGCTGAGCTACACTCATCCGCCCGGAAACAATTTATTTATCATTTATTTGTATTATAGCTGTGACGTCACACACATATTTATGTAGAATATTTAAATCAGCCTCTCCCGCCATCCCTGGCTGTTGCGACCACAGCTAAGACACACATTTAACCTCCTTCCTCAAGAATCCTTCTTCTCATCTCAAAACAAGCCAGTCCCGATAGTTACTCCTCAGGACAAACGATCATGTCTCCTCCAAAATTCCAGTGAGTCAAATAATTTGATTTTGTCTTCCTCTACGAGATCTTTTGTCCTCCGCTAGACAAGCCGTCTCGTTTTCACCTGTAGAGTCAAGGACATGAAGTTTAACCGACTCGGTCGGTCCGGTCTACGTGTGCCGATCTTCTCCTGTGAGTCCAGCTTTGATTGAGCACCTTACTTCGAGTAGATCAGGATCTCCAGTTAGTCTCATCTGCTGGTTCTTCATCCCTGATGCTAGATGGCGGGTGGTTAACGGTAGGCTCGGTGACCACCGGCGCTGCCGTTAAGGAGCTTATGCAGATCGCTTGGGATCATGTCAGTGTTCCGTCCCTTGCTAATGTTTAAAATCACCTATTTAAGTTCAAGAAGGAAACTAAGCATTTGTGATGGATACATCAAACAAACTCTTATGACAGGGCTGCAGTAAGTCTGGTGGACTGGTAGTATCTACAAGGCTATCTAATCTTGAAGCTAATTAATACTATTTATGATCGGCGGAAATCGTCAACTAGACTACTTTGACAACGCAGAGATCTACGCCAATGGCAATTCGGAGATCGAGATGGGCAAGGCTATAAAGGAGTTAGGATGGGAGCGAAGCGAATTCATGGTGGCCACCAAGGTATTCTTCGGCACCGGGAATTCGGAGGAACCTAATGCGCGAGGCCTTTCCCGAAAGCACATCATCGAGGGCGTCAAGGCTTCATTGGCTCGGCTCCAACTCAGCTATGTCGACGTGGTTCATGCCCATCGACCCGACCCCACCGTCCCCATGCTTGAGACTGTCCGCGCTTTTGACTACCTCGTCAATAAGGGCTTTGCTTTCTACTGGGGTACTAGCGAATGGAGCGCTCAACAAATCCAAGAAGCTGTCACTGTCGCTGAGAAGTACAATTTGGTCGCTCCGGTGGTCGAGCAACCTCAATACTCTTGTGCGTCTTTTCATTCTTTGCTTAAGGATGTACAACGAACCCGTCAAGTTGATGGTGTTCTTTTGGAGAATCTCCAGTGCTTCACAGGGAACGGTTCGAGGTCGAATACGACCCAATCTTCAAGAATTTGGGATGTGAGTACGAAGTTCAAAAAGAAAGCCATGAAGACATGACCAGTTGACGTACTGAAATTGTTTAATGTGATCGAACCATAAGATGGGTCGACGATTTGGTCACCGTTGAAATGCGGACTCCTTACAGGTGTGTAACTCATTGAACGATAGGAGCAGCGGTTGGCTATGGAATTGACGAATGGTAAAAAATTGGCGGGTTCCAATAGGAAAATACAATGACGGGATACCTGCCGGGTCGCGAATGGACGTCAACAAAGAGTTTTTCAAGGACTCGGTGGCACGGTTGCAAGCAGAAGAAGGCCGTCAGGAGATCGAGAAGGTCAAAAAATTGACTCAGTTAGCTAAAGACAAGCTTGCCTGTTCCGTCGGTCAATTGGCACTTGCCTGGGCTGCTAGCAATGGCCATGTCAGTACCGTCATCCTTGGCGCGACTAAACCTGATCAGTTGATAGAAAACTTTGGGGCATTGAAAGTCAGTGATCCCCTCCTTCAAACACTCCGTTTCCCTAACTTGTTTCCCCCAATTTTCCCTGACCACTCAATCGGCTTCTTAGATTATCGACAAATTAACGCCGGAAATCAAGCAAGAAATTGAAGCGATCATGGCTAATGCGCCTACCCATCCTTCCACTTGGGGAAGATAATTGGATGATGTGCAAGCTTTACCAACACAAAGAAAAACACGAACCAAATAGTTATTGTTAACAAACATCAATCCAGATAGCTTATTCAAAGCTATCTTTAACGAATTAAGTTAAATTACCTGCTGCTCATGTAGAAGTTGAGAAAATTATTTGTAGATTTGTTGATGTCACTCTTATATTACATGCTCATTGTGTCATCTCAATTATCATGTCATCAGTCATTGCACGTGTGCATGACTGTGTAACGTTTATGATCACTTGTCTACTGTATTGTCACATCAGGTCCCCAAATCACACATGTTTGTTTATTGTTCAATGCTTCATGGAAGTGTTAGGGAGAAAAATAGCAAAAACTGAATGATTGGGAACAGGGCTTAAGGGTTTTGGATGGATTTTATCTCCTTGCTGCTATTTAGGAACAAGTACAAGTATATACAAGTAGACTTACCTTTTTTACCACTGATTTCCAACTCAGGTTCCACATATCTAAAGTTAATAAGTTGATATCCAAAATTTAGGCTCTGTGTCAAAACCCTGGTGGACCAACTGATACTGATTTCTTTTCTTTTTTTGGAAAATGATTTTGGCCAAAAAAATATACCACAGCAGCTAATTGCTGATTTCAGACCAAATCAAATAATTTGCATGGTTGTCTCAATTAGGGTTCTCAAAGTTAACATCATACTGCCATACTCACATTTGACATATCAAAACATATGTATGTCAACCAATATGCCGCAACTGGTAGCATAAACCCCTGAACCACTCCTTGTCCCTTTCCCTCCCTTCAGATTCAAGTACATACATACATGATTGACAAAATTGAGGTATGGCTGTGGGGAAATGGTGGTGAGGTTGGCTGAGCAGGTGCGGTGAATTATGATTGGGGGAAATGTTTATGAGGAGTGGTTTGTGTGCCAGGGGTGTTCAAAGTTACATATTGACATAAAATCTTATCCCAGCCAAAAAAATGTGATAAGATTTTATTTGTTGCGGTATGATAAGTTTTTATGATTTTAACTTTGAGAACCCTAAATGGCTCAGAAAACTTTCCCTTAATTGATGAAGGGAATGGTGACTCAAGTACAAAAAAAAGCCTTATAGCTAGGTCTATTTAAGTGGAACTTGAAAAAAATATTGTTAGTCAAGCTCCAGTGGTCTCAACAATTCACTTGGCCCTTTTCTGGGATACTAATTCTATGAAGGATAGAAACAAACTAAACTTGTGCCAATTCTTGATGTGTAACTTGAAGCATTGGGATGAGGGATTTCTATCTACAATAAATGGTCACCTGACACCAACAAGTATTTACCTACATGGTAAAGAATGAGAGCATGAATAAAACAAGACAGAAGGTTTCTAGATCCTTGAGTTGGATGAGCAAAAAAAACAATTTGGTTGGACTTGGGGACTTGCTTTTTTTTTGAAAAATGGTGAAAGAAATGTGGTCAGAGGACTGTGAAGGAGAAAAAACCAGCTGGGACAGTCACAAGCTTAGAAGGTCATCCAGTGGAGTAGGCTTTACATATATGGGTTCAAAACTGAGTCATGATTGTATGAGAGCTCTTGAAATACAAGCAAGAAGAGGGGTCTTAGGTCGAAGGCCTAACTATTGGAGCAACACGAAAGAAAGAAAAAGAAACACTCTTTTGGGTGTGGGGCAGAATTTGTGGGGCAGAATTCTAATAAGCTCAAACATGTTTGCCTTTCTCCCTGTTGGACAGTCTATTGATTATTTGCGCCAACTGAAGGGCTGGGCAGGTTTATTACCCATGATTAATTCAATTTCCTCCATAATTTCTGGCGTTAAGCGATCGATAACCTTGTAAAAAGAAGTGGGTAGATTTTAAGGGTTAGGAAAAACCATGCAAGATGCAGGAGCTGCTGGACAAACAAACATAAACCTTTCTATCCATAAATAGTCTACTCACTTTCAATGCTCCAAAGTTCTCTTTCAACTGTTCCGGTTTAGTCGCACCAAGGATGACAGTGCTCACATGAGGATTATGTGCGGCCCAGGCAAGGGCCAATTGGGCGACGGTGCAGTGGAGCGTACCCTCAGCTATCTGCGTCAACTTCCTTACCTTCTCGAGAACTTCTTGGTCTATTTCCGATTCCGGGTACCTATCTTTGAAATAACCTTTGTTCACGTCCATTCGCGACCCGGTTGGGATCCCGTCGTTGTATTTTCCTGTTGGAACCCCATCAACAAATCCCGATCCGTCGGTCAACCCCTTGTTGGCAATGGAACCTCTCAACCGACTGCTCTCAAAGTTCATTCAGTCACTTACCTGTCAGGATTCCATCCTTCAATGGAGACCAGATCGTCGAGCCATCTGAGTCCAATCAGGTCATATCAGTTTTTTCTTCCGTTTCATGGTTTTCCCTCTGAGCTTTAATCATACCCGACGATTGAAAAACACTAGAAAAACTTGCTGATAAAACACGATCTTATCATTACTCACGTCCCAAATTCTTGAAGATTGGGTCGTATTCGACCTCGAACCGTTCCCTGTGAAGCACTTGAGATTCTCCAAAAGAACACCATCAACTTGACGGGTTCTTTGTACATCCTTACGCAAAGAATGAAAAGACGCACAAGAGTATTGAGGTTGCTCGACCACCGGAGCGACCAAATTGTACTTCTCAGCGACAGTGACAGCTTCTTGGATTTGTTGAGCGCTCCATTCGCTAGTACCCCAGTAGAGAGCCAAGCCCTGATTGACGAGGTGGTCAAAAGCGCGGACAGTCTCGAGCATGGGGACGGAGGTGTCGGGTCGATGGGCATGAACCACGTCGACATAGCTGAGTTGGAGCCGAGCCAATGAAGCCTTGATGCCCTCGATGATGTGCTTTCGGGAAAGGCCCTGCGAATTGGGCTCCTCCGAATCGCGGGTGCCGAAGAATATCTTAGTGGCCACCATGAATTCGCTTCGCTTCCATCCCAGCTGTTTTAGAGCATTTCCGATTTCGGTCTCCGCCTTCCCGTCCGCATAGCCCTCTGCAGTATCGAAGTAGTCTGATTTGTGATTTCCGCGCACCGCAGACAATTGTGAATAGCCAATCAGCATCAATATCAGATCGCTATGTGTGTATCAGTCAAAGACTTACTGCAACCCTGGAATGTTTTTTATTTTGTTTTGATGAGTCCATGACTTAGGATCAGTCTTCCTAATGAACAGTGCGCCTTTAGATAAAAAATGACAACACTGACATGATCCCATGCAATCTGCATGAGCTCTTTAACAGCATCGCCGTTGACCACCCTGCCTATACTCAACGCCCCACCATCTAGCATCAGGTCCAGAGAATTTTCCCGAGAAAAGCAAGCATATTAGATCCAGAGGTAATCCGCATCTTCTCGCGGCTGCTGTAAGCTTCTCGATTGAAATCGCACTTACAAGAGAAGATTGGCACACGAAGTCCCCACTTGCCAAGTTGTCTGAACTTCATGTCCTTTATTCTACGGTTTAAAACAAGAAAGCAAGTATCTAATCCTTGCCTAGTCAAGGGGGAAACCCGCATAGAGGAAGCCTACAAGAAAAGTCGGCAACTCACCGATATTTTGGAGGAGACATGATTGCTTGGCTGTTGTGCACATGATCTATTTCATTCAAAACGCCTTTACTGCCAACTTGAGAACCGGTAGCTGCCTCGGTAACTCCATCTGTGGCTGAAATCAGCCCGGCATTGGCTTTAGTCAGTACCATTAGAAATAATGGCAATCGCCAAATAATCTTTCGACCATAGCTAAACATTTCTCCCCCCAAATTTTGTGAATGTGCTTCCAGTGAAAAATAAATAAATTTATATTCAAATTTGACGAGGAAAGGTGGTGGTGATCGTAATGAGCAGGGATGTTCAGACCTGAGCTTGTATGCATTCAATACCCTCAAACCCGAAACAGTAGTGATTTAAAGTCTTGACAGATTTTGCGACCAATGAGCAGCTTGTCTAAATACTTTTGGCCGCAGCGTTTGGTACTTGAGACAACTTCATAGCATGTACAGCCACCCCAAAAAAGGTTGCAACTTTTGGCGCAACCTTTGAAACTTTGTGCCGCAGCAAGTTAACTTTTGCGCAGCTGCAAACATCCGTGCGCGGAGAATTCAGGGGGCCCGCGGGGCACAAATCGAGTGCTATGCTGCCCCCCACCCACCGCTAGTTATCATTCACCGTCCTCAGCACTGTCGTCCGATCATTGTGCCTACCAATTGGGCTTTTTGGCCAGGTGAGACCATCTCCACCGCGGGGAGCTATCTGGGTTGCTATATGGACTGTGCCGGGGCACCTTGCCGCAGTCTGAGCAACCCAAGGGTGGGTTGCTACATCACCGCAAGCTACCATGTATTGTAGCTTGGAGCGGTGAAAGCTTTTGGGTGTTACCCGTTTGTGTGTGAGTTGAAGTGACCAGGGGGGGAGGGGCCAGATTTCACAGTATTGTGCTGTGTGATATCTGGCTGATGGGTTGCTATTGGGTTGCTATAGCAGTTCCAGATGTGGAACTGCTATAGCAACCAAGCAACCCCAGTTGCTATTGTAGCACCCCCAGTGGCATTGCTATATGGGGTTTGGGGTGCTATATTTAGCATAGCAAGCCCATATAGCAACCCCGGTGGAGTTTCTCTGAGTCTTCCGCAAATTCTCCTCTCATTGAATATCTAAGTTTTCTTGGCTGATCATCTGTTTCAATGGGCAAGGTTGTTGGAGAGTACAACTGGCTTAGTTTTCACATCTTCATCGTTGTTTACTTGTTCTTTCCATGTGGCAAAGGTGGAGGGATGAAGTCCAAGAAAAAATCGTCTGATTTGAAAACTTTGATAATCATTAGGTCAGTTTGGTCTTCATCTTCCTTGAATCAGTCATTCCATTGATTTGTTTTTGTACTGTTTCTTTTCTTCTTTTTTCTTTTTCTTTTCTTCTTTTTCCAGCCGATTCAACAATAATCTCCGGATTCCGCAGCCCGCAAGTAAATATAACAGGAGATATGGTGCTTGTGTGATAATGGAAGAGGATTATAAAATCACTAGTCTGTCTAACAGTTTGTTGAATGAAAGTGATCAAACCTACCAATAATCACGTTGTTTTGATAATTAATCTTACTTTGTATAAATTTAGTTTCAGTAACTTATCTAATTTCTTTTAGTTTTCAGCATAATTTCTTGGATACACTTTGTAAATTTGTTTATGTCTTCTGTTCCAATTAATCTGCATATTCAAACTCACACAATTGATCACCCAGGCAAACATCCCTTTTCTCACAAGTCAAACATGCACATAAATATATTCATTCTATTTGTAAATCTGAGGCTTCTGTGCAGGAAATAAACTATTGCACAATGAGAACCTTCAGAGAAAATATAAAGAGAAAGTGGGATCAAGCACAAGACTGTAACTTTCTAAGCCCCCAATAAATCCATGAATTTATCTTTTTCCATTGAATGGTTTCCCAGTTCCCTATTGGAAACAGAAACGGAAATGAAGTTGTTCAAAGCTTCTGCAGCCAATAATGAATCGTTACCACGTCGACAGACCACCAGCCAGTCATTCTGGTGACTGACTGTACTGGCTTGGTTTACTTTCTCCAATGGGCTTCTTTTTATCTCTCTTAACAACTTTGTCAACAAACGCAAACATTGGAGTCCAGAAAATTCAATTGCCGTACGTTAGCTGCAATACGCTTTGTAGGAGTTTGAAGGAAGGGCTTCTCAGAACTCATTGAATACGTCTTTGGAAAGGTGGCATCTTGCAAACTAGATTCCATATATTGCTCTGATGCTTGGGCTTTGATGCACTCCAAGAAGGCTGATTTGTTGTGGTACTGCATCCCAGACAATCCTTTTTTGCATTGCGCAGCTTGATTTTCTGGAAAGATGGTGCAAGCAGAAATTGCGGCTTTAGGTCTGAATATTAATAAGTGAAGCTTTAAAATATGGTGCAAAAAACCAAAACTTTTGTGACACAACATAGAGAGTACTACAGACCATGGTTGCCCATCAACAGACAGATAGATTTCCAGGCCATGAGAACGCTGACAACGCCAACTTCAGGACCCAAGACACCTTCATCTGCGCATTGCTTGGCACGGATTTGGTCTGTCTCCGGGAATATGCAGCAATTACATGGACCATGATTGTGTAATGAATTGGATGGGGGTGGCAGGTTCCAAACAGCTAATTTCCCATCTGTCTGGATGGAAGCGTAGCAGGTGGGTGGTGGTGGGTGGGGCAGCATAGCACTCTTTTTGTACCCCGCGGGCCCCCTGAATTCCCCAAGCACCACCCGCATGCACGGACATTTGCAGCTGCGCAAAGGTTAACTTGCTGCGGCAGAAAGTTTCAAAGGTTGCGCCAAAATTTGCAACCGTTTTTGGGGTGGCTGTAAGATCTATAAAACCCGGGTGATTTTACCAAATACTCAGGCTTGAGTGTGAGACCCCCGCAGGATATTCATGTGTCTTACTGGGATTGATAAAGTGCAAGAGGGGTACAAAGGCAATCACATACCAGCACTACTCACATCAGAGATTATGAAGATGTCATAGAAAGTCATGGTGTATGTACCATGTAATTTTCTATCCTTTTTTCTTCAGATATACCAATATATCTAATGCTAACATTGGTACTACTAGTAGAGCTTTTTTGGAAAAGGCATCCTTGTGTACAATATAGCATCCAATTAGGGCCTGGATGGTATAGCTGTAACCATCACCCACGGAAGCTTGGTGTTGCCCCTGTGTGATAATTTATCTCACTCCTGAGAGAGTGACAAGTCCGGTGTTCAAATCCTGGCAAGCCCAACCCCTGGCCGCTACCCCTTCCAACCCAGGAAAACTACACCTCCCCCTTCCATTGCAAACCCTTTATTAGTTGTCCCCTTTACAGAAAAAACTCCTCTCTTCAATTTCAACACCCATTACCTGTTTACAAACCAACCTGAGTAGGTTAAAAACATCACACCCCCACCAATACACAGTAGATCAAATTGTCTAGATTACTGCGTACTCACAGAAACTTAGGTCCTCATAACACCAAGTGCTCAAAAACACTTGTTACAAACTTAAAAAACTTGTAGTTCAAAACAAATGATATTCATAGTGTGCAATGCCAAAGGCCAAATTACACTTTAAAAAAAAACATCCAATTTCAGTTTCTGGAGGGGATTTTCATGCAACACTCAAATTTCCTATCTTGATATGAAGTGGATTGCTTGGGACTCTCCAATTACCTGTTGTATCAATATACATCTAGATCAGAAAAGCTTACCGCTTCCCCCCCTGTTTTTTTGAGGCTTCCCCCTGTCAGCTTGTTACTATTTCAGAGACAACCTGACTAGCATTAATAAGATAAATAATAATAAGCATTTTTACATATAGAGATGCAGTATTACACAGATAATCAAGAATCAATAAACAATGTAAATAATATACAGACTGTCAAGACTCAATGTCAACTAGAGCACGCAAGCAAGTAAAAAGGGGTTACCCAAATAAACTTAGTGAGCACGGTCCCAGACCGCTCCTCTTAGACCATGCATATGCATGTGGTCCCACCATAGAGGTCCCAAGCAAGTGCTTACCTTGATTAAATGTTCTAGGACAAACCACGTCAAGACCTGACAAAGAGCCAACTCCAGAACAGCAAAGTGTACTACCAGAAAGGTAAGTAACGCTAGCACAATTGTACATTGCTGAGAACAACACTGACCTTACTTTAATACCTAAACTGTCAGCCACTGAGTACATATCACAGTACCTGACATGTACCACGTAACTGCAAACATTATTAATTATTATTATCTCTAATAATAATTACTATTCTTATTATTATTATTATAAATTCATTATTATTATTACATTACTATTATTATTATTAAAGTACATTAATTACAATAATTAATATAAATACTTTAATAATATATTCATTAATAACTCATGAATAATTCTGGTTAAGCTATGTACTCCTGTTATACAAGATACATAACTTGTAGGCCCTTTACCCTCCTTTCACGTGAAATATCCAGAGTAACAGATGTCACTCTTCCCCCTCTGATTACGCCCACATTCCTTAACATTGGAATATTTTCACGTATAAGATATGTACTTTAATATCTTAATAATAAAAGAACTTATTAATATTATAATAATTAATACTTATAAGATGTACCAATAATAAATGACATCATTATAAGTTAATAACTTTATTAATATTAATAACAGATCAATTAATACAAATGTCATGATGTGATCCAATCCCACTAAGGACTACTGATCAAAGATGTGTCCCATAACACAGCCTTAGTAGAAATCACATCATAAACATTAACAGATCCTCCCAAAAGGATCTGTCTTGCCCCTGAAGTTCCACAGTACCTCCCAGGTCATGGAAGCGCTCACAGTTCCCCCCTGAGGAGCTCTTACAATATATAAACAGACTGTAAACAGTTGTTTATCCCCCAGAGAATATTTAGAACACACCAGCACAGTACATACCTTAGAGTTATTTACCTTGCTTAGTTCCCCATTCTCCAACAATCCCCCAATTCTGGATAATCTATAGTTTAATACTGTTATTACCTCAAGAATTGGCCACAACCTACCTTCAATAAGGTAGTCACCACGAACCCAAGTTGAGTCTCTCCTTGGATGCCTATTAATACTTTGTATTGATTTGGATGCGCCTAATTAGAGCAATTAGAGCAAGCCTCTCAGACAAGATTACTGATTGAGGAAGTACCTTTTTACAGGACTTAACCATTACCCAAACCACTTTAAATCATCAACCTACCTTAGTTACAACCATTAACCACGGTTAGTTCCACACTCAGGCTGACAATTGGGGGTCTGGCCTTTATTTATCCGTGATTTTTCACCCTTTAACCCTTAAAAAATCATCACTAACACCTCCTTACCTTTTTATTTTTCGTGAAAATGGCCCTTTGATAGATGCCAGAAATCATTTGTGACTTCAAAAAGAACTCCAACCTTTTCCAGCAAAGATATTATCAATTGGACAACCCAGAAAACATCATCACGTCACAACTAGTGATAAAAACTGAAGTCATAGAGGGAGAAGATCAGTTTTATAACTGCACCTGGACTAAAGTTAAACAACTTACACTCACTAATACTTATTCTTCTGACGGTACTTTGCTTAATACTGAAGAATCTGACGTATTAACCAAAGAAGAACACACTAAAATTGTCAGAAAAGAAATTAGATCAGCTTTAGAAGAAGGAAATCCACCCTTTAATGATATATATTGTGATATAATTTCTTCTAACAATACTTACGTGTCTGTTCCTCCTTTTTTGGATTGTGACCCTCCAGAAGTCCCTAGATATCTCCTTAGAAACAGTAGAAGGAACAAAGATCCAAGATTGACTGCTTTTAACTACAGGAAAAATATAAAATCATAAAAAATACAGCTTGTTTTTCTATTTTTTCTTATCTATAAAATTATAAATTGCAATAAAAACAAAGTCTGCTTCCCAAATTTGAGTCTAAGAAAAAATAAAAACACTACAAAAATTGAGAAAAACTCGAAATTATAAAATAAAAAACATATAAAAAATTAAAAAACCAATATCTGGCTGAAGATATTGATCAAAAACAAGAAAAAGCGCCCTTTTTATAATAAAATCCCTTCAAAATTCTACGTTCTAGTAGATCCACTACTCATAGAGAAATTCTGAGTAGACCATTCGAACCGCAATAGTAGATTTACACTACTAAAATCCAGTTCCCTTAATCTCTAGAGCCTCCATTCCCAAGGCACTAGGCTCCTGATCACTACAAATCCTCCTCGATCACGAATTACATAGTGGTAATACACATAGTAACCGCATATAGGTGGTAATACACACGGTAGTACATACCAAGTGTATATTACATAGTGTATAAGTGATCGGAAGATTGATCTTCTAGCAGTATCACGTGTTACATACTGTATTCCCCGGATATTCCAGGATCTACAGTATACATACGTGCGCCGACGCACTTCTGGAAGTTCCAGCATACATTCTATAGTGTAATACACGGATAAGACCCTTATATCCGATCATAAGCATCGTCGACGTTAGACTTTCTCACTCAATACTTGAGCTATCAAGGTGCTGAGTACATCAAAATAACGGGAAAAATCAGCAGAATACAACTGTCTGATCTATTCCATTATTACACATCGGGAACAGTGTGTATTAGCCCCGTCGAGACTTTTTTATCTCACAAATCACGTTTCAGAGTCACTCCGTGATTTGTACATAGTAAAAGAAGGTACATTAACATAATAAATTAGATCATTTTGATCCAGTTTACACATTATCTCTCACCCTGAAAGGAAGAAAAATCCCCTTTCAGAAATATCTCACAAATCACGTTGAGTCTCTCCGTGATTTATCAAAAATAAAAATAAAAATTAGTGTAAACTAATTAAATCAACTGTAAAACAGATCATTTGATCAGTTTACATCTACCTTCTACCCCTGAAAGGAAGAATAATCCCCTTTCAGAACCATCTCACAAATCACGTTGAGTCTCTCCGTGATTTGAACACATAAAAACAATTAAAAATAACAAATTTCACTGTCAAACAGATCAATTTGATCAGTTTACATCCACTCTCTCAACCTGAAAGGAAGACTAATCCCCTCTCAGGCACATCTTACTAAAATTTAGCTCAATTTTTGTCATTTCCACCTGGAAATTTAGACATAAAAACAGCCTCTTTTCAAGTCTTGTCACACTCACAACAAGCCACTTGATTTCACCGCATAAAAATCATAGTAACACTACTATTACTCTCAATAAAAGTAACAAATTCACATTACCTTATATCTCTTTTCTCCATAAAACAACAAACCTTTAAGCCCTCTTCAAAGAAAAATTCTGAAGAGTAAGCAAACATCTTTAAATAAGTAAAAATATAACACATTTTTACTAATTTTCTTTTGTTTTTAGTGTCCACCAACGTAGACAAGCTTACCCCTGAATTGGACATTTTGAAAGTGTCTGACAAGACCACTACAGCCCGTGACACCAGAGAAACCTCTGAGATTACCACTAACAGAGAAACCTCTGTTACTCCATCAGACAAGTCATCTGGTGAATTGAATTTTAACAAAATTTCATTATAAGAATCTTCTACTAACAACTTTTACGCATTTTTACCATGACTCCTCCTTCCCTTAGAAATAGAGGTTACAATGGCCGCACCAGGGAGCCAGAGCCAAGACTTGGATTTCCACCAGCGTCAGTTTTGCCCCCTGGCAAACAAGAATCTTTAAATAAAATCATTTATAGAAGTAAAAAAACTGATAATCAGTCAATTTCTTCTGCTTCTAGTAACAGCAGAGGAAAAATTCGAAAGGTTTTATTACAGGATGAAGGAGAACAAATATTGGTTAAAGGATGTAAAGAACAGGAGCAGCTTCAATGCAGTGAAAGCCCATCTAAATTACTGCCAGGAGGATTTCCGTCATATGGTCAGCCTCAAAGGGCTACCAGCAACCCTCTACCGCACCAAGGATTGGAATCCTCTTCATTTATCTCCAGGAATCCTTTTCTCTCCCCCCAATCCTTCCAACACTCCAATAAGAACCCAAAATCCCCGTGGTCCCAAGGGCAGAAATGTCAATTCCAGACATCCCAGGAACACAGGGAAGAATACCCAATGGAGAAACCAGATCTATTCAGAGATGGTACGCCTAGGGAGATCCCTCCAAGGGACTTATCAACATCTGGAGCAAGGCAAAATAGCCCGTCAAGAGCGCCAGATGGAAGAAGCCCCATAAATTGTAACACTTCCCCATCATCTAGTCAAAAAATTAGAACACAAAGTTCCCCATGTGTAGTAATTAATGACTCAAACATTTCTACTTGTACCCCTGAACAACATCAACAAATTACCACATTTCAACATGTAGTAAATGCTATGAACAATAGTAACAAAGCTCTGTCCAATGATTTACAAGAATTATGCCGTAAAATTATGAGAGCTACAGATGAACAGGTGAACTCAGAAGATAGTACATTATATCTTATTCAACAGAGGTTGACTGAAATGGATACAAAAATTGATATGTTTCATGTAGAATTGGATGATCATTGTAAAACATTCAGTAAACAACTGTCTAATTCTATGACCAGAATTGATGACTGGGTTGAAGAGCAAGGTAATTCCAACCAAGATCTTGTCCAGAAAGTGGCGCAATTGGAATTGAAGATTCAGAATTTACAATCAGATACTACTAATAAAGTAAATTCTCAATTTAGAACCTTTGAAGATGTAGTGAACAGAATTGAGAAACAGTTCACATGTGTTACGTCAGAAATGACCAAAAACAACTCAGATATCATGCACAAGTTGGAAGAACTCCTGACTAGAGATGCCCAACCAAGAAGCAGACATGATACTATTAATGACATTGGAGATGACAGTCAATCTATTCCTCCAGTCATTACAACTCAATTGGCCAATTTAACCCCTTCACCTTTACAGAATACCCAAGTTGAACCAAGCAGGGATCAAACTGCCACGCCAACTCTCAATACTCAACAAATTAGAGTGGCCACATCCACCATTAATAGTTTGGATGAAGACAAGGCCATCCACAAATTAGTATTAGCAGGTCTGCCAAAGACTAATGAGTGGCTAACCTTTTCTGGAGTGGGAGAATATGACCACTTTAAATTTATTGATTGGATTGACAACTTGAAAGAAGACACTAATGCCCCTGATCAAATTATATGCTCAAAATTGAATTCAATTCTTACTGGAGTTGCAAATTCTTGGTATAATTCTAGGAAAAAAGAAGTACCTGGCAATAAAACTTGGTTATTCTGGAAAAAAGAAATCATCAATAAATTTAGCACTCCTGAATGGAAAAGAAAAGTGAAAACTAATTTCAGAAGAAGAAGATTTGACATACTTAGTGATGTAGAACCATCTGATTGGGTGACACAACAAGTAAACAGAATTAAAGCCATTGAAAGAGATGTAGACAATGCCTCTATTAATGATAAATTACTTGGACAATTAGATCACAATACTGAGTACATGATGCGTAGAGTTCTTCAAAGTGACAGTGACTTGACTGAATTCATTAATCAACTGGAAAGTCTTGTCAATGTTAAAAGAAAAGACAAGAAAGAAAAATATAAATCTATGAAAAGAGATAATTATGAAGACTCCAGGAGATTAGACCAGAAGGAAACCAAGGACACTTCTGAGAAAGAAATCACTTGTTATGAATGTGGAAAGAAAGGACATAGATCCAATAAATGTCCCAATAAGAATTCCAGCAAAAAGGTACTTTGCATTGAAAACATTGATGATAACTTAGTCCCCTTCAATGATGAAACCCAATCCAGTGTAGAATCTTTGCCAGATGATTCTGATTCTGATTCCCTTGATTCTGATTCTGATATTCATGGTACTCATGCCATTGTTTCAAAAGAAGAACTGATCATATCTAATATTTCTAAAATTGAAGACAAATTCAAACCGATGAACATTAAGAAATTACACTTGTCCAATGAGAAGCATACTGGACAAATACATAAGACTGGTGGTACTAATATCACTAACATAATATGTAATAGGTTTAAAATTAAATGTTTAATTGATGGAGGAGCCTTCTGCTCTATTATTGGTCCTAAATTATTAGATAAGATATTGCCACAATGGAAGAAAGAATTAATCCCCATTAATTCTGAGAAATTCTACAGTTGTAACAGCAAATTAAAACCACTAGGTATTATTAAATTAGATATTATATTCCCTCATAACAGACAAAGTATTCAGATTACCACTGACTTAATAGTTATGGAAGATTTTAAAATGAAATATATCATTTTAGGAAATGATTATATCATTAATTATGGAATAGATGTAATAAATTCTAATGGAAGATATTTTACCTTCAATGGTGACATTATGAACAAGTTTGAACTTGGCATAAGTGACAAAATGAACCTGGAACAACTAGAATGTAATTCTATTAATAATTCTAACTTTGATAACATTATATTGGAGGCAAAGATTGCGGAGAATTTAGATGATGTGCAATTAAAAGAACTGAAGAACTTACTACATAAAAGGAAACTTGCATTTGCCACTGCTGATGAACCCTTTGGAAGCATCAGAGGTCATGAAGTTCTTAAAGAAATTCTGCAAAGTAAACATAATAAACTAGACTTGATTAATTCTTTACAAGATCCTTGGTCTCCTGCCTTTAATGAAAACAGATTTTCACTTCTGGATAGATTAATATCTCATAGAACCAAACATACTAGTGTAGTAGTTCTGGATTTCCATCAAATGATGCCTAAAACTACAAAGTACGCAGCAGAATGTATCAAGAAATATTTTGAATATTATAAAAACAGATTGGATAAAACCCATAAGGTTAAAGTTGAAGATCAAGTTCTTATTTCCACATTTAATTTCACTAATTTATCAGGACCCAAAAAACTGAGAGATTCCTATGTTGGACCTTATACAATTAAAGCTTTACATGGTGCAAATGCATTAGAAGTTATATTAACTGAAGAATTAGAAAGGATACACCCCTGATTCAGAAAGAATTCTGAGACAATAGAGAGTTGACAAAAGAAGCCATTAAAAAATTTGTAGTCAACCCTTTTTTAGAGGGAGGAAGTGTCAGCCACTGAGTACATATCACAGTACCTGACATGTACCACGTAACTGCAAACATTATTAATTATTATTATCTCTAATAATAATTACTATTCTTATTATTATTATTATAAATTCATTATTATTATTACATTACTATTATTATTATTAAAGTACATTAATTACAATAATTAATATAAATACTTTAATAATATATTCATTAATAACTCATGAATAATTCTGGTTAAGCTATGTACTCCTGTTATACAAGATACATAACTTGTAGGCCCTTTACCCTCCTTTCACGTGAAATATCCAGAGTAACAGATGTCACTCTTCCCCCTCTGATTACGCCCACATTCCTTAACATTGGAATATTTTCACGTATAAGATATGTACTTTAATATCTTAATAATAAAAGAACTTATTAATATTATAATAATTAATACTTATAAGATGTACCAATAATAAATGACATCATTATAAGTTAATAACTTTATTAATATTAATAACAGATCAATTAATACAAATGTCATGATGTGATCCAATCCCACTAAGGACTACTGATCAAAGATGTGTCCCATAACACAGCCTTAGTAGAAATCACATCATAAACATTAACAGATCCTCCCAAAAGGATCTGTCTTGCCCCTGAAGTTCCACAGTACCTCCCAGGTCATGGAAGCGCTCACAGTTCCCCCCTGAGGAGCTCTTACAATATATAAACAGACTGTAAACAGTTGTTTATCCCCCAGAGAATATTTAGAACACACCAGCACAGTACATACCTTAGAGTTATTTACCTTGCTTAGTTCCCCATTCTCCAACAATCCCCCAATTCTGGATAATCTATAGTTTAATACTGTTATTACCTCAAGAATTGGCCACAACCTACCTTCAATAAGGTAGTCACCACGAACCCAAGTTGAGTCTCTCCTTGGATGCCTATTAATACTTTGTATTGATTTGGATGCGCCTAATTAGAGCAATTAGAGCAAGCCTCTCAGACAAGATTACTGATTGAGGAAGTACCTTTTTACAGGACTTAACCATTACCCAAACCACTTTAAATCATCAACCTACCTTAGTTACAACCATTAACCACGGTTAGTTCCACACCCAGGCTGACATAAACAGTGTGAACTCCTGCAAAAACAAACAACCAGGCCAACTCGGCTCCAGCCTCAGAAAAATTATAACCCACCCCCATAGAGAAGGTGAGAGTACCTTGCTGCAGATTCCACACGAGAGACAACATGTAATAGACTTCTGGCTAATAGTATTGTACTCGGCAGATACTGCCAACCAGACGCGTCTCTTCAATTGGATTCTCATTTAGACAGCATCCATCTACCTTAACAAAGCCGACTGTGTTTTGCTCTTAGGTAAAGAGCCCTTCTTCATCTTAAAATTTTCTTTGTCTCTTTCCTCTTCTCTCACTGTCTTAGTCACCTTGTAGTAGCTATCATTTGTCATTAAGATCTGATCAGTAATTGACTCTTAGTGTTCTTAAATCTTTTAAAGACATGATTACATGATATACTTATGAAAGAGACATTATTACTTTTTCATGCTACAAAGCAATAAAAGAATAAATCAAATATACAAACATATGCAAAATACAAATAAAAGACAGAATATTATTTGATATTCTGATTCTACGCATAAATTAACCTAGGTTAACTCAGCCAAGGTATACCAGTAACTTTACTTCTTACAGTAAATCTACTTACCAAAAAGATTTCCTACTGTAGTTACAAAATAACATATGAAGAGAACATGCATACAATTTATGACAAACAGAATAAAAATCATACATACATAATATTAGACAAAAACTGAAAAAGAATATATGTAAAACATCTTTATAGACATATTTGACATTTGTGGCCCAATTTGGAAGACAAATTGCAAAAGATCATGACATGTGGTGTACATGGTTAAAGCCCCAGTTTTAAACTTTTGAGCACAAATTTAAACCTTATTAAATGACAGTAACATTTTTCAGGCTCACATTTCAACCATTGACATCATTACCAATCTGTCATGGCTCATCCTTAGTATTTACTACTGAGGAACTTGACAAGGAATAGCCATTTTTCAATCTTCTTGTTTGCCACCAATTTTCCAGATAATATATTTAAGAGGCTTTTTTTTCCACTGGTAATCTTCCTCATCATCATCTTTATACATACACATACATTCATAGCATTCCACCAGTCATAGTAACTGTCATGAGCAGTATTGTGGGCCCGCCCGCACCAGAGCTCGCACCACATGTAGATAGTCTATCACGTACATGTCACAGACAAGCCAATATATAGTCTGTCAGGACGAGGATCCACATCCCTTCCTCATCCTGCAATCTACATTATAGGATACCAAAACCCCAGAAACCCCAGAACCCCAGTGCCTTCCTCTCCCCAGATCAGACCATAACAGTAACCAGTGTCCTGCCCTGTAAGTAAATCTTTATAGACCTGATCAACCTGCCCTATTTTTCCAACAAATGAAAAGCTTTCAGCACATCAACCCAACTGCTTCAAGCTGTCAATTTAATCTTTATAAGGTCCCCTTCCTTCAAGAACAGATGAAATAGCAAGTCGTTCTCTTTCAGGAGTTGTGGCAATTCTAGCCATCTGTACTGGGACAAAAACAACCCCTGCTTGCAGGCACCGGTTTTAGACAGGTCATTAATTTCCTCTGCTTTTGCGCAAAAACCTGTGGAGGGAACTAAACCACCCCTTCGTGCAGTCTCCTCCTTAAAAAATTATAATGTTATATTTTTTTATATCTAAAAACCAAACCATTATACCCTTATTGTTATCTTGAACCTTGTGTAGCTAGAAGAATCTTAGTCCTTGGCATCACAGAGTGTGATACCTCCCCATTTTTTTCACCCACCAAAAAGCAGCCGGGAATAGGAGTTCCCCCCGCTGACTATTTCCAATTGGCTCAGCCAGTCAGTGGTTTTGAACAATAGCCGTCTTCAATCATCTTTCTTGGAATTCTTGCCATACTCAACTACAAACAAAGGAATGTTGTCCTGAAAATGGACAAAGTGTTGTCTCACTAAATATTTCTCTCCCCCATTTTTACTAAATACTCACATTTCTAAATCCCTTTATCTGCTAGAAAACCTTTACAAACATAGTCAAGCTGATGACAGGATCAAGGCGGTATTCCAGGAATAAATCCACACTGAAAATTCCACAGAACACTTGGATTGTATTGGAGAGAGTCTTGTTTATCATCAATCTCATTTTGTTGAAGAGGACCTAATTCAACAGCAGTTGTTTCTCATGCTGGCTGATTGTTTCAACCCATCTGCAACCTCATCTCAATCACACAAGAATATACCACCTTCTCTCCCCAGAAACCTCTCTGATATCAATTTGAATAAATCCCAAGTTCCTTTGAAAACCACTACTTCAGTTAATCCCAAACCAAAGCCATCCACAATAAATACAAGAAAATACAACAGCAGATTTTCAAAGATGCCTGCACACTGATTTCACATATTCATAAGTACATGCACCATCTGAAGAAGCAGCAGGTGAATGTTGTCTGAGGACTTCTTCTCTTTCCTTATCATAATAATTTTTTATTGTATTTCACTTCAGATCCTGACCATCTCTGATCATAACAGCCTTATAAGCTTATCAACTAGCCATCTCACATTTTACAGTCTAAAACTTCATTTTCTTCTCATCTTGCACCAGGAAAACAAAGTTGTAACCTCTATGGAGTTGAATTCTCTGTATCCCTGAATTATTCCAGCTCTATCTTTTATGTATCCTTTCTGCACACCAATCTTATCTACCTTCCTATATTATTTGTATCATCAACATATCATGCTGATTTGGTGGAGAATCTTTATGTAGTTCTTTAAAAAATGTCCAAAGATTTAAGTTTTACAGAAATTTCTGAGTCAAGAAAAGTTTGTATTCAAAAAAATCTTCAAGAAAATGATAGATCTTTGGAAAATTCAATGTTAGATTTTTTCTAAAATATGAATTATTGTTTGAGATTTTATGAGGAATTAATTCAACCATGTTTTATGTATATCACAGTCCTTGGGAAGCTTGACCATATAAATCTTAAAAATAATCCAGTCATAGCTCAAATGTGCATACATCACCTCAATATCTGTATCACCACCACCACTTCCACCACTTTGGAAGCTAAACTTGGAATATGAACAAGGATTAAAACCCAAAGGAATAGTGAGTGGATTGATAAGGTGAAATTCAAGGTTCAAAAAATAGTCTTTGAAACCAGGCTAACATGACCTCCTTGTGGTATTCAACTCTGGTACAATTATTGCACAGTCATTTAACTACAATTAATATTTTCATTGATATAAATTTGATATTTTGGGATTACACCTGAAATTAAAACCAATCTTGATAATCAAATTGAAGTAAAAAAAATGATTCAAAGACAATTTATTGCAAAATTTAAGTTCAAAAAATTCAACTTCCCTGTTGAAAAAGAAAATAATTCCTATTCCATCCCCCTTTTCTAGTGTGAAACCTTACATTGGTAATGAAGATTGTTTTTGTGAATCAACAAACAAAAGGTTGATTTCTGAGCAAGTAATGTGAAACAGAAATACAAGGAGAAAATAATAAAAAGAAATAATTCATACCTAAAGGCAAGAACAATATTGAGAAAACAAGCCTGAAAGAAAACAAGTAGAATGGGAAAGAGAGACACATAAATAAAGAAAAGAAATTAGTTATGACTGTAGTTTGATGATGAATATTGGTCAAATAAGTGGAACCTACAATGTGTTTGAATCTTGCACTTCTAAAGATGAGAGAGTAGGAGGATTCAAATAGGAAGGGAAAGATAAGAAAAGTAATTTTAGTAAATAATACAGGGATTGGCTTAAAGCATGCTGAGTGGAGTCAATAAGAAGGGATTGACAAATAGCATGTAATAGAGAAAACAGTATAACAGGCAAATGATAATGTATGAGCACCTGAAGATATTGGGGCTTGATAAACGCATGCCCCTGGCGCACGCCCACGCCAGGGGCTTTTGGTGTGTTTTCACTCCCCCGCCAACCCAAATTGGCGGGTTTGGCAGGCACAACAATGCCCGTTGGCGGGTTTGGCGGGCAAACCAATGCTTGTTGGCGGGTTTGGCGGGCACACCAATGCCTGTTGGCATGTTTCCAGGCACGCCAAGTGCCAATCCCTTGGTGTGGGTGGAAAACACACCAATGGGGATTGGTGTGCTTTAAAAGCACGCCAATCCCCATTGGCATGCTTGTCAATGGCCCACCTGCACGCTAATATACATGTGGGTGGGCCCGCACACCCAGGCCTATGGCCTATGGGAGACTTATACAGTTTCCCATAGGCCAATAGGCTAGTTATACAGCCTCAATGAGGTTGTATAACCTCATTTCCGCGGAGGAGATCCTCCCCGGCCATGAGGTCATACAAGCTAGGTTGTATAACCTCATTGTCAGAGAGGAACTCCTTCCTGGCCATGAGGTTGTATAACCTCATGGCCGGAGAGGAACTCCATCAACTCAAGAGATCCATAAGCTTCACTTCAAGTCTTTTTCTGTGGTTTTTCCTTGAAAAAAACCATGTAGGTTTCCCTCTAAAGAACCTTGACTATTCAGATTTATCATAGTCTAAAAAACTGGGCTGATTAGACTTTGTCTTCTCAGATAACTTCCAATTTTTCCATTGTGTGAAGAGGCTGTTGCATTTCTCAAAGTGTCTGGTACAGCTTTCCAAATTTTCCAGGTTGTTGATTATCATTAATAAGAGCATTCACATCATTCACATCAAAGATCCATCAAAATCATCACTTCTTTTACTTCCCTCTTCTTCTTTTATTCCTTAACAGTTGTTATATTTATCCCTTGAAATACAACTGTTTCCCCCCATTCTTGTTCCCTGTTGTCACTTTAGAGACCCAGGCTCACACTTCCTTCCTTCCTTCTCTTCTCAATCCTTTTCTCATGATCCTTCACTTCTAGATAATGACAAGATATCTTTCTCTCCTTTCTAGATTCAATACAGCCCACATTGGTACTAGAATCCCTCCTCATTGTCACAAATCCTATGGTTCATTCCATAAAGAGCTAGTGAAGGGACTCAACTGTTACAACATGTCTCTTTGACCAGAGGTGTCAGCCTGTGTGATGCCAAGATGTGAAATGTTCTAGCCATACGTGGTGCAAAGATATAAAATTATGGGAAGATTGGTTGGGTAAATGTTTTGAAAAAATTGCACAAGAATTGGTGCATACATTTTATGATTTTGATTTAATTTCATTAATATTTCAATTAAAATCAAAATCAACAAAGGGGCCTGATAAATCAGGGGTTGTTTAGATCCCTTTAAGGTATCTTAAAAATGCAGAGGATTTAGGTAACTTTTAAACACTAGGGCCTGGTAAATCAGGGGTTTTTTGGATCCCAGGTATAAGGAAAGGAAAGGGGGACAAGCACCACAAACAGAGGAAGGGTGATAACCTACTATTAGGGGGTATCAAATATGACCAAGTTCACCATTATCTAATCAACTGGTTTTGAAAATCCACCATTTATAAAAACAATGGATATCAATATCAAATGATTCAAAAGTCTCAAAAGTGAAGTTTTATTGAAAAACCTAATTCACTGTTTTTAATTGTGGATTTGGTCATATTTGCACAACATATTCAACTCAGTGCTAACACTGGAGCCAATATTACTACTAGGGATGTTTTTGCAGAAAGGCATCCCCATGTAAAATATAGGATCCAAATTCAGTTTCTGGAGATGATTTTATGCAAGACTCAAACTTCCTCCATTTGCATTAAGTGGTTTGGTTGGGACTGTCCAAGTCCCTGAAGCACCACTCTATGTCTTCTCATCAGTTGTGCTGCATCTAGACTTGACCCAAGCATGCACAAGCTATCAAATTGGTGTAATGCTGTCAGTTAAAACATGTCTTGCATTGCGGAGGCAGAGGCAAATGCACTGTAGATTGGATGTCATTTTTGGATTTCAAAATATGTAGCATGCCCCCAATCGGCCGAGTAAATTCCCTGTCTGTTGCACTTACACTGCGCCACGCGCTTCCGCATGTAGGGAAACAGTAATAATTTTTAAACAAGTTAACTAGTTTCAAATTATATCGAGACTTTCTTTATATGCCATTTTGGATTCAGGAGTTTATGCAAATAACTACATGAGTAGATCGACCGCAGCGAGTTTAAAACATACGAAAGGTTCACTGCTAATTATCGATAACTCCTTTGATCGACTCCAAATTCAAAATTTTCCTTTAACCCTCATTCACCAAACTTGGCGAGGAAGATGTTCGTCTATGATCATGGAACCGTTCAGCGATTGTCATTCTTTCTAATGATACTTGATCAAGCTAGTGGTATGACCTCTGCCAGCAATCTAGTCACTGAGGCCTCCGCTGCATCTCGAGCTGTTGGGAAAGACCTTCTCAATGTAATAAATCATGACTATAGCAGCGGATACAGTGGTGCATATTCACAGGAAGGCTTCGATAATGCATCTTTTATGATCGGAACGATAGAAGTGCCTCTTTTTCGAAAGATTTCGCCGGAACATCCCGAGAACGATGAGGGAGAGATAAAGCTAGGAGCTGGGGAGAGCGGACATATAAATACCAAGGAGTGAGTGCAACGAGACAATTTTTTCTTGGTTTTCTGAAAGCCCTATGAGTAAACATTCTATCCTGTTAGCCTTGATCGAGGTCATACGCATCAAATTACTCAAGGAAATAGCGTTCCCCAGGTAGAAATTGCCGAAAGAGGTGAGGGGGAAAATGGAAATGCAAAAAACAAGGGGAAGATGGGCAAAGAAAATGGAGAATCCAGTGGCGAGCCGGGGGTAGGGCAAGCCAGCGGCGAGATCATAGATCACATAGGTGACGTGACGGGAGAGGAGTGAGTAGAATGAGGATTCTGCATGAGGATCCCTTTGTGATCCTGATCAACCAAACTCTTCCTATGATAGTAGTGAACGAGCTGAAAAATCAGCCATTCTTGAGAATGATGCATGGCTCCAATCCAATGATGTGAAAGACAACAAGAAGAAGAAAAGGAATCGAACCCGGAAAAAAGTATCCAAAATTTCTGGCCTTCCCAATGCAGGAGTAACCCCAGGAGCCAGGAAATTAATTCCTGTTAACAAGGATGGGTCGTAAGTGAAAAAATACTGTTTCATTGATCTGATTTCTCCTTGTTTTTTTTGGCTAAGAACTACATAATTCCCTTTCCCAGCATGGCTCCAGCAGTGGGGAACAAGGATGAGATGTTGAAATTGCCGGAAGAAGATGAGGGCGGCTTGCCTAGCAGTACACTTGAATCAGGCCAGACTGAGTCGGAATATGATATGATGAATGCAGCCTACGCGGAAAAAATCTTGCATGCTTTTGAGCCTTTTGAGAGCAAGCTCAAACTGCATCCCAACGAGATATTTCCCATGGTATACAAGCCAAGATGGAGAATTATTCAGCCAACAGATATCAGCTTGTTGGAAAAACCATTTCATGATTTCTTGTTAAGAGTTCATCATGAGGGGGACGACCCCCAGGGACTTGAGCCGGGAGCAATCTCAAAAGCTGTACATAGAATCATAGAGGGACATTTAAAAACCTCGGAACCTGCAAATCATCAACCCCTTGAAAGACTGAATCACAAGACGTATAAATCACTTCAGTTCCTCTGGAACTTGGATCGAAAACCTTTCCTTCAGGTCTACAAGAGGCTTTCCTCTCAGATGAACAAGCATGAAGCCTATCGGAGGCTCTTAACATTGGTATTTCAAATTACCCAAAAGACAAGTGTTGAAAATTGGAAGTTGATTAAAGAAATTTTACCCAGGAGTTTGAGTACGAAAGCACTTGGTCAACCCTTAGAGAAGCTGGGTGAATATCTCCGATTGAATGAAGAATTTCCAGATGAAATCCTTACCCGGGATTTAGATGCCCTCCAAGAATATCAAAACAGTCATCCCAATGCGTTCAAAGTCCTACATGCGCATAATGTTAATAAATTGGCGTGGTTTGTTTCTCAATGGATGGGCACGATGGAGTTTACGAGACGGTTTGAGTTTATTCAGCTAAAACCAAAGATTGCGCCTTCTTCTATTTTAGCGGAAGTAATACATGATGATGATATCAAAAGTTTACGAATGGCCAAGGAATCAAACGGCCTTGATTTCTGGAACGTAATCCACATGATACAGGCTCTTGGATTGAGGAAAGAAAATAGGATTAAGAACTCTGTGATCGACATTCCGTATCAAAGCAAGATTACCCTGTTGGTTCATGTAATTATTTCGCCAATACAACAAGATTCTGGTCTACCTTGGTTTGAATCTCCCGAGAGACAATGGTTGGTCGAGCAATACGGCAAAGAGTACCGGAACAGCTTCAACAAGCTGCGCTTCCAATTGAGAGAACTCGCGTGGAAAAAGAAGGATCCATATCCTCCTCCTAATACACGCCCTTTTACAAGATATTCAAAAATAGTTCAGGATTGTCGCGAAATCCCAGATATCTTGCTAGCTGCAGATCATGGCCTTGATTTCAACATAATGCGCCTACTCCGATCCCAGATAGATTTAAAAACTCCAATTGATCCAACCAATTGGAAGATTATCTTTGGCTATTTTCCTATTAAATTAACTGCAGACCAAAAACAATTTTTGAAAGATTGGCTTGAAGAAACAGCTCCCAGGACTTGAAATGCAACCTGAAATGGTTTCAGTCAGACTATGGATCTATGGAACATTTTTCAGCTCCAGTCTCTTGTGTGACTTGGAGTAGAATATATCTAGTACAGGAAGGTTAGACCTTAACTGTGTAACAAAGGGTTTCACTATAGCCACTAAGAGAGTGGAAATTACCCCCTTACACACTTGTGAGCAGAGGGCTGGCTCCTTTGTCAGCCCTAGAGATACTCCAGAGTATTTTAAGAACCAAATTAGCTGTAAAAAATAATAAAAAACTGTATCGTGACTGTAAATCATAAGATATCCTAAAACATTATTTGATAAATCAACTTATGATGTAAAATTAAGTAGGGTAACTCAATCAAACCACCTCCAAATTCCTACTCCTATTACTTCATTGTATCTCAAAGGTACTAATTTTTACAAAAAAGAATTAAACATATAAAATAAGGATTAGAAATATTTGTCATAAAATCTGAGAGACTATAATTCTATTTGCATACATATAAGAAGAATAAATTTATTCTGATAAGAATGAAATTGCCAAAGTGTGTGGTAATCTCCCAGTATTATATTATTATGTGAATTGGCCCATGATGTGATTGGTTATATGGTGTATCAAGCGTGTCTGGGCACATGCCCAAGTCCCGCTTGGCACTGCGCCAAGGGGGCTTGCGCATGTGCCCAGAGGGCTTGATCTGCCAGCACGCGTGGCCAGCAGATCTTGGCACAGAGCTAAGTCAAGCTAGGCTGATTCAAGCTGTTGGCCAATCGACTCATCCACCACAAGGCCACAACCACTCTCAAATTAATGTTTTTTTCTTTTTCTGTTTTTTCTTTTTTCTTTTTTCTTTTTGTTTCTTCTTTTTTCAATGTTTTTTTTCTTACTGACTAACTATCATTCTACCTTTCCTTTAGATGTCCGACTTGGGAATCATGGATTCCACCAATTTGGAGCTAGAGGCCAATTGAGAGGGAGCTCAAAGTCTGGTCGCTCAGCTCCTTTTTTAATTTTTCTTCTTTTTTTTACATGTATTGAAATGACATATTACAAAATTTACCAGCAAAAAAAAAACTAAAAAAAAGAAAATTGGCGGGTGTGGCACCTTTGCTTGGCTCGGCCAAGCGGAGCTTGGGTCCAACCCACCCCAACTTGGGCAAGTACCAAGCCGGGGTTGGGACTGTGCCAAGCAGGCTTTGGCCTTGGCCAAGCTGGGTTTAGGCTTGGCCAAGTGGGCTTGGGCAAAAAACTGCCAAACTTGGCAGGGTGCCCAGACCCGCTTGATACACCATACATACATGTCATGAGGTCATGGGGACATAAAAAACACTGTGCTCAATAAAACACAATTCCCATTGAATCATAGTGCATTTGAATTGTAATACATTAGAGCAGAATTTATAACAAAATTCTAGAACCTTCTCCTGTAGACCTCTAGAATATAAAAGGAGACTGTTTCCTGTACTTGGATTGGATCCCCAGACTATTTCCCCAGTAAATCATTAGGAATTACCCTGAATATTCTTGTCCTACTTTTAGAGTAGTTTTATCCTTTATTACTAGTTTCCAGGGCCGATGCCCCACCTTTCCCAGATCCCAGATTGAGAGTCTAGTTATTAGAACATAAGTGGTCTAAGAACAGTCAAGGTGACACTGAGCTGTAAATTAAAAACTATATCAAACATAGTTTACAATGTGCCAAAGGTAACAACAATAGTTGGAGCAACCTGTGCAACTTTGTATGGGTGCCAAAATTAGTGATTTTTTGTCTGTTGCTCCACATTTGAGAGATATAGCATCAGTTCCCACCCAATATCTATTTTCTAATGACACAGGAGCTTCAAGTTGTATCTTGTGCCATAACCTGCCCTAGGAAAAGAAATTATGTCTGTGACCTACAGCCCGGAGGATGAGTTAAAACATCTATACATTTTGTACATTGATGCACTGCTCACAAATTGTCCATTATACCTTTCTTGACATTCAGATAGATTATTTCAAAGGTGACACTTTGCCTTGCCTGTGAATAACAGGCATGAATGAAGTTTTCTGTACTCATGTATAGTTGAGAATAACTTACTTTGCTGTCCCAATTGGTGTGGCAAATAGTAGCTAGGAATGTGTCTACATTGGATTTTCCAACAATAGCGTGCTCAAGGGAAGTGAAAACTGACATACTGGTCATAAAAATTTGATCAACTGGGCCTTGTGCCAAATTTGAGAATAATGCTGCTGCACAGGGTTTTTTGGGAATATAGTAAGCTTTCCACATGGAAGAGTGGTTGGCTTGATTATCAAAGTGTAGCACTGTAGAGGGATCCAACAGCTAGGACATTGGCCTTTTATGTGTTAGCAAGGACAGTTATTTCTTGTACTTGGGGACTCCACCCAGTAAGCCAGATACCAGAACAACACCGGTAAAGATGTGAAGGCCGTATTGTGATCCTACAGGGTTTTTAGATTGACCCTGTTGTGTTAAGAATTCAGTAGGCAGTTAGTGATTCCGGCAAATGCATGGGTTTTGAGCAAATTACCTCAGCAATAAACTCAATGATCCCATGAGAGTGGGTGGGATGAGACAGTTATAGAGTTTTGGGAAATATGTCTTGGGGGATGTCAGCCACCAAGATATTACATGTAATTATTACTGTGTAATACTTGAAACTGCAAGCTTGAATAATAATAATTATTCTTTATTTTATTATTATTATTATTTATTATTTTTAATTTGACATTCTGAACAAATCAGAAATTAGACTTGACCATTTCAACAAATTGTCTCTGTCAGAATTCTACCATCATGTCCCGCTCACATTCTCTTCTTGTTTCATCAATAAAAAGCTTCTCTCTTACCATATCTTATCCATCACAATGTGTGATGTTTTATCATCTTATTTTCCATCAACATCATGTTGATGATCATCCATTACTATTTTAATGTTTTATTCCATTGTTAAGTAACAATGCCATCCAATTCCATTGTTTCTTTAACAATGTTGCTTCCATATGTTACTAGTTATTAGCATATGCTTGTAGTTTATTTCAGCTCAACCACATGTTAAACTCCCTGTAGTAGTCTACTTAAACTGATCAAATGTCAGTGGTAATTAATCATCAAGTCTGAGCCTTAAACTTATTTTTCCTGTCCTCCTCGGTCCTTTCTCAGGCTCCCTCAAGAAAGCCCCTTCATTGCCTCTTTTTAATGAGTCTTAATCTTGACAGTCTCATAGTCTGAAATTTTAAGAAAAGACTTAGAAATATCTGCCTTAAACAGAAGGATCTGAGTTCAAGCCACACTCATCACCATGTAACAAAATCCTCAATAAAAATTACATTTATTTTTTTACCACAAAAATGAGTAAAATTTAATTAATGAAAATCCGTTGAAAATTAATCTTCAAAAAAGCAACAAAAGAACCATTCATTGGCATATTTTTCTTCTTGAAAATCCTGGAAAATCCAAGCTTAACACATAGTAATTTATAGTATAAAATTATACATAAATTAATGTGAATCTTTATGTAAACCATAATAAATATGCAATAAAGACTTATAAATGTATTCCCACCTGATTGGCTCTCCAGGGCAAGCTCTTTTAAAGTATAAATCCCAAAGGAACTTCTATGTACATGTAATTAATAGTTGAAATAATTATTTAGTTTAATTAAAGTGAAATAACTATGGAATCATTTTAATTAAAAATGACACCATTTTTCACTTCTGAACATGAACAGGTTGATCAGATTCACCTGCCAATTTTCCCCCAATCCCCACTGCCAAATAAATTGACAGAGGGATTACTCCAAAATATTTATTATTCAAGAGGAGGTTTTCTTCACCAAATTGAAGACATTCTCCCCCATCATTTTTAAATATACATAGATAACTTATTATAAGCTACCAATGAGCTCACCTTCTCCTGTAAGCTAGGAGGACTGGCCTTTTTCACTTATAACTATCTTTAATGGTTAGAATTCTTCAACCCCCCCCCCCCCAATTAAATTAATACCCTTAATTTAATTGGAAGAACTGCGTTGAAGTCTAGTTAGCCCTTCTGAGGATTTATTTCCCATAACATAATTCTGGTAGCAGGGTAGTAACCTGTTTTATTCTGTTCTTAGTGTTCTAAACAAACACCAAAGCAATATTGGATAAAGTTATATCTTATATTACACTTTTTACAGTGTAAGACTTTTAATTTCTTACTGTACACACCACAATAAGTGGAGTAGAGTCCAGTTTGTTGACAGGGGAGTTTTTGGCACCATATTCATACCATTGATAAACATGACTATTCATCCATGAGTTGTGAAGGACCGTGGTTTTGGCAATTACAGACAAAAATATGGGTCTGGGAAAAAATGAGATGTGAATTGAAGGTACTTAGGTCCATAAAATCACTACCATTCAGTTGGAAAAGGCAATAGGAGAAAGGGTAAGTCTTTGTAAGATGCATAACCACCGGAGTTGGCTTCATATGAGTCCCTGAAAACTTGAGGTGTGAATTAAAGCAATTTGGGTCCATAAAAGCGCTACAATTCAGCTGGAAAAGGAAATAGAAGAAAAGATAGGTGTTTGTATGACAGATAGCATGTTGTTCAGGCTTCCGGGAAAGTGTGGAGCAGTGTCATTCTTGATGTGGGTTCATTATAAATACTGCCACTTGTTAGAGGATTGGGTTGTTCCCTCACCTATCATCAATATCAGCCCAAACACGCTTGGATGGTAGGTCAAGCTGTCCATGTAATCTAGAAAGAAGCTATTGCCAATTTTTCCAGGATTTTCAGGTTCATCTGGAATTTGGATTCAACCCACCTTATCTACTGGAATTGTTATCAAGTTACCTTAGAACATCCCCATCTTTGACCTTGAAATATTCCTCTTGAAGCAGTTGCTGAAAGACTAGTACCTCTGACAGTAGCCAATCAGCTTAAGTGCTTACCAGCTGCTTAGTAATAATTTATCTTGTTACATATTTCATAAACATACAAAAGATAGCCAAACCTATACAGTTAGCTGTTAGTCTTCTCTTGATTGCCTAAGTTGTAAATCAAATCTGACAATCATAAGGAGTTGTGGGTATCCTCTGTGCATAGTTTGGACACTATAGAGAGATTAATAGAAACTTTTCCTTTGATAAACTTTCAGCACAGTTATTGTCAGCTTGCTACTAGTTCAGAGATAACCTGACTAGAACAATAATAATGATAATTAATTAATTAATAATGATACATATGAAAGAGGGGCGTTGATATACGCACGCCAACGGCGCACGCCAACGCCAACCCGCACGCCACTTTTTTTTGGCGTGCGGGGCCTACACGCCAAAAAAAATTGGCGTGTAGGGTCTACACGCCAAAATAAATTGGCGTGTGAGACCCACACGCCAAAAATGGCATGTGGTTCCCACACACCAAAAATGGCGTGTGGTTCCCACACACCAATTTTTTTTGGCGTGTGGGCCCCGCACACCAATTGTTTTGGCGTGCGGGTCCCCCCTTGCTCACGTAATCGAATGGGCCCTCCCATTCGATTATGTGAGCGGGCCGGCTGACGAGGTTATACAACCTCGTCAGCCGGGAGGACTTCCTCCCGGCACGAGGCTGTATAACCTCGTCGGCCGGGAGGACTTCCTCCCGGCCGACGAGGTTATACAACCTCGTCGGCCAGGAGGAAGTCCTCCTGGCTGACGAGGCTGTATAGCCTTGTCGGCCGGGAGGACTTCCTCCCGGCCGACGAGGTTATACAACCTCGTCGGCCAGGAGGAAGTCCTCCTGGCTGACGAGGCTGTATAACCTTGTCAGCCGGGAGGACTTCCTCCCGGCTGACGAGGTTATACAACCTCGTCAGCCAGGAGGAAGTCCTCCTGGCCGACGAGGCTGTATAACCTTGTCAGCCGGGAGGACTTCCTCCCGGCCGACGAGGTTATACCGGCCGACGAGGTTGTATAACCTTGTCGGCCAGGAGGAAGTCCTCCTGGCTGACGAGGCTGTATAGCCTCGTCGGCCGGGAGGACTTCCTCCCGGCCGACGAGGTTATACAACCTTGTCGGCCAGGAGGAAGTCCTCCTGGCTGACGAGGTTGTATAACCTCGTCAGCCGGGAGGACTTCCTCCCGGCTGACAAGGTTATACAACCTCGTCAGCCAGGAGGAAGTCCTCCTGGCCGACGAGGTTGTATAGCCTCGTCAGCCAGGAGGAAGTCCTCCCGGCCGACGAGGCTATACAGCCTCGTCAGCCAGGAGGACTTCCTCCTGGCCGACGAGGTTATACAACCTCGTCGGCCGGGAGGAAGTCCTCCCGGCTGACGAGGTTGTATAACCTCGTCAGCCGGCCCGCTCACGTAATCGAATGGGACCTCCCATTCGATTACATGAGCGGGATCCCCCCACACGCCAAACAATTGGCGTGTGGGAGCCGCACGCCAATTGTTTGGCGTGCGCTCCCACACGCCAATTGTTTGGCGTGTGGGAGCGCACGCCAAACAATTGGCGTGCGGGGCCCACACGCCATTTTTGGCGTGTGGGTCTCACACGCCAAATAAAATTGGCTGGTAGACCCTACACGCCACTTTTTTTTGGCGTGTAGGCCCCGCACGCCAAAAAAAATTGGTGTGCGGGTTGGCGTTGGCGTGCGTTTATCAACGCCCTGAGACCCACACGCCAATTTTTTTTGGCGTGTGGGCCCCGCACGCCAATTTTTTTGGCGTGCAGGTCCCCCCTTGCTCACGTAATTGAATGGGAGGGCCCATTCGATTACGTGAGCGGGCCGGCTGACAAGGTTATACAACCTCGTCAGCCGGGAGGACTTCCTCCCGGCACGAGGCTGTATAACCTCGTCGGCCGGGAGGACTTCCTCCCGGCCAATGAGGTTATACAACCTTGTCAGCCAGGAGGAAGTCCTCCTGGCCGACGAGGTTGTATAGCCTCGCCGGCCGGGAGGACTTCCTCCTGGCTGATGAGGTTGTATAACCTTGTCAGCCGGGAGGAAGTCCTCCTGGCTGACGAGGTTGTATAGCCTCGTCGGCCGGGAGGAAGTCCTCCCGGCTGACGAGGTTGTATAGCCTCGTCGGCCGGGAGGACTTCCTCCTGGCCAACAAGGTTGTATAACCTCGTCAGCCGGGAGGAAGTCCTCCCGGCCAACGAGGCTATACAGCCTCGTCAGCCAGGAGGACTTCCTCCTGGCCGACGAGGTTGTATAACCTCGTCGGCCGGGAGGAAGTCCTCCCGGCTGACGAGGTTGTATAACCTCGTCAGCCGGCCCGCTCACGTAATCGAATGGGACCTCCCATTTGATTACGTGAGCGGGATCCCCCCACACGCCAAACAATTGGCGTGCGGGGCCCACACACCAATTTTATTTGGCGTGCGGGGCCCACTTGCCAAAATAAATTGGCGTGTGGGAACCACACGCCAATTTTGGCGTGTGGGTCTCACACGCCAAATAAAATTGGTGTGTAGACCCTACACACCATTTTTTTTTGGCGTGTAGGCCCCGCACGCCAAAAAAAATTGGCGTGCGGGTTGGCGTTGGCGTGCGTTTATCAACGCCCACTATATCCACTGGGACTAAACATGTCATCTATGTGTATGAAAAACTGGCTTAATTTCTATAAACAAGCCAGGTACTATCACTGTGCTGAAAGGTTATCAGAATAATCACAAGTCTTATTCTCTCTATAGTGTCCAAACTATGCACAGAGGATAACCTAAAACTCCTTATAATTGTCTATTTGATATAAAAATGAGTCAATCAGGAGAAGACTAACAGCTAACCATATAGGTTTTGCTATCTTTCTGTCTTTTTGAGAGTGTAACAATATAAATTGTTACTAAGCAGCTGGCAAGCACTTGAGCTGATTGGCTACTGTCAGAGGTGGTATTCTTGCAGCAACTGCTTTATAAGGAATAGTCCAAGGTCTAAGATGGGGATGTTCTAAGATAGCTTGATAACTAGTCCAGTAAATAAGGTGGTTTGGATAAAGGGATAACACTACTCTAAAAGTAGGAGGAGAATATTCAGAGTACTTACTAATGTGGTACTGGGGGAATATGCTGAGGAACCAATCCTAGTGTCAGCCTTAGAGTCAGTGCAGCTGACCTAAAGTCTGCCTTTATTACTCATGATCTTAATACCAGTCCCAAATGCATTATATCTTTTTACCATGAGGTTTGAACCTTGTTTTGACTTCAAATTCTGTTTCTTCATTAAAATTCAACCATAGTGTTCACTGAACACTTTGTAATTGCTCAACTCCTTCATGGAGTAATTAAATTAACAATTCTACGCTACAGCTGGCTGTGCAAGTGAAACAAGGCCAGCCAACCACATCTACATGTTAGATTACATAAGCAAACCTTGAAAATTTTCCAAGTTGGTGTATCCCCCGTTGCAGGCAGGATACACAACCTCAAGACACCCAGAACCACCAACTCAGATCACCAAGGATTCACCAAGTTACAGCTCACCACTCTAACCAACCAAAGGCCTCTTTCACCCAGTACCTCAACAGTATTGTCAGTCAGTCCCCTTTTTGAACCTTGCTCTTCTGACAGAAGTCCTTCTCTGTCTCCCCTTCTTTCTTTCCCCTCTCCTGTCCTCATCCCTCATCAAATCAGATCAATCCAAGCACCAATAATCAGATCAGATCAGCTTCAATCATCCTCAGAGATCAATCAGCTTTGCTTCAATCTTTTTCTGTGGTTTTTCCTTGAAACAAACCACATAGTTTTCCCTCTAAAGAACCTTGACTATCCGGCTTGACATAGTCTAAAAAACTGGGCTGATTAGACTTGTCTTCTCAGATACCTTCAAAGTTTCCATTGTGTGAAGCGACTGTTGCTTCTCAAAGACTCTGGCACAGTTCATCCAACTTTTCAAGTTGTTGATTATCATCATTAAAGAGCACTCAGATTATTAGAAACACAGATCAATCAATAATCTTATCCTTTTTCCCCTCTTCTTCTCTAACAGTTGTATTCTTTATCCCTTGAAATACAACTGTTGCCCCCATTTCTTGTGTCCTGTTGTCACTTTAGAGACCCAGGCTCACACCTAGGCCAGAAATGGCCTCCTTTTATATTCTAGAGATTCCTTGAGGAAGGTTCTAGAATGTTATTCTAAATTCTGCTCTAATGTATTACAATTCAAATGTACCATGATGTAATGGGAATTGTATTGAAATGAGCAAAGGATTTTCTATGTCCCCATGACCTCATGACATGTATGTATAACCAATCACATCATGGGCCAATTCATTTAATAGAACAATACTGGGAAATTACCACTTTTTTTTTTTTTTTAAGTGTAATTTGGCCTATGGCATTGCACACTATGAATCTAAGTAACATCTGCAAGTGCGTTGACAAAATAAATAGAGAATTCTAAAAAAACTACGTAATTGCTATTGAGATGAGGACATACAAGGGATAAAGACAATTCTGAGAGAAAAGGGAAAAAAGGAAAGAAAAAAGATAACAATTTATCGCGAGATCTGTTCAGTGAACCGGTTGGAGTCGATTAAAAACTGAGCAAGAGGAACTTCAGCCCGTCAATTGGAGAGTAACTTGTCCAAACAATCTGTCTTGAAGTAAATCTTGAGCTTTCAAAGGTTTTGTCGCAAGATTATCCGAGCCTTCTTGTGTGCTGGGCAGTAATTCATGAAATGACCAACTGACTCCCTTGTCCCACACGACTGACAAAGAGGGTCAAGGCTTCTACAGATACGAAAGAGGAAGACATTCAGCGCGCAATGACCTGATGCTAATTGGTTAATTAACGAGGAGAGAGAAATTTGAAGACTCGAGGGTGTCAGTTTCATTGGGTTTGGGAGCAGATCTATTGTAGCCAGCCGTTTGATCTTTCTGCAGTTACCCTTCACCTGCAGTACAGGAGTGTCAGGGGATTCAATAGCCTCTTTGGCTAACCGGTCAGCCAATTCATTGCCATGAATGTCCTTGTGTCCAGGGCACCAAATGAAGGACAAGCCGGAATCTTGTGGAATTTCCGAAATTGCATCTTCAATCTCCCTAAATAGCTGCTGGCCAGGTTTGGGGGCGTTGGGTTTCTTGGTCCTTAGGATAACCCCTTGATTATCTACAAAAACGAGAATCTTCCGGAAAACCCTCGTCTTGCCCAATTCTGTGGCTAATCCTAGAGCTGCTAGAACTCCAACAGCTTCACATTCATGGTTTGATATGACCGTCTTGTTTCCTAGAGATAATGCGCTGAATACATTTTCTGCTGGGCAAACAGCTGCTCCAGCTCCTCCTTTCTCCGAGTGGAATGATCCATCACTGAAGAGAGCTAACACCCCCGAGTCTGAAGCAAACGTGGAGAGTAAACACTTAACAGAGTTGATCGCCTCCTCCTTTGAGAAATTCTCATTGAGATATTCAATCGTGCGACTAGGACCCGTTCTGAAATCAAAATTGAGTTGGATTTGTTCAGGCTCCATTTTCATGGCGTTATCAACATAAGCTGCTGATAAGCCAATCTGCGCCGAATCGGAAAACCTTCTAACAGAATCAGCCCTACTGGAAAGAATGAGTGATCAAACAGTGTTGTTTGGTTTGACTGCGACTAGTTTTCTGTAGAAAAAGGAAAAACTTGTCTGTATGATTTCTTGCCATAGACATGGGGTCAATGAGCGGTCTTTCAAGAAAGTCAATGGGGTTTTCTTGTAGACACCTAAGGAGAAAATTGCCATCAATCGGTCAACCTTCTTGGCCAAATTAACCACCTTTCCCTTGTTGGCCGATGTTGCCCAAATTGCTGCGCCATACGTTAACCTAGGTAAAATTACAGATTTGATCATCTTGATCCAATTAGCTTCTTTCGTGCCCCACCGAGAATTACCAAAAATCTTCAGCTGGTTGATAGTCTTATTGGCCTTTTCTTCAAGTTGTCGGAAGTTTTGGTTGAACAAGAGCTTTCGATCGAGCCAGACGCCCAACCATTTGACTTCTGACATTGACGGTAGTCGCTGTGAACCAAAGGGGAAGGCTTCTTCAGGAGTCTTGCCTTTGGTCAACCACAAGAATTGGGCCTTTGCTTGATCAAAGATGGCTCCGTGAGAGGCGCCCCAGCGCAACGAACGGTGCCCTTCACTAATAAGCATCTTCTTTGCGTCTGTCGTTGATGTTGCCGCGACTAAATTCACGACATCATCAACATATCCAATAGAAACTGTATCTGTGAGGGTAGAAAAGTTTTGGTTCAGCAATGAGTTATTATGTATAATGTAAAGGATCACCGATAATGGGGAGCCCTGTGGGAGTCCCAGTTTAATCTGAAAGGCTGAGGAAGTGAAATCGTCGAGTCAAATTGTAGTTGATTGGTCTTTAAGGAAGTCATTTATGATCAGTAACAAATACGTAGGGCAGTTTAATCGTTGCAAGGTATGAAACAATCTTATCGGGTGGACTGATGGATAAGCCAACTTGATGTCGAGGAAGAGGCCTGCTACCACCTTGCCTTCTTTCCACTTGGACTTGACCCAATGTTCGAAGGCAAAGATAGCGTCCTCCGTACCCGACCCTTTCCGTCCTCCAAAATGTCCAGAAGCTAGGACACCATTGTTCTCGGCCCAATCGGTTAACCTACGAGCAATGATCAGTTCAAAATTTTTGCTCATTGTGCTAAGCAGAGCTATAGGACAATAAGCTGTTGGGTTGGTATAATTGGGTTTGCCTTGTTTTCTGATGATCGCTGTCACCGCCACCTTCCATGATTTAGGAAAACTACTTTGCAATAAGATGTTATTGTAAAGTGTTGGCAGGACATTAGAAAGTGGCAGGGAAATAGACTTAATCATTTCATTAGCTACACCATCAATACCCAGAGCTTTCTTGGGGCGAGTACGCTTGATGGCACTCAACACCTCAGTGGGTGTTACCTTGGGATAACTGGCAAACCTGCAATGCGGATCAAAGAGTGTGTCGGAGAGATCTATTGGGACGTTTGAGATTGAAGTTCCATAAAAAAGGAGCTTAGCTTGGTGTTCTTTATCATGAACTACGGTCCCATCACTGCACTTCAGCGGTAACACATTGCCACCGGCGGACTTGTTGGTGAATCGCAAGACCCAATACAAATTGACTTCAGAGGGGTCCTCTAGGAATTTCTGCCAGCAGCGTTCCTTGAGCGCCTGCACCAGGGAAAGAAAGTAAGTGTTCCATTGCCTATAACAGTTAATGGCTTCCGGGGACTTAGCCAAAATCATCCATTTTCTGGCCCTGTTTTGCATTCGAAGGGCCGGATCAAGGGTCCTTGCGCACCACCAAGGTTCGGCCCTAGCAACATTTGACCTGACTCGCCTACCCAAGTGATCCTGCATTGATTTCATTGAGGTAGTCAACATCTGAGCTTGCTCATCCGGGTTGGTCGAACTCAAAAATTGAGGCGGCGGGAACTCAGCTAGATAAGGTGCAAGACGCTCCGGTCCCAAAGCGCTCCAATTTGGGGGGGCCCATTGGTAAACTGGGTCGGGTTTTCGAGCCGATAGATGAAGATGGAGGGCTTGATGATCAGATCCAAAGTTCTCGTTTGACACGTTAGAGCTTCTGATCAGTTTCGAGCCTAGAAAATTGGCCCATATCAAATCAATGGCTGTCCCTTCCCCTTTTGACGAGTAGAATGTCGGAATGTGCTTGGGTGAGGCTAGGCGGAATCCGTGATGAGAGAGGGAACTTAGCATGTCAACAGCCGCTGGTTCCTTCTTCCTACATCCTGGCGGATTCCAATGCCGGTGGTGTAGATTCGAGTCCATGATAATAAACGTTGGGACCTGGCGTGAGTAAGAAGTTGTCAGCCAGTTCTTCAATAGATTGATTGATGTAAAAGTTGGGGGAGGGTTGTAAATATTCAATATCAGAAACAAATTGCCTGGTGAGAGGGACAAATCCAGTCCAACAAGGTTCTGGGAGCCTCCTTCCATGATCTTGACGGCCGAGGAGGGAATGGATTTCTTGATGTAGATTATTGCCTTGTGGCGTTGATGCCAAGTCGAAGGTGTGTGCTCGAAGGCCGTGTAGACGCGCCAGGCTGAGTGTTGAGGGGGTTGGAGTGTTATGGAATTAATCCATGGTTCCTGGAGAACGAGAATATCAAACTGAAGATTAGCATTGAGAACACTGAGTGTCACTGTCTTGGAGACATGACAATTCAGCTGGAAAAGGGAAAAAGTGTCTTGAGGGGGGGGAGCAGAAGGTGTTGATGCGATGAGATCATGTTGCAGCATTGTGAAGGCGTTCAGATTGTCAGGGGATTGAGTTGGGGAGTTTTTCACGGGTGTTTCAAGGGTTGTACCTATCATTGAAACAATAGGCGGCGCTTCTCCAGCCAAGCCTTTTTGAAAGGACATAACTGATCAAACGGGGTGTGGTTGACTTCCTTGATACCTGCAACTTTGTTCTTGAGGCCCTCTTTACATAATACACATGACTTGACGCCGCCGATGCCTTCTGGGCATTTGTTTGTGGGATGAGCATTTGCACACTTGGCGCAAGTAGCCTTTTCTCGGCACCATTTGCCAAAGTGCCCCATCTTCAGGCATTTGAAGCACTGAGGCGGTCGAGGCTTGAATTTTGCTGTTTGATGAAAGTCGTAGTTCAAGAAAATGCCCAACTTCTCAATCCTGAAAGCTAGCTCTTTGTTCACAAAAGACAGAACCAGCGAACCCGCCTTCTTAGCTGAAGGCTTTTTGGAGCCCATCCACCGTATTCGCGCCACATCCGTGGATTGAAAATTGTTCTCCGACGCAAGTGTCGCGAGGTCTATCGATTTTGTGATGTCAAAAGTCTTGGGGACACCGTGTATCATTACTGAGTAAGTGCTAGGCGTTGCCTCCAAGTCGGGGTGGACCTCCTTTGACCACAAATGTTTATTTTCGGACAACCACTTTTGGTGGGATTGATTCTTGATGTAAAAAGAGATGTCGCCAGATGGGAGCAAGCTGGCCCCACAGATTGCAACAGCCTCACCGTCTACCTTTGCTCTGATCTTGAGCAGCGCGTCATTTGCTTTCTGTACCAGAGCGCATCGTGGTACATCCTTTAAGGTGGTATTCAAAGGATTTGAGTGGATGATTACTCGTTTTGGCTTCAGGGAGGCAAGGGCCGGGATAGGAGGGGGCCGAAAAGTGGGTTGGGTCGGGGTGGGCTTCGTTTTGGTGGCCACTTCAGCAAAGGATCTCCTGGAAGGAGCGGGATTCTGGGGGCCTGACGCGACGCGTTGTTCCAAGGCAGCAAGTCGATCCACGACCACCGTCAACTGATTGTTGTTGGCCTCTATGCGGCGCATCATTCGGTCTGCGTTGGCAGAGAGGTCCAAAATAATATCGACAAACCGTGCGTCAATTCTGACCGCGCCTGATGCGTCTTGGTTGGATTGGTCTGAAAGGAGCAAGACCAGAAGGGAGTGAAGGCTTGAGGAGGGGGGGTTGACCACGGGTCTTGGAGGGAGCGCGGGTTGAACATCACCTATGACACTAGGATTGTCTGCCATCAACGAGTCGGTGAGGGCGTCTGGGTCGGGGGGGCAAGGCGGAGGGAGCATGCTAGCTCCTGGGGGGGGAAGAGAGAATGGGAGGCTTTCTGTGATGAGAGGGGGGGGGGGGGAGTATTTGGTGAGTAACGGGCAAAAAAGGTGATTTTTGGTGACTTTGTGGTAGGAGTCAGAAAGCTTGGGAAATTACCACGCACTTAGGTAATTTCTTTCTTATAAGCATAATTTTATTATTATTATATTTATGCAAATAAGTTTATTGTCTCTCAGCTTGTATGACAATAATTTCTAATCCATAATTTATACTTTTTATTCCCTTTTTCTTAAAGTATCTTTATCATATGATAAATTACTAGAAGGAGTAGGAATTTAGTGGTGGTTTGAGTGAGCTACTACACTTAATTTTACATTCTGAGTTGATTGATATAATAATATTTTATGATATGTTATTATTTACACTAGTAATACATTATTTTATTGTATTTTGTAGTTTAGTCAGTGCTTAGGATACTCTGGAGTATCTCTAGGGCTGACAAAACACCCCTTCTTGCAGGCCCCAGTTTTAAAGGTTCAGTTCCCCTGCTTTTAGCACAAAAACCTTTTGAGGGAACTAAACACCCCAGCTTGCTGGCCCCTCCACAAAATATTTGATCTTTCAATATTAATATAAAAGATTAAAAACCCCAAAAATACATATTTTATCCTATTTTTCTGCCTTGCACCTTGTTTAGCTAGAAGGATATCAGTCTTTGGCATCACAGAGCATGACAGTTATATTACCTGGCTTGTAATAACCAGTGCCGTGGCTTCTACACTACTTTCCGTTTTCAGGTAGAGTGGACTTCTAGAGGGTTTATTGAACATAACTTCTCAATGATGAAATAAACAGGGTACTGGAAGCAGAGAAACAAGGCAGGGGTGAGTGTTGTAGTTTGTGGAAGGATGAGGAAGGGGAACTTCCACAAACTCTGCTCCAGGTATAGACTCAGACTGATGACATATGGCTGACATCTGAATAAGTGAAAGAGAACATAGTGAGATGAGGGAAAGACTGATGACATGTGTGGGAAACAACAAGAGAGAAGGATGAACTAGGAGAGAGAAAGGAAAACAAGTGAGAAACATACAGAAAGAGAAAGGAGAGACTTTCAGTATCTCAACACTCAACCTCTACAAAATCATATATGGGTAGGAGATAAGAAGAGGAAGAAAAAGTTTGGATTATGTTAAAATACCCACTCACTTATAATGTAGTAAGGTGCACAGGTTTCTATGGTAATAAACTGGGGGAAAGTCTTTCCAGAAGGTAGGACCTTGCCCTTAAATATTAAAAGAAATAAGTCCCCCAAGGTAAAACTCAAGGAGTTTATATTCCTTGGGGTGAATTCAAGGAAATAGTCTCCTTGTAAGGAGAGATAATTAACTGTAATTTAAATGGATAAGTGCATGGAGAGATATTAGTCTCTCCTACAATTTGAAAGTCTTATACTATGTGGTAACACTTAGTTTATTCTCCAGATGAATATTACATAAAATAAATATTTAGAAAGTATGAATTAAGGAGGAATTGAAGCTATAACTTATTATGAATTACTAGTTTTTTTTAATACAAGTCCTTAACCATTGGACTATGGAGCTTGTACTAGTTGTGGACCTGTGGTCTATTCTGTCAGTGTCTGACAATATTCTAGGATCACATTCATTTTCATGTAGTATTTTTTGGTGGTTTAGGCTGATATTAGCTTGCACTTGTTACAATGCTACTTTCTTCATCCTACATCTATTTTATGTCAATAGGTTTTTTTCTGGATTTAATTTCATGTATCAGAATGATGAATTTGAAGAAGAAAAAAATCCAACTCTGTTTCTTTTTGGGAAGATGACCCATGTGTTCCCTGTTACCATTATTAAAACATGACACAGAAGGCTTTTTACACTTGTCCCCTTGTGTGGAGTCATTGCCACTTTTGAACTAAGTCCAATGTCCAGGATTCACTGAGTAGACAGATTTGGTCTGATTTTTATTGGATTTTTCCACTCCAATGACATCTATGTAGTTGTGTGATTATTTTGGAACAATAACTACGAATGAATGTTGTGCGTATTTTGCTTTTTCTACTTGGTTCACTAGAAATCACTTCAGTTTTACTATGGCCATCCAAAGAAAAACAAAATGTCAATTGATCTGTCCATTATTGATGACCATAAATATATGAACCTAGCACTGTGAGAAAAAATTCATGTATTGTTTCTAATAGGAGTGAATAGAGAAGACCATCATCAACTCAGCATATGGAGATGGTCCACACACAGAAGAATAACAAAGATATGGCAGGAGAATTCTATGTGGGCAAAACTAGAGCCGCCGTACCTTGTCGAGTGATGAAAAGAATGATCAACTGTTTGCGCCAATCAGTTCCCTCGACAGTTTCCCTCTACAGCAATCTGCATTCATGTTTTTTTATATGGGTGCTCTTTACCACCTGCTGAAGTCATACCCATGTAGGAAGTGACCATGGCCGATGTGAACCAGTATCCGCGCGTTACAGCTTGGTTAAGCCGGCGCAAAGCTTCTCAGTGTCCCGGGATGAGTGCAGCGGACATCATTATCCATGAGCTGATATGGGGCGTGGATCTTGGTTGAACTGATAAGCTTTGAGTGCATAATCGAGTCTCTTACCCTGGCTATGTACCGGAGCCAGCGAACACCGGACGAACTAGCACTCCCCAGCATATCGAGAATATCGGCAATACCAGACCCGGCTCAATGAGGAGGGGATGGATCGACTACGGTGGTGAATCTCTCCTCCCTTAAGTGATCATGTTATGTAGTCAAGATATTTGGATAGATATACTCACCAGGATATTCGAGCCTGCTATGGTCATGAGGGGGAGCTAGAGATTCATGCTCTGAATCTTCAATCGGATTCGAGTGATGATGAGGTGCTGTGTGGTCCCAGCTTTCCTGTCTACCCACACACACATCGATATGGTCAACAAGCATATCTCTAGTCGGTATCTATCCAGCCTTCCCCCTTCCCTCCTTTCGTCCCCTCCGTCCCTGCCGTGTCCTAGTGTTCTTCTACCATCGACGATCGTCTCCAATCCGTCGATTCTAAAGTGGGATTTTGTTGACCGATGATGATAAATCTTCGTTTCTGCTGAGTAGTTGTTAGGGGTTGAAAATAAATACATATCTTACCTTCCTGATAGTTTAACCCTTCGAAATCCGCCCCATCAAGACTTTCCCCTCGCTTCACGCTCTGGTACCATCAATCCTGTTGGTGAATCTTCAAGCGATCTCTTGACCTCTTAGCCTGAGCTGACCACCGTACCCTGGTCTATTACAGACTGATGCACCATGCACGGAGTTAGCTGGGCAGATGATCTTGACCCTGATCTCCGGCGAGGTGGTTCGACCGATGGCCATTGCCACGAGTGGAATCGGCCGTCCGCTGATGATGACGACCCCTTAAAAGGTTCGTAAGATGAGCCCGGACGCCCGCTTCCTTATCCCCCTCTTCTCTCTCTTCCCTCCTGATCTACATCCACAGTTGTAAATAAATTTTATTCTCCGCCCGCTGTATTCATGCATTTATGTACTCTAGAGTCTGGTACAGTACAGTGACTTCCTCGACAGAGAGCCACGGAATTTGCTTTCACTCCACAGCCGACTCGCCCAGTGTATATCACAATTGACAGTGTATACAAATACATAAATATCTGCTTTGGACATACTCTGTCTGGATCTCTGAACTTTTGGCTTCGTATGTACTGACCTCATCGCCTCCCTTTCCCTTCGAAACCGCTTGAGGAATCTAGGCTATTCTGATCCATACATGGATAACTCCACTTATCGTGAGTTCGATGGAGCCCATCATGACTCCTATCTCTCACCACGCACGCCCATAGGAGTCAGTCATGCGGACTGGAACGAGGCGACTGAGGAGTTGGCACATCTGGGCGGGGAGGGCCTGCGCTCAGAGTCGGACCCAATCGATTCTTACCATCACCAAGATTCCTATTACGATGATCACGGTGCCCATCACGGCTCGTCTGAGCCGCAGCCGGGACGCTATGGCCAGTTCGACTCGGAACCTGATGATTATCCAGCTCGGGGAGGGGATCGTTATGCGCCGGATTTGAGAGGAGCAGAATCTCCGTCCCATCTCTATCACACAGACGATTTGTCAAGCCACCATCGTCCCTTGAAAGGCTTCAGTCCCGGTCGGCACTCATCGGATCATTACAGCCCTGCTCGCTCAGATTTTAGCCTCGAGCTTCCTGGCTCGGATTTCAACCCGAGCCACCGTGACTTTGAATTTGACTCGCTGAACTATTCCAACCACAATCCGGATGACTTGGCCGCCGATCCACTCTTCTCCCATCACAGAGCCGAGGATTTTAACTCAAGTCGTTCGCCTCCAAGGCATGATGACCTCTTCAGTCCAAGCTCGCACGACAGTGATCGGTTATATCCGGACAATACCCAGTCTCCCTGGAGCCGCCTTCAGGCGAGCGATGTGAGGTTTGAGGACGGCCACCGTCATCCGCCTACCATGACGGATACCGACTCACTCGATCCGCTCGCCTCAAACTCTGATTATACCGACTTCCCCTATGATGAGGATCAACACCTTCATCATGCTCATCATTACTCCCATCACCCTCATCTTCTTTCACCCAGGAATGACTATCGAACTCACCCCGAAAGTGAGCTTCCCAACGTCTATGGGTCCCCTGAACTCCAGCGGGCCCACGGTCTTGATGACTACTACGACCCCCCTCTCGCTGATTTCTCTCAGCGCTCTCCGACCGGCAATAGCTCTTTCCTCAACGGAAAGTCTCGCCAGTCTCCAAGATTATCCAGTCCTCTATTTTCAGCTGCCAACGAGGCTGATCCCCTTGACCGTAAGTATACCCATGAATTTCACTGCATGTCCGTTTTGGGCCTTCCTTTAGTCTCGTCTACCGTTTGTGAACCTTCCCTCGAAGGAAGAGATCAAACGGCAGAGTTAGGTAGTACTCCACCCGGACAGCTTCGATCTAACATGCTGTTATGCCCTTTTACTCCACTTTCTATTTTCGCCCTAGACCTCAACAGTCATTCACATCTGCATCGTCATCCTGCTTACGCCTCACAGCAGCAATCATATCCCCACGACCATTACCAGCGCACAGACCCCCAAAGCTACAGTGGTGAGCACTCCTTTCAAAGAAGATCATCCTTTCAACATTCATTTTCCTAAGCGCTATTATATTTGACTGATAATTGACCCCCTATTTCTAAAATATGTTATAGGGAATGACTTGCATCAGCATATGGATTACCATCCCGATTCCGAACGCTCACCAAACTATCTGCACGGCAACCATCAAAGACATGTCTCGCCGCGGGATGATATTGAACAAATGAGATCCCAGCTTGATGAGTCGATGGCTCGAGATGCGGCCCTCTTGGGCCCACACCGCACTTCGGAGCGTCCAATATCCAGCTCATGGGATTCTGCATTACCCGAATCTACCTATCGATCGCCACATTCAAGGGCTTTCGACTTGTCCCCCATAGCCCCGATTGATAAAAACGGTCTCCGTCCAACATTGGATCGTCCGCTGTCTCGCTCCGGCTTTCACTATCCTATAGCCACGATGGAAGAAGCCGCCCTACACACCACGATACAGCGTCCTCGATCTCGATCCGGCTTACTCTACCCGGCCGCTTCTGGTCGTCGATCACCATATTCATCCGGTCGTCGATCACCATATTCATCCGGTCGCCGATCACCTTATCCGGGACTCTCCAGCGCGGCTGTGAACATGTTTCCTGCCGGTCGGGAAGCATCTGTGGGTGCGCGGGCAAGCGCCAGGACCCCAGTAATGACTGGTTTAGCCCCTGGGCGTCAACCCATCGGAACCTTCCCTCATCACCAGGATTCTCTGAGAGATCAGTTGCACCAGATTAGTGACCTTCATGATCACATCCGGGATGCCGAACTCGCTCACCAGCGTGAACGGGCCCTAATCGATCAAACGGCCGCTGACTTGGCGCGACAATCACTCACCGACGAGCTTCGACGGTCCGAGCTCACCCGGGAAAGGGATCTTGCGCTTGCCGACCAGCGGGTCTCTCAGATTGGCCAGCAGTCGGCGATCCAGGCCGTCCGTGAGAGTGAAATTTACCGAGAGCTCGACAACCAACGCCACCAATTAGACCTCGAACGCGCAGAGATCGCCCGCCAGAGGGATCGCGTAGACACTCAGTCTCAGCTGGGCATGATCGATCGCCAGCTTCGTACCATCGACCGACAACACGACATTGACAGTAACAGACAGATGGCGAACCTCAGTCGGTTCGGAAACCTACCGTCGGTACTTCGAGGTACTTACGATGGTCGCCCTCTCGCGTCTCCGTATCTTCAGCAGTCGCGTTTCCTTACTGCGGCACGCCGATGGTCAGCCCGAGATAAATCTCATCGTCATCGACCTCCAGTGGTGTTTGATCATGTCGATGCATTTTATCGGCTTATATCCGATAACTTGCCCAGACAACTTCCCCTATTCAAAGACCCGTACTACAATTACGACTTACTCAACTCCAGAGACCCACTCCGGCCGATCTCCTCCACCCCTTTCATTGGTCGGAACTTGGGGATGGGCAATCCGTTTGTTGATGGGATTGACTACGATTATGGATATGGGAAGGTGGGCACGTTGGGCTTGAAGCCTGAGCATTTTGCACGCGAGCAGGCCTATGTCCTTGATGACCTTTACCTCTATGAGCTGCTGTTGCGGTTGGACGATAGCATTGATGAGCTGGAGCGACAGCGAAGATGGCAAGCCCGACTGCGATGGGAGGAGTGGGCCGACAGCCGGTCCAGGGTGCAAGCATGGAGTCGGATGTCGGCTGACGAGCGCAGGAGGCTTGGCTTAAGCGATGGATCTTTTTGGGCCTCAAATCTGTTTGGTATCCCTCTTGACGCCCGGTTCGGCTACCAGAACATTTCCAACCTTTCCGGATACAGGCCATCTCATCTTCGCTCCCATTACCCTCTTAGCTCCCGTCTTTCGTCCCGATATCCCATGTGGACTCGTGGTGGACTCGGGTTAGGCAGACGTCTATCCAACTGGTACGATTACGCTCGTCCGCCCATCAAGGCCAAGTATCTTGATCGACAGGAAGAGATCAGACGTGAGTATGCTCAGCGAAGAGGTGAACTCGCGCCTGGATCTAGACTCAGACCACCTGGTCCAATGCTTTCTGGAGGCTATCCTCTCGGTTCATTGACTGGTCAGTGCTAGCCCTGATACTTTGCCAGAAATTGTTTTCTTAGCTGAATTAGAGCAGAGTCTAAAGTATACATGACTTACACGACTCTTTCTGATTGCTAAAACTGTGCCTTATTGATATTTTACAAAACAAAAACAAACAAAAAACTCGAAATGTCGTCTCGATCAATGCTTACATGGTTCCGGGGTATGTGATTCCGAAATATTCTTCCTGGATAAAGCAGGATTAGGAACAGCCAGAACGCTTGGTCAGCCCCTACCTCCTCTGCAAAGAACGCCCTCTTTAACCAGTGGTCTGTTGTCGAGAGGAGTCTCATCATCTGTTCCGAGTGGTTTGACTGGGCCTTCTTATCTTAGCAGCAGCGCCAAGACGTCTGGGTCGACCTCGCTGAAGGCGCCCGTTCCTCATACATCCATCTCACGCGCCTCTCACTCATCCACTTCCGCAGTCCCGCCCCCGGCCACGAAGAGCAAGATCCCAGGGCCACTCCATCCGGTGACTGTCTCGACAAAGCCGGCTTCCGGACACAGTCATTCCGGCCGGCCGGCCGTTATCTCTGCTAAACCTATTCCCATCAAGCCCACTGCCTCATTCACCACAAGCTCGCTCAGACCACCAGGAGCGGCCTCGACTGGGTCTCCATGAACGATCAAAGACGCCCAGCCGAGGTGCGCCAAGCCCAGGTCCCGCCCCGACCGTCGTCTTCAATCCGCGTGTCAAGGCTGTCCCACCCGAGTCGGAGTCTGATCCGCCTCCGCCACCCCGTCCGCCCTCTAGGAACACCGCCCCTCCTCCCCGCTCGGCCCTCAAAACTCCCCCGCCTACTATGTCTAAACCCCAAGCTCATCATCCCATCGACGAAGAAAGACTCGAATCTATCACTAAGATTAATACTGAACGTAATCGCGCTACTCCCGCACCTCCCTCTCCCTCGAATACCAACAGAAGAGCTAACTGATAACAAGCTTTTCTGGATCTCTTTTCATTTTACCCTGATCATCCCTGGCTCGTTCCATCTACAAGCAGCTGATCATCTGCTTACTCGGAAGAAAACGTTAATCGCAAATACCCGTCCATCTAAAATAGCTTTCATCTCCTTCATATCATTTCTTGTGATTTCCCAATTGTATAATTTGAGCCATTCGATTTTTTACTCTCTTTAATATGAAGAAAATAGCACTATGACTTATCGGGGAATTTGGTTTAAATAGTATCATTGATACATGATGCTTATAATTTCTTTTCGCATGTCTCTTGTTTGATTTTGTATTAGTTTTAACACATCTCTCTTGCCTGTTGTTTGTTATGTCTTTTGGTTTCCACTCGAGAATGAATTGTGCAGTTAATGATGTTATGATCAATGTTTTGATGACCACTAATCAATCTGGACTTGTTTCTCTCAAGTAAAATAATAGCGGAAAATCGAAAGCGGTTGGGGCTTTGATGGCCTTGTCTCGCTGGGAAGTGTGTAATTAAGATATATAAGCAAAATAGTTGTGGGCTCCAGTGAAATTGTCCAAAGGTAATGTGGGAGAGGGGGGAATGGTGTCAATGAAACATTGGAGGGCCAAGGGTCTCAAGATTACATGAGAAGTGAAAGTGTGTAATGACTGGAAAAGAGAAGATTAATGCAACAGTGGGAGAGTTTGGATGATGATTATAATTATTCATGCGTTCAAGGTTTTATTTTTGGATATTCCAAGGGGTTTAATATTTTCACCAGGAAAAAATTGTCCACACTCCCCTACTGAGTGTGCTTTCTTTCTTTCTTCTTTTAAATAAATATTATGTAGACCTTGGGTATTAAAGATAGTATGAAAAAAAAATTCTAGAAATCAACATCCAGATCAGCTAAGATCAAGACATTTTTGACAAATAACCTAGAAACATATGCATAAAGTATCTATAGAATGGCAAGCTAGGATTCATCTAGAGCTCATCCTGAACTGAAAAAGAAAAATAAGTCATAGCTCATATGTCCCATTAGGCCTTTCGTCACTCGATGACAAGTACACAATTTAAGTTGGGCTAGGAAAGAAAGGCTTGATGACTAATATAAATAGTCTGTATCAATCTGAGAAATAAATTTGGACTATCCATTGAGATAGAGAAAAAAAAAACCAGTTCAATTTTACACTATCTACTGGCCATCAAGTCACTGCAGTCCTGGCTCAACAGCTTTGATAGGCCAAGTAACCATCTCACCTCCAAGTTGATTGGTTACATTTTCTGGTATCAAGACAAACATATATCTAGCTCAGTAAACAGTGTACAATGATCATTAAGTTGGGACCAATAAAATATAAATGACAATGTACATAGTGGCCATTGGGTTTTGAAAGTCCTCTGATTGATGTCCCTTGATGCTACTTTTCAAGCCAGTTCCATTCCTACCTGTGCAGCTATAAGTTGCACAAGCAATCAAGCTGGAGATTCTTGCTCATGGAGGGAAAACATTCTGGCCAAAAAGTAGAGCCTTTTATAGATTGAGTTATATATATATAAAAGTGGAAACTTTCCATTATTTGGTGAGAAACCCAGTTTATGGTATTGTCACCCTTGTAACATATATGGGTTGCATGGTTGGTACAAAATTGACCCAAGTCCTGAAATGACTAGACTCATATCCCTGTGGACACTGAAAGAATGCACCCATGACTAGATGATTTGTGTCAACAGGGCCAGGCTTTCTAGCTCAAGTTTCTGAAACACAAAAAAGAAAAATAGGGGGCATCAAATATGACCAGATCCACCATTATCTAATCAGCTGGTTTTCAAAATCCACCATTTTTAAAAACCATGGATATCATTGTAAAATGGTTCAGAATTCTCCAAAGTAAAATTTTGTGGGAAAACCTAATTGACTGGTTTTAATTGTGGATTGGGTCATATTTGATACCCCCTAATTTTGATCTTAGTATTACCCATATCTTCAACCTATCACCATACACTTTTCATGCATCCTTTCAGGAAAATTAACACCAAGTCCTTGTTTTTGAGCCTCACATTCCCAAATTAATTCAAACATTACAATGCTAACGGATTGATAATCAGATGGACTTATCCTTTTTTCCCCAGAAAAGCCAGTCAGTCACCATACCTGGGAGGAAACCAAAACAAAAGGTGTTCATATTTCATGGAATTTTCCAAAGGAATTTTTGAAGTTATTGTTGAACATACAAGGCCTAACTTGATATATCAATTACTTATTCACATCATTTTAGATGAATACAATTAAAATTAATCAGGGGTATTGAATATGGCCAAATCCACTTTTGAAACCAGGAAATTATCCAAAAATATTCCGTCTCTTACTAGAGGTTTTTAGGATTGTGCAAGGAAAGGAATAAAATGAAATGTTCCAAAAATGGTGCATTTCTTTTTTCAAACCAGTCAATTATATAATTGGTGGATTTTGAGGTGGTTTGGAATGATAATTTCTTTCATTATGACAAACTCACACACTCGCTAGTGTCTAGTGAGCCAGACGGTAAACCTGTAACTGGGTTACAACAGATTTGTTCATATCTGATACCTTTATCCAAAAAAACGTTTTTTTACCAGTGGTAAGTAAAGGAAATGCATGTTTTTAAAATGGTGGATTTGTTTAAACCAGCACCAGGAAAAATAAATTGTCACCTGATGTCTGGTGACATCAAGAAACAATGGCGGAATCAGAGCTTTGTTCTAGCTCTGATTCCCCTCCAACTAGGCTACAATAGACCCTTTGTGCCCTACAAGGGGCTGTACATGAGGCCAACTGTGCTACTAATGGGCAGCTCATTGAACCTAGGCTGATGTAACCTGTAGTCTAGTGACAATTGATTTTTCCCGGTGTCAATCAAATAATAATGTATTTGGCCATATTTGATATCCCCTCATGCATAATTTTGGTTCATTATTACAGCTACTCATTTTGCACAGATGAATTCTGGGTTAATCTATGTTTTTGGCTAAAATTTAGCATGACCTCAACAGGAATAATCAGTAGTTTTTTCTTTGGGTAACATGTAATCCCAATTCAGATTGGCCTACATTTATCCCCACAGAATAGAATTTTTACCTAAAGAAAATTAACATGATTCTTACCTCACTCCTGACAAGCTTCTGAATCACCTCCAACTCAGACATTATGAATAATTAATCAATACACATTGAATCAAAATCAGCACTATAAATTCCTGAAAATTATGGTACATAACCAATCAAAATTGAAATTAGGGCTTAAAAGGGAGATGGATAATTAAAATCACCAAGAAAAATCTGTGATCATTTGAAGACAAGTGACCAAGTGATAATAGATTTCACCGGTCACTGGTGGTGAGTTTTGTTATTGAAGGGCTTGGACATAAGATATTTTTATATTGGTTTTGGTATCATGAATGTGTGAATATGACATCTTTGGTGATAATGATCTTTGTTTAGTTTTAAGTCCATTTTTTTCCTGGTTGATGAGGATTGGCTGGGAGAAATTTTCTTTTCCTTTTTCTTTTTGACAATTTTGTTGGCTTTCAAAGAGAAAGTTTTTTCATTTAATTTTTGATTTTGCAACTGGTGGAGCCTTGTCTTCCAGGATTTTATTACCAAAATTACACAATCCATCCAGACAGACCAACTTGACTCAGAGCTGTTTACTAAACATGAGCTAGGTACTATCCCAGATATATTCACTTTCCACAATATATTGATAATCTTCACAATCTTAATTGATTAAATTTTAAAAAATCTGTGAGAAACCACTCACTCAATCTGTTACCATGGCTTGGGATGATTTTTAGTTGGCCCTTGATCTGGTAAATACTGGATAGCTCCAACATTTTTCAATCCAAATGTGTACTCATCTAGGCAGAAACATTTACTAGCATATCTTGTATTTCCATCATTCCACCAAGATTTTTGAAACAGTTTATCAAACAGAGAAAAAAAAAGTTGAGAGTGATTTGAAGTTCTTGGGAATTGCATAAGAAGCTCCTACAAGAACCAGCTAATATAGGTGTACCCTGATCAGAGCACATACTCTGTGAAAAATCAATATCCTTGCACTGGAAGAAAATCTGCTTCAAATGTCCTTAGTTGACATTTGGGATACTTCATTCCAGCTTTGTGCGTGGAAGTTAATTTTGATGTGCTGTGACTGTGCTTCATGCACAGATGTACAGTTACTGTGCATTGAGAAATCCCATAGTAGGGTTGAGACAAGACCAAAGCTTGCATGGCAACTGGTGAAGTAGAAGCAGAATTTTTTACAGTGAGCTGCCATGCATGATGTATGCATAAACATGGATCAAATTTACCTACAGCCGTCCAAGTCCTACACAGTATAGGTATACTTCATACTTGATCAAAACATGATCACGTCAAGCTATCCCACACATAGTAACTGAGTTTTATTTGTCAAGGGTCTGTACAGAGTCTGTTTTGTTTGCTTTTAGATAATTACAAGTAGATAAAAGAGTTGAACATGTAACACACAAGAGATAGAGAAAAGTAGGGTGCAGCACTTTTGAGTTTAAAAAACAAATTTGTCCAAGGATAATTTTACGGCAACAAAAGGGGGCAGAATTGTTCAATTTTGGTTTCAGGGACGATTGTGGACGTTCAAAAAATTCGTGGTACCATCGTATCTGATATGCATTGTTGGCATACCCGAGATGGAGTCGAGGACGTGGATCTTCGACAGATGTCCCTGTCGGCCGGGCGCTTTCCTGACCTTGTTCAACTTTTGAACTTCCTTGATGATTACTGGGATGATCTCTTGGTAAAATCCCGAACAATGTCCTTCCACTATCATTTAATTTTCAATTGGCAAAAAAACCGGCTCACATCATTAGTTTTTCCATGCATGATTTTGAACTGGTCATTGCTTACAATCAAGGAGTTTCTGGTATTCATTCATTTTTCGGGCAGGATTATATTCAAAGTCGAGCTCTCCAACCCGCTAATATTACCGATAATTTGAAATTGATTGAAGATCGTCCGAAGCAACCCGGATAAAGTGGGAGAGCCGTAAGAGAGAGGGAGATGGAAAGAAAAATATCAATAAAAGACGAGACCTGGGGAAGATGATGGACAGGCTGACATTAGTCCCCTTGCTATCTGGGCCGAGGTTTGCGATGAGCCCCTTAAGAGCGGGCTCCCAATGGTTGAGCCTAGTGGCTTCGAGCCCGTAGCGACAATATTTCTCCCGTATGTCAGCATTATGAAAGCAAGTGGGGTCCTCCAGCGCGAGGCTTCGCAAGTCTCGGAGTCCCTGGAAGACCGTAGAGTCCAGATGGGAGCCCGGGCTGGGCTCGGCAGGGGGGATAAGATGGTCCAGCGCGTGGGCGGCCCCGTGGGTCATCGTGTACGCAAGCGTCGCCACCGCACGTAAGCAATCCGCCGCAAGCTCGTCCGCACTCAAGTTTCCTTCGCTAGCGTTGAGCTCTCTCAGGTTGTGATAGAATTGGCGAGAGTCCTCGTGGACATGCTTCATGATTGGTTGGCCGGATACGAATTTGATAGTGTCCTCTAGCATGTTTAACGCACCCACCGTAACCACCGCAGCGCCCTTCTTGATCATACTCGCAATACTCTAAGGAGGGTGACAAACAGCTCAAGGTTTGATTGATTACAATGTGAATAAAAGTAACTTACGGTTGGAGACGATTCAGCTTCAATGTGGAACTTGAGCTGCCAGGCCAAACCACAGGCCGCCACACGAGCGGCCGATCGACTCTTGAAAGTCATCTGAGCCTCAGTCAGATACAAATAACTGCAAATGAAAAAACCCCAGACATCTGTTAATGACCAACCAAGACTCTCATGAGAGACGAAATAGAAAATCCAAATTCTACAAACATATCGCTCAAAGCAGTCAACAGTAGCTGCTCTGAATGTAACCCAGTTTCTACCAAGCCAAAAATGTGAGCCATCCTGAAACAGATAGAAGCAGCAGATAAGTATATTGGCGGTTTAATCATGGTGAAGCGGGAGTGGGAAACAAACCATCCAGATATCATCGGATTGATGACGTCCCGGCAGATATCGACGGTCTGATCGTAATGGATGGGGTTTCGACGCGTGGAGCATTGCCTAATCCGCTCGGAGAGAAACTTCTCAAATAGCATCCACTCCTCACCGTTGATCGCAGAGTCCAATGCCTCATAAACGTTCGATACACACGATCGCATATTTGGCTATATAAAGTCCAATTTACATACATTGTTACAATCCGATCACATTCTTGATGAAGCAAGGGGTGGGTATTTCATTATTTGTTAAACTCACGATGCCGAATAACTCCTCCATCCTTTGTCTTTGGATCTTCTCCGTGTCTAGAATATTTTCATCAAACCATCCAGACAGGACCGAGGATGAGACCAGAAAAAAAGTTCACTTAATAAAATATCATAGTGGGTTTGAAAATAACGGTTTGCAGATCGAAGATGTGTCTCACCAGAGATCTTGCAAACCAATTTCCGGTCGGGGGAAACTTGTAGGGTTTTGAACCCAATAGGTGAGTAGGGCTCAGGGTCTAACGAATAGTTGAGGGCTTTCTGTGGGCTGATGTCCGTTAAGATCTGGTAGATTTTCTTGGGTACCATGAACGGGACTAGATGGAGCCCAAGTCGAATAAATAAGATTGAGATATACATTAAAAATTGAAAGGTAAAGATCTCACATAATAATGCAACGTCGTTGTAAGCGTATTGATTGGGCCTAGATGAAAACTCAGAATAAGAAAAATGGCTACCGCATGAGAAAAGTTCAAGCAGAATAGAAACCCTACAGATTGTTGAGGATGAGTTTCTGCAACATGCCGCCATAAGAGCCATCTCTTGGATCAGGTTGGCAGTCGTTAAGACCCCAGTCAGTCAGCGCGTCGGCTGTGGCGGAATCCTGAAAGGGCCAACGGTTTCAGTGACTTGGGTTTTGGAGATAGAAAAAAAATATCTTCTTACTGTGTAAAATCTATCACCCCGAACCAGCGCGACTGTTGAATGGCTTTCTGTGGTCAATGTGCCGCATACTTGAGAAATCAAAGGAGGTGGGTACGATGAACGTACCGGCATCGCTCAATATTGCCCGGCTGATGGTATAACCGGGGCACAAGCCAGCGCCCAAACGTGGTGGTTTGGATTCTTCGCCATGGAGACCGGCGTGTAAGGGAATATTCGATGGATGACCAACCAAATCTTCCATGGCGTTTGCCTGTGACATTGAAGTCACTCAAAAAGAAATTGATAAGCGATTAGTCCAAGGCCGTGATCATCAAGATCAAGAACCAACAATTATTTCGTCTGAGTTCCACTCCTTAAAACTCTCGAAAGCTTTTAAGCCCAGGTACTCCCTAAACTCGTTCAACGTGCAAGCTCGCCATACGTCTCTAATTAATCCATGAGCAGACATCAGCAAGATCCCTCCCAAGTTATAGGAATGGCGGCGAATCAGATCATCAAACACACCTGGCCGTACGCATTCCTTGACAGTCGATCCATCGGAGCACAGCGGGCGTGTGTTGGGCGCCAAAAGCTCCGGCGACATCGTACGTCGCGTCCCTGAGGATTCGAGCTATGTCTTCGTCTCTGAACCTGCCAGTTGCAGGATCACGCTCGTAAGTTCCTTGCTCGACGGTCTCGGCCCCACCGACAATCGCAGGGTTAACTTCGTATTTAGAAAGCTAAAGAGGAAGAAAAAAACATATGAGCACCGTGGTTTCAAATTTGATTGGCACGAACTAGATAAAATTATATCACCTTCCAATTCCTTGGATCTGTGCCTGGTCCGGCGTTCAATTCCTTCATCAAGGATTCCATGGCCCTCATGAATGCACCCTCGTTGAGATCGTCCCATTCTATTGATAACAAGATATGTGCAAAACAAAACATCAGTATTCACACCTAGGTGACCTCACACAAACCGGAGAATATTGAGGAAAATGATTTCATGACTCACTTCGACTGGGTAGTCCTTTGGACATCTTCTCCTCAAGCCATTGCTTTGGTTAAGAATTAATTTTAACATATGTGTCAGTCGAACCCATTATCAGACAGAACGTTTAGGTAGGGATTGGACAGCAAGATATATCAGGGAAAGCCAAAATCCGCTTTAACTCACAGTTTGCCGCATGGAAAGGCAGGAGTGCCATCGATCTATTGACACCCGATTAATTTGATAGAAGAGATGGACAAGTTTGTATAAGTGATCTTGGCCTAATTGAAAATTAGGATTTGTATATTCATTTATTTATTTTTTGGAACACGTACACAAAATGTTGAACTCGATGCTGACCGAGTTTCCCACAGCTTTGGGAGTGCTACCCAGCAGAGTTTTGATCTGGGTTCGGGGGTCGAGAGACCAATCCGAATCGGCTTGGACACTTCCTAAAATTGACTGTTGTTTTTGTTCAGACCACACATCAATCAAGTCGCAACTGATTGTAGGCTTTTTTTTTCGGGGAGATCCCACCGGGAAAAAAAGAGGAAACTGACTTGTAAGTAATCGTGCAAGATCATCTGTACAAAGTAGTTGCAATTGACCAGTCGGGCGGTCCCGAACACTTCATCATCTTGTTTTTTTCGCTCTTCGTTCGACCTGATCGCACTGGGGGTTGGGTTCCATCTCTTCTGCTCATTGAGACTCAAGACTTTTTGAGCCACTCGATTATCTGGATCATTCAGTTTTGGGGCAGGTTAGATGAAGCATTGAAAAAAAACGGTGGATTTTTAATAGAAAGATGATGATAGAAAACTGAATGGATATGTATAGTGTGACTGACGATTTCGGCAGAAAAGTACAAGAAGAGCACATGAGGCAGATGGCATTAGGAGCAGCCGACTGGAGGCGAATGTATCAGGGTAGAGGAGGCCCCTTCCTAGGCTACCTTCGGAGTAATCACGGACTTTATCTTGCTCAGTTTGGTCAACGCCGTAGAGTGGATCCAAGGAGAGATAGGAGGAGGTAAGGTTCTGCCACTGCTTGCTGCGTCCGCGCTTCTTAGGTGGGTCATCCGTCACCGGCTTCTTCTGCGTTTGATCTTGCTTCGTATGATCATCGTTGGGCTTATTGTCCATCGGCGAATCCGGGTCGGGCTGGTTATTCGTCCAGACTGACAAGGAAGAATGTTTTAAAAAAACATGTTAATGAGAGCTTGATTACAGAGACAGGAAGTTTTTTTCTTCTTTTTTTTTGGGTTTGAAGAGAGGATTAGAAACAAACAGAGGTCATGGATGATTAAGTTGGCGAAGGCAAATAACAGGCTCGAGATCCCGGCGGGGTGTTGCTTGAAGCCGTGCGGGCCGGGCTTGCGTCTAAGGATAGCATCGAAGAAGTCCTCCGGCTCGGCTACATCAGGAGCATGGGCGTGGAGGGGCTTGACCGAGCGAGCGTAGGGCTGCTTGGCAGCGCCGAGCTGCGGGAAGCCGGTCAGGTTGTTGTAGCTTCCGTCGGCGGAGCGGTAGCGGTGTTCCGGCGCAAGATTGACCGTAGGCGGATGGGGAAGGTCCTGTCAATAGTGCCAAAGTCGGTTTGTTTCGTATCAGAAACCGCCATAAGTTTTTGTTATGGATAATATTTATACGTTTGGGGGCGCCGAAAAGATACTTACACCCCATAGCAAGTTGATGAATTGGCCTTGGACGCCGTTGACGAAAGTATTTGGGCCATGATGCCTGGACCGACCCGTTGTCGCTAACCAGCCCACGATATCCTCGAGAAGCATCTTTCGGTCATCAATCGGCTTGCCCAGGCTGGACAGTAGGTTGCCGATCATTTCGATATTGTCCGGGATCCGCCCAGCCAGAAGCTGCTGGACACCTAGATAGGCTAACTTCGTAGGGTCCTTGGTGTCAATTAGATCCGAGACATCCTCATCCGTCGTGCCCGTCTTGCCGGTCTTGGTGAACAAGTAATCGGAGATCGTGCCAACAGTCTGTTAGTTTTTATTTATTATGTAACGCGTATTTGTCAGCTGGGTGTATATTCTCATCACGGTTTCCTCAGACGATTTTGGAAGAAAAGCCAGACATTTGCTTGCCTCTTGGAGTTGGAAAACTTTCCTCCACACCGGCGAGGATGCAAGCGAAGGCAAGTCAGCAGCCGAGCCAATCTGGTATAGGTGAGTGTATCCAGCGGATTGTAACAGCCTTTCGCCCGGCTTTGGTTGCGATCCCATCTGATTCTGGCCGGTGGCAGTATTGGTGATGTAAGATGTCATGGCTTGAATAATAGTTTTCTGTGTTGTTTAGTTACTAAAGCCTGGCAGGAGATTCTTCTATTTTGTTTTTGACCTTTTTCGTGTGTCTCTTTGGGAGTCTTTTCTTCTTCTTTGAGCCTTCACTCTCTATATCTAGATATATATATATAACTGGCTTGCAATGCAAGTCTTGGTAGATGTGATATTTTATCACAGGAGGGTCGGGTGTATATAAGTGTTGAGTGTATTACGAAGATACAGCAGACTTTGCTGGGTTGCTATGTAGCGATGGCCCAAGTCAAGTAAGAATCAGTTCTCAATTTAATACACGTCAAAGTCAAAATGAATTGAACTGACGGGGTGCAAGAAATCATGAGCAGACGGCAACTCTGGTGATGCTGATTGGGGTTCGGTATTGTTTAAAATTTATAAATGATGACGATGAGATTTATAAACGTAGGAGAGCCTGACCCAACAGGAGGAAAGGCAATTGAGATGGCAGAACTATCAGGGTTGAGTGAGAGCTTCGGGTCGCTAAAAAGATAGGGAATTTCCCGTCATCAACGTTGATCGCAGTGGATCTAGTTGAGCAATGAGAACTACCAGCGAGTTTATCTAATCTCTATATTCCAACAAAGGATCCCCTGCGACTGATAACTCACGAGGAAGGGTGGATTCGCTGAACTGTGTTTGATAGGGAACCAACTGGTAGAGGAGACTGCTGGGGTTCGCAAACCTTGGAGAGGGAACTCAACATCCTGATCCGACCACGACATACATATTTAAATAAATAAATATATATCGACGTGCATAGCAAAAAGCAAGAAAGCACAGCAGGCAGCTAGCGGAGATTTCTTTGGCAGTGTGCATGGTTTTCCGGTCAGCTTGATCGAACCGGTGAGGCGTCTGTGTTGATAATGTACAGGCAACCAACTCATCGCCCTGATGCTCCCATGAGCGAAAGGACATGGAATTCGCTGGGCTGAAAGAAATAAAGCTGGACAAGGAGTACTACCCACACACACATGTCAACCGGTATGCGACATTTGGGAACAACACGCATGTTTTGTGTGGATGCAGCCACAGGGGAAATCAACCACCGCTAAATCTTTTTCTTCATCCCTAACCTCACTATCACCTCGTCCAATATTCACAGGGGTAATCCCTCCTGGAATCGCCAGTCTTGTTAAGAGGCAGCGTTAACTAGTCAAGGTTTAAAAGAAACCCAAGCTTTGTCAAGCTCGATAACAGCAACATCTTTGTCAGCTGAATCAAATAGTTAGGTCTACTTTACAACGTCTCCAGGAAGGCCCTTATCATTGTTCCCAATTTACCATATCATCAATTCCAGCTAAAACTTACTTTCAACTGCTAACTACCACTTGACGGGTGTGATACTTGGACATACAGTTTTGCAAGTAAATGAGGTGGTACAAGCACTAAGAGTTTAGAAAGATAGCAGCTAGTGAGATGGGCAAGGTGATTTTCCGGACAGATTATTCAATAAAATACAATCTCCATTCTCTCAGTAAGCTATCTGTGGGCACATGAGAAACATACTATGAGTGGATTACATGTAGACTGGGACGTGGGTGCAAAAAGTTGAAGCTGTCAGAATAACAGCCTGTTTTCCACTCACAATTTTGTGTTATGTTCTTCCGTATCTATCCTGTCCTGTGGTCTCCGGTTTGACCAAGTGCCTGTCCTGTTCAGTCCTCTTTCTCTTCTCCTGTTGCCATGTTCCTGTCCAAACTCTCTAGGCCCACTTTGGATCTTGTTGAGGGGGCTCTGTAGTTGTGCACTTGAGTCAGCTCATCTTTTTTGGAACAGAGCATTGAATTAAAGCAATATTCTTCCTTTAAGACCATCTGGGTTCAAGTTCTCCCAGAAAAACTCAACAAGAAAAATCCTTCTTTCACCAATCTCATCTCCTTCTTAGACTTGAAGTATGATTCTATAGGGCAAACTTAGCCCATTTTTCTACTTGTGTTGTGGCTGAGTGGGGAGCAATGTCATGCCAACTACAGGGATTGTAAGGGAATCTGACATTTTTTTCAGCTTTTTTTATGAAGCTTTAGGATAGTAAAATTAATTAAATAAGGTTTAAACCTAAATACTGTAACAATTCTTCAAAGTAACCACTTGTTACAGGAGTTTTATGTCACAACAAGGGGCTGTCTCTCATGTAAACAAGAATTTCATTTCATTTTATTGTTAATAAGAGGGAATAAGGCAAATAACCAGCGGGTGAGCATACACTGATTAGCTGCTTGTAAGAGGCTGGGGTCTCAATCTAGTTACTCGTAGGGGAAAAAGAACTAAAAATGAGTATATCAGGTATCTAATGATTTCTAGGGGTTTTTCCAGTGGGAAAAGCATGCTGGATGGAAAATAATGAATCAAGGGGCTGCTTTAAATTCAAAAGAAAATATTCACTGATAGCTTACTGTTTATTGGTGTTCAATAGTCTGGGGGATATTATCTAATCATCAAAACCAGGCTTTGGAAATTGCAGTGTCATCTAATTGGTTGAGCATTTCCCACTCCAGGTATACATTCTTCTTGGAGAATGAAATGTCTGTTGTACCTTTTGATTAATTTACTTTTTTGACTTTTATGTTTTGATATGCATACATGCAACAGTGGGCCGCTACACTGACCGCTACCACCAGGAAAAAAAAGTTGGAACCTCCATGGAGGTGACTTCTCTATATGCCCCACTTATCACACCTCTATCTACTATGTATCCTTGGTGTGCACCAATGTTATCTCCATGCCTATCTATTATGTATCACCAATGTATAATGATACATCAGAGGAGTTTTCAAAAAAAATTCAAAAGATCCAGTTGTTTTTATAGAAATTTCTGAGGCAAGAAATTCTTGTTATTACAACCAATGTTTAATCAATGACAGCTCATAATAAAATCAAACAAATTATAATTTGTGAAATGGAGACTATAGTTTGATCTTGGATGAAAATTATATCCAACCATGGTTTATCTATTACTAAATTTCTTGGAAAACATGACCATAGAACTCTGAAATAAGCCAGTTATATTTGAAAAGTGCATACATCACCCCAGGAGATCCACCACCCCCACTGCCAACACCTTGGAAGCTGAATTTCTGATATGCACAAGCTTCAAAATCCAAAAAAAAAAACATCAAGTAGCTTGATCAAGTGAAATTCAAGGTTTCAAAAATATTCTTTACAACATGGCTAACATGAACTCCTTGTGGTTTTCAACTCTGGTACAATTGTTGCACAGTCATTCAACCACAACTAATATTTTATTTTGTATAAATTTGATATTTTGGGATTAAACATGGAAATAAAACCAATCTTGATAATCAACTTGAAGTAAACAACATGATTCATTATAAGCCATTTATTGCAAAATTTAAGTTGAAAAATTCAAATTTTCCTGTTAAAAAGGAACAAAATTCTTATTACATATTCCTTGTCTATGTTGAAACTTTGCATTGTTAAGAATTATTCTTTTGTACCCATCAGCTATTCAATTTGAAGCCAATATGGCATTGGTGTCCCCAATTTTTTTACTTCCTCCATGTTCACAAGTTTCAGAAAAACAGTGATATCATATTCTTTTTCCTTCATCAGATTATTTGTAATTATGGTAAGTGCAAGTTGAACTAAGAACACAAGCGTAAAAATCTCCTATCAAAAAGCATCTATGGAATGTGGGCCTTGAATTCTGCAAAAAATCAACAAAAGATTATTCCATTAATTTTGGTGCCACATTGCACATTCATAAATATGGTATATAGATTTTTCTAAAATCAAATTGAATGCCCTAGTTGGAATCAGGAAACACTTTCCAGGTGTAGGAGCATTTTTTCCCCCACATATGTTAATATCCATTTGAGAATCACCATTTCAACCTCCTATTAATTTGATATAGACTATATCTCTCATTTCTGTCTCAATAAATTTCAACCTAACACATAATTTAATTTAGACACAACAAGATTTCAGGTGGGGATCAATTTATTTTTTGATTCTCTCTTCAAATCTGCTTAAATGTATCCCTGTCAAGTCCCAAAAAGAATTGCAAGAGAAAAGATGTTATTGATCCTAATGAAATTTGGCCATTCAATTACATGAGAATTTTTAAATATCCACAAAAACAGCTTAAGTCATTTACTTGGAAGCTTCCCGCATGGAAAAGCCCTCTTGGGTATCAAATCTCCTGTATAATTTCGTGGTGTTGTTGGAATATGTATACCATCCTGTTTTGGTGTTACTGCTGTGAATCCTAGATTATCCTTAGATGATACTTTAGATAATTTTCAAAAACCATGTCAAGTCCTCCGGTAAGTTATGCAAAATTACGGGCGTTGATAAACGCACGCCAACGGCGCACGCCAACGCCAACCCGCACGCCAATTTTTTTTGGCGTGCGGGGCCTACACGCCAAAAAAAAGTGGCGTGTAGGGTCTACCAGCCAATTTTATTTGGCGTGTGAGACCCACACGCCAAAAATGGCGTGTGGTTCCCACACGCCAATTTAATTTGGCGTGCGGCTCCCACACGCCAATTGTTTGGCGTGTGGGGGGATCCCGCTCACGTAATCGAATGGGAGGTGCCATTCGATTACGTGAGCGGGCCGGCTGACGAGGTTATACAACCTCGTCAGCCGGGAGGACTTCCTCCCGGCCGACAAGGTTACACAACGTCGTTGGCCAGGAGGAAGTCCTCCTGGCTGACGAGGCTGTATAGCCTCGTTGGCCGGGAGGACTTCCTCCCGGCCGACGAGGTTACACAACCTCGTCGGCCAGGAGGAAGTCCTCCTGGCTGACGAGGTTGTATAGCCTCGTCGGCCGGGAGGACTTCCTCCCGGCTGACAAGGTTGTACAACCTCGTCGGCCAGGAGGAAGTCCTCCTGGCCGACGAGGCTGTATAACCTCGTCAGCCAGGAGGAAGTCCTCCTGGCCGACGAGGCTGTATAACCTCGTCAGCCGGGAGGACTTAGGAGGACTTCCTCCTGGCCGACGAGGTTGTATAACCTCGTCGGCCGGGAGGAAGTCCTCCCGGCCGACGAGGTTATACAGCCTCGTCGGCCAGGAGGACTTCCTCCTGGCTGACGAGGTTGTATAACCTCGTCAGCCGGGAGGAAGTCCTCCCGGCTGACAAGGTTATACAACCTCGTCAAGGAGGACTTCCTCCTGGCCGACGAGGTTGTATAACCTCGTCGGCCGGGAGGAAGTCCTGCTGGCCGACGAGGCTATACAGCCTCGTCAGCCAGGAGGACTTCCTCCTGGCCGACGAGGCTGTATAACCTCGTCGGCCGGGAGGAAGTCCTCCCGGCCGACGAGGTTATACAGCCTCGTGCCGGGAGGAAGTCCTCCCGGCTGACGAGGTTGTATAACCTCGTCAGCCGGCCCGCTCACGTAATCAAATGGCACCTCCCATTCGATTACGTGAGCGAGGGGGGACCCGCACGCCAAAAAAATTGGCGTGCGGGGCCCACACGCCAAAAAAAATTGGCGTGTGGGAACCACACGCCATTTTTGGCGTGTGGGTCTCACACGCCAATTTATTTTGGCGTGTAGACCCTACACGCCAATTTTTTTTTGGCGTGTAGGCCCCGCACGCCAAAAAAAATTGGCGTGCGGGTTGGCGTTGGCGTGCGCCGTTGGCGTGCGTTTATCAATGCCCCAAAATTACTGAGAAAGAGCAAGAAATTGAAAATCATGATTATTGGCTTGATGATATATTTCTTACCACATCTCTTACCAATTAATTCTGGAAGCCTTCTGATCTCACCTCCGATCATCACACTCTTTTTTTCCAACTAAGACCCAAGATTACTTATTATCAAAGAATGGTTGACACTGGTCTTGTATTTATAGATTACCTTTTCAGCTTCCATCTGTCATCTTATAATATCAACTTTGGTTAGAAATGATTCACATGATTTGAAAAATCTCATTCTTTTTCCATGAATAATCAATAAATTTTGGATTCAAACAAAACAATTTTGCCATATCCTATGATCTTATGTCGAACCCCAATCTTAATTACCCAATTACTCATAAGCCGGCCAGGATTTTCTGTTGTATATTAAGCCCGCCGGGCTTAAACAGAACCCTTGATTTTCCTTGTTTTCCTGCACATACAATATTTTTTCAGTTCAAGCATCCTTAAGCCCGCCGGGCTTAACATCAATGAATTTTGGATTAAAACCAAAAAAAATTGATGTATTCTATTATTTTATGCGGGACCCAATCATACTTACCTAGTGACGCACAAGCCCACCAGGAATATCTTTTTTAGATTAAGCCGCCGGGCTTAAAAACACCCCTGTGCTTCCTTGTTGCCCTACACTCAAAGTCTTTTAGTCCAAGCATTCTTAAGCCCGCCGGGCTTAATATCAATCAATCTGGATTCAAAAAACAATTGTCCAGATTCTATGATTTTATGTGTTTCCCAAAACTTACTTAATTGGTGAGACATAAAACTGCCACGATTTTCTGATATAGATTAAGCCCGCCGGGCTTAAATCCTAACTGAGCTTGTCATTTTTGGCCTGACCCTTGATTTTTTTTGTTCCAACCATCCTTAAGCCCGCCGGGCTTAATCACTAAGATGAATCCCCAGCTCATAATTATACTTTTATGCTACAGTACGAGTGGAAATTTCAGATCTTCCAGGAATTTTTGAAGAGATATTTATCAAGGGAAAATAAAGAGGATGTGGACAGGAATTCTGGATACTAAGACCTGAGTCAGGAGAAAAAAAAGAAATACAGTCCGCTAGGTTGCATTGCAGAAAATTACTCATCCAACAAGAAGTATTGACCTTGAGGAAATGCACTTAGATGAACAGATATTTTGATTTCTATATAAACATTAGGTTTGAAATTTACAACAACTTTGGGGTCAGATTGTAGGACAGAAGATCGTGGATTGCATGCAAATTCAATCTTTATGGGGAGAATTGAGTGACAGGAAGTGAAAGGCGTGATAGATACGGAAACAGAGAAAACAATGAGATATGTGAATGATGAAATTCCAACACTTAGTGAAGATTAAACTCAACTGCAAATTTTTTCATCTGGTTTTTACCTGAATGAAAGGATCTTGAATAACCACATTCAAGCTGCACGCTTCTTGCATAAAGAACCACCCACAAAAATATTTATTTTTGGTTTGATGAAACTTCAATGATTTTGTGTGTAAGGCAGCTCAAATATTGCATTAAAATAACTGATTGGACATTTTCAAGGAGAGTGCTTCTCTTTGCACGTGTTATTTTCACTAGCCTTGGGGGGGGTAGGTTAGATCAAACCCAAGACACTTATTTGGTAGAGACCACATGAGAAAATGATGAATTCAACCCTGCAGTATGATATATTTCGAAACTGGATACATATGAGTGGATTCAGATAGCCAGACATCAGGCATAAAACGTATGTATCCCTCTGCTATCCCTTTAATCAAGTGATTGATATATGTTGGATACAAAGTGGAGACAGTGTGGTGAAATACAAAGACCTTGTTTTCCCTGAAGCAAATCCCTCTCAGGCTTCATAAATTATGATCAACTCTGACAAGAAGTTTTTAAATAAATTTTGAAGGGTTATGTGGGTAATACATTACAACTTTGGTTCACAGAAAACTGCCTGAAAAACCTATCCATTCAATTCACTCAGCTTAGATGATAAATTACAAGATATAACTTCCAGGGTATTCCACTTGAGTTTTAATTTCCCCCAGCACCAACTCTACTATAGTAGAAATCAAGATTCTGACCTCTGTGGAATTTTGAAGAACCGCTAAAAAAAGAGGCACACTCTGAGTGATTTCATGTATGATCCAGTATTTTTGAGCTCTTAATATATTCCAAGGAATGATGATATCATATGATATTTACAGAAGATTTCACTGTTTGTGGGTTTCAGTTGGTAACTGAAACTCAACATCAAGAATTTAACCTTACAGGTGAAATCCCCAGGAAATTCAATCACAGAGGAATTAAAAATCCCTCAAATCAATTATACATCTGATAAACAGATAAATTGTGCTGGATGAAACATTTTGATTGAGTATATGCTCAGTTGCTTTGATTTTCATATGAAAAATTTAGAGCTGTTCATTTGGATCATAAACCTCTTATTTGATCCATTTGAAACCATGATTGCTGTGAAACTCAAGCACACTAGCTCTTTGGGCCAAGAAATTTAGCTCATGTATTTCATTTCCTCTATCAAAAGTCATCTGCTCTACAGTACTCTTTGGAGTTTACTGTTCAGAAGCAATTTCCAGTTTCAGCCTTCTCTATCAACAGATACACAAACTTCAAAGATTGGATAATAAAACCACCCCATAAGTGCCTTGCTTAAATACTCCCATCATCCTCCAGACAAACCACCAATTGTCAAACTTGAATTACATTTTATTTAGGATACTAAATTGGATACCATATCCCATATGTACCAAGCAAGACATTGGTTTCAATTTCTTAAGGAAGCTGTTTTATCATTTGAAGTCGTGGTTGATATTACAATCCAGCTGAGCTTGGAGGCCATGATTTGACATAGAGGATATTGTTTGTCCATTGTAACTATTTCCACCAAATTGATGAATCATGGAATTTAATCTCTCAATTTTGCATGGAACAGAGAAACCGCTATTAAGCAGTCCCTGATTCCTTAGTAATTTGGAATACCCATAGAATGCATTTGGATAGAGGTACTTCAGTCATATTTTGGAAAATTTGTGACATTCTACTGAAATTTCCAGCTTCAAATTCCATCAGAATCCATGATTAGAAAACCAAACACAGTTTCAGGTCGAAATTGACCAATTTTAACCGTTGACGAACTAAATATGCAGGTCCTGTGGATGATTAGTTGAAGTCCACTCAAATTTAAGCTCTTTTTTCATGGAATTTTCAGGATATATATAGAATTACGCCTATTAGCTATGATCAATTCACAATAACCATATATTTAATTTATTATCCAGGATTTGGAGTTTGTTGGAATAACTGTTACTAAAATCAAGCTGCATCAGTTTTGACCTGAAAGTTGTGAATTGCTTCATTTTATCTTCATTCTTCCCCTCACCATCTTTCACTACAAAGATTGTTCATTTTTCCTCAGGGTATGTTGATCAAAAAATCAGGTATATTGATCAACTTTTCAATTTTTCCCCTTTTTTTTTTTTTTTTTTTTTTTTTTTTTTTTTCCTCATGCGGCAGCGCTACCATCCTTATCAGGAACTCCATGTGTAATCAATTGTTTCAATTGTTATCAACTCATTTCCCATTTCTCTGATTCACAGTTTTTGTTGAATTATATTTCTCAGAGTCAAGCGTTGGTTAGATTTGATAAATTTTGATAGGTTAAAGTAGATACAATTACAATAAATTATGTACAGGAGTTTTTACAAAGAAATTATTTATGTACAAGGAAAAATGTGATCATAAATGAGAACTAATTTCCGGGGACCATCTCCGAGTTTTTACAAATAAATTATTTATGTACAAGGAAAAATGTGATTATAAATGAGAACTAATTTCTGGGGACCATCTCCTCAAGTTCCTTAACCAGGGGTCTAATATCAGGTTTTGAGCGCAACTTCAAAGCAGATCTTTGATGCTTGGTGTGGGAGTCAAGCCATTCACAATCAAAGCATGCCTTTGGAAAATTGGATGGTGGTTTGAGCTTGCTTTCAATTGGCAAAGAAACATTCCGACGCTCCCGGGCCGCAGCACCAGAAGAGCCTTTCGGGGTTGCTGCTATCATAGCAGCCTTCAAATCATCAATTTTACGCATCATGCGAGAAATTTTGTGATGTTGCCATGGGATTGATCAAACGGTGCATTTTTTGGGATTTCTTTTTGAATAAGCGATTTGGATCATTTGAGATACTTGATCATTGGTATTGTTGTCACTGAATGCGCCTTCAACAATTGGAACAAGGCCCAAAATCTTTTGATACTTGCTTAAGGTCGCAATTCGGGCGTGTTGTAGCTGCAAGAAAAGTTTGGTTTTGTTAGTCCGGGAATATATTTAAGCGGTGTGGTATTCCAAACCCTGTTTCAAGTATCAGGCAGGATTATATTCTTTCACTATTTTTCAGAAGATAAAATAGTAGCAATATAAATGCATAATTGAAATCTAGGGTAAATTTAATCTATAAGTCACCCATTTATGTTAGGGTTTTGCACGGCTAAATCAAAAGTTATACAGTTACAAAGAATTAGAGTAAATAATAAGTACATAGTATATATATATAGAAGTAGTATGTATTTTAGTGTTAGGTCACATGACGCAGCACATGATCTGTGGCACAGTCTAAGTACATACTCTCACCAGCAGAAATAGCTCACTTTAGGTCACAAGACGCAGCACATGATCTATGACACAGCTTAAGTACATAACCTCACCAGCAGAAATAGCTCACTTTAGGTCACAAGACGCAGCACATGATCTATGACACAGCTTAAGTACATAACCCCACCAGCAGAAATAGCTCACTTTATGCACTCCCCGCATGAATGCAGCATAGAAGAAGAGACCCCACCAGCATAAATACCTCAATCAGACATCCCACCAGCAAAAATCCCTCACATTTTACTATATAAAGGGGAGGTTGTTCCCTCCCAGTAGCATCCCACTTGGATCCCACACCCCATCATCTATCTAGCAAACTAAAATAAATTACTCATCCATATAAATAGTGTGATCTTAATCAGGTGACCCACAACAAATCTTTCATATCAGTTTAAAATACACAAGAGAAACAAAAAGGGAAATTGTGCTCTTTTAACTAAAGGTTAAGGAAGAGGGTACAACACATTGAATAGTTCACATTATACCAAAACATCCATCTACTCATTCTCTCTGACTGCATCTAAACATAAAAACAAAATAAATACTAAAAACATATAAATTCTGTTCCTCATCAATTCCAAAAGCTTGTATTCCATTTGTCAAACTTTCTGTAACAATCCATCTACTATCTACGCCCCTGATCCCTTCATCAAGCCCATTGCTGATTATTTGTAAGTTGAAATTAGATCTTTGTCTGATAAGAGATTACTACATAAATAGTTCTCTTAAAGAAAACAAGAAGAAAGTTATCAGCCACAACAATAATAAAAATTGTTGTATTAACTCTTGTAGTAAATAGAGGGGCAGGTCTTTCAAACCACCCTTAACAGTTGTAATAAATTCATACATACCTGAAATACTATAACTGTTATTTCCCCCTCACAGAACTACCCCCGTCCCAAAAGGAGTTCTCACAGCGGTCAATTCAATTGTTGCTTACATTAACCAATCTAGAAGTGCGCCAAGCAGTCTTGTCTTGTGCTTCTCGTTGACTTTTGGACCACTTATTCTCTTGTTGATACGTGATGAAATTTGTTTAGTAAGGAGACGTGAATCAATATGATAAGTAAACAAAGCATCAGGAAAAAACTGACTGTCTTCTGAGTTGCTGGGTAACATGGAGATGAATGGCATTTTGGATGCTTTCCTCGTTCAGACCTTTGGGAAAAATCCCAGTGTACTCTTTGCATTTGCCCAGCTCAAGAAATGTCTTCACGGCCAGATCAAGCAGATGCTCATTATCAGGACTGTTGATTGGTTGGTTGAAATTTGGGCGGAAGGAATGAACTCCGGGGGCAGTCATCATCCTGCGCATGATGGTCAATGTTTCGGGGGTAGCGGATGGATGACCAGGACCATGAGGATACGGGTAGTCTGGATCACTCAAGAGATCCTCCACCTGATCATCAATATCCATGAGCAATTCCTCTTCATCATGATGAGGTAGAGTTTTGCTTTTTGACCCTATCAGGGTGGCAACATGTTGTTGTATCAAGCGCTGAAGATCAAAGTTGAGTTAGCAAGACGTAACATGTGGGGGACAAATGGAGACATACAGTGAATTCCCCTCCTTGTGGTTTTTCATGATCACTAGTCAAATTTCATGGAGTTTATCGGGGATTTACTTACCATTTGAAAAATTATTAATTAAATATATGGAAATACTTCAACTTTGGAGCAGTCATGTGAAAACAAGATACCTCATTGATACATTCTGTTGAAGTGGGGGATACAGTCAAGATACAGTGTTGATATGTTGAGGATGGGTAAGAGATAAGCGAAGGCACCTCCATAGAGGTGCCAACTTTTTTTTCCTGGTGTACACTGACCGCTACACTGACCACTACACTGACCGCTATGCTGACCGCTACACTAACCGTAGCAGTTAGTGTAGCGTAGCACAGCGCAAATGCGCTAACTTTTAGCGGAGTGTTAGCATAATTGCGGGCATCTGCGCTAATGCTACACTAATTTTTAGCCAAGCAGCAGTTAGCTGTTAGCGTAGCGTTAGTGCAGATGCGCGCAATTGCGCTAACGCTACGCACGCAGGGCGCAAAAAATTTTGTGCCATGCTGAACTACAAGAAAAATAGTGCTCTGTTAGCGCAGCATGGCTGCGCTAATGCTAACCAGTTTTGGTGTGTGCTTTCCGTAGTGTAGCGGCCCACCGCTGATACATGCATAATGGAGGGTATCAAATATGACCAAATCCACCATTATATTACTGACTGGTTTGGAAAAATCCATGCTTGTCAACACATTTTAGTCCTTTACCTGCCCACTTTTAAAATCCAATGATGATTTTTTTTGGATAACTGACTGGTTTCTAATTGTGGATTATCATATTTTATAACCCCTATAATTTATATCAGCACACCACTGGATGGGTGTTCAACCTGCACACCCATGCAGGAACAATAAAGAGACTGTGTAGTCTCTTTGACTGGAGTATCCCTTTGGTTGAAGGGAGAGAGGCTGGGATTATGTATGAAAACACAGATCTTATTTTTCTTGCATAACACCCTTTGAAAAAAAATGTATACATATGGGGTATACCCATACCAATACATATAGGAAGGGTGTGCGGGTTGTGTATCCTTTTTATGTGGGATATTTTGTAGCCTCTGTACACCATGCATCAGATGGCTTAGCTCAGCGGTTAGAGCAGGTCTGTACCATGACTGTTACATGGGTTTGACTCCCATAGCTTTCACTACCTTTTCATGCTTCTATAGGATATGCATACATATACACATAAAAAGGGTTGACAACCCATGCACCCATTTTGTGTATATAAAAAGGGGTGTGCAGGATGCACACCCTTTCTATGTGTATATGTATGGATATCCCCATACATGTGCTGTCAGACATTGAGACAATAAGCCCACATGTCTACAACATAATACAAGTCAAATAACCCAATGGTTAAGGACTTGTATTTAAAAAATAATAATAAAATGAACTAAGTGAATTGTAATAAATTCATAAGTTCAATTACCAGTTGATTCATAATTTTAAGTATTTATTTTATCAAATTTGTATCCTTTTCATAAACTAAGTATTATTAAATAATATAAGAAATTCTAATTGTAGGAGAGATTAATATCTCTCCATGAATTTACCCTACAATATTACACTTTAGTTATATCTCCTACATGGAGACTATTTTCTTAAATTACCCCATGTAATACAAACTCTTTTAAGTCATTACATTGGGGTTAAAATTATGTGTACTATGGATGTTGAGACAACTGTCCGGGTTTTGCCTTGTGCATGTCCAGGTGGCATTCCAAGTCAAACCCCGGACAGGCGGGGTCAAACCCCAGACAGTGGGGGTTGAAACCGTGCTTTGTTTGTTTCCTAGTTGCCGCCGGCTATTGACCCAAGCCTGTCCATGTGTATTTCTCAACAGACAACTCCCGGTGTGGTTTTTTGGTCTCAACTCGGTCAGGTAAGTCAATTACTCATCTTTTTTTCTTGATCAATCTTTCCTACTGCTATCAATAAGCACTCACATCCATTGTATATCTGAAAAACAAGGCACTCAAACAATGATTGATCTAGGTCTTGTAGACAATTACATTGCTATATTTTTGAACTTTTTCCTTTTTTTTTATGTATGTCTAAAATATAAAAAGAAATTTATATTGTTTCTTAAAAGAAAATGGAAGCAATTTTTGCAACCAAGAGGTCCACATGAAAAAAGAAAACACATCAAATTAAGTGTATTTGTGAGAGAGGCTGAAGTTGCAGAAAGCCAATGGCCGGTGTGTTCCATCACAGGACAGGTTGAAGTGGATGGACAGACATCTGTCTTCAACAACCGGACCAGATCAAGTAAAACTCCATACCAGTCAAAGTCAATGACAGGACAAATTGTTTCCATTTCCGGACAGATGAGGAAAAAAGGGGACAGGTTTTTTCAAAAAGAGGACAACTGAAATCCACATCTGGATATGCGCAAGGCAAAACCCAGACAGTTTTCTCGACATCCATAGTAATATTTGAAGGGGCTGAGATTCCTTCTAACCTGAATCTCCCCCAGATTATTACCATACAAACCTGCTTACCTTACTAATTATTAGTGAGTGAGGTTTTTTATTATGATCAAAACCATCCTTTACTTTTATCCCCTTTAACCATTCCTAGTCACTAGAATATTTTACTCAAGTGACTAGAAGTCCTCTCACACTCACAGGGAGTAGTTGAGGCAATCAGTGCAACACTATTACATAGCAGTGTTCCCTTGTTAACACTAGGGTGCCAGCTTCTCCACTTTCAGCTTAGAGAAGCTTAATTCCACTGCCCCCCCCCCGGCTATAGTGAGGCCCCAGGAAGCAGACTCTAGTATTTTACACTGCCTTATTACAAATCTGATATTTGACCCCGCGTCACATAAGAGACGGGGGCTGACATGTGCAAATAGAAAGGGCATCCCGTTGGCATGGGTGTGTGGCCAGGGGCATGTGTTTATCAATGCCCAAATCAAAGAACCATAAAAGTATGACTGATTCCTCAGTTTATCCCTTGCATTCTCTTGTACCTAGCCTAAATCAATACAAGACAAACTCTAGAAAGTTCCAGAAGTGGACATGCAGAATCTCAAGGGAAGCTTGTATTGATACTCAAGCATTTCTCAAAGTTTGTTTCAACCAACATTTGATGCATAGTCACTGCATGAAAGGGTAAGATGAAGTACCATGGAGTTACAATGTCAGGTACACTGGAGTATGCTGCATTTCAACTGCTGGCAGTTTCTAGAATTTTTCTTCTAGTGAATAGTATTTATAATCCTAAATAGTACATAAAGGAGCACCAGATGAAAATAATTAGCATACTTAGCCTGTGCTTCTCAGCTTGAATTCAGAATTTAGCTTGTCTAGCCTAAAAGCAGAGCTTTTACCAAGAATTCCTGGTTGGATTATGCCTTGAAACTCTGGCTTGATGTTGGGACCTCTTTGGGAATATCAATCCCCAATAAGATTCATAATAAGTCTTTACTATTCTCAAATAGAATTAGAAATATTTTGTTGGCACAGATGGAAACTGGCTGTTACTGTAGCTTCTGGTTAAACTTTATTTGATTTTCCTGTGTTGATGAACCAGTTTTTTTGCAAGAATTATGCATGTGGTTTAAGCTGTAGCAAAAGTTTTTAAACCAGTCTATATGCAGAATTTTTTACATCAGGGTTTTTGCAAAAGAGAAGTTACAGCTGCAAGTGCACCTGGTATGAATGGAGACACCAGCCTGCCTCAGTCCTTCTGGCCCAAGTTCCAGATGATTCAATTTATTTTTGTTACTTTTCCTGGGAAACACTCTCACAGTTCAACCTGCATAATGAAATCCAATACAGATTGGCTCCCAAGGCAATTTTCCCGCTGACAATTTCTTTTTCCTAATATAATTCCCTAAGGGAATATTAACTGGCATTTCAAGCCAGAAAGATTCTGCATTTTTGGCCAGTGAGGACTTGAATACCTGATTCAGCTTGAGCTTTCTCCTATTGAATTCTGGCTTGGAAAATGGGTGCAAAATTAATTGCCAAGGAGAGTTTTGGAAAGTCTTGAGATTTGAATCAACAATTGAGTAAATGCATAGAAAAGTGCTATGGAGAGGAAATATACTATGAAGATAAAGAAGGAAGGGGTGCCTCTGTTGAATACAGAAAGAACTACCTCTTCTGAGGTTTGGTTTCCTCAATGTTGGGCCCAAGATTCCTACATTAAAATATCAAATATTACACAATAATCTTTACAAATCCTTTTTGAAAAGAAGAATTTCTGAGAGCATTCAGAAAACCAAAACAATCCCTGATGAATTTAAGAAGTTCTCTCAGAAAGTAGTTCAAGAACCCTCCTCAAGAAGGAATACTTCTGGTCAAGTAAATAGATAATTAGCCTCCCAAGACATAAAACCTCAAGGTAAGGTCATTTGAATGCTAAAAATTAAAAATAAAAATTTTGAAAACACATAAATTTTCCAAGAATTTCCTTGAAAATTCAGCTAGCCAGGCATTAGTCCAAGGAAGTGGCACACCAATTTATGTGCCATAGACTCTATGGCCTATGGGATTTTAAGATCCTATAGGCCATAAATTCAATCTAATTATGGTCTATGGGAGATTAAGATCTACTGTACTTCCAGCATGATTTCCTAGGTTAAGTTCATCCCAGTCAAAATAGCATCTAACCAACCAATTTAAAGTAGGCTGACCTCAACCAATGAAATATAAAACCAAGGGGCCTTGGCTTTATATTTCACCAGTTGATATCAACAAGTTTAAATTGGTTGAGTGCATCCCAGTTTAGCTGGGATGAATTCATCCCAGGCAATTATGCTGGCAGTGGGCCATAGGCCAGCTGTTTTGCATGCATGCCACATGACACCCACCAATACAAGTTGGTGTGCAGCATGCATTCCAATCCAAAGGCAGGCATCAGTGGGTGTGCACCAGGGGTGTGTGATTATCAAGGACTGTGATTTAATATTCCATTACAAAAACTTCAACATGATCTAAATTTACATGCTCATGACTACTCTGATATAATTCCCAAGGGTCAATTGCACAATCATACCATTAGACAGTAGATAGACGTGTATATATGAGCAATTGATGCATGTAAAATTTAACTGTTCCAGAAGTATTTGATGGTTCAATTAGTCCATTTGAACTCCAACTAATTGAAAATTAACACCAAGAATTTTGGCCCTCTCCAGAGTATTGTGAGATCTATCAATGCAGACTGGTCGGGCCAAAACCCACAAGGACATTCGAAACCTGTAGAGCCAGAGCGGCTGAGAGACCGATGGAAAAGCTTGGATATGAACCACCATTATCGAGTTGACAATACTCCTTCTGGATCTAGTATGTACATACAAGAGAGGACACTGCCGGAGGGCAAGTGGCACGAGGCCTTGGAAAGATTGGTAAGATGGTGAAAGTGTGAATTTCAAGAGTTTCATTTTGAATACATACCAAATTCATTTTGCAATTTGCATATATTCAATTTGGATCTGGCCCGTTTTTATAAATATTGCCAGCCAGAGCAACGCCATCGATAACTATTTCCAACTTTCAACTCAAAGAAGAACACGATGGCGTCAGGCTCCAAAACCTCCAAACTTAAGACTAGGTTAGTATAAATCGTTGTCTTTTTTATTCTTTTTTTCTTCAACTGAATTGCTGGGCGTACTAGTTATAAACCATTTCGATCCTGGGAACCGATTCATACCAATGGAGAGGCCGCCATCTCAGCTGGTTCCAGACTCCTCTTTTCTACCCTAGATCAACTGACAATCATCTCCGACCTCAAAACAGCTAAAAAACTCTGGACAATCGATGGTGTCAGTCTCTCTTTTCTGACCATCTGAACTCTGCGACCTCCTTTTTTGCTCTTACTAATCCAATCTGTTATCTCTTATGTCAAAATTCATTCTCCACTCGGCTCCTGGATATGAATGAAAAAAATCAACCAATCCATTCCTCTGCATCATTTACCTTAAAGGACCTAGGATTCATCATCTGTTACCTCGCTCTGTTGTACCAATACTTGTCCGACCGTCCAGCCGACGACATTTCTCTTGATCGCTTACCGATCTCTATCGATTAGGATATATTCGGTCGACTCCGAAAATCATCCTGGTTCACCCCTTCAAGTCGATCTCTTGCGGACCACGGCACGAGCTCATGAGGCACCGATATCTGTGTCAACCAGTGATTCCACGGGTCGTTTGTTTGCCACCGGAGACACGGCAGGCGTGGTTCGGGTGTGGGACGGACGTGCCGGGCATTGCACACACATCTTCAAAGGTCACGGTGGGATCATCTCCGCTCTCAGCTTCGATATTCACCTCGAATCCAGCCGGGCTAGACTCGCCGTCGGGGCTGGTGACTGTCGCATTAAACTCTGGGACCTGACCTCCAAGAAACTGGTCGGAGTCTTACAAGACGGACACGTGTCGATTATCCGTGGTCTCGGAATCACTCGCGACGGCCAGAGGTTGATATCGGGTAGTCGTGATAAAGTCTTGATTGTCTGGGATCTATCCGAGTCCGACCCAAACGGCACTCCGATTCTCAAGACGATACCGATCTACGAATCTATTGAATCTATAGGTCTCATCTACCCAGACTACCAGGAAGCGCAGCAACCATCCAAGAAGAAATCCAAAAAGTCTTCAAAGACTGCTCGTTCCGATTCCCAGCTAAAAATCGAACACTCACCTCTTATATATACGGCAGGCGAAAAAGGTTTAGTTCGGCTTTGGAATCTGGAATCTGGGGCTCAAGTGGACTCCGAGGAGAATCATCAAGATTTCCCTGACAAGGACCTCGTTCATGTTGGCATATCTGACACCAGGTGAGCACTCCCTCTCAATCAGTTGCAAGGGTCTTGAAAATAACGTAAACCGTCGACTCAGATTTGACCCAGTGAGCAATACCCTTTTGGTCAACAAGACCGATCAAACCTTCAGTTTATTCACCTTGCCAAGTCTCGAACTAGCCCAACAAGTCGTTGGATCACACGACGAGATTATTGACATCTCACTTCTTCGATCAGACTCGTCCAATGACCAACCGACCCACTTGGCCGTGGCTACCAATTCCCCTCTAGTTCGAATTCTCAGTCTAGGGGAGAATGAAAATGATTGCAGATTACTACCAGGCCATAGTGACATTGTACTTTGTCTCACGAAATCTAAGGATCAAAGTGTGTTTGTCAGCGGCTCGAAGGATAAATCGGCGCGGGTATGGAAGCGTTTCTCCAAAGTGGACCCAGGTAACCCCCAAACCGGAAGGAAGACAACATGGAAAACTGTCGCTAGCTGTGAGGGGCATGTTCAAAGTCTAGGAGCCCTGAGTCTTGCAGAATTTACAGATTCTAAGGGTAATCCGACGACAATATTGGCAACTGCCTCTCAGGACCGGACGGTGAAGCTTTGGGATCTATCAAGCACGGTTTCAATAACTGAAGATAATGAGGCTCAGATGGGAGAGCTTCCTACTAAGCTGAAGTCGTTATTGACGATGCAGATCCACGACAAAGATATTAACTCCATCGACTTTTCCGCCGATTGCTCATTGTTGGGCTCTGGATCACAGGACAAGTTGGGCAAGTTATTCTCAGTTGATCATTCAGCCAAGATGGGCACATCCTTGAAGTTGTTAGCGATCCTCAAGGGACATAGTCGCGGGATCTGGTCGATCAAGTTTTCGAGAGACGATCCCTACGTAATCACCGGGTCAGGAGACTGTACGATCAAGCTGTGGTCGACCGATCAGAAACACTCGAGGCACACGGAGGCCGAGGAGAGAGTGGATGGCTTTGGGAGCTGTTTGAAAACCTTCCAGGGCCACCAGAATTCGATCCTTCGCCTAGATTTCATCAACTTTGGCCAACAGATCATCTCAGCCTCCTCGGACTGTTTACTGAAGCTCTGGGACATTAAGACCCAAGTATGCGTGTCCACGTTGGGAGATGAAGAGGAAGAAGAAGAAGGCTTCGAGGGGCCGACGAAAAAGATGAAGGCGATAAGTGACAGCCATGACGGGAAGATTTGGGCTTTGGATGTGTTCGATGAAGCGGGCAGTCAGATGCTCTCAGCGGGCGCGGATTCGCGGCTGATCTGTTGGCGAGACGTGACGGGTGAGATCGAATCAAAGAAGATCCGGGCGAAGGAACACGATGCGGAGATCAATCAGGACTTGGAGAACTTCGTCCGGGTGAAAGACTTTGGCGGGGTAATTAGGCTGCTGCTCAAGCTTGACAAACCCGCCAGGCTCCTGCGCCTGTTCACAGACCTCGAACGGGCCGAGGGCGAGCCCGGCCTCGACGAGTTCGGTTCGCTCGACCGCGAAGGCTCTGTCACTGGCTCCCACGACATCGACAACGTCATCCGAAACCTTACTTCTACTGAGCTCATCAAACTACTCAAACATATCAAGAGCTGGAACGCTGTCAATCGCTCTAGCTCGGTCGCTCAGAAACTACTCTTCTTGATCTTCAAATCTAAATCGTTCAACGAACTGCTTTCCCCCACAATCTCATGTGATCTCACTCCTCAAGACCAATCTGAACGGCCAGACAATCTTGTTCCTGCCCCTCTCCCTTCCAGTCATCTCCTCGAATTAAAAGATACTTTGAAAGTCCTCGGTGCTTATTCTGATCGTTATCTCGTTAGGATCGATAAAACGGTTCAAGAATTGTTCTTGGTCGAGTTTTTGTTAAACCAGTTCAATTGATCTGATAAGATTTTTATTTTTTGCTTCATACGTTTTTCCTCGTTTTCCTCTTGATATTACACTTAGGTTGTGTTTTGGTTTTTCTTTGTTTTTTAACACAAACGGATGATATCAGTTATTCTCAGAAATCATGGAGACTTGATAGATGTCTCAAATCAGCTACCAATGTTTATGTACAAAAAAAGCAGGTGGCTTGGGCTTTAACCAGAGTTGAATGGGCCAGTGCAAAAACTGCATTTTTGATCTCTACAACCTGGTTCCTGGAATATGTCCAACTTGGAGCCCCCAAAACCAGCCAAAATGGAGGAGTTCTGTTCCATTGGATCAGCCTTGGCTGTTCCAATGCTTGGCTGATCCAAAGAAAAACCTTGGCTGATCCATTGGAACAGCCAAGGCTGTGTAAGCAACAAGAGGTCTCTTCACCATTGGACTTGGGATGTTTCAGAAAAGCAGGGCTGTAAGTCCTGGAGAGACTTCTGAAACTACTGTATGTTTGATTTCTAGCTCAAGTAGGAGAAGTGTTAATCAAAAGTCTCCCATCTACAATAGAATAGATAAGGATCCAATAGAGCAAAGGAAGAGATGAAAAGGAAAGAGAATTTCACCCTGCTGTGGCATCACAGGAGGTGCAGTAGTAGTGAGAAGGACAATAAGAAGTGAAACCTATTATATGATTTTGGATGTATTTATAACAACATAGTTACTACAACTTGCATTTCTCTTTCTCATCCAAAATCTTGGTTCCACTTTTTATCTCAAAACTCACTCACATCTTTCATCTCCTTTGTCTTGACTCTAGGTCTATTTCTTCTTACAAACTCCTCTTTAGTTATCATCATTTCTCAGAATGTTTTTCCCTCTCAGGTTCACGTGTAGCTCTCATTTTTTTAGTACTTGGGTTACATACTAACTTCCATGGTTGGAAAACCAAAGGTTAGAAATTCATCATGAAAAATCTTGGTTCCACTTGTTATCTCAAAACTTGCTCACATCTTTCACCTCCTTTGTGTTAACTCTAGGTTTGCACAAAGCTCTCACATTGTTAGTACTTAGGCTAAATACTATCATCCGTGGTTGAAAAACAAAAGATCATTTTTTCAACAATTTCAATTTAACATTGGGAACTATAGAGTAAAAAATAAGGAAAATAGTAATAGTTGTATTGAATAAATTTGATATGTTTAAAACCAGAGGGGCCTGATAAATCAGAGGTGGTTTAGATATATTGTTGTTTGAAATAACCTTGGACCATTGGAGGAATCGAAAAAAGTTAGAGTTATGCAGTTACGCAGCTGTGCAGCTGTTTAGGACAATGGTTTTTGCCATTGCTTATGTCATGGCACCCGCTGTGGTTGCACAGCAGCAGTGCCAAACGATATCCGCCGGCCTCCCCTAAACGATATCCCATCAACACATCCCAAACGATATCCGAAAACGAAAAAAAAAACAAAAAGGAAATCAAAAACAAAACCAATGGTGTTCCGCTCGTACAAGCCGGAAACCAAGGCCAACGCTGTTCGACTGGCTCTTCAAGGCCAACCATTTGGGTCGATCCGACGAGCTCTTGGAGCTACGATATCCCGGCAGTCGTTCTATCAGTGGCTCCAGCTCTACGAGGAAACCCGAACTGTCGTCAGGGACCCAGCAAGCTATGAAGCCCGTGGACGACCCGCTTTACTATCGAGAGAAGATTGTCGGTTCATGTTGGAGCTCGTCCAACATGAACCTGGATTGTTTCTTGATGAGATCCGAGAGAAACTTTACGACTCCACTGGGGTGCTGCTCAGCACATTGGCCGTGCACCGGAACCTTCTAGAACGTTTGTCGATTACGTTGAAAAAGCCCGAAACGTCCCACATTCGCAAGTTGTTGGTTGCTAAGTATGCGTTCATTGAACGCATGGAATTCTTTCCTGCCGAGTTCTTGGTATTCACAGGTTGGTCTAATCATTATTCTATTTGTTTAAACTAAGTTTTATATTAAAACTAACTTTTAATTCTCTTGAAGACAAAAGTGCATTCGTCGACAAGGATTTACTTCAATCGTTTGCCCGATCACTCCGAGGCACCCCAGCCAAGTGTTTCTTGGTCAACCAGAATGCAGCTCGTCTGAGCCTTCTTCCAGCAATATTGATTGATGGAATGCTTACTCTCACGACTACGTTTGAAACGTACAACGTACGTAAATTCGAGCATTTTTTAGAATACGACTTGGTAAGTCATTTCGTCATCTTTTTCTTAAGAACGTTGCTGACATTGTTCATCAATGTAGCTTCCTTGCATGAATACATACCCGGGACCGAAACTTGGTCCTTGTATGCGATAACGCCACTTACCATTGAGGCAATCGTGTGGTCAAATTGTGTGAGGCAGCTGGGGTTCAGCTTATCTTCCTTCCACCCTACTTTCCCAAGTTGAATCCAATCGAGTTGGCGTTTGCGGCAGTTAAACACAAGGTTCGAGCTTCAAGGATCTTGGAGCACACCAATGACCCTGAATGGGAAATTTGGCGAGTGACTGCAGAGGTAATGACAGCTGAGCTTTGTTACAAGCTGTACAAACATTGTGGATATTGTGTCCCACAAATCTCAGCTGTTTAATAATATCTTTTTATTCTCTTCCTGTCATTGATAGTTTCATCAATGAAATCTTATACTCTTTTTACCAGCCGAAATAGCAATACATGTATTTTACCCTTCTTTCTTTTATTAAATGTTATATTTTTTTTACCAGCCAAGATATCAATACATGTATTTTACCCTTCTCATAGCTTATTCAAGCAATCAAAGTCTGAGTTATTTATAATCAAAATTTATCTTACAAATATCATATTTTGGTTGAACAGTCCATCAAAGGACTTGAAATGAATTCTTAATTTGAAATGTGTGGCCAGAAAAAAATTAATTCTCAAGTGGTAATCATAAATCTATTCTTGTGATTAAATTACATATTTTGGGTAATACAGCTAATTCAAGTAATTTGATAAGATAATTTAGACTAGATTATTGGGCAGGGTAAGGGTATACAGTATAAATAGTGGTCAGATAAGTAATGGATAATTATGGCTACATGATAAGCTGCAATAAAGAAAAATACTTGAAGAGAATTGGATTTTAAGAAGTCAAAAAATTTTCAAACTTGGACACATTGTCACATAACTGAGCAATGATACCATCACTTAACCCCCATTTACTCATTTTCTCTGGGGTGATGCTCTTTGATTTGAACATCTTTGGATGTCCTAAATTATTTTCATCAAGGATCTTGATGACATGTTCTTTTCTGGCCTTATTTTTACAAAATCCACATATTGACGTATTAGACTCTGGTTGGGTTCATAAATGGAGGTGGAGTCGGATTCAGTTGAGGGACTGCGGCTACGGCGATACTGAGAATCATTAAGTTTCCGTCTTTTAGCTGAAGAAACCACCTCAAATTTCATGGTGGATGGGGGGGAGTAGAGTGAAACTCCTTCCTTTTGTTTGATCTAAGACATTTACAGTTAGATTCATTAGTACAGCCGCTATCATAAATGGAAAATTTTTAATTATCTCACAAGGTCATGGGCCCATTTCTGGACCACCGCTCCGGTCAAAAGGATATATCGGTTTGGGTTGTCGCATCAATAAACACTGGCAGTTTATGATCATATTTAACGTTCGGACGGTGAGTAGCCAGAATCTTATTCATGATTACATTGAGTCCATTGAAGTCGTTTGCACTCGTTTTGTCACCGGGGTGGATGGGGATTGAAGATTGTTGCTTGGACGAATTTGCATCAAATGCCGCCTGCTGAGTCAGAACATGCATTTTGATCTCAGAAGAGGCTTTAGCCTTTTGAACTAAGATTTCCGGATTTGCCATTGCAACATGCAAGGCAGATACCGTAAAATCCTTTCCAAGGCTGAGTATACAGTCTGTCCAATCGGCAAAGCCCTTCTCGTCGTTAACGGTTTGAATATTTTTTTTCTGGAATTTGGGGGCAATCCAAACACTTAGACTGACATTCCAGTCAAGCGGTGGAGACCCGGTTGAAATGGCATTACGAATCAGACCGCCAGCTCCCTCGAAATGCTGGTTGCATGCAAGAGCCACCCGTTCTTGGAACTTGCTAAGGTTGATTGCCCCAGCCTCCAGGATAACCTTGAACGGCTGAGTAGACCTGACAGGCTTCCATGCAGGTTTACTCTGCCCAGCCTTAGGAAAATATAGTTTAAATGTTGTATTGCAGCGAATCATCTGTCGCTGCATACAAAAAACAATTATATCAGCATTTGCAAGATAACATGACATCAGCATTTGCGAGATATTTACTCTCAGAAAAGAAAAAAAAAAAAACTTACTGGTAATTTGGCTGGCGGTGGGCCTATGCCATGAATCCTCCAGTTTTCACTGGCGGTATGATAGCCCGGTGGTGGGTCGTCCCTTCCAAAGAGATTGTATCCGAATCACGACATCGGGTCGTTAATTGCGGTCGTCGCCGGTTTTGGTGGGATGAGGCTTGACCCAGTTGGCCGTTCTTCACCCAACCATGATCATAATTCAGCTGTGAAAATTGATGAAATCATGTTGTCCGAAGTAGTATGTCTTTAATGACTTAAAGACTTGGGCAAAAACCAAAAACCAAAATCGGAAAATCCAGGATTTTCCTGTGAAAATCCTGCAGATCCGTCCAAGGATTATTCAAACGACAATATCTAAGGTATTTTTCAAGGAATGAAGAGGACTTAGGTCCCTTTAATAACACTGGTGCCTTTTTTCACAGGGGTAATGTAAATCCTAGAAAACAAATGGGGGAGATTCTCAAGAAAGGAAGGGGTATTACTTACTGGTAATAATTTCAGGGGAACTTGAAGATATTCAGGGTGGAAACAGGAAATTTTTGTGTGTTTGGAGTGGTTGATGTTGAAGCTGGGCAGTAAATGTAGAGTTTATAATGGGAAAACAGGGCTAAAGAATAACTACTAAGGCCTTCAATATATTTGGGTCAGTACTGGCCCTTTTTTTTGTCAATAAACCTATCTTCTTTCTTGTTGATGCCAAGTTCCTTTTGTAACTGTCATCAGAAGCATTCAACTTGCTTTCAGTTGTTCGACATTTTTTCATGTTCGCAACCTTGCACATTTTTTCATGTTTGCAATCTTGCATAAAGTCATCCCGTCCTGGTCCCAAAGCATCTTGGACCTCAAAGCGGGGGCTTGTGTTATTAATAAATACAACATCTTAAACAACGCAATGAAATGAGTAAGATCAGTTATTTGATACCAATGAACGAAATGAGCAAGGGGGTTGAGAAGAGAGCGAGACGGTTTGATGAAAAGAGGATAGTGCGGAAGACGAGAGAAGAGCGAGAGAATCTGATGAGCAGAAGAGCAGTGATAGACTCGATACAAAGGGTCGTCCAGAGCCAAGAGGAGAATGTCTGAGCTGCGAATCGATCGGAAATGTTTGTCCTGCAACACAAAAGCCAATGTGAACCTTATGACTTGAGCGGTATGTTCAACGAAAAGTAGGACTTACAGGTCCATTGGGATGCTCTTCGGGGGCTGGTCGACTGTTCACGTTTGGGTGGTTTCGGGAAAGCAGTCGGTTGCTCAGGTGCCCGACAATAGAAGACTGAGCTCAATTGTTTGAGCCATTGGTCGGTTGGCTTATCGAGTTTTGTGTGGGGTTTTTTGTGAAGGTTCAGTAAGTCATCTGGTACCGCGGTAATCAGCCGCAGTAGCGCGGAGCGTGTGCCAGGGGTGAGACAATCGATTTGGTTTAGACCAAGAAACTGGTAAGAAACTCTTCCGGTGTCATCGGAGTTTTTTGGCGGTTTCCATTCATTAACATTAATACTGGTGGTTCTCAAGCTGAATAACAGGATGAGATAGGGATTTTTGATGCCTTGGATTTTGGCATAACTTTGTGACCACTTGGGAGTCTCGTCCCATTCAACGGAACCTGTTTGATTTTTTGTTTGAACACCGCAAAAGGTGATGTTTGCAGGGTCTAGCTTGGGAGATTGGATATTTCCGGGGTCTGGCTTTTTAGATTCAGATGTGGGTGCGAGATAGATGGTAAAAAGCTCGTCAAGTCCACGTTGCCCACTCTTGCATTGGATCGCAACACCTCGATACAAAAGCTCCAAGAAGTCGGTGGCGCTGGGCGTGTATGAGATCCGGGTAAAGTGGTTGAAAAATACCCGCCCTTCGTCCAAGAGTCGTTTTTTGTTATTGTCGTCGATACATCCAAATTTCATTGTACGTGGGTTTTTCCCGCTCAAGGTTTGGAGAAAATCTTCCAATCGCACTGAATATCCATTGGGGATCATATCGGTTGTATCGCAAGGAATTGCCTTGGTTTTCTGCATAGCGCGTAGCAATATCAATCTAGTCGCCATTTCTCCGGCGTCTCCGAGAGCAACGAGTCCTTGCTGCACTGCAATGGCAAGATTATTGATGCACTCGATCCAATGCGCCTCGCTGGATGCAAGAAAGTTGTTAGCAGCTGATGCGTAGACGAACTGCGGTGGATAGTCGCTGACAACCATGTCACGAGTTTCGTCGATGAACATGCAATGCGCCGCGTGACTTGAAACGAGTTCCGAATTTATGGGCGAATGTAAGGAAACCCGGGTCTGTATCAAGGCGCCCAGTATGGCGAAACATTGTGCCTTGGATAGTTCTTGAGAAGGTAATGGACGCTTCAAGAGTAGTTTGGATCGGGCAATCAACGCCGTGGTTGCGACGGCAGTGCCTGGTTTCATTTTCATTAGGCCCTTGAGATACAACCCATAAAATGGGCAGCCGTAGCTAAAGAGTCGTTCCGGCGATAGCAACTCATCCCATCAGCTCGGTGCTTTCTCCGGGACAAACACATCAAACGATGAGACTTTATAGATCGGCGGAAATAATTCAAAGCCAATACCGTGAAACCGTGCGCTGGGGTCTAGGTTGAGGGCCGGGTTAAAGTTGGCGACCCGCGAGGTTGTATCGGTGAAGACGCCAAAGAACCCCGTTGCGGCAGGTACTTCTGATAAAACCCGACGCAATACACGAAAGTATGGGATCTCGAGCTGTGAGTCTATGGGATTGATCAAGTTGCTGGCCTCGTCTATCGCCAAGAGGACGCTGAGCCTTCCGTCTCCTTCAAATTTGAGACTTTTACACATCTGCTTTGCCGCGGCGGCGAGAGTTTCCTTTGGCTTCAGGTCGTTCGCCTGCAGTTCATTTATTTCTTGTTGGACGTTGGTATTATATTCAGTCTTCGGATCATCCTTCATTTGAAAACTGTAATCATACCAGGCAGCTAATTGATCTTTAAATATTTTCTGACGTATATCCGGCCTTGAAAAGAATTGAGACACCGTGTTGAGAATTGCAGCCAGTAAGTAGCAATACTGCTTGATCATGTCCAGTTTCGCTTCCACCGGTGGGAGAAAGTGTCCAGCAATTTCGGAACGAGGGGGCTGGCCAGTGGATTGGGCGTCTCGGAGACAGACATACACTACGCACACGTGAGCAGCCAGCTCCTTGAGTAATCGCGTTTTACCGCTCATCGTCGGGCCAATAATCGAAGTGTAGGGTGCCTTGTATGTATCTCTTGCCCATAGGGTTGCGAATTCTCTGAGGGTGTTTAGGGTTGGGACAATAATGATATCGGATTTCTGATATTCTGCATCGAAACCTTGCTGGACAATATCGGTAGACCACTGGATCTCTTCAGCCAGCCCAGCTTTTTTCCCGGTGGGAGCGGTGGAACCCTCGATTTCAGCAAGCATCTGACGTTCCGTCAATTTGGAAGCGTTGCGGTCAGGGAATCGGACAAAGTAGGCACATTGGATTAGTATATGCGTCTTGTCCTCTTCTTCATCGGTGATTTGAAGTTCCTTCTTGAGTATGTCCAAGATACCATTTGTCCCTGCAGTAAAATACTTCCAGAGCGAGCAGACTACTGCTTGTTTTCCCTCACTCAGTTCCGAGAGGCGTAAAACATTGGCTAGTTGGTTGTTATGTTCTTGCACCTTTTCCACTTCAGATTATTTAGTAGTATCAAAGGATATCAGTTGCAGTTGTGTAGCTTGTAATTAACCCAGGAAAATTACTCACATCCAGCAGCATCACAAATTTGATTGAATAACTGAGCTGGATCCTCATGCTCTTCGTGGAGAGTTTCAAAACGAGCGCGTTCAGTGTCACGGTCTAACGAGTTGGGTTTGGCTCGAGTAGCTTGCGATTGCTTCCTTAACTTCTGAGGGGTGTGGCATGGAGATTTCTATATTTGAGCTGCAAATATATTGGTGTGGGCAGCAGAGAGGAAAACTTACTGGGACCATTGGGAAAGCGATCGATTGAAAGGCTAGACAACTGGATTAAGGCAAGAAGCAGTGCGTCCAATGTAAGCGAGTTGTAGATGTCAAGGGTTGTTGAGGGTTGAGCCTGGAGACTAGTTGCGGTATTGATTGAGGGTTGAGGTTAAACAGACACTGATGAAGAGATAGTCAGGATAAATATGTAGATGGGATGTGTGAACTGTTGCAATCTGACAAGAAGATGTGCGTCGCTATCAGCCCATGCACACCTCGGTATCGGTCCTAAACTCGGTGAAGAGAAGAAAAGAACCGGTGGGACGGCATGGAGAACTATATAGATGTAGTGCGCCGCAGCGGATGATGACTAAGCTATGGAATAAGACACTACTATGTACAGCTATCGCAGGAAAGGTTGCGAATCCCCCCCGGGTTCAGTTCTGTCCGCAACCACTAAAAATTTTCAAAAAAAATCAAACCTTTCCACACCCCCATCACCAAAACTCCCCTTCTTCATCGACAGAACCGTATCCCTCCCCCCCCCCATGCCGACAGGCGACCCCCCCCCCCCCCCCCCCCTCCCTCCCCCCCCAAATAGCACCCTGGCAAACCCACTGATGAGTTCAATACATAACAGGTACGACGCGTCGGCGATGGACAACGCGACCCACGACGTCACCATGAATGCCCCTGCTACCTCGGACCCAGTCCACCGAGACATCCCCACGAAACCGACTCCCTCCCTTGCGGGGGTTTCTCCTCCCCTCCAGTTTCTCAAGTCACTCGCCGCTGACCCCACCAGACAAGGGCAAGACGGCACAATTGGTATCGACGCGTCGGCCCTGGCAATTCTAGTTCAACTCATTGAAAGTGAGGCCGAACAGAAGCGACAACTCCAACTAATAGTGGAAGACCTCCGAGATCTTCGGGCTCGCGTGACCACGATAGAAGCGGGCCAGCTAGCGCGCCCTCCACCCACCCTGGCAAAGTCTTACGCGTCCACCATTGCCAAGCCTGCAACCAAGGCCCCCGCCCCCCCAAAGAAATCCAAAATGACCGCAGCCCGACCTGGCCTGACCATCATCCACTCCCGCACTGGCACCACCCCTCTGAAAGACGTTGACGCGGAGATCGTCGTCCGCAAGGCCAACGAAGTTCTAGAAAAAATGAACGCCACGGTCCAAGGCGAGAAGGTCGCAGTCAAAGCAGTCCGTTTCCTTCCTTCGGGCGACGTGTCGTTCTACTCCAAAAACCGACAACACCGGGAGTGGCTAAACCGTAACAAGCATGAATGGAGTAAACAAGTCCATCCAGACCTGGAATCTTCCCCCAGCACGTACTCCATCCTTGCTCATGGTATCCCCCGAAGCTTCAATGTCGACAGCGCCACCAGCAAAATCAACCTAGCTTCGACAAACCTATTCACGGTAGAGAAGATCTTCAGGATGCGTTGGCTTGGGGGCTCTAGAGACCCCAACGACCCTAGACAGGCCGGAACAGTGGTCATCGCGCTCACGGACGCGTCACTCGCAGACTCTCTAGTCAAACAGCGCGGGATTTTCCTCAATAGCAGTTTCCACCGGGTCGAACGATTCAAAAAGCTGCCGCCTCAATGTTTTAAATGTCTCCAGATGGGACATTTCGGTAAGTGGTGTAGATCTGACCCAAAATGCGGGAAGTGCGGCGAAAAACACGAAACACGCGACTGTACGGCCAACCCAGAAACCTCAGGAAAGACCTGTGTGATCTGCCGCGAGAATGGGAAGGAGAAGGAGATATGGGGTACCCACACGCCGTTTGATAAAGCGTGCGGGGTTAAACGGGCTTGGCTCATTTCCAAAAATCATCTCCATCATGAATAATATAGGCCCTACACTAACACCTTCTGTCCTTAGTCCTAATGTTGTAGATATCCCTGACTCTAGTTCTCCATGCAATGAAGACTTTTTGCCCTTATCTATTGTGCAGTTGAACTGCCATAATAGCCGAGCGTCCACGTATAGTATCTTAAACACTGAGCCAATCTCAGTTTTCATTCTCCTTCTCCACGAACCTTGGATCAATCCGCTAACCAATCTGCCACCAGACCATGAAGGTTGGTGGACTCTTTACAGCCCAGAACACAGCCCGACCGACCTGAAGGACAAGCACCGGGTAGCTTCCTATGTCCGGAAATCAACGCCGTCCCAGAACATCAAGATCCTTGCCGGGAATAGTAAGTTTTTCTTAGCAATTGAAATCACCCTGCTGACCGGCTCGCTACTGCGAGCCCTCAATCTGTATAATACTCCAGGCACGACTACAGGCATCGACCAACTGCGCAATTGGCTTAACCTCAACAACGCACGGAGAATCCCCGCCATCATAGGCATGGACTCCAACCTCCATCATCACTCCTGGAACCCCCCAGGCTACACCCACATCCACAAACCAGCTAAGTCCCTGGTTTCCACGTGCGGCAGGCACAGATACCGCTTGATTTCTGAAAGGGATGCCCCCACTTTTGTTTCTAGTAGGGGCGCGCAAACCACGATTGACCTCACTTGGGGGAATTTCCTCGCGTCCAAAATCATCCTGAAGACCTCCACCTCGTCGGACAACCACGGGTCCGACCACCAGAAGCTCATCACAACGCTATCCTTCTCTCCCCTCGAACCGACTTTCAAAACAGTAGCCCCAAGACCGACGGCGGTGGACCCAGACCTCCTCCGAAAAGCGGTCCGGAAAAACCTTTCCCAGCTGAGTTCAAATCTGCTAAATATCGATGAGGCCAAACAACATCTCACTAGCAGTATCTTCAATGCTTGGCAGGCTCAGGGAAAAAGAACCAAAATTGACCACAGCAAGATCAAAAAGTGGTGGGATAAAGAAATCCTCAACCCACTGGTGAAGACCCGAAATAAATGCCGCAGACTCCTTGTTTTGAACCCCTCGCAAGAGAATACTGACCGCTTCGCTTACTGGAATAATAGATTCAGGGAGGAGGTTAGCCGACTCAAACAGAACCATTGGCGGCGTTTTTTGGCGACCACCGACTCCACCTCAGTTTTCCAGGCCTTCCAGTTCACAAAGCCAAGGAGTGGGGGGGGTATCCTCCCACTCAGGGACTCGAGCGGCACTTTCAAGTCAAATCGAGAGGACCAAGCAAGACTGCTCTTCAAAGGAACCTCGATAGTGGCTAGCTCCTGCGACCTGTCCGATGTCACACCAGAAGAACAGTCAACTTTTGTAGTATACCCTCCAGTTACGACGGAGGAGGTCAAGGCCCTCCTCAACCGACTGTCAAAAAAGAAGGCCACAGGGCCAGATCGCTTACCTAATGAACTTCTCATGATGTGTGTCTCAGAAGTGTCTGACCACCTCTCCACCCTCTTCAACAGATGTATTCTTGACGGATACTTCCCAAGATCCTGGCGCACGGCCTCGACGACAATCATACGAAAATTCAACAAACCGGATTATATGTCTCCGGGCGCCTACCGCCCGATAGCGCTACTAAGTACCCTAAGCAAAATCTTTGAATCCATTCTGGCTAATCGACTCACTTTTTGGGCTGAAACAAACCAGATCTTACCGGAAGGCCATGTTGGGGGCAGAAGAGGTAAAGGCAGCGAAGACGCGATGGTAGCCCTAACAATGTGGGTCAAGAGGAAGTGGCGGGAAGGCAAAGTGGTAACGGCGCTTTTCCTTGACGTTAAGTCAGCCTACCCATCAGTTTACCCTCAGCGCCTGGTGCACTCCCTCTGGAAAAAAGGCTGCCCGACGTACTTGTGGAAGATGGTCGCACGCTTTTTGGAAGAACGGACAACTCGTTTAGTCTTGGCGGACTACATCTCAACTGAGTTTAGAATCGATAAGGGCCTCCCTCAGGGATCCCCCCTCTCTGTCATCCTCTATATTCTGTATAACACAGACCTGCTGATTAAAACCTTTGACTTCAACAAGGATGAGGTCTCTTTGGGCTTCATCGACGATGTGGTGCATTTGACAGCGGCTAGTACACAGACGGACGCAAGCGGTAAGCTGGGCCAACTAGGTGATCGATCCCTGGCATGGGGTAGGAGCCACGGAGCAATCTTCGATAACCGGAAGGCCCAGTACATGGTCTTTACCCACTGCAGGATCGATCAAGCCCCCTTCAACTTTGACGGCCAGCTGCTTGAGCCTCTTAAGGAGGTCAAGTGGCTAGGTATTTGGTTTGACTCCAAACTGGTTTTCAGCAAACAACACGCGCAAGTAAAGAAGAAAGCGGATGATACCCTAGGACAGCTGATACGGATCGGAGGCTCCAGGTGGGGTGTTAGGGAACAGGAGCGTGGCCTACTCATCTCAACCGTCCTTGTTCCCAGGGTCCTGTACGGAGCCCAGGTATGGTTCACCAAGTCCAACAAACAGAAGGTATCGGCTCTCCTAGGTTTGATCGACCACGCGGCGGCACGTTTTGCACTGGGTGCATTGAAATCCACCCCCGTTAAGTACCTCAACAGATTTAAACCCTTTAGATCCATAGCTGCTTCAGCAGAAAACCGCATAACCAGCTTCTTTCTGGCAAAACTCAGCAGGTACACACACACGCCGACTTCAATAGAACATCAAATCCGTGTAGAATTGGCCAATCAAGCCAAACCCTTCCCCAGTCCAGTTCACTTGGCGTTGGGAGGGGTACACCTGACGACTCTAGCGACCCAACGGATGGAACCAATCAACTTTGTTCAGAAGAACCGACCTCCCTGGAGGCACGCTCGACCTTTGACGGTAATGAAGGATTGCCTGCCCAAGCAGGAGGCAAAAATCGCGGTGGAGTCCTTCCTCAACTCAATAAATCCGCAAACTGACCTAGTGATTTACACAGACGGCTCAGCCCACCCAGAGGAAGGATTGGGAGCAGCGGCAGTGACAGCAGATGGGGGGACCTCGAGGTTGGCCTTCCTGGGTCCGCCGGAAACCGCTTCAAACTTCGAATGCGAACTAGTGGGAATCCGACTAGGCCTTGAAATAGGGCGGGACACCCAGAAAACAAAACACTTTGACAGGCTAATCATCTTAACAGATAACCAGGCGGCCCTTGAGCGACTGAAGCACCCGGATGCTCCCAAACCCAGCCAGTATCTTCTTGCTCAAATCCAGGAGCTAATTGAATCAATCTTACCCAATGCTGAACTTCTTTTCCGTTGGTGCCCTGGGCACGTTGGTATATCAGGGAATGAGTTAGCGGACGCGAAGGCGGCGGAAGCAAGGAACCCTTCACTTCTGGATCAATCAATTCATATCAGTCTTTCATCGGTGAAGACCAGGCTGCTGACCAAACGCAGGGTATGGAAAGGCTCGCCAAGGGCAGCCTTCCCAATACAAGCAGCTTTCCACCAGCTCCGATCACGGCATGTCCACCTCAACCAATTCCAATTCAAATGCAAGAGGGTACCCTTCCCTATCTGCAAAAAGTGCAATCTCCCTGAATCAGTGGACCACTACCTGGTCACCTGCGCCAGATTCAATTCTGCCAGGGCCACAACAAGATCCCTCCTATGGAAGGAAAACATCCGGCTCCTCTCAAGTAGGACACTCCTGCACAACCCCCTGGCATTCAAGGCAACAGAGGTTTTTCTCACCACCTCAGCTCGCCTCCCGCAATTTCGGCCAGAAGACGCCGAGGTCACCACTCAATGAGAGCCTAGGCTCCGTGCCCCCTTTTGGTCTCCCTATCCTCTATCCTAAATCCCCTTTTGTCTCTGTTTCTCCTTTCCTTTTTTTTTACTCCAACTACCGTGTACTCAGCCACCAATTTTGTTATATCCTCACTTCCCTTTTTTTACTACGTGATAGACCCATCTTTCACCCGTTTGTAAGGTACTATGAATATGCATAGTGCGCAATGTGAAATCAAATCTGCACTTTAAAAAAAAAAAAAAAAAAAAAAAAAAAAAAAAAAAAAAAAAATCCCCCCCGGGGGGTTTTTTCCCCCCCCCCCCCATTTTTTTTTTTTCCCCCACCGAAAATAATTTGACCCCCCGCCCCGAACTTCCGGGGCTGCGTGGTAACTGCCGCGCGGCCTGGATAGATATCCAGATATCATCCAGTCCTGAACCGGCGTAAACAATATCAACTTCCTGTTCTCCAACTCCAACGCAACTCAAGTTGTAAGTACCATCATCAATCTCATTTTCTCCTCTCATTATTCCCCCCTCACTAACAAACAATATTACCTTATATTCAGGCCATGGGTTTCATCAAATACTCGCCGGAACTCAAGTATGCGGCGGTCAAAGCTTCACTCGATGGCAAGCAGGTTGACGAGATCAACAAATCGTTGGGTGCTACCGTTCATCCCGCTTTGATTTACCGCTGGACTCGCCTCTATATGAATACCCGGGCAGTAGTGTGCGACCCGGAGACTTACAAATCAAGAGGTCATCCATTCGACCTGTCGAATGAAGACCTGATGTTTATCAAGGAGCTAGTATATGATAACCCCTCGATGTACGCCAATGAGATCCAGCAATGTTTGCATGACCAGCATGCCACCCACGTATCCGTCTCAACGATCTTGAACACTCTCCACCACCGCTTGAACATGTCCAAAAAGACCATGCGGACGGTTCACCCTAAGCAGGACCCCTACGAGCGTGTTCAGTATATTTCTCGGGTGGCTTGTATCCCCACGGAATGCTTAGTATTCACCGGTGAGCCGCTTTTTTTATTGTTATCCTTGGGATGGATATTGTTAATGCTAACAATATCACACCCCATTCCATGGCCAGATGATTCAGGCGTGAGTCTCGAGGGGGTTTCGAGAACCAGAGGTTGGGCAACTGTAGGCGAACGTACCCAAAGGGTTGCTCGCGAGCGCAGTACTCACCAATTCAATATTATCCCAGCAATCTCTACCTCGGGCTTGGTTGCCCACACCGTACAGGAGGAAACTGTGGACCGATTCGATTTTGAGTTCTTCTTGGCCGAGATTTTGGTATGTACTCTCAGATGGGGGTTTAATTTTTGGGGCTGGCTGACTTACACTCTTGATGGTAGATCCCATCAATGAATCCCTTTCCTTTACCTAACAGCGTCCTTGTGATGGACAACGCCCAGATCCACCACAACGGCTCAGTGGCGGATATTGTCGAAGCGAGTGGCTCTTTGCTGTTGTACTTGCCAGCCTACTCTCCCGACATGAACCCGATCGAAAAGGCTTTCAGTGTTTACAAGGCCACCTTACGACGACACGAGAATCTTTTGACGGGGGGCGCAGACGACATGTTGGTTATCAATGAGTTTGTCCAGTTGGTATTTACGGCCGAGTTGACCAAGAAGCTCTTCCGGGGCTCCGGTTATTATGTTGTTTAAGGTTATTGCTTGGTTGTACTCCCATATCTCCTCCGCCCGCAGGGGCGATGCTCCCCTTATCATTCTAGCTTGCTTGTTTCTAATCCGCTTATACTGTATGCTCCCCTGATCTTTCCTGCCTGCGACTGTACCTGATATTTCTTGTCTGCGACTGTACTGAAGCCTTCCTCAACCATTCCTGTGTGTGCCTGATAATTTCTCTTCCGCTTAAACTGAATGCTTGCTCCCCTTATCCCTATTGCACTGAACTGAATACATTGCAATCCATGGATCTATTTACCCAAGACTGAAGAGTAACATTGACTGTTCTGAATCCTTTGCTCAGTGACATAATCCTCATAGTGGACAAATGAGGGCATTAAGCTCAACATTTCATGAGAGAGAAGAGATAACATTCATTCTTGTATTTATTTCATGAGAGAGAAGAGATAACAATCAATCTTGTATTTCAGGCATTGCTGTACACTTCTGATAACATAAGGCAAGTTAAAATGAGTCTGACTACACACTATGGACTACAGGAATGGAGTGCAGTGGGTCTTATGGATACTACTAGGAAATAGATAAGTTAAAATGAGTCTGACTACACACTATGGACTATAGGAATGGAGTGCGGTGGGTCTTATGGATGCTACTAGGAAAATGTAATGAGGATGTATACTATGAGGCAGGTACTACTCGCGCCGAGTGCGGTGGGACTTAATGTATCTTTCAAATTTCTTGATGCTATTGACCAGAGCGCGTGCATCGGATTTCTTGATCCCATGATCTTCAAGCTCCTCGGCAGTGAACCCATTGAAGCGGTCATAGTGACATATTCCCAGCTCCTCAAGCGCCGAATTGACCACGGGGCAGTTGGGATTGATGTGGACGTAGGACAGATAATCGGCCAGATCTATGTGCTCGTCAGATGGTACCGGCAAAGAGGAGGGTGGGGGGGCCGGTGCGATCACAGGAGGAGGGGAGTGGTGGTGAGTTTGCAAGCTCACCATGTGAGGAATACTGGGGTGATAGTAGGGTGGTGGAGAACCATAGTAAGCGTAGGGATAATTGGTCGGATAAGTCGATGGATAAGGCATTGGGTGGGGCATGTGTGGGTGGGTCGGCGGCGTGCTGGCCGCTTGGTTAAATAAGGCCCCTGCGGGGCCAGGCAAGGGAGTAATGGAGACAGACGGGTCCCTTTGATCCTCGGATCTGATTGGGCTAGAACGGGGTGCTTTGTCAGGGGTCGCGTTGGCGGTAGCTGATCCATACTCCTTGCATGATTGAGGTTTAAACGCGGGCCCCAGAGGCGGCTGAAGGAGAGTAACCTGTCCTGGATTAGAAATCTAGAACATCCTGCAGATTAGTCAGACATTCAAAAGAGGCGATGATTGGACCACTTACCATCGCTTTGGCCCAAACCATGAGCTTAGTCATTGAAAGTAAAATGTATTTCGTCGGGTCTTGGGGATCGACGTAACAAGGGGTCTCATGGGTACCAGTCAGATGCTCGCGAGGCTCGTGCGTTGCCTTGAGCATGTTGATGTTATCAAACAATGCTACTGACATCGATCCGCCCTTAGATGGAATGGGGGGGTCGTCGGGGCTCCCACTTCAATTATGTTTCCTTTTCAGTTGAGATAGGGCTGCTGCTTGCTGGTTACACATTAAGAAAACTGATCAGTTGAGGTCTACAACACACAAGAAAATGTCAAATAAGATAAAAAACACACCTCAGCTACCACCTTGGGATTCTTCTGCTCCACCGTGATGCGACATTGGTGAGGCCCTGCATCTTTGCACTCCTCAAGGAAAGCCTCAAACGAAGGTAAATCAGTCAAATGTTGATTATCTTTAGCTTGGAACTCGATACTATGTGGAATCACCACATTCCAGCATATGACACCAAGGTGATCTTGGTCTTTGGCGTGGTCGGCCAGCCCGTCTATCTCGTGGTTCATGATTGCCTGGAGAGATGCGTCCTTGAAAGCGGAAAGGTCGTTATTGGTGAGATCCCAAAAAAAGTGGCATCGAGTCGAGTTGTCAGACTTAAATCGAGTGTATTTTTGTTCGGCAGAACTTGTAGCGGGTTTTTACTTATGGGAGACTTGTGTGTTGGACTGAGGGGATACAAGCGAAGGTAGATACAATAGGTGATGTACCGAGATCAACCTATCGCCCGCCTCGTTCTTCTGTAAGTCATCAACACCTTTCTTCTTGGTGCGTTTCGTTGGAACTGGAGTTGCTACAGGAGAGACAGAACACGGAGCAGTGTTGACCGATGGGGCCTCGCTTGGGCGGTTATTACTTTGGCTCGCAAGGTTCCTTCTAACGAGATGATCAGTATTCTTCTTCGCCGCCACAGGGACTGGCGGCTCGGAGAGAGTATCAGTCAGAAGGAAAGGGGATGGAATGTCTGGGGAATGTCGGTCGTTTAGCCAGTCCTCAACCTGGTCGAAAGATGGGAAGCCAAGCAGATCTGGGGTTCAAATCGCTCAAAGTCAGTGTGTAATCACTTTCCGGATTACTGTGGGCAGATGGAGAAAGAAAAGAAGGGAAAATTGTGGTACTAACCTTCCAACTCGTCCATAGCCGTTTTCGAGATCGTTTACGCCGGTTCGGGACTGGATGATATCTGGATATCTATCCAGGCCGCGCGGCAGTTACCACCCAGCCCCGGAAGTTTGGGCGGGGGGTCAAATTATTTTCGGTGGGGGAAAAAAAAAAAATGGGGGGGGGAAAAAAAAAACCCCCGGGGGGATTCGCAACCTTTCCTGCGATAGCTGTATTGTCTTTTGCAAAAGTCTTGGACAGTTGCACATTTGGATCCTAGTTACAGATTCACGGTATACCCTGAAGTGTCAGCAGCCGAAGTTCAATCTGCTATTGAACGCATTCGTCCCAAGAAGGCTCCTGGAATTGATGGTGTCACAAATGAAATAATTAAGTTGCTGTCACTGCCTCTGTCATCAACGCTGGCGATTCTTTACAATAATGTTTTGTCCCAAAGCAGGTTTCCCAAATCATGGAAGGTAGCAGTTACAGCCATCATTAGGAAGCAGGGCAAATCAGATTACACCAACCCGGCGGCGTATCGCCCAATTGCCTTGCTCAGTACAATGAGCAAACTTTTTGAATTGATCATTGCCAGAAGAGTGACCGAATGGGCTGAGACTCACGGTGCACTGGCTCCCAGTCATTTTGGCGGTCGGAAAGGATTGGGTACTGAAGATGCCATTTTTGCCTTCGAGCATTGGGTGAGGTCCAAGTGGAGGGAAGGAAAAGTGGTGGCTGGCCTCTTCTTGGATGTCAAATCTGCATATCCATCCGTGCACCCGGCAAGACTGATTCATACCTTATCTAATCTGAAATGCCCCACATACCTGACAAAGATTATTGATGATTTCCTCAGGGGTTGATCAACGACAATTCGCTTGGACGACTTCACCTCACCTGCGTTTGTGTCAGCCTCAGTGATGCCAAAGACTGGAATCTTTCTAGCAACACTGGGTGCAAGCAAAAAAACAGGTGGTAACACAAGGGTATGTGTCAAGGGGAAATGGGTAATGGTGGATTTAAAAGAAAAGGTTTTAATAAAAACAATAAAGTTTTTATTAAGGGAGGGGCCTGAGTTACAGGGGTGGTTTATTGTGCCCTCCAAGGTTCTGGTCTTTTTGGTAAAAGAGTATGCCCAGACAGTAGTATACTACTGAAGTATATAAGGAAATAACACTCACTAGTTTATTTCCAGGAAAGATAACTTCAGGAGGAGTATGACTGGTCTTGAGGCGCTCAAATAACTGGGTAACAGGTTGGTGATGAGTGCTGATAAAGGTGAAAGGTTGTTGGAGAACTTCAAGTATAAAACAAGCAAAAACTGGACTATATAACAGGCTATAAGACTGGTTGATATGGTTGGTAAAGCTGGTAAATGTAAGTGAAGATGGGGATATCATTTCGTGGGAATGAAGGGATGTTTATATATCCATTCTGGGCTCTTGGGGGCGAAGCAGAAGCTCTGTTTTTCCTGGTCTAGTCTTCTATTAAGCCCTAGTTACCTGTATAACTGGTTTGGTTACGGTAGGGCTTAGTTACATGTTTCAAAAGGCCCAAAGTGGTTTAATGTTCCCAGCAAGGTGAGTACTTTCGTGTCTTCCTTCCTTTTGGACCAGTAGTCTATTTACAACCAACCAATTGGGCTATCTTGGCCTTAGTAGGAAAAGTATTGCCGCGGCGTTGGTTGTGGCTTCTATTACAGGTGCAAGGTACATGTAACTATGGAAATGATGATGTAAACCTTATTTATGCATCATACCCGAACTCTATTAACCTTAATTACATAGTCTACTAGCATATATTTAAGGTTATGTAGATCTTTAAGTCATATGAAAACTTGACGGCCTTGTAAAGGGATATGAAGAAGTAATAATTACGGGGTACTTTTGCTGAGCTACCCTAGGTTAATTTACATGTAGATTCAGAATATGAAATAATATTCTAAGTTTTCTTTATACTCTAGAAGTTATATCTAGATTCTGTGTTATATGTTTTGTTTTAATAATTTCTTTTGAAACACAAGACGTAAGGTGTGTGTTCTTTTGAGACCAAGAATAGAAGTTGTATATTGGTATAATTTGCTATGGTCAGGATGTCTCTGAATTAGTAGCAGGCTGACAGTTTGGCATTGACCTTGGGCTCCCACAAGGCTCCCCGCTCTCAGTGATTCTTTATATTCTGTACAATAACTCCTTACTAAATCAAACTTTTTCCACCTGTGTAGATTCAGTTTCAATTGGTTATGTTGATGATGTAGTACATTTGGTAGCAGCGACATCGGCATCAGAGGCGAAGAAGGAATTAATTAATGAAGGACAGCGCTTGCTGCGTTGGGGGGCATCCCATGGTGCCATTTTTGACCAGGCAAAAGCTCAATTTCTATGGTTAACTAAAGGCAAGCCCCCCGAGGGGGATCTCCCATTTGGCGAACAATGTTTACCATCAATGACAGAGGTCAAGTGGCTAGGGGTTTGGCTCAATCGAAAGCTCCTTTTCAATCAAAATTTCAGACACCTCGAGGAGAAAGCCAACAAGACAATGAACCAGCTAAGGATATTTGGAAACTCCAGATGGGGAGCAAAAGAAGCTGATTGCATCAAAATGATTAAATGTGTCTTGTTCCCTAGATTATCATATGGCGCAGCGATCTGGGCAACACTGGCCAACAAAGGGAAGGTAACCAACCTGGAAACCAAGGTTGACAGGTTGTCAGAAATATACTCCCTTTGTGTTTATAAGAAGACCCCGACAAAATTCATTCAAGATCAATCAGCAGCACCCCCTTTCATGCAAGATATATTACGGACAAGTTTTTCCTTCTTTTACAGAAAGATAGTTCTGATGAAATCTAATAACCTAGTACGCTCCCTCATCCTATCTAGTAGAGCGGAATCATCTAGGAGTCATCCTGACTCGGCTCAGTCCGGGCTGGCGGCGTCGCTCGTGGATCAGGCCATTGAAATGGATCCAGAGATAATACACCTTAACTTTGATTTCAGAACAGGCTCAAGTCGTGCAATCAAATATCTCAACGAGAATATGTCGAAGGAGGCTGCAATTGACTCTGTTAAGTGTTTACTTTCCTCCTCATCATCAGATTCGGGGGTGTTGGCTCTATTCAGCGATGGATCATTCCACCCAGAGAAAGGTGGGGCAGGTGCTGCGGTAGACCTTACCACCAACTCCTCCAGCTCCTTTTCTCTGGGCAACAAGGCGGTCATTTCAAATCACAAGTGCGAGGCAGCAGGAATCCTGGCAGCCTTGTCTCTGGCCAAGACACTGGGCAAATCGCAACGCTTTTGGAAAATCTTGATTTTCGTGGACAATCAAGGAGTTATTCAGAGAACAAAGAATCCCAAGATACCCAAACCAGGTCAGAAACTCTTTTGTGACATTGATGCAGAATTATCAGAAATTCCCAACACAATCAAGGTGACATTTGTCTGGTGTCCTGGACACAGGGACATTCAAGGGAACGAGATGGCAGATTGTTTAGCAAAAGAGGCTGTTGAATCCACAGAAGCTACTATTCTACAAGTCAAAGGAAATTTCTGCAAGATCAAGCGGTTGGCAACTGCTGATTTATCGACCAGGAAACCAACACCCTCGAATCTTCACATAGCACTTAGTTCCTTGATAAATCAATTGGCTTCAGGTCATTGTGCGCTGAATTGTTTCCTTTTTCAAATCCACAGGAGCCTTGATCCTTTGTGCCACGCTTGTGGTGCGAGGGAATCAGTGTGGCATTTCATGAATTTTTGCCCAGTGGCAAAGAATTCCAGGGCATCCCTGAGATGCAACCTTCGTCGACTCAAAATACGCTTCAAGGCCGATTGTCTGGATTACCTACTCACTGTTCAAAAAGCTGAGGTCCCTCTGTCAAGATTTTTGGTCAAAACCAACCAATTCTCCGATCAACTCCCTTGTTGAAGGATTTCTACTATATTTGTTTAACTTCCTTTGTGCCTCTTTCTTTCCTTTTGAGTTTTCCTCATTGTTTCTTTTCTGCTTCAATCTTTCTCATGTATATATCAAGATTTCCTCATATCAAAAGAGGCCCTCGTAGTTTTGTTAGATTTCATCATTATTTTGCGTCAGCATGTATAGATGTTACTTAGATTCATAGTGTGCAATGCCATAGGCCAAATTACACTTAAAAAAAAAAAAAAAAAAAGATGTGTTTTTTTTACTTAAAGTTATGAGGATTTGCTGCTGTGTAGAGGTTTAAAACTTGTTTCTGCCTCACAGGCAATGACTTCATTGAGCCTGCTATAGTCAGTGGCCCAGTATCCCCGGCCCACCGGACCCAGCCTACCCGCCGTTGACTACACCATGGACGCACTTTTCTGGAATGAGTTCGAAATAAATTTGATTTTTTTTTTACCGATGGATTCAAAGATAAATCAAAGGCCAGGTGGAATCTTTGAAGAGCAATCAAAGATTCCACCTGGAGCATCGGAATATCCAAGCAATGCGCGGATTTACGCGGATGAGTAATCCAATTTGAAGTACATTCAAACTCGATGTTTGACTTCAAAGTACATTCAAATTAGATTTTCGAATTCAAATGTACTTCGAATTGACATCAACGTCCATTGAAATCACTTCAATGCCCTATGGTCTTTGAAGTGATTTCGGATGACATTCGAAGTCACTTCGAAGACCATCTACATGAGACCAGCACACTTCAACATGACTCCTCCATGTGTGAAGTGTGCAGGAGGACAGGCAAGGGTCACTACTGGAGGGGTAACTGATCCCCTCCAGTTGTTGGTGACTGATCACCACTGCAGTCAACCTGAGAACCATGCATGGTTTCCAAGCCGGCTTGGAAACCACACATGGCTCTCAGGTCAACCCAGGAGTGGATTCCAAGCCGGCTTGGAATCCACTCGACATTAATCGAGACCCACCTCCAGGCCATTTTTGAGCTGGAGTCGGTGAGAGGTGGAGAGGTGGGGGATGGGTTATAAAAGCACTCATTTGAGTGCTTTTATAACCCATCCCCCACCTCTCCACCTCTCACCAACTCCATTCCTATGCCTCGCCACACCAACCAGCTGGAGATCATCTACAACGCCTGGCTGTGCAACAGCATCCTCAAGCTCTGTGCAGCTGAGAAGGCACAGGGTTTTTGGCCGACCAACACCTCTCAGATGATGCCGGTCAGCCAACGCACCACCCACCGGCTGTGCCGATTAAAGAAAGTCATTTTTGATTTTCTTGATTTGGCCAGCAGCGACTTCATGGTCGGAGGCATCCTGAAGTATGAGGATGCCTCCCGCCATCTCGCTTGGACCGGCCGCATCCTCAGAGGACAACAATACCACCTCTACCCCCTGGTATCTGCTTCAACGTACCGGCGCTTTCGACGCCTCATGGTGAATATCCCCAAGAAAGGGGATATTTCTGCCTCAGTTTTAATACAATTCTCCCCTGAACACAAGGAGAGATTGTCAAAAAATCCTGTAAGTTATTACATTATTTATCTTTTCAAATGGAGGCAACTTGACTAATTTAAAGTTGTTGTAGTCCCCCCTAGCCTCAGCACCACTGAGTCAGACTACACTCACATATCTTGGCCCCCCTCAGAAGATGGGGTTGAAGCAGACCCCACTGATGAAATCAACACCAACCAGTCCCCACTTGTCCCCCTTATCCCTCCAATTGAGGGCAATTCTCTCTCAATTTCTGGTGCACACCCCACCAGCACTCCATGCCGGGAGAAGCCAATCTCACCATGCGGAATTTTTCTCATTTCATACTTGTCTGAAAATGACAGACACACTTTGTCTGTAATGTCTGAACATGCTTTCTACCACTGGTCTGCTTTCAAAGGCATGACTCAGAAAGAGCTCACAGACCTAGGCTTCTGTGTGGGCCCAGCTCGTTTGATCATATCTGGTGTGGCCAATGTTCTCAAGCGGCTGGGATCTTACAATCCTCAAGGCTGATCTCTTACACTTGTAATTTACTGGTTTATATATATATATTATATGTTTATTTGGTTTCATCCTTCAGCAATGGGTTCCTTCTTCCACAAATATACATATTCATGTTTACCTGATTTTTCATTCAGAACGTGGTCCCTCCCCCAGTCCTGCTTTTAATGTAGCCAAAAATATACATGTATCAAATTCTTTGCAAAAATTCATTGACCATAAAATATCTATCTGGCCATCAAATATCTATCTGTCACCTTGTCTCATTATGATCATATTAATTGGGTGATCATTTAATGTTGGAAAAACACAATTTTATCCAATTCCTTTGTCAATCACACACTAATGGACATAATTCACGTTCAAATGTATTGACATAACTGGGATGATGAGGTGATATTGTTGCCAAATGGGGTCTGACTTGGGTCTGGTCTAATAATATGGTTGGTGGTAAGGGGAGCCAGATGGGTAATATGAGGTTGATGCCCCATCAGTGCCATCATTTTGGTTGTAATATGCACCTGACAAACCATAAGGGCCAAATTCTGGGTGGTAAGATGTACTTGATGAAGCATGAGGGGATAAATTTGAGCTGTAAGGGAGGGGGGAATTGGGGTTGTGGGGTGAGCTTGATGGATATTAATGTTTTTTTTATGGTTTGTTTGATTTTTTTTCTTGTTATGGCCACCATTGTTATTCCATTTGGTCTGACCTGAATATGCAGCTTCAAGCATGATTGTATCTGTAATGCAGGTCTTTGGTAGTGTTGAAATTGCTGATATGCTCTCTCAATTCTTTGATGTGGCTATCATTTCAACAATGTTGGTTTCAAATTTCAGGCTTCCAATATAGCATAATGGAATCCATATGTCATTTTGTGATTGTGTCATAAATGGGAAGTACACAAATGGTGCCAACTGTAAAACTGTGCAGAAATCCTTTCCCACAAAACTCTTCCAGTGTGTAATCATGTACTTAGACCTGACATTGAGGCGCATTCCCAACAAATGGCCAAAAAGAATCACAATCAAGAGGTCCCATGGCCTTCATCATAAAAAAACACCTAGGATATCTGCCACACTTTTGCTTCTGGAATGATCACTTGTCTACTCTAAATATTGCTCTATCTCCATTGTTTTGAATCCTTTTATTTTTCTATCAAGATGTGATCCAATTATCCAATTGGCCATGATATGTATATTGAAAAGGGAAATTCATCTGAGATATATACAAACTGTTGAGTTTTTTTTGCATGCTTTTTTCATCTTAACCAAATTAGTATATTTTTTTGCATCCTTAGATGTGATCCAATTGGCCATGATATGTATATTGAAAAGGGAAATTCATCTGAGATATATATATATACAAACTGTTGAGATTTCTTTGCATGCTTTTTTCATCTAAGATATAACCAAATTAGTACATTTCTTTGCATCCTTAGATGTGATCCAATTGGCCATGATATGTATATTGAAAAGGGTAAATAATCTGAGATATATACATACTGTTGTGATTTTTTTGCATGATGTATACTGAAAGGGAAATTCATCTGAGATATATACAAACTTTTGTGTTTTTTTTGGAATGCTTTTTTTTCTTCTCAAGAGGGATTCCAATTGGCCATGAGCTATATGTATTTAAAAGGGAGTTTCATCTAAGATATAACCAAATTGCTATGATTTTTTTGCATTGTTTTATTTAAATTCCAAGAGGTATTGCAATACCTCTTAATATTTATATTTCCAAGGCAATTTAACTAATTTACCCTCCACTCAATCTTTCTTGCTGAAATGTCTCACTCAACTGTGGACACTAGTAGACATTTGTTCATACATATATAATTAAATACAATTGCCTCCTTTTAATCACTGTGATGACCATCATTTTGTTTGTTCCGCCATTTCTGAAGGCCTTGATGTAAAGCTTGCATCATTTGCCCCTCAGCAATCAACTTAGGCCTCAAGCCAGATTCATTGCGGTGATTTTCAGCTTCATGATGTGAAAAAGCATTCAAAAGATAACTGTTGTGATTAGTGTGCTGTATGTGATGACACGTGGATGTGCCCTCATGCCTCTTGTTGACATGAATAGGTGCTTCCACTGCATTACAACCTCCTTCAAAACAGTTGTGCTGGACATTGAGGCAACATTTGATTAACTAAGTCCACCATGGAATTATGCAAATAAGAGACATGTCTGTTTTCTCAGTGAAGTGTATTTTGGGAAAATTTTGATAGTAGGAATGACTTACACAAACAGGTACAAGAGTTGAGGTGGTCCTTTTTGCCAAGGTAGCCATTTTAGTATGGCTGTTTATGCGCCCACGCCAACATTCCACTCGCCTCAAATAAATTTTATTTCCTGGTGACACCTCCCAGATTGATTGCACACATGCAATTGCATTTGGTCTATTTTGCTGTCTGTGCTCCTATTTTCATGTCACAAAGTAATGATATCATTATGCTTGGATGCTTATTGCACAATGTAAATCTTAAAGTGCATATTCAATCTTGCAGATTTTGACTCACCAGATAAAACATCCCCTTATGAATTATTTCCTTGGGATTCAATTTGATTGCTGCCACTTGCCTGATTTTGTGGGTAGGGAATCTGTCCCTCAGGATTTCAGGTATCAGTTCAATATCAGCTTGGTTCAATTTTGTGTTGTGTATGTATGGATACACAATCCTGACTTTGATCAATGTCAAGTTGTAACCAAATGACTTTTGAATTAGTAAATTTTGATGAAATATATTTGTAACATGTGAAGATGCTTGAAAGTATCCCCTTGTTTTAACATCGTACAAATATGCACCAGAAAGCAATAGCCTCTCTATTTGATAGTTAGCAAATGAGTGGGCCAAATCCCGGCGTGGTGCTTGTCAATTTGAGTGAATTGATGCTGTGCGCGCGATCCCATTGTAGCTATCAAATTTCTCTGTGGCAAACAGGCTAGCAGGCCCAAATCGCCTAATCTTACCAGCATGACTATTTGGTGGCACGCGCCCCATATTGGTGTGTCCCTGAGAGCCCTGAGAGAACATGGTAAACAAAGCAGATCAACCAAAAATATTTAAATGAATATCTATTTGCTTATTTATATATTTATATATATATATATATTTAAATAGATAAATATTTGCCTATTTATCTATTTGAAAATTTATATAGTTGTTTATTTATATATTTATTGATTTATTTATTTGTTTACTTATTTTCATGTATATTTTTATATTTATTTAATGATTTATTTAAGTAAAAGAGTAAAATTCTAATTTGATGTTATATTTCTTTTGAAATGCCACACAAAACACCAGGGTAGCCACAGTGGGCCCGCTACGCTAACAATAGCTGTAGCGTAGCATAATGTTAGCTTTTGTCGCTACGCTAACACAAAGTTACTGTTAGCGGTTTTTTTTTTCAGCTAACGCTACAAAAATTTTGTCAAAAAAAAAAAAAAGGGGTAGCGTAGCATTAGCGACTTCAAAAAAAAAAGTTAACGCTACAGGAATTACCTGTTAGCTGATTTGTAGCGGTGTTAGCTGGAACAAACGCTACGCTAACTGTTAGCGTAGCGCTCTTTTCAGCTACGCTACATGTTAGCGTAGCGCTCCTTTCAGCTACGCTAACTGTTAGTGTAGCGCTCTTTTCAGCTACACTAACTGTTAGCGTAGCACTCTTCTCAGCTATGCTAACTGTTAGCGGAGTACCCTTGTGTGGTGAGCTAACTGTGAGTTTTTTTTTTTTTTAAGTGCAGATTTGATCAGACATTACGCACTAGTGAGTTTAGCGCTACACTAACTGCTGTTTGTTATAACAATAAAAAAAAAGGAAATGAAAAAAAAAGCAAAAAAAAAACAAGCAAAAAAAAAAAAACAGGAAAAAAAAAGGAAAAAAAAAAACAGGAAAAAAAAAGGAAAAAAAAAAAAAAGGAAAAAAAAAAAAAAAAAAAAAAAAAAAAAAAAAAAAAAAGGAAAAAAAAAAAAAATCCTAATTGAGCAAAGTGGACCAGCTTTGACCTAAGACAGGTGAATTTATCACTCCTGCTATACTATAAGAGTAGTGATAAGGTTAACACCAACCAAGAAAATTTAAAGAGGGGTCAGTCAGGTGCCCCTGAGAGTTTTCTGAGTTTGTACAAGGCTTAAACCAACATCACTACCATTTCTTCAAACCCATGTTATTTAATCAGTTGCCGAACTCAAAGGGGGGTCATTCAGGTGCCCCAGCGAGTTCGGAGAGCTCCTATAAATTTCAATCAATTCACAATCCTTACCTAATTGGTTTCACCCTCATCATAAATGAGGATTTGTGATGCGGGTGACACCAATTAGGTATTTTGCAGTTACTTTTAATATAGAAGGAGTGATATATTCCCCTGTCTGAGGTCAAAGCTGGTCACTCTGCTCAATTAGGATCCTGTACTTGTCCAAGTAAAACAATGAAAAATATGTACTTGCACAAGTGAATAAATCAAAATGCTGTGGTAACTGCTTTACTCATACAAGCACAGCAATCAAAAAAGCTTATTTTAATTTCTATGATCAATTTTTTTTTTTTTTTTTTTTTTTCTTTTTCAAAACCAAATTGTTCTTCATTCAGGTATCCATGGTTTTCAAAAATGGTGGACTTTAAAAACCAGTTGATTAGAAAATGGTGGATTACGTTGTAAATTCAAAGACAAGAAAGAAGTTGGATGTCTCTTCTAAGATCTGTAATGCAGCAGGATTTTACCTGTTGAAGCCATAACAACAGCTTTTTATTCAGCAGCCATGTTAATTGGTGAAACCAACAGTTAGCGGGCAAAACAAATCCGCTATTTGAGCATAGTGTCATGGGAAAAGCTTCAGCTAACAGCTAACATTTAGCGGGAAAAATATCAGCTAACAACTAACATTTAGCGTAGCATAGCGATGATGCCGCTACGCTACTGAGAACTTCAAAATTGTCAGAATTTCAGCCTGTCTGTCTGCTCACAAATATCTTCATCAAAATCATCTTTATTATTAAATCCCAATCACTCTGCAATCAAGCAGTTTTATTTGTTTATCACTCAATATAATTGTTTTATATCACTCTACCAATCAGGTAGTTTTAACTTCATCACTCTGCTGTTGGCAGTTTTATAATCACTCTGGAGTCTTCCCAGTTTTAATCTTCACTCTAGAATCTTTCTAGTTTTATTAACTCATCACTGTGTCTGCTACTAGTCTGAGTAGTGTTCACTTTTATTGTTTTGTTGTATGTAGTCTCCTAGGACCCCTTTGGATCTTGCCAGGGGGCTCTCTAGTTGTGACTATATAAGTCATCTCTTTCTGTTTGAAATAAAATCATCGAGTCTGAGCCTTAAACTTATTTTTCCTGTCCTCCTCGGTCCTTTCTTAGGCTCCCTCAAGAAAGCCCCTTCATCGCCTCTTTTCCATGAGCTTTAATCTTGACAAAAATCTGTTAGTGCCAGAAAAATTACGCTACTTGATAGCGTAGCAGTGAATTTTCTCAGCTAACGCTAAAAAAAAATGGCTTGACCTGTAGGTAAGAGAAAATGAGCAGCTAATGATGATGAACTTTCATCCTTTCAAATCATGAATTGGTGTGTCAATTTTATGTGCACATGCCCCCAAAGCACTGGTCACTGGGGCCCGCAACACCCCGCAACATACAAGATACAGCCCGCAGCTGAACGTGTGACACGCAACACAACGGCCCGCAGCTGTTTCTCTGGTTTTGCCGAGTCGGCTTTCTCCCTCCGACTTGGCTTTCTTCCTCTGACTTGGCCGGACCTCTCTTCCTCCCACTCACCCCCCCCCACACACCTCTCCCACCAATCAAGACAACCCAGTTCAACCAACGACATCAAATCACCTCAGCAACATTGTAAGTCCAATTTTCATTTATTTATTTTTTCAAAACAAAAAAGAGAAACTAATCGAAACAATCTCTTCTGTCAAACACAGGAGAGATGTCACAGCCAATCAATCAAGCCATCGGATGGGAGCAGCTGGAGTCCAACTACAACCCCCTTGGACCCAATCAATCTTTGATGCTTACCCAGCATATGAGTATCCCCCTTGGAACACAACCCTTGATGCCCCCACCAGTCAATCACACCAGCTATCCCCACGGTCCAAGCCAAGGCGGCCCGCTGCAAACTCCGGTACGATCCCAAATCCGCCCGCCTTCTTCCCCCTACAATCGCCAAGGTGATTGAAACGATTTGAGCCCGGCAGGATTAGATATGACAATGGGTGGATCTCAAACGTCCCGATCGTCTGGGATCACCCAGAACTCGCCTACTGTGCCGGATGCCAATACCTTACAAGCTACTCTTCAAGCCATCCAAGCAACTTTCCGACTCAGCGATGATCTTCTCCAACGGGCCCAGCCCCTCTTCCAGGTGAGTCTGACATTTGTTTTTTGTGCTTGCACAAGCTGAATCAGTGTATTCAGATGAGCCAAGAAACCAGAAACACAGCTGTGCTTCTGCTGGCCCTGCACAATGGCCTTGGACTTCTGGCGAACCAAACTGGCCCCAGTTTAATGCACTCGATTGACCCGCCCCCAGCGCAAGACCAATCTTACCAACCCCACAACTACTCTTCTGGCTTCAAATCTTGGCTCCGCAAAACAATCCATCAGATCCTCCTTGAGGAGGATCTTGAATTGTATGGTGGCCGCGCTGCACGTTGATTGCAAGTCTCCAAGATGCCTTTCTCTTGGGTCAAGGTAATAATCCCTAATCCCAGCTGATTCACATCAACTGGGACCAATGAAGCTGACATTCAAATTTGTCGATGCAGGAGTGCATCGATGACAAACCGGAGTCCTTTTGGATGACACATTTGCCAACCAACTGCAACGAGGGCCGGGCCAAGGCCCACTTCAAGAAGCTTGTCCTTGAAACAATCAAGGACGAGAAAGCTGTTCTGTCAAATCTTCTCAAGGCGGGGTTGAATGGCCACGACCCACTCGACCCGGTTCCTAGCCTACGCAATCTTGTCACCGCCGTCTTCTCCGCTTTTCATCCTATGTTCAAACGGCTCAGCGCGGACCAAATTCACTCCAACTCGCGCATCACCCAAGGGATTAAGATTTGACTTGGCTTCCTGTGATTCATGGCCAAAGTTAATTGCATCCAAAACCCTAGATGACCCACTAACAAGCAGGCTTTGTTGTGGGACAATATCAATGAACAGCTTGGGATATTGAGGAAGAAGCCAAGGGTGTACGGTGTTGCATACTTCAAGGCTGTCTACCAAAAGGAGGTCCAGAATTGGGACAGCCACAAGACAATCCAAGATGTTCCGGAGGCCGACCAATTACCACCCTCTGAAGAGGACATTGCCTCCCTTGTTAGTAGCTTGGTTGACACTCCCATTTAAACAATCTATTGCTCTCTCTCTCTCTCTCTCTCTCTCTCTCTCTCTCTCTCTCTCTCTCTCTCTCTCTCTCTCTCTCTCTCTCTCTCTCTCATCTCTCTATTTCTGATCTCTCTCTCTCATCTCTCTCTCTTTATCTTTCTCTATCTATCTGTGTGTATTACTACCTACTATGCAGACAACTTGCTATGAGAGTAACTGCAATTAAGCCGCATTCAAAAAAAAACAAATATTATTCCAAGTGAGCTTGAGAACAAAAAATTGATAATCTTTTGAAGTGCGGTAAAAAATAATTTCAATTAATAATCGAAGTGCAGAGAAGAAAAAAAAATCTATTATTATTCAAAATTAAATCCGAGCTAAACTTGTGGTTTGTTTGAAGCGACCTCATGGATTCATCAAACGGATTTCAATTATAATTTGAAGTATATTCAAAATCTGCATTCGAAATCATTTCGAATACGCAACAATTTGAATATACTTCGAAATATAATTGAAATCCGTTTGATGTTCCGCTTTGGAGTCATTTTGAAGTGGCCTGACTTTGAATTGACTACAAAAATTCCTTGAAGCCATTTCAAAAGACCCCTTTGAATATAATTCAAAAAAGCTGACGACCAAGGTCCGCGACGTCTCTCCCTGCAGGCACGGTATTTGAAGTCATTTCAATGATCTTTCGAAATGACTTCAAAAATTTGCGTCCTTGGTGTACGATCCACCAATAACAAGAACTATCCCGAGTCTCGCCCGGAAAAACATTGGATTTCAAGACTTGAAACCTGTTCAATGGTCTTTCGTTCCTACAAGCCAGACACCAAGGCGAGTGCTGTCCGGTTGGCTCTTGAAGGCCACAGCTATCCATTGATTCGACATTTGCTTGCTGCTGGGATTTCGAGGCAGTTGTTCAATTGATGGCTGCGACTGTACGAGGAAACCCAATGCGTGATCAGGGACCCAGCCGGTTACAAGGCCCGCGGTCGACCAGCCCTCCTATCAAGAGAAGATTCTTGAGTCATGTTGGAACTCATCCAACATGACCCTGGTCTGTTTCTTGAAGAAATTTGAGAACAGATGTATGATTCTACTGGCGTTCTCATTAGTACCTTGACCATTCATAGAAACCTGGTTGAGCGCTTGTTGGTCACGTTGAAGAAACCCAAGACTTTGCACATTCAAAAGTTGTTGTTGGCGAAGTATACGTTTATTGAACATATGGATTTTTTTCCAGCAGAGTACCTTGTATTCACAGGTGAGTTATTTTCCTTTCATCCCACTTTAGACAGTAACTGAACAGCTCATCTTGTTTCTAGATGAGAGCGCTTTTGTAAACAAAGATTTACTCCAATTGTTTGCTAGATCGGTCCAAGGCACCCCGGCCGAGCGTTTGCTAGTCAACCAGAATGTGCCCCGATTAAGCCTACTCCCTGCCATATCTATTGGTGGGCTGGTCAGCTGGTCAACCTCACCGCCACCTTTGAGAACTACAATGCTCGCAAATTTGAGCATTTTTTGGAGCATGATTTAGTAAGTCAATCGATTGCTTTTTGTTGATTACAAGCCAGCTTATCAATGCACTCGTTCACAGCTTCCATGTATGAACAGATACCCTGCACCTAACTCAGTCTTAGTGTGTGAAAACACCGCTTATCATCAAGGCGACCGTGTCCCTGAACTGTGTGGGGCTGCTGGAGTACAGCTAATTTTCCTTCCTCCGTATTGCCCGGAGCTAAATCCAATCGAATTGGTTTTTGCAGCTATCAAGCAAGAAATACGATCCTCCCGAGTGTTGGACTACACCACTGACCCTGAATGGGAGGTCCGACAAGTTACTGCTGAGATTGCCACTGGGCGTTGATAAACGCACGCCAAGCGCGCACGCCAATTTTTTTTGGCGTGCGGGGCCTACATGCCAATTTTTTTTGGCGTGTAGGGTCTACACGCCAAAATGAATTGGCGTGTGAGACCCGCACGCCAAAAATGGCATGTGGTTCCCACACACCAATTGTTTGGCGTGCGCTCCCACACGCCAAACAATTGGCGTGTGGGAGCGCACACCAAACAATTGGCGTGCGGGTCCCACATGCTCACGTAATCAAATGGGCCCTCCCATTTGATTACGTGAGCGGGGGATGTGTATATCCCATACACATAATACATACATGTATTATGTGTATGGGATATACACATCCCCCGCTCACGTAATCGAATGGGAGGGCCCATTTGATTACGTGAGCAAGCCCAAGTCTGTTTCTGGACTGGGGCTTGCTTATGGTCCCGGTTTGTTCAACCAGAACCACAAAAAACACCACCCACCGCTCACCAATTCATTCAAAAAAAGCGGTGAGTCTGAAAATCCGAAAAAAGAAAAAAAAAAAAACAAATCAAGAAAAAAAAGAAAAAAAAATCAAGAAAAAAAAAAAATCAGAAAAAAAAAAAAAAAAAAAAAATTACAAAAAGTGAGAAATAAAAAATGAGAAAAAAACCCCAAAAAAAACCCAAAAAAAAGGGAATTTTTGGGGTTTAATTTTGTGGGAGAAAAAAAGCCCACAGGCCCAGGGCCCTCTCCAAGACCCAACTGGCCCAATAGACAGGGCCCAATGGCCTTGAGAAGGGGCCAGCCTCTGCCCATCACCTCCAGTGGGCCCACAGGCCCACTTTGATGCTCCCAAGGGGCAATAAAACATTCAAAGGGGCTATTCAAACCCCCGAGGGGGCTCAAAGGGCCCCATATAAGCCCCAGACGCACACCATCCCCGGGCATTGATATTTGCACGCCCATCGGCGCACACCCACGCCGAACGCACGCCGATAAAAAGAAAGGCGTGTTCCCCGCACGCCTTTTTTTTATCGGCGTGCGGGCTGCACGCCCATCCTTGGGCGTGGGCACGCCTGTAGATGAGCGTGCGTGCTGCACGCCCATCTACAGGCGTGCGACACTGCAGGCGTGCAGTCGCACGCCCCCTTCAGAAAAAGGCGTGCGGCTCGCCCGCCCCGTCAGAAAAGGGCGTGTGGGTTGCACGCCCTTTTTATGTGTATAGGCAGGGGCGTGCCCCCTGCCTATACACATAAAAAGGGCGTGCGACCCACACGCCCTTTTTATGGGTATAGGCAGGGGGCAAGCCCCTGCCTATACACATAGATCGGCGGACCGCCGACCTATGTATATAGGAAGGGCGTGCCCCTTCCTATATACATAGAATCGGCGTGCCGACTGCACGCCGATTCTATGTATATAGGAAGGGGCACGCCCCTTTCTATATACATGCTGATGTCATGCGTACAAAACATTGTACGCATGACATCAGCATGCCCCCACCCGCCCCCTCCCCCCATCCTTTGCCGATCGGCCCTCCCCCCCCCTCCTGAAATCCCTCCCCAACCACCACCTCACCGACCCCACCACCCACCCTCCAGACCACCTACCCGTTCCGACCCACCACCCACCCAACCCAGCCTCGCCGACCGCCGACTCAAGCCGCCGGAACGACCCAGCCGCCCGACAACCTCAAGCCAGCCGCCCGACCACCTCAAGCCAGCCGCCAGGACATCGACCAGTAAGTCGATGTCCCCCCGTTTCCCCCGTTCCCCCCAATCCTCCGCGCCCCCCGTCCCCCCTGCCCCTCACCCAAAACCCCGCCCGCTCCTGGGCCAGCTGGGCCTGGCCCAGAGGGGCCAGATGGGCCAGCTGGGCCTGGCCCAGAGGGGCCAGATGGGCCACCTGGGCCTGGCCCAGAGGGGCCAGATGGGCCACCTGGACCTGGCCAAAAGGGGCCAGATGGGCCAGCCAAAAGGGGCCAGATGGGCCACCTGGGCCTGGCCAAAAGGGGCCAACTAGAACCAGTGGCCCCTATGGACACATTCAAGGTGTGAATGTGCCACTAGGCCCCCTTGCAAGCCCCCCCTTGCACCCAAGGCCCAGGAAAAATGTGCAAGGGACACATCTTGGCCTAAAGGGCCCCGGGAAATGCCCACAGATGCATATCAGGCCCCAAGTCCCCCGTCTAAGCCCCCTACACACCCAAAGTGCCCCCCCAAACCCCCCGCAAGGGCTGATATTCCCCTTTCTCATATTCTCACTGCAAAAGGTACTTAATTCCAGGAGCAGCAGCTGACATCTGTTTTACTTTGCAATCCAACCAACAGCAACACCGTTTTCTCCTCCTCCATCAAGCTTTAGACGTATTTCCACGCAACAACAATGTCTGGTAGTCATGAACAATCACGTAAGTTCTGTTTCCTCATAAGATGTATGACAATAAACCTCCTGCTTACCACTTTCCACCCCAAAACACTGCAAATCAGGTTTGGACTTCTGGCAAAAATGCACTGAGCTTGCTCAGCATCCCGCATGCAGTCCCGAGGAATACAAGTATCTGGAAGTTCTTGCCAACAAAATAAAAGCCGAATACGAGCAGTCAGACGATGAGGGTCATGAGTCCTCAACTCGCCCAGCTCCAACAAACACGTTTGACCCCCCAGCTAGCCAAACCATCCTACATTCCACTCCTAACGTCAACCAACCACCTCCTAACCTCAACCGATTCATTCCTTGGTTTCCTGATCTTCCCAAAGACCTCCCACCACCTCAAACAACCGCTCCACAACTGTCAGATTTTCTCTCAGCAAACAATGCGGCACCAACACTTCATCGCACACCAGAACCCACTCGAATTAACAACATACCAGCTCAATGGGACAACGAACCCGCTCCATTTGACAACGGCTTGCCCAACGTTATGAACCCGGCATATGGCCCCATCTACCCAATAAGAACACCCAGGCGCAACAGCAAAGGCGAAAGCACCTTTCTCACCACCTCTAATGAGGCTTTCCTTGATGGTATAACTACCGCCATGGAATCCCAAAATGCCAAACGAGCCTTGCATAACTTATCACAAAACCGTGATGACAATATAAACGACCCGGATGCCGAGGGGGAAACCGACCCTGAAGAATTGGGAATCAACCCTCCAGCCTCACAAGACTCTTTGCCGTACAACCATCGTGCAGCCCCACACCCACATTCCACTATCGTTGAAAGTCACCCACGCCGGGCTCGCTACCGCTATCCAACTGCAATATTTGTTGATCCTACGTCCAATGATCCTACATCCAAAAAATCCCGGCATCACACCCCAAGTCCAGACGATCCTCCCTCATGTGGTGGAAGCCCAGTCCCTCAACAGGGCTCCTCTACCTCTCATCAACAGATTGTGCGTATCGACCCAAGGGAAACCGGCCCAAACTTCCCAAGCCACCTATTCACTCCTCACCCAACTGTCCTAACGGCCGAACACTTGAAAGGCATGAAGTTCTCCCGCACCGCAACCACTAGTGCAGTGCACAGTTCCAGTTCATTGCCCAGCTCCAGTTCAAACCCCAGCAAGAGGTCAACAGGCCCTCCTCGCCCTGCAAGGTCCACACGGGATGCATGTGAGTCATCCCCCTCTCCTCTAAACATTAAACACTTCTCAAACTCATGTCTGTCTGTCTGTTGCAGCTGTGGAACTATTTTTACCAGGCCCACTGCTTCCAAGATCAGTGGTAGAAAACTTGAACAACGATTTGGCGCGTGGCATTGCATGGTCCCTCACATCAGCTGAGAAGATGATAAAGAACATCGCCTATGTCCTCAATCACCTCCCCCATATGCTCTCTCGTCATGGCCCAATGGACCACAATTTCAAGGAAAGAGTGTGGCGGGACGTTACAATAACTCTGGCTGCTTGCAAATCAGGTAATTCTCCTAGTTACTATCTATTTATTTAAAAATGACACTGACCAATTTTTGTGGTGCGGTTAAGAAAAAATCCTCCACCCTGCTACTTCAATGTCTCTGATCACTCATGACATGATCAACATGGATCAGATTGAAGTTGTCCGGGCCAACAAAAGCAAGACAATAACCAACCAAACTCAGGTACACACACTGGCCTCAAACATGGCATCATTCATCTCTCCTCCTGACACGGCATACCTCCGACTCAAATCTGCTTTACATCAATGCTGGGCTTTTCGTCATCTCGAACAGCAGGGCGCCCAATGGGAACCCCTTCCACTAGATACAACAAAGGTCCACTCTGCTCACTGGGGCTTCCAACGAACCTACGAGAACCTGGGGACATTCGATGCCAATTCACCAAACCTTGGCGGCCTCATGCTTGTGTCACAGCACCTGGTGGGGGCAATGTCAGCTCTGGCGTATATCTGCAGCTTATCCGACTTTACCCGGCCACGTCCAAAGCATACAAGGACGGATGAGTGCTCCACAAGGAATACACCCTCTCAGATCCAGATGCTAGCTGGTCTGCTCGTTTTTGGTCCAACATCAGTCTTCACATTCAACAGACAGACTGCCAGCAATGCCAACGCTTCCTTGCTAGAATTTGGGGCCAAAGTCCTTAAACAAAAGGTGGATGGTGGTATTACTCTCCCAATGCCCCACCAAACTTTAGACAATCTTCGTATATATTTTCTGGAATTCTTGTGTGCTATGGGCTTCAATAAGATTGGTGAGAATGGACTCCCCCAAGTGGATTGGGAAAGAACCTACAAAGAATTTCACCACTACTTTGCTACTCACCACCTACTCCACATTTTTTCTCAAGATATAGAAATAGCTTTGTCCAACTATCACTTCTGACTTGTATGGTATTTAAATCCTATCCTGTGTCTCCAGCTCTACATGTTGCATGTTCTATTGATCACTTCCATCCAAATGATACATTATTTGCCTTTTGGTTTATCTATTTCCTACATTATAGGTGTCAGTCTTGGTGTGCAACTAAAACTTATTATTATACATATGATATGATACTAATAACTGAAAATTGAATTAATGATCAGTTAAAAGTATGATTACCTAACTTTATGCTTACATACTCATATACATATGCTTACCCCCAATTTCCAGTCACGGAAATGAGGTGTTGTGTAAATTAGGGGAGATAGTATAAATACAATGTGTTGTACTCAAACCCTGTGCACTGCAGTCCGCATACCTTGAAGTTCAACCCGTGTGACTGAAAGCCCGCGCCAAAGTTGGAATATAAGCCCCCGCGCAAGCATCAGGCCCCTTACAGGCTCTCAGCTTGGCACGCGGACTGCAAAGTCATCCAAGGTACACCCAAAGTAACAAAAACACGCCCAATTAACTTCATTACATAAGTTACACATGTAATGAAGATTAATGGCGACTAAATAAATGATTATACCAGATTGTATTATTATTTAGACATATAAATAAAATTATATTGACTGAACAAACAGTACAAATAAAACTGCGGCTTATTATAAAATACAAATAAGCCACTAGTATTAATCTATAACAACCAGTACTAATGTACTACAGACTGGAAGTCAAAATAAATAAATAAATAAACTAATAAAATCAATTGGTGACGTGGATTCAAAGCAGGGGCTGCTGACGCGTCACCAAGAAAGCAAAAATGGCCAAAATGTGGTCCAAATATCCCACGAGTTGGCCAATAATACCTACAGGGTCCCCAGAGGGATCTCAAGACTATTTAAGGAGGTCTTCAACCGCCCAAATAAAGCTCCTCATGCTTTTTTATACCCACCAACAACCTTACCCATGTATTATTAGATATACAACTTTTTAAAACAGGGTAAGCGTATTAGTAGTTATTAGCCCTGTCTTCCCCAACAACTCTACAGTGACCATCCAGCTCCACCATCCACCCATCAAAGTGCCCAAAACTGTCCAGTTTCACCCTGAATATGGCCAAGATCCCTCAAGGTTTATTACTAGTAAGTAATAACCCTTTTCTTGGAGATATTCCCCACTTACCTTTCCTGGTATTAAGCCACCCCTGTGTCAACAGGCCCCAGTGTTCCAGGTACTTAAATCCTCTGCAATTTATTTGCAAGCACCTGAGAGAGATTTAAACCACCCCTGATTTATCAGGCCCCTATTATATTAAATTTATTTAATATAATTATTACCTTATTTTTCCTATTTTTCCTCTAAAGTTTACGTCACAATTCCCCCGTTTTATTTGGGAATTATAACCTTAAAACCTTACCCAGAGTAATATCACTCTTTCCTTGTCTTGTATCCTTGCACCACTTGTAGCTAGAAAGACTTGTTGTTGGCATCAAGGAGGCTGACAATATTCAGGAGTAATGTTGACAGCCATTACTCTACTTTGATTTATGGAAACAAATTTAATATAGTAATTACAAATCAGAGGAGGGGTGTTACATTGGCTTGCAAGTTTTGGAGTAAAGAAGTGTGGCTGGTTCAATGATGCTCAACCAACCAGCAGCTTGGCTCTTTGGAAATGATCTAGGTATGGACGGTGGAGGGAAAGGTACTAGGCCACGCTTGACTATAACATGTATCCAGTGATTCCCGTTAATTAGTGCAAGGTAGATTGGGCTTGCTGGTTTGGGGTCGGGTGCAACAGTTGAAGGGAGAAACGTCATGCAGCCAGCTGCTCGGTCGTTTGTGAGGAACACCACTGGCCTATTGTATGCATTAGCCAGAATAGGACCACCATCAAGCCTGCCCATCCACTTGGAAGTGGGCACTGGTCCCTTGGGATTCTCCACGCAAATGCTGTCGTAGGTCTTCTCGAACATATCTGGTCCACCTAGCTTCCTCGTCCAAAGTGCCCTGTTGATCTCCAGCTCGTGTAACATGTCCAATCGCACTTGATACCACCCATTGTCTCTAGCATACGGGCCCTCGGGTTTTTCAGCAGCCAATGCATGTGCCACACAAGAATACCCACAGTTGCCATCGCCTTTTGGGTTATAACTTGATTGGACATACTTAATGACCCAAGGAGGTAACTCCTCAACCTGGGGGAGATGAGGGCAAATTCAGCATAAGCACAAGAGTGTGAGTAAATTGCTTTGCTCTCATGAGTAATCATCATGAATTCACACTATGTTCACTTACTGATTTATCAGACATAACCTCTTTAGAGGCTTGAGCCAGTGTCCCTAAGGTGGGACCACTTTTTACAACCATACTTTCATCCTGAATTCAACCAGAAAAGCCAATCAGTTATAATGTTGACTCATTGAATGGGCTCATCCTAACCCTTGAATTTACCTCCAAAGTCGGTGGCCTGGGGGGGTCACTGGCCTGATAATCACCTTCCATATGGGACATAGGAATAGCATCCTGATTTGCAAAAATACAACAGAACAATTAGGCGGATCACTATTAGGAGAATCTTGTTGGTTTGATTAAAGGGGCTTACCAGGGAAGTTGACATTGAAGTCCCGGCAAGAGGAATATCAATTGGATTGTCCTCTGCAAATTCACATGCATCTCCTTCAGACCCAAAGGGATCTCCATCACTGCCATCAGATTGATCAATGGATGAGTCTGGTACTCCACTAGATGACCCAGAATGACTGCCTTCTGCGGAGCTCCCTTTTGCCAAAGACATCTGACTCATTGCAGATGATACTGAGGGCTTTTCTTCCATACGGCGTTGGGACTTGGGCCGGTCGGAAGTGGGGGGACTTGCTTTCCGCTTATGTGACGTGCGGCCTGGTTGGTAGTCTTTGTTGGCTGCATACGTAGATGGTAGCTGAGACTTTGGAGGTCGGCCTCGTCGCTTGGCCACACACGGTGGGCTCTCATTTTCTTCTTCAGAAGATGTTGCGGGATCAGGAGCCTTTCTTGGTTGGCCTCGGGGTTTTGGGGCGGTCAGTCTGGCCAAGGTGGGCAGCTCATCAGGGTCTTCCATTGATGAGCTGCTATCTTGTTGCAACTCGTCTGTCCTTCTCCGGCCCGCTTGATTCTGACTGGTCCTTGCGCGCTGTTTCCCTTTGGCTGTCTGTGCCTTTTCAATCTGAGACTCCACGATTTCTGCCTGAGTAGGATCTCGGGTTTGCACACGGCGGCTTCCATTCTTCTTCTTCCAAGGTTGATTTGGTTTGGATTTTTGTCTGATGGGGTCTGGCTCAATCAGTGGGACCACATGTGTGTTTGCAACAACTCGACGGAAATTCTTCATCAGTGCCGGCAAAGCTGTGGAGGGGTGAGATTCCAAGATCTCCTGCTTTAGCGCCTCAAAATCATCGTCAAAGTTATACGGCTCCTCATCAAGGTTCTGTAATTTAAGCAAGGTCAAACAGGATTAGCCAATGGGTTATGGAGGAGGGGGCAGATTTATACACTGACTGGTCCATCAGGGTTGTAACACAATTGCCACTGGGGATGAAAGTCTGCTGGTTCCACATCACCCTTCTCTTCAAGCAACTTTTCAATCAAGTGTGCACATGGGACCCCCATTCCCGCATTGAAGTTCCCCGTACACTGCCTGACCGGATCATCACGTTTGGCCTTCTTCATTTTCAAGTACTTATTGTACTCTCCGATTGCCAATTTGAGGGCATGGGTTGAGATCTTGGTGTGAAGAGGCTTGAAAACATTTGGGAGTCCGGATAGCCCTTTGATCCTTTCATGGCCAATGGTGACCTGTGCTTCGTCCAGTTGCCGGTCCACAGCTGATGAAATGGTCAGGAAGAGCGTAGCAAAGTCGATCTTGCCAGATGTCACGTATGTTTTGAGCCAGCTATGAGCTGATTCACCTCTAGATGACGTCAGATGCCCCAAGTGCGGGGTTTTCCCAGCCCATGCAGCCATGAATTGTTTGCGACAGGGCAGAACATGGTTCTGAAGGTATTCCAGAACATTTGCTCGTTCCCTGAGGTCCACCTGAAGCTTTCCCCAAGCTGTGTCGAATGAGGGTTCGTCCGGTGCGTATGTAACCTCGTGCCATAGCTTCATGAAATTTGTCCATTTGTCTGCCTCGGATGCAAAAGCCTGTTTGCAGTTGGTGACAATGTTCCGATCAATGTGCCAGGCGCATAGGTTGGAGGTTGCATTTGGGAAGTGCTCCGCAATTGCATTTCGGAGAGCCACCTCTTTGTCCGTCACAAAGACCTTTGGAGAGCTCTCTGGTTCCCATACCGACCTGCAAGAATTGATAGGTGTATGTAAAATTACCATCAGATTATCAATCTCATACTAAAAAAGACAATCACCACACTCACTTCAACTTATTCAGAGCCCAAGAGTATGCCGCATTTTTCTCATTCCTCATGAGACAAAATCCAATTGAGAACGAGCTGTTCGTGCAGGTCTGGCCAACAACATGCAGTAAGGGGTACTTGCAGAGGTTGGTCTTGTAGGTGCAGTCAATATTAACCACATGATGGAACTTGCGAGCAAGTAACATTGATCCAGGGTGCGCAAACCATAGGTAGAGGAGCTTTCCGTCATCATCGTAAACTTCATCGTGAACCCAGTTGGAGCCTTTGAGGCATCGTAGAAGATGGTTGATGGGGGTGTCGCCGGCCCTCCGCTGTATCTTCTGCGCTGCTTTTGTGTTGTAAATTGTCCTGTTTGTGACAAAGCGTCCCTCAGTTGTACTCAGCTGCCGGGCAATTGCCTGTGGTTGCAAACCAAGAGAGGCCAGTCGAGCCACCTCTGCTTGGCCCTCTGCCCCAAGTGTCTTGTGGATGGCCTCGTAGTTGTGCTGGATGACATTGTGGTTGTGAGGGACAGTCTTGCTGCGGAGATCCCAATAGTCGTTTTCACGGTTCTTGGCACATGAACAGTGGCCCGAAATCTTGAAGGCGCATCCAACTCGCTTATTACGTGATTCACGAGCCCGACAGGAGTCCACGGTGGTAGTGTCTTCTCCAGCCAGTGAGCAGGCAAGGTAAATGTTCTTCCCCGCCTTGGATTTTGAGACTGCCAGCCGATAACCATGCTCGGTGGCCCATGTGGACACAAATTTCTTCAGATCGTCAACACAGGTGAACAGGTATTCAGGTGGAGGGTCCATTGGCTCTACGAAATTAATTCCCATGAGCATCCATTGGAAACAGTATGATAAATCAATGAGGCACTGACCTCCCACAGAGTAGTCAAACAATCTGACATCCTCACTGGTCAGTAGGGCTTTGGGCAAAGCATTTCCATCCGGGAGATTTGGGGCCATCAACAAGTCATTGGTGTGGTGCGCAGATGCACTGGGATCTGTACAATAAAACATTGGTAAGAACACCGCAAAGGACTTTTCTGAGTGAAATCTACAATCACCTTGGGGATTTTCCTCAGTCATTGGAGAGGGAACAGACATTTCCAGGGGGATTGGGGAGGGAACAGACATTTCCTGGGCGGTTCTTGCAGGAGCCAGGACTGCAGACGGTACCACAGATGTTGTAGAGTTGGAACCACCTGATTCATCAATAAATAGTCAGCTCCCAATAAAGCAACTTTACCAGAGAAACTAAGACCCACCTTGAGCTTGATCCTCATTGGTTTGGGTGGGAAAAGAGGGAGCAGGCAGGTCATTTGCAGAAGGCAGGAAATCAGGGGGAAAAGCTGATGATTTACAGTTTGTCAGCTCTCAATAAATATACATTACAAGAGAAAGTTAGACCTACCTTGAGCAGTATTGTCAGTCATTTGAGGGAAAACCAAGGAAGCCAGTGGATCAATTGATGTAGGTAGTTGCGCGGATGGGGCAGGCGGACTTAAAGAGTCAAGCAGAGAATTGATTTCGACAGCGGATTGGTTGGTGTTGTTGTCCCAGTAGTATGTGGGCTGGTTGACGGACGGGTTGCTGGGTATTGATGCAGACAGGTTGCTGGGTATTGATGGTGGGTGTTGGATTGGTTGGGGGGCATTCCAGTTGTTGGAGTACATTTCCTGCTGTAATGTATAGGAGGTTGGTTGATTGGGTTGGTGGGTGGGAGGAATGTTGGACGTCTGGTGCAGGGGGATTGCTGGATTGGTGTAGTTTGGAAAGTTTGGATTGAGTTGGCCGGTGACTGGAATGTGAGGAAAGGCTGTACTATTTTTATAGGAGGCCGTTTGGGATGATTGGTGGGGGGGAAGGTTGTTGTATGGGTTGAAAGATGGTATTTGGTGGCCCATATGGGGTGCAGGTTGCCCGTGATTTGGAATTGGAAAGGCCATTGAGTTTGACGGGTATGCAGGGTGGCCATGGTTGGTGAAGCTGGGGTGTTGGTTTGTGGGATTATGTGTGATTGGGGGTATTGAGGATGCGGCAGCATTGTGTAGGTAATTGGGGAAGCTGGGGAATTGATCAGACGTTTGAGGAGGGATGGTGGAGTTGGATGGGGCATGGAACCAAGGGGGTTGCCCAAATGGGACTGGTGGTTGCGGCTGATGGAGGCAGGAGGAAGGACTGTGTGAGCCAGTTATTTAAGTAGAAGCATTGGGAAGTGTTTACATACATGTTGTGCCAAGTGAGACTGGGTGACATTAGGCTGACCACTGGCATGCATTATTGCATTAGGGTATTGGGGGTGCGGCTGATTGTGGACGCCATATGGGTTGGGAGATACGTGGTAGTAGGAGGAGTTTTGGCCTGGCTGAGACATTTTCTGCTGTAAATAACGGCCAAAGTGAGTAATTTTGGATGATATCTACTTTGATAGACATGCACTTACACTGCTGGAGGGTAATAAAAGTTGATGCGAAGAATACTTGCTGATATCTGTGCGTTCAGAGGAACAAGAAGAAATAATCAGCTGGCATGAAAATAATAATAATGAAGATGTGGAGAGATTGATTGGATCTGAGTGGAAGAACATCAAGTGCTGGTGTGCCCGTCCGGGGCTTGGACAAGGGGAATGGGGCCCTTGGATACCTATGTGGAGATATAAAGGGGACCTTTGGCCTAACATGTCAAACTTGGGCGGCTGGGAAGGGCACAGTTGGCTCCTTTTGGCCAGTCATACAGTTGGCTCCTTTTGGCCAGTCATAGTGGGCCCTGTTGGCCCCTTTAATAGGCCCTTTGGGGCTTGTCCCACTGTCAATACAGGGCCTAATGGGCCCTGATCAAATTCTTAGTTTTTGTTATGATCATTATCTTTTTTTTTTGTTTTTTTTTGTTTTTTTTTCTTGTTTTTTTCTTGTTTTATTTTATTTTATTTTTATTTTATTTTTATTTTACTTTTATTTTATTTTTATTTTATTTTTATTTTATTTTTATTTTGTTTTTATTTTATTTTTATTTTTATTTTATTTTATTTTTTCTGATTTTTTATTTGATCTTACGGGGGCACGGGGGGCACGGGGGGCACGGGGGGGCACGGGGGAACAAAAGGAAAAATACCCACTTAGGGGTTCGTCCGGTTGTTCCGTGTCGGGTTGGTTGGCTGGCTCGCTTGGATCGGGTCGGGTGGGTCGGCTCGGCTCGTCTGGGGGGTTGGTGTGGAGGGCTGGCTGTGAGGAGGGAGGGGGGAGTGATCGTTTGATCGATTGAGCGAGGTGGTGGTTGCGGTTGAAATCCGCTGGGGGGGAGGGGGGGAGGGGGCAGGTGGGGGCATGCTGATGTCATGCGTACAATGTTTTGTACGCATGACATCATCATGTATATAGAAAGGGGCGTGCCCCTTCCTATATACATAGAATCGGCGTGCAGTCGGCACGCCGATTCTATGTATATAGGAAGGGGCACGCCCTTCCTATATACATAGGTCGGCGGTCCGCCGATCTATGTGTATAGGCAGGGGCGTGCCCCCTGCCTATACACATAAAAAGGGCGTGTGGGTCGCACGCCCTTTTTATGTGTATAGGCAGGGGGCACGCCCCTGCCTATACACATAAAAAGGGCGTGCGACCCACACGCCCTTTTCTGAAGGGGCGGGCGAGCCGCACGCCTGTTTCTGAAGAGGGCGTGCGACTGCACGCCTGCAGTGTCGCACGCCTGTAGATGGGCGTGCAGCACGCACGCCCATCTACAGGCGTGCCCACGCCCGAGGATGGGCGTGCAGCCCGCACGCCGATTAAAAAAAAGGCGTGCGGGGCACACGCCTTGTTTTTTATCGGCGTGCGTTCGGCGTGGGCGTGCGCCGATAGGCGTGCAAATATCAACGCCCACCATCCCCCCCAAAAGTGGCCCATCTCAAACACATCTCTTCCTATTTCTATTTTTTTTTTTTTTCACCGTAGATATAGTAACACGTGCTGACATACTCTCCCATTCAAATGCAAACAGATTCCGGACAATTCACCAAATCAGCAGCAAAAGATGTCTCACACTGGTCATTACAACTCCTCAAGCAATCAGCCTCCACGCCCATACGGATTCTATGAGGTTGACCCCAACCATCACCCTCACGCCCCACTTGGCAACTTGTATCAAAATCAAATCTCTGCGTATGGAAATTCACACGTGCTTGGCCAACCTGCAGCTCAACTCAACCAATCAGGCCAGCTAGCAACTAACTATGGCTACCCAAGCAACCAATATGGCCAAGCCCCCCAGCCCCTTACTGTCCCCCCAGCCCACCCAGCCAGCTACAGCTTCACAGACAGCAACTACAGAGTGGCAATCCAGCCAAACCCTGTCCCCCCAGCTCACCCAGTGACCCAGTCTGTGTTCCGCCCATATGAGGTACAATTGCCTCAATTCACCCACTATCACCATCAACCTCCAGCCTCTACCTATCCGCTTGATCCAGCACAACCATCCTATGTGGCTCAGCCAGCCCTCTACGCACCACCTCATACAACTCAAGCACCACCATCCCATCTGTTTCCGCAACCCCATCAAGCACCACAAATCTCAAACTACTGGCAGCCGGGACCCCAACCATTGTCCCACCCGGCCAACCCATTCACTCTTGGACCCACTCACTTCCAAGGCCCGCCAACCTCTCACAATTTCCCTGTTGGCCAACCATCAGTGCCTGCTCCGCCCCAGACAAATGAAGATATGCAGCCATCTCTTGGGGAAATAACCTCCTCTGCGCCATTTAGCCCTCAAATTTGGCCGCCTGCACAACAAAGTCCTCAACAGTTTCCCCGAGGAAATTTCAGCCCTCAAGTCCCACAAACTTTTGCTGAAGGTGAGTCTTCAAATACTTCTCCACTTTGTTTTCATATTACCAAGAACTCATGTTTACCTACTCAATTTCCCAGTCAAATACCCAAGGATCACAGCTACATCTCCCGGCAGGTATCAACCTGCACCACCCAGCCCTCAACTGTTTCCCTGAGCAAATTTCAGCCCTCAAGTCCCTCAAACTGTGGCTGAAGGTGAGTCTTCAAATACTTCTCCACTTTGTTTTCATCTTACCAAGAACTAATGTTTACCTGCACAATGTCCCAGTAAAATACCCAAGCGTCACGGCTACATCTCCCGGCGGGTATCAACCTGCACCACCCAGCCCTCAACCATTTCCCCCTGCAACTTTCAGCCCTCAAGTCCCTCAAACTGTGGCTGAAGGTGAGTCTTCAAATGTTTCTCCACCTTGTTTTCATCTTACCAAGACCTAATGTTTACCTAGTCAATCTTCCAGTATTCCCACTCAATCCTTTAGGACATTCACCGCTGGCCCCCGCAATGTTACCCGCCGCCAATCAACCGCATAAAGTGTTGATGAAATCTGAAGATGTACAATCTTATGATTATTCAGTTGGCAGTAAGTTCTTCTAGTTTCTTAATTCGCCCACTTGAGGCAGACTGGCTGAACTGCTTGTGTTTCCAGATGCAATGGATGCACCACCCAAATTCCTTTTCACATGTGTCACTGATCTCAAACACTTTGTCACCACATGGGCCCACAAGCATGGTTACGCTCTGAAAGTTTGTGCTTCCAAGCGGGAAAAGAACATCTACTTTGCATGCACAGTTGCCGGGGAAGACCAAACCTCAGGTGATGCTATCCGGTTTTGAGAATCTAGGAATAAGCGACTGGGGTGCTGCTTCAAAATATCCGGCCACAAACCGACTTCAGTAAAACTCAAGGATGCTGGGAACTCCGATGCTGAAAGACGATTGGGCACAATCATGGTCCAATCAATCTGGAACATGTAGTCATCCACAAGAAGCTCTCTGTCAAAGGCCAAACCAAGGTTGCTTGCTTATCGTCTCTTGGAATGCAACCCCAGGCAATTTCTAGACTCCTTACTAGCAGTGAGGGAAGGTTTGTAACCAACAGGACAATATACAACACAAAGGAGGCACTGAGGGCAGAGAAGAGGGCTGGCAACACCCCAATTGAGTACCTCCTACATTGCCTCAACGAATCCAATTGGACACACGAGGACGTTTACGGCACAGACGGCAAGCTCCTTTACTTGTGGTTTGCGCACCCAGGATCGTTGCTTCTTGCTTGCAGGTTCCACCATGTGGTAAACATTGACTGCACTTACAAGACGAACCTGAACAACTACCCCCTGCTGCATGTGGTTGGCCAAACTGCAACCAATCACAGTTTTTCGATTGGTTTTTGTTTGATGCGAAACAAGAAGAATGAGGCCTACTCATGGGCTCTTGATAAGTTGAAGTGGGTGGTATATTTGACTAATCACCTATTCTCATCAGAAACTGACTGTACTCCGGTGCCTGTGTGATACCCATAGATCTATATGGGACGCTGACCACGCGCCAAAGGTCTTTGTGACAGACAGGGAATCGGCACTGTGTAATGCTATCTCAAAGCACTTTCCAAATGCAACCGCGAACTTGTGCATGTGGCACATCGATTGGAACATTGTGACAAACTGCAAGAAAGCCTTTGCTGGCGATGGCGAAGAATGGGCCAAATTCATGAGGCTCTGGCATGAGGTCGCACATGCCCCCAATGAGGACACCTGCAACTCAAAGTGGGCTCAACTGACACGGTACCTAGTCACTCGAACTAACGTCTACGAATACCTGTACAAGAACGTCTGGAGCGAGCGACAGAAGTTCATGAATGCGTGGGCCGGAATGACACCCCATCTAGGAAATCTGACTTTGTCATGATGTGAATCTGCCCACAGCTGGCTGAAAACCTATGTGACATCGGCTAGGTGCGACTTTGCAACACTTTTCATTACAATTGCTGCAGCAGTGGACCGAAAACTTGACACAGCCCACACAAACCTGGCACACGAGTTACAGAAGGGATTAACCGGACTACCAAATGCCTTCAAGTCCCTCAGCTGCAAAATCTCCTGTCATGCGCTCAAGTTGGCCTTTTCTCAGTACAACAAGTTCATCAAGATGAAGAAATCCAATCCTGGGGATCCCAGCCTTCAATGCAAAGGTAATTTCCAGGCTGGCTTGGGCATTCCGTGTTTGCACACTATTGAATTTTTGGTCCAGGGGAAGGGAGATGTGAAGCCTTCTGATTTCCATGTCCAGTGGCATCTGGCCTATAACCCTGATGGTCCAGTGAGTCCTCCTGATGTATGACTTGTTCATGTCCCTCCTAGCTAATCTTCATCTATGTTCATTGCAGGCTCTTGATCAACCAGTGTACGACTTTGACAACGATTTCGAGGATTTCAAGCAGGAGATCTTGGCTTCCCACCACCCCTCGGCGTTAGAAGCAACAATAAAAAAATTACAAAGGGTCCATGCAAACACACATGTGGTTCCGCTTGCAGAGCCTGATCCTATCCAAGTGAAACACATACTGGAAAGGCCGTGGAAGAAGAGAAAGGGTAGTGGGCAAGTTCAAAAGCGTGATGACACCCATGCGGACATTGTGGAAGCACAAATCCAAAAGGCACAGGCAAGGAAAGCAAGACAGAAGGCCGGTGTATCAAAAGGAAAAGGGGGTAAGCAACAGTCCAAGCGGGTGCAGGCTCCATTGGACACCTCAGCTTCTTCCTCTGGGGACCTGGATGAGCTTCCCAGTGTGGAGACACTCATGCGTAAGCAACTTTATTGCATGTCTTTTTAAGAGGCTGATAACTGATGGAATGATAATGATGGACTTACTAAGCAGTCCAGAGGAATCACCCCCCACGAGTTGGCAGCCTCACTATTGGGAAACGGAATCGGGGGTCTTCCGGTTCAGGAACATCACGGCGCAAGGAAAAGTGGCAACCCAAGTATGGTAGTATGGATGGTGTAACAGATGAAGATTCTGATTCTGCGGATGCAGTTTCAGATGAAGATTCTGATGCCCCAGATGGGGAATCAGATGAAGAATCTGATGCCCCACATGGGGAATTGGAAGAAGAATCTGATGCCACAGATGAGGAATCAGTCGCAGAATCTGACGCACAAGGTGGGGAATCAGATGAAGAATCTGATCCCCCAGTGGATTCCTCCTCATCTATTGAGATGCAGGTTGAGGAAAAGCTGCTGTCACCTCCAGAAGCCTCAAGAAAAGCCTCAAGCTCTCATGATCAGTTGCAGGGTGAGGCCAGGCTACATTCACCCCCCAAAGCCAAGGTAAGTACTATAACTTTGACATTAGATTATCAAGGTCTGATTCCATTGTATGTTTCATAGGACCGGCATTTAGATGCTGAGGTTGCACCCAAGACTGGCCAAACAAGACAGGGGAATACCAACCCTGATGTTGCAGTGAGTGACTCAAGGTTGACACGGACAAGGAGGAATGCACTGACTCTAACTGATAACCGACTTCTCATCATTCTTGTCAGGCGCAGCTTCCACCATGGATCTTAAAATACCTGCATTCCACTTATAACCCTGCAGGTGATGGGAACTGTGGTTATGCATGTGTGGCACATGCATTGGCAGCAGATAGACCAGAGGGTCCCTACGCTAAGGCCAATGGGTGGTACCAAGTGCGAAAGGATGTGTTAGAGGAGATGGAAAAGAACAAGGCACATTGGACAAGATACCTTGGGCGGCCTTCAGAATTCGACCGCGCTTACGGATGTGTTCAGGTGACTGACCCACGTGGATCAGTCCCCATGAACAAATGTATGAGCAAGTTGGATGTGGGACCGATTCTGGCCAATGCGTATAACCGGCCATTTGTCTTCCTCAGCAGAACGGGCGGGAGCACCACATATATTCCCGCCACAGTTCCCCCAGACCCTAAACCGCTGCCAGCCCTCTTCTTATCATTTTTCAATGATAATCATTGGATACGTGTGATAGTCAAGCGGACCCCCACAATTCCCTTTCCTCTCCCTAAAGTCTCCCGGTTATTTCACAAGAGCCCAGCAGCTGCTTGGCTAGACTGTGTGTCCCCTTCCACTACTCTTTGCTCTTTGATCCCCAAATGATTAAATGTACCAAGTTACTGCAAGTAACACTAATTATTATTATCCTTATTAATATTTACCATTCTTATTATTCTTTAATATTATTCCTTTGAGATCTCTAGTGAATATTATTAGTATTATTAATTCATCATTATGAATTTAAGAAGGGATAAAATAGTATTATTAAACTACAATCTTTACAATAAATAATATACTTAATTTAAATATACTTAAATTAATAATATGTTGATTAACTAACACATGAATAATTCAGGTGACTCTGTGATAATAAATAATAGAGTGATAATATAGTATTATTGAACTACAATCAATCTTTACAATAAATAATATACTTAAATTAATAATACGTTGATTAACTAACACATGAATAATTCAGGTTACTCTATGATAATAAATAATACTTATAAGATGTGACAATAACAAATTACACATACACAATGATAAGTTAACATTTTATTAATATTAATAAAAGGACCTTTAATATAATAAGGGCATTAATAAAAAAACACCGGTTTTTCCGCGTTTACACCTGGTTCACTGCGCAGTGCACCCGGTTTTCCGCATTTACACCCGGTTTTTTTTAATTGTTAATTTTTAAGCAAATAGCACGTGGAGCGCGGCATTTGATGCGCGTGACCTCCCCAATCATCCTCATTCGATATTTTATTTAAAACAAATAAAATAAACAATTAAAACAAGGAATATAAACAAACCAAAACAAAACGAAATTATGGAGGGCGGCATTTTAAATAAGTAAAACAAGTAAAATAAACAAAATTAAATAATATAAAATTAAATAAATAAGAATGAATGAAACAAATAAAATAAATTAATTAATTAAAAGCAAGGGACATAATTGAAAGTTAATCATTTATGAACAATTTAAAACAAATAAAATAAATAAGCAAAACAAGTAAAATAAACAAAATAAAAGAAATAGAATAAATGAAATGAATAAAATAAATAAATAAAATAAAAAGCAAGAGACATAATTGCAAGTTAATAATTTATTAATAAATAATAAATGTAATTAACAACAAAGAAACATTAGTACAGACTAAGAATGTGCACACAAATAATATGTATAAGAAAGAGAAATTGTTATCAACATTACTGATAACAGCTAGAAAATGCTTACAAATGGTGAATATACGCCTGAATTACATTCCTGAACTGATATGTAATGGGCGAAAAAAATAGAAGACATTGTTTTTTTGGGAAATAAAAAATACCATAAATTTCTACACCCCTGGAAGTATATTAAACAATTTTAAAATGTTGAAAAAAAATTAAAATCCACTCGCAAAAAAATAAATAAAAAAACCGGGTTTAAAAGCGGAAAACCGGGTGTGCTGCGCAGCAAATTTGAGGTTGCCGCTGCATAAAACTGTGTGTAAACGCGGAAAAACTGGGTTTTTTCCTTAATGCCCTATAATAATTATGATACCACTAAGGAATCCCAATAGCCCAATTCTGGATAATCTATAGTTTAATGCTGATATATCATCAAGAATTGGCCACAACCTACCTTCAATAAGGTAGAAACCACAAACCCACATGAGTACTCCTTGAATGCCCATTAATAATACTCTGTTTGGGTTATATTTCAAAAAACACTTAGGTATGATGTTTCATTCAAGTGGATGAGCAAGACAGTGGTGGAAATTAAAACTCAAGGGCATGTGAATGAGAAATAAAAGGGAAACCAAAGAAAAAACAACCCCCGGTACATATATCAGAAGTGGTAGTTGGCTACAGCTATTTCTATATCTTGGGAAAACAAAATTTGGAGGTTTTGAATAGAAAACCATTTGTGAAACTCTTCATGGGTTTTTTTCCAATCAACCATTGGCAAACCATCATGACTAATCCGGTTACATCCCATGGAGCACAAAAAGTTGAGAAAGTATAATCTGAGGTTATCCAAAGTCCCGTGAGGCATCACAGAAGTATTACCACTATTGACCTTATGTTTCAGAACATTGGCGCCAAATTCCAATAAGGCCGAAGCATTTGAAGTCGTCGGACGTTCGCACTTGGATTTGTTAGTGACGAAGGTGGTTGTTGGACCAAAAACTAGGAGACCAGCAAGCATCCGCATTTGCTCACGCGTATTTGATGTTGAACACTCATCAAGCTTTTTATACTTTGGTCTTGTTGGTGCCTGGAGACTGCAGATGTAACATAAGGCTGACATAGCCCCCGTGAAGTATAGACCAAGGACCTTGAGACCGGAGGTGTTTGGTTGGGAGCTTGATCCATCCTTTGCGTGACTTCCAAGGTTTTCATAAGTTCGTTGGAATGCAAGATGGGCAGTATGCACCAAAGATTTGTCCAGGGGGAGAGGCTGCCATTCACTGCCCTGTTGCTCCATGTGTCAAAGGGCCCAGCAGTCTTGCAAAGCACTTTTAAGCCGGGTATAAGCGTGGTCACTTGGAGAAAAGTGACCGGCCAGATTTGCCGCAAGTGTGTGGGTCTGGACACCTGTGGACGGCGGCGCCTTCCGGTTCTCCTGGGAAGCCTCGAGCTGTGCCATGTTGAAAACTTCAGGAGTTATCAGAGAGAGAGCCCCAGGTCGAGTGGGGTTAAGAATTCTCTCTGCATACCACACAAATATCAGCCTTTGTGATGTATGAACCAGTGAGAAAAAAAGTGATTAATTACCAGATTTGCATGCCTTCAGAAGTGTATCCACTTCCCTCCAAACAACTCGGCTGAACTCCTGTGGCATCGTTGGATGTGGCGTGACCATTGAGGGAAGGTGTGTGAGGATGAATGCTATGTTTTCAATCATTTTCTCGGCTGAACGGTGTGACCACACAATTCCACCCGCCAAATTTTCATTCACATCATCTGCCAATGCTTTTGGAAGCATTGGGCCAGGGATAAATAGACCCATATCTGTGCGCAAAGGAGGGATGTTAATTACAAGATGGGTGTGCATAAGCAATGGGGAGTGACTTACAAGCAGGCGTCAGGACAGGGGGAGGAGGAATTGATTCGCCCAGTGGTCTTTGGGTAGGTGGCTTGACTGTTGATGGCCCAGCAACAGGGGGGTTCCGTGGAATTCTGAGGCCTTGCAGTGATTGCGCAGTGATGAATTTGTGAGAGGTGGGATGAGGGGTGAACAGATTATACATGGGGCCTGTATTTTTAGAAGAAGAAGCAGAGTTGTCCAGGCGCGCCTTTTTGCTCGTAGGGTCTTCAACCGTAGGATCTTCAATTCGTACCATGTCATAGCAATATTGGGTTTGTTGTGGCACAGGTTCATGGACTGGCTCCTGGTGGAAGGTAGGTTTGGGACGTCCATGAAGGAATTTTTGGTGGACTTGCTGGTCTTCTGCACCATCTTCAGAGTCATCTGTTTCACCCTTTGCGTCAGGGTCTTCAGAGGTTTCCCGGAAGGCTGGATTGTTAATTTCTTGTCTCCTGTCCGCATTGGGGGCTTTGGAGGACCTCTGGCCAATGAGTTGTTGGGCCGTTTGTACGCCTTGAAGGAAAGACTGGCCAAAGTTGTTGAGGGTTGTCTTGTGGCCTTCAACATCTGTCCGCATCTCTCCGCTTCGACGTGGGGATCCATTAGCTGGGTTTGTTGTGTTGGGCTGGCCATATTGAACATCCTTGTTGATTTGGTTTTCAAATTGATTGAGGGTGGGGATTGGGTTGGTTGCTGGAGGTAGGTGATCAGGAGTGGGTGCATATAAGTATGCCATTGAGTTGGTTGCAAATTCGGGGCGGGGGTGGGACTGGGGTGGAGCAGGCCTAGTGGCGCCTAAGGTGTTTTTAGCCGGGGCCGGGGTTCTGGAGACCTGTTCATTCTCATTGTCTGACTGCTTGTATTCAGCCTTTATTTTAGAGGCCCAATTCTCCAGGTTTTCACGTTCATCTGGTTTCAACGCAGGGTGCCGCGCCAGCTCTGTGCATTTTTCCCAGAGATCCAAACCTGTGTAATGGTGGGAGGGTGGGTGGGAGTGAGCCAGGGACTTATATTATACACAAAATAAAGGAATGAATCTCACGTCCTAGTTCACTGGTCTGATGTGAAGACATTGTTGATTGTTGAAGTCAAATTGGTGATTTGTGCGGAATCTGTTAGCATTTGAATGGGAGAGTATGTCAGCACGTGTTACTATATCTATGGTAAAAAAAAATTTAAAAAAAAATTGGAAGAGATGTGGGGGAATGAATGTGTTTGAGATGGGCCCATTGGGCCACTTTTGGGGGGGATGGTGTGCGTCTGGGGCTTATACGGGGCCCTTTGAGCTGCCTGGGGGTTTTGAATGGCCCCTTTGAATGTTTTATTGCCCCTTTGGAGCATCAAAGTGGGCCTGTGGGCCCACTGGAGGTGATGGGCAGAGGCGGGCCCCTTCTTATGGCCATTGGGCCCTGTCTTTGGGCCAGTTGGGTCTTGGAGAGGGCCCTGGGCCTGTCGGCTTGTTTTCTCCCACAAAACTGTATGTTTTTTATTTTTTTTATTTTTTTTATTTTTTTTATTTTTTTATTTTTGTTATTTTTTTTATTTTTTTTATTTTTTTTATTTTTTTTATTTTTTTTATTTTTTTTATTTTTTTTATTTTTTTATTTTTTTTGGGGTTTTTTTCTTATTTTGTTCTGTTTTTTTCTCATTTTTTCCTTTTTTTTTGTGTTTTTGTCTCATTTTTTTTATTTATATTTCTCATAATAGTATCTTTTTTTTTCTCATTTTGTCCTTTTTTTTTTTTTTTTTCTTTTTTTCCGTTTTTTTTTTGTTACTCACATTTTCTTTTTTTTTTGAATTGGTGGGTGGTGATCATTGTTTGGATTGATTTCGTGGTTGTTCTGGTTGAAAACAACCAGACCGACGGTCTGATTCCTGAAAGGAATCAGACTCAGGCTCGCTCACGTAATCAAATGGGCCCTCCCATTTGATTCCGTGAGCGAGGGGATGTGTATATCCCCATACACATAATACATGTATGTATTATGTGTATGGGATATACACATCCCCCGCTCACATAATCAAATGGGAGGGCCCATTTGATTACATGAGCGTGTGGGACCCGCACGCCAATTGTTTGGTGTGCGCTCCCACACGCCAATTTTCTTTGGCATGCGGGGCCCACACGCCAAAAAAAAAAATGGTGTGTGGGAACCACACGCCATTTTTGGCGTGCGGGTCTCACACGCCAATTTATTTTGGCGTGTAGACCCTACAGGCCAAAAAAAATTGGTGTGTAGGCCCGCACACCAAAAAATATTGGCGTGCGGGTTGGCGTTGGCGTGCGCGCTTGGCGTGCGTCTATCAACGCCCATCGCCACTGCCGAGCTCTGCTACAAGCTTTACAAGCACTGCGGCTATTTTGTTGAACCAAACTAAGGATTCCTATTCAAGTTTTTTTCTGCCCCTCTCCCACTCTGTCGCACACAATGTTATCTTTTTTTTTATTATCTTAAAACTTATTGGTGTACAAATTATGAATCAAATAAATTATCTCCTTTTAAATAGCTTGAATTAAAGAACCAACCAATATATTCTTTGCAAGCTAAAAGCAAGAAATACTTTTTTTTTTTTAAATATGGAGATCTAAATCTTAAGCTCCACCAAATGAATCAATGGCAAATGGTTTGGAAAAGATACAAGGATAAAGTCATCATCATCACATGATTGGAATTGCTGCTGAAAACATTTGAGGCACTTGAGTTAACATGAATAACTAAAGTATAGATTTTGGGTAATTGTGTGGATACAAAAAAAGTAAAGCCAAGAGGATTGGTTGGTTAAGAAATGATTGATAACATGTTCTACATATTTAAATACAAGATGTCAAAAAAAACTTGATAAAAAGCTACTAGTAAGTATAGATAGGGTATGAATGTCCATCAGAGGCAGGATAGTAATAAAACAAGTTCAAATCAAGCTGATATCTTATTGAGAGGCTAAAAAGCGCTCATACTTATTTACATTGTCACGTAATCTGGCAATGTTTCCATCACTTAACCCCCATCTAATCATTTGCTCAATCATGATGCTTTTTGATTGGAAAATCTTGGGATGTGTAATGTCCTTGTCGTTGAGAATTCTGAGAACTTCCTCTTTTTTTTCTTGGCGGATTTTTACAAAATCAACATATTCTCTAATTAAATCAGATTTGGGTTCAATAACTGAGACCAAATCCGATTCAGCAGAATATCTACGGCCACGTGTCCATTCAGAAGTGGAGCTGTCTAATTTTCTTTTTTTAGCCGTTGAAATTGTTTCGAAGCGGAGGCCTGGGGGAGGTGAGTGGAGAGAAACACCCTCCTCTTTATTGATCTGTTATTTAAAAATAGAATCAAGGGGTTAGTGAGTGGTTATTGACTTTAAATGCTTGACTTACCAGAGCACGCGCCCATCTTTGAGCAATACCAGGAGTCAGTGGAATATATTGGGCCGAGTTGGTTGGATCAATGTACACCGGCAACTTCGTCTTGTATTTTCCATTGGGGCGGTGGTGTGACCAAATACTGTTCACCAGGACATTGAGAGCATTGAAGTCTCCTGTCGATGTACTTTGAGCTGGATGCGAAGGGACTGCTAATAATGGCTTTGATGCATTAGCATCTAGAGCTGCCTGCTGAGTCAAAACATGAGTTTTGACTTGGACAGAAGCTCTGGCTTTCTCCTCGATGCTTGCGGGATTCACCATAGATACGTGTAGCGACGAGATTGTGTAGTCTTTACCGAGATCAAGTATGAATTGAATCCACGCCAAAAAATTGGTTTCATTATTAATGTTCTTATTTGCCTGTTTTGAGTATTTGGGTGCAGTCTTCAGCAAGATACTGATGTTCCAGTTGATTGCTGGATTTCCTGAAGTAGTTGCTTGTCGGATAAGTTTGCCAGCACCATTGAACTGCTTATTACACTTGTCGGCCACGATTTCTTGAAAGCGTTTAAAATCTATTGTTCCAGCGTTAATCAAAATCTCAAACATGGTTTGGGATCGGATTGTCTTCCACAAAGGCTTGGCCAGCCCGGGCTTTGGATAGTAAAGCCGAAACGTTGTTTTGCATCGGATCATCTGTGGCTGGATCCAGAAATATAGAATGTCAGCTCATGCCACGATCAAATTAACAACTTACTCACCGGCATTTCAGCCAGCTGAGGTCCCATTCCATGAATCCAAAAACTTTCACTTGGAGTATGATAGCCGGGAGGTGGGTACTCCCTTCCAAACAGGTTGTATCCAAAACGCGACATAATCAGCTCGTTGAGCTATTTGCCAGACGTCTTTGGTGTGGTTGCGGTGGGTGGGTGGCAGGTTCCAGCCAACCTGTTTTCTGGATGATGATCCCTGGTGCTGTGCCTAGGTGACTGTCCATGAAGTCATTGACGTCACCATGGCTTTAAAAAATAACAAAACTAAAAAAAACCCAAACTTTACTTTGGAAAATCCATGATGTTCAATGGAAAATCCCGCTGATCTGTCCACGCGTTATTCAAAAGACAATACTTGACAACTAGAATATGATGAAACTAAACTAGGTTTGTAATCTTGTCTATAGCCTAACTCTAACAGGATGAACAAACTGTAACGGTTTACAGGTGCTTGGGGGCACCGTTCAAAGGTTTTCTACTGGTAAATCAAGAGCGCTTTTACTTTTTTTTTAAGTGTAATTTTGCCGTTGGAATTGCACACTATGAGTATTTAATAGCAAACTACATACAAGAGTAGAAATAGGGCAGTAGAGACCAAACAAGATTTTTAGCCATGACAAGACAGTACACGTTAACAAAATCATTTCAAATTTGAGGAGGAAAAAAGAAAAAGGAAAAGGAAAAGAAACAAAGATAAATCAGAGCCAGGAGACAAAAAACTGATAGTTGGAAAAAGAATTTCAGGCCAGGTATCCAAATCTTTTGGACGTTTGTATAAAATCAAAAATTGCCAAGTGAGCTTTGGGATTGCAAAGGAGCAGATGGAGTTGATTTGCTGGAGCCACAGCTTTGCATTAGCGGGCCTGTTTGATCAGGGACTTGTGTTGTTGTTTGTACTGAGGGCACAAATCAAAGAAATGCATGGAATAGTAGGTAATGTAAAGCATGAGGAGCCTTCTTTGGGCAGTTAGAAGAGATTTTCCTGCCAATTGTGATATTGGAAAACTTAAAGCTGTGAGTTTTGTGTATAAAAGTCATGCCAACCAAGTTTCGATGTTGTATGATAAATATGACTTCTCCAGTACTCATATAGCTGTAAATTTCAAAAAATTATCAACTACATTTTTTGATCTACTTATGGACATAAAAAATCTATTGATCTTGGGATCATTAATATTTCCACTCAAGCAGCAATCACATTGCTGCTAAACTTACAATTCATTCCCAGCCATCTCTTACATTGGTAGTCCACTGTGTAGATTCAGACCATCTTGCTTATAGTGAAGACCAGGAATCCTGAAACTATGGTGGTGGTGACCACAGATATTCAAGAGGGTTGGTATAGGACCCATTATTATAGTACCCATTAGTAATTGAAGCCATTTCTAGCCACATTAGTACTTTGGATCAAAAGTTATTCAATACTTTTTATCATCCTCTCTAGGCAGTCTATTTTTGGTTTGATCAGCAAGTTTTTTTCTTGAAGTAAGTTCATTGTACAGTTCCACTGTAATGATTTTGAGGGTAGGTGATTTATCAACATAGAAGAAAATTGTGCAGCTTCATCCCAGAATGTAATTGGAACTGACAACTGAGCTGGAAGACATCAAATATTCAATATTAGTGTCTGATTGAAGTGTTTGGCAAGCCCATTGGTCTGAGGATGATTTGTGGGCCCTTGTTCAATAGATATGCCCAGCATTTTGAGCTTTGATTGTAGATAGTCCAATGTATATTCCCCTCCTCAATTTGAGTGAAGATAAGCAGGAACTTGGCTGGTCTTCTCTTTAATTTCCCAAATGTACTTGAGTAGTTGGTTGGCCATGTGAGATTTACGTTTTAGAAAGCAGATACAATTATATCTTGAAAATTAATCCACAATCACCAGTACGTACTTGTAGCCAGACTTGGTTTGCGGGGAGATCTGTAGAATGTTGGTATGCAGTTTTTCAAATGGGAAAGATTCTGAAGGTAAGGGATTGGAATGAGGTCTCCTTTTAAGCTGCATTGTTTACACACTTCACATCTTCTAGACCATTTTTTTCCTATATTTTACTTGATATTGTTCATTTTCAAATACTTTTTTAAATACACGTCCAATGGATGGCCCAACAGTATATGCCAATTGGTGTCTTCTGAGCTTGTATACAAAACCAAATCGATATCCTTATTTTGAGTGTAGTAACTGGTCAATAGACCTTTATCCCAATGAAAAAAATAAATGATTTTTTCTTCTCTTCAGATCTGAATCATCCCATCTATGTGGACAATTCAAAACACAAAATCCTCCAATTGAGCTGCTGATATTTGATTTTTATGGCATTCAGGAGTGAAATAGACTGGTGATAGATTAAAACCACTAAAGTTAAGAGTTCCTTCACAGGTTGCTCAGAAACAGTCCGCCATAGCCAGGCACAGTGGTATTGGCCGGCTTTGCATTGGTGAGTAGATTGATGTTGTTGACAGATGATTGACCAGAGCAAGAGTCATAGACCAGTTTAGTGTTTGTAAGAACTTGTACCATCTTGGAGGAGCTTCAAGAATATGTTTACAAGTATTGTTGGGGAGCTTGAGGATTTTTTGACTTGTGTATCTTCTATCAGAACTTGCCTCTTTCCACCATGTTAATTCATTAGGCGTTGTGTCCTTCTTATTTGGATAGAGTTGATAAAGGATAGAATTTAACTCTTAATAATAGAATAAACAACTTGTTAATCTAATAAGTGTCAATCTTGTGAATAAAAAATGTAGAGTCATTAATTAAAGTAAAATTTGATTAATATTAGCACTACCGTGATTCTTCAATAATGTTTCTGAGATCCAAGAATTGAGGGCCCTACATGAGGATTTCATTGGAGGAGGGTTGTTGTAGTGTGGTGTATCTTGAAGTTTCTGAAATTGATGGCTTTGAGTTCTTTTCTTCTTTTCCAGATGAATTTTCAACATGAGGACAAGTTGAAAATCTCAATACTCTAGAGATGAAGTATTCACACTCCAGATACTACATTCTAACCCTCTTGCACTCATGACATGCTTCAGTTGAGAGATTGTTTTGCAGTTGTTAATAACTCCAACAACATTATATACTGAAGTAGCAGATGTCAAAGGACTCCTCTCCTCATCCTTCCACAAACATCATCCACTCACCAAATCTTGTGTCTTCTGCTTTATGCTTTCTTTCTTTCTTTCTTTCTCATCTTTTTATCTCTCTCTTCATTCTATTTTATCTCTGCTATATGAAATTCAAACCATTCTTCCACAAACATCATCCTCTCACCAAATCATGTGCCTGTTGCTTTCAGCCCCAGTCTAGCTCATCAATTCTGATGAATCTCATTTTTAAATTGAATCCTTCTTGAATACAACTTGTTTTTATTTTAATTAATTCTTCTCTCAAGCTCAGAATTTTGAAAAAGCTATTTGGTATTTGGCTGTTAATGAAACTTGATGGACTAATCATAGACACCCAACTGTTGGGAATTATGACAATTTCCAAAGCTTAGTGAAGCAAATTTTAACTCTAACATAAATTAAAGTCATCAATAATTTTTTTTTCATGACACGTGCTACTGTTTACCAGAGAAATTAATGTTTTACCCAATTTCACTTGAATTTTCCATATTTAGAACATGTGATTACGAAAAAGGCGTAAAAACCCAGAGAGAAAACAAAAACTCAAACTACATCAAAGACAGGGGTTTAAGGGGCCATGCTGGTGTTAGAAATTTAATGATACAAGCTCAGATTGTGTTTGATTGGACTTACCCAAAGCTACTTCAAGAGCCGCTGGGTTGTGGGTTGGGCGATTCTGGGCTGCGTCCCCGGGGATGAGTGGTGCCGTGGCGAGGCCGACCGGGGGAGGGGAGAAAGACCTGCGGGGTCCACAGTTGGCACCAAGCACCTGAAAACCGCCCAAGTCCGAAATTCTCTGCCATGTTTTCTCTCACCACAAATTCAATGCTGCAACCCACCAATCCACAGACGACCGACTATGGAGCTACCGACACTCCTGCCCCTGCTGCAACCTCCTCGTCCGCCAAACCGTCTCCCGCCTCCAGGATTGAGCCAAAGGTATGGCTAGCGAACGAACGAACGTGGCTAAATTGGTGTCGCACTGGTGTCCTGTTGGGCTCGTTTGGAGTCGCCCTCATCAATTCATCTGTACGTGTCCAGGATGTTTATGGGTATGATTTCCATCTCGCTGAACCTTACTCTCATATCAGCCATCTTTGGGCGCACGGGCTATGGGGGTTGTCTATGCCATCATCGCCATCGGGACAATAGGATACGGACACCATCTCTACAAAAAACGTATCAGGCTGATTAAAGCAAAATACTCCGGTCATTACGGTTGGTCTATGTTTGAACCTACATCATTATTTCCACAGAACTCTCATCTGAGATGTATGAACCAATTCTTTTATTGGCCGCTAGACGATGTCGCGGCTCCTCTTATCATTTCAGGATCACTCTTCCTGGCCATTCTCGTCAATTTTATTCTCCGGGCAATGGACAAGTAAGCAAGTTCATTTTTTTGAAGATTCTCTTCTTCGGGCTGACCCCACCGGATGATCCACTTAGTGAACGACATAAGACTTCGAACGATGTCCCGAAAGCCCCCTGGATTGCTGCTCCAGCCTCTGCTAGGTTCCCCCCACTCTAAAGTCTCTATGGGGCGCTTTCGAGCTTTCACCAACTTGTTGTTAATCCGTAATCTCCGGCTATCTGAATTTTTACCTATGTTTCCCAATCATTGGTATTTCATTTTTATTCGGTTGTGTTACGATTTTGGTTGGTTGGAACACTTGGTTTGAGATGTGTAGAATTTGTTATCTTAACATGATTTCTCAGTTTAATAACAGGGATACATTTGTAACATTAGTTTTTGGGCTTTACTTTTTTGGTTCTTTTGTCGCGAAGGAAGCCTTGTGATGAGTCTCGAGAGCATGATTCGTAATTTAATTTAATTTAATTTAATTTAATTTTTTACAGCGTTATGGATTTCACGCCTCACGCGGTAGTATTTCTTGATGTTCCAAGTAACTAACAATAATTGTGTGTCTATCGGCGGTAAACCAGGTCGGGTGATGGCAATGTGAGTGTCCCCAAAGCATCTCGAGCGGAGCCCTTCGGGACCCCGCGTGCTCAAACCACGGGACTGACGATACTTTGATCACGCCGGAATGGCAGAGAGCGGGTGTAATCGACAAGGCACACTGCGAAAGCTCTTGAATTGATCGGAAACATGATCTATCTTCTCAAAGAGATTTTAGTTTTCTCTGTTTCTTTCTGGCCGCTCAGACCTACCAGCAATTAATATCCTGATCCAGCATTAAATCATTCGGAGAACACACATTGTACATGGCCCAGCGAAATCGTTCAGCTGGTAGCTAAAGTTTAGCGGCCAGATACGAGACCTCTGACTCCTATCTCAATCGCGACAAGCCAGACCTCGTGGCCCAATCAAAGCTGTTTTCTACTGGCGCCTGACAAAATCAAGCGCATATGTATTCCCTTTTTTTCAACGGCTTCAATTAGCTTGACTCGAAGCCGCGCGCTTCGAGCTGGCTTGGACCTTCATGGGCTCGGCTCGGTAGAGCATCCCCTTATCTGAGTGCAGTCCATCCTAAAGCTCGCCTTGATTTCCCTTGGGCATTCCATGGCAATGCGCGATCAACAGATAATCAGTGTTGGCCTTCATAGCTGGTTGGTACCGGAGCTAAGATTTATAGGAACTGCTCTCCGTGGAGATAGGGCCTGGTCCTAACTTGCCTCATTGATGATTACTTGGGTATAAGAGCTGAAAATCCTACGGCCACCTGACTGCCTCCCCCCGTTCCGACTCAAACTCGTCACCTCTACATCCCTCAGACTCAGTGAACTTTAGTAAACCCTTTATTCTACATCCTCTCTACTACATTCTATCTTCAAGCTTTTCTTTGATTCGTTTCAGAAAGTAACTCGGGTAATATTTTTTTCTCGTCAATATTGCCAACATGACTACGTTCAACCTCTGCGCATCCTACTCCGCCGTAAACAAGGCCGAGTTTATTGTCGATGCTGTCTTGGTTTGTTGCTTTTTTGCTATATTTGTGACTTGTGAAGCATACTGACATTTCCACATTCATGATTACCAAAGTTTGACATGGATGGTACACTGGTGGATTCCATCCCGGCAATAGAGTCTGCCTGGGCTGCAGTTGCAAAGAAGATTAACAAGCCAGCGGCTGAAGTCATCGAAGCTACCCATGGCCGCCGTGTTATGGATAACCTCAAGGATCTCTACCCAAACCTCAGAAGGATGTCGGACGCTGAGATGGCACCTCACGTGAAAGAGTTCGAGATTGAAATATTGAGACAAGCAGATGAGTATGGTATTGAGGTTAAGAGCCGTCGATCCAGTGTGGCTTCCAGCAGACGAGCCAGTAGAACAGCTTCTTTTGCTGGCACCCCCGACGAGAAGCCGCGTCGCAAGTCGAACTTGTCTCAATCAGTTACACCAGACAACGTCTCGGCCCGTATGGCGGTAAGCTTTGGCGTATTTCGATTATAAACTTTATCTACAGGCCTTATTAACCTTGTTCATTCCCTAACAAACAGGCTATGGGCATTGCACCCTTGAGCTCAAACAACTCCAGTTCATCGATACCTCAAGTTGAGAAGCGCGCCAACACACCCGCCGAGATGTTAGCTAAGAAAAAACTCGCTGTCTTACATAACTCGGTCAATCAAGACGTGTTTGAAGATGGCGATGAATCAGAAGATGACATTGAAATTGATGTCTCTGACTTAATCGTAAGTAAAATTAAGAAAACTCGCTGCTATGCTTCTTACATTTTAATAATCGTAACTCCTCCAGGATCGCTCCGTGCGCATTTTGCCTGGTGTTAGAAAAATGACAGACTCCCTACCAGCCGATCGGTTCGCTATCGCAACCTCGGCGGCAGTCACGCACTGCCACGGTGCTCTACAGAGAGTTGGCATCTCGCTTCCCAAAATCACTGTCACGGCGGATGATCCTCGTCTCGAACGAGGTAAACCTTTCGTGAGTCCATTCACCGGTTGAATTCCACTGGCAGATTTCATTAAGCCTTGTTCTTTGTAGCCCGACCCTTTTATCCTTGCCGCCAAGTCACTTGGCTTTGAGCCAGAAAACTGTGTGGTGGTGGAGGACTCGCCTTTTGGGATTCAAGCCGGAGTGGCTGCTGGGGGCAAAACCATAGCGGTGTCTACATCTCATTCTCACGATAAGAGTAAGCTGATCTACTACAATACTCAAGGATTGCAGTTGAGTAAAGTTGCTGATCGTTTTCCTCACAGTTTCGCATTGTGGTGCCACCTGGCTTATACCTACCCTGGAATTAGTCCAAGTCGAAGTCCTACCCGATGGGAAGCTCCGAATTTTTATTGATGCCACCGACAAGGATATAGAACAGGCTCTCTCTAAGTGTGTCAGAAGCAAGATCGAAGCCAAGCGTGTCTGATTACCACGGTTTTGTTTTCGTATGTTTGTGCAACAAGCTTTCATCACTAAACCTAGATGGAGTTTTTTTGTCTGATTCACATCAGTTCAATTTCAGCATCCTTTTTCCACCTAACATTTAGAGATTCAGCCATTTCCTCTCAAATTCTACTTTTTTCCATTTGTACATTGAACATTGCACTACTCAATCACTTTGCTTTGAACCAATATTAACTACATATTCATCAGCATCCAATGTATCTCTGTCCTACAAAGTATCAATAAATACAAATAGGTGGATATTTATAGTAATGCAACTGTGATTTCTATATTAGGATACAATTGATTGCTTCATTGCAAAATTGAGGCAAAAAGGCTAAAAGTTTATCCAAGTGCAGGGCATAGAATGTACACACTGAAAGAAAAAATGGCTCAAATGCCTGAGTTTATATACAGTATGATCTGGAATTTATCTTTTGCCCTGATTCTGTATGTAGCTGTTTTGGCATAGTCACTGCATTGAAGTTGGATTGCATGAAAATTGGAGTGTAACATCACCTGAGTTTCTACATAGACAAAAATGAATAAAATAATTTAAGTATCCTAGTTTTTAGGGGCTTGTTTCTGGAAGAAATTTCAACTTTAGTACAGTTTTATGTCTTTTGTTATATGGTTAAGATATTTTAAAATGGGGAGGGAGGGGGGGGGGCAGAATGATTTTTGATGTTATTTTACACCTGTAAATCAATGCAGTTAATGTACTGCAAATTTTCAAAATCATAAGTATTACCTTGTTGAAACCAAATTTTCTGATGTCTTGAAAACTTTTACTTGGTGGGCAGCTCCTCTTTGGAAGCCAGATAACCAAGTTGTATGCAGGTATATAGTGCATGTATAATCTAAAGAATTCTGTCAGCTTCTCCTGTTCACAGAAAAACTGACAAGGAAAATAACAAATACACAAAATGTATAGTTACATATTTAATTGTCCTGGGACCCAGTGAGCTGATGAGAGATGAAAGAATTTGGAACAAAGCTTATATATAGCTACATATTTCATTGGCTTCTGGGACCCAATGAGCTGATTATACCGGAGACCATTTGGAATGATAGTCTTATACAGTTACATGTTTGATTGAGCCCAGGGGCATCTATTTCTGTAAACTTGCTGGAAGTACAGGGTCAACCAAACTAGAAAATTAATAATGAGATGAAATTAAAGAAATATTCCAGAAACAAATACTGATAAAAGAGAGATAGATTATTACAGAAATAAAAATAAATATTAAGAAAACAAATTAACTAATAAATAGAAAGGTAATATTAGGGGGTATCAAATATGACCAAATCCACAATTAAAACCCGTTGATTAGAAATTGCCAAATCCACGATTTCTAATCAACGGGTTTTCAAAATGGGGTAGCTAAAAACCAAACAGGTTTTGAAAACACCAATATCAAAAAAACCCTGGTATTTCATTGAAATCCGTCACTTCCTAATCCATAATTTTCCACCTCATCACACCTCACCTGAACAAAGCAATCATCACACCTCTTGGAGATGTCTTCAGGTTAGAACCCAACCAACATTTTCCAGCCAACTTGATCCTACTCAGCTCATCCAAACACGCCTGGTCACTCCTATCCACCTTCAACTTTGGTCCAAAAATTGATCTCACACTCAAAGTCAAACTGATAGGAAACGGTTAGTTGCGTTACTCTCTGAGCTTACAGCATTAGGAGATGGTTTACCAATCTATTAATTCTTTGGCCCTTCTCAATCACAGAACCCCAAGGTGGTTGTGCTCATCAAAGAATTTTCCCAACTTCCCAATCACAAGCTCATCACTGCCCTTGAAGATGCCATCAAGGCCGGCTGGCAATACCCTCGATCTGATCTCATGTTCTGGATCCCTGTTCTCAATTGGTTTGAATCCTACTTGGAATGTCACTGAAACCTTACCTTGTGAAACACTACTGGTAGTCATGAAACAACTCAGGTCAGATTTGATAGAAATCAGACCGTTCTGGGAAACTCTTTGACCGGAGTCGGAAATGCGGCGTCAGGGGCGATGCGACCAACATTGGTATCAAGGTTTCTCTTCCTCCTTCTCAACCTTTCATAGTAGTCGTCGGCCATCTCGTCTATTCGTTGGCCTTCTGTGACAGTGTACTAACATACACGGAATACTCATTGTTTTTCTCATCTATTCTCTCTAACCACTCGCAGAAAGCTTACCGGAAAGCAGCTATTTGCTGGCACCCAGACAAGTTTAGTTTCATGAACCACCTGAATCAATCCTTTGGCTCTAACTCATCATCACTTTGATCTAACTACTATCAGGGACCCAATGGCAGCTCTATGCCTGGTAAGCTGTCTATCATCCAAATTAGTCTTTGTTCTTGTTGCTTCAAGGTTATTGATAGTCGTGCCATCCAGGACGGACACAACTCTCCGAGATATCTGTCTTCAGATATTAGACTCGAATCCAGCAATCAAATCCAACCTACCTCTCAAGTTTTCGATCCGGCTAGTTTACCTTGATACTCCTCGAGATCTCAGCACCAGCAGCCACACTTCACCCCTAGCCCAATACAAATCACAAGACCTTGGATCAATATCCTGTCGCGACCTTACCCGTCCAGTTACAGAAGCACCAGCTACCTCCTTAAAATCACTCAGCGATATCCGATTCTGCGTTGGAGATTTTGTCGACATCGCCCTCATCTCATCGTTTTCTGCTACTCCTTCTGGGGGGATCTCTGCACTCAACCATCTTCTACTGCCAGCTCGACCCAACCCAAACACACTCTCCTCCATCATCATCAGCTTCCCCTTCTTATTCGCTCCCCCTCTCATCTTACTCGTCCTCCTCAACCGCGCCAATCGATCCTACTTCCATTCCGTCCTGGTCAACACGCTCAGTCGTCGGGACCTCAGAAACCCATCCGGATACTATCGATCAACTCCTCAGGAAAATGGTCTTGACGATAAGCAGGAGGTCCACCCCGAGATATGGGTTCTGGACTATGATGGCCGCCAGCTAGGAATCGTTGCGCTTGATGTCGATCTGGACGGATACGAGGAACTCGCCAGCCCAGCGGCTGGCCAACGGACGGTATTGGTACGACATTTGGCCACTGCGCCCGACTTCAGGCCGGTGGGGATCAACGAGGATCTACTTGAACACGTCCGCCAACGCCTCTTCACTCCCAACTCATCCGTCACACGCATCGCACTACCCATCCTCACCCCAGTCGACCCATCCCTCAAATCTGCACTCGATCATCTCGGTTTCAGGATCCTCCCCACTGCCCATAACCAGACTTCATCCAACTTAACCTTATTCAAGTCTCTGCTTGGCTGCTGCCCAGGGTTTCGCAAACGGCGTACCAACATCCGAATCAACTCCTTGGGGTGCATGTCAGTTTACGGTTTGGCCTACTACTTCTCTCCGATTTGCTGAAGCTGTCTGACTTTATCACCTGCAATCCATTAGCTCATCGATTCTGTTAAAGTCGAAGATATTGATAAACTTCATGACAAATTCCATACCCAGGTCAGTTTTCTCTTCTCAGAGAGAATAATCAACACACCTCTGACACGTGCACTCAAAATCAGTGTCAACATTCAGAGGCCTATCCCATGTCACCTCTCCGAACAGCCTTGTCCATCTCGCCGTCGCCCCGCTCTTTGACGCATACGTCACTAGCAAGAGCAAATCTAAAAATCTCAACAATTCCTCAATCAACACACCTAACAATCAAATTACTGGACCAAGCTCAAACCAATCGGCCGGGAATGCCTCCACTACCACCACTGTCTCCGGCAACAATTCAAGCAACACAAACTCAACCAGTAAACTGACGAGCAATAAGGATGATAGTAAGGTGGGTATTCAATATTGCCCTTCTTCTGTAGCTCACTCTGCTTGGAGCCTTGTTGACTGTTCCTCGCCTCCTTCGAGCCAAAAGGTTTCTGCTTGTTAGCTATCAAGTCAAGCACGATTGGTCTAGAACCCGTGCCGTCGGGCACTTTGACGGATGAGAACACCCAAGAATGGACTGTCGGCGTCGGGCCCTCCTCTGCCTCCGGTGTCACACTTGGAGGCAGAGGAGGGCCCTTCTACCACCTTCGCTTCCTCCTCAAGTCAACCTCCCGGATCTGCCACCCCTTCAAATTCTCCTGCCACTCCAGCTGCAAAGCCCTCGCTAAAGCAAACTCCTGAGCAATGAGCTGAAGCTGAAAAATACGAAAAACACCGAAAGGAAGATATGATCAACCGAGTAAATGACTTGACTAAGAAACTACTGGAAAGAATCCGGCCGCTAGTCGAAGCTTCCAAACCTGGAGAAGAAGGCAACCCAGAGACTGAGCGGTTCAAAAATGGAATTACAATGGAAGCTGAAGATTTGAAATTGGAAAGTTTTGACATTGAATGATTGCAATTGATTGGTGCCGTCTACTATACCAAAGGTGGGTGAGACAGCAGCTACAATCAACTGGTCCTTGCCTGATCGTGGCATTTACTCATTGTGCCTATTTTCTTTTATATGACGAATGGTCAAATAAAGCTTCCACGTACATTAAGCTCCATCGATCCAAATCTCCCTTCACCAACTTTCTCTGACTCCCTGGGTTTTATGAGAACACGAAGCAAAAAGGAAAGATGATTAAAGAGGCATGGGGAATGCTGAGCTCAACATTAGATGTCCAAACTGCAATGAAAGAGGAAGTTGCTCATCCCTAAATAGCTTGATTTTGTCCCCCTTCTACAACAGAATTCTTTGGCCTCTGAACCCAACCTACCCCAAGACCTGTTGCTCATCCCCTCCCCAATCCAAGCTGATGTGCAGCTGACTGTTCAAAGATCAAGTACAAACTGTAACATCCATTGGCAATGTGCTATTCCTCTTGGTCTAGAACAGTCACAGCACATTAGTGAGGAGCAAGGAGGGGAGCAATCTTTGGCCTCTGAACCCAACCGAACTCAAGACCCACCCCACATCCAATCCCCAATCCAATCTGATGTGCCAGTGACTGTTCAAAGATCAAGTACGAACTGTAACATCCATTGGCGATGTGCTATTCCTCTTGGTCTAGAACAGTCACAGCACATTAGTGAGGAGCAAGGAGGGGAGCAATCTTTGGCCTCTGGACCCAACCGAACTCAAGACCCACCCCACATCCAATCCCCAATCCAATCTGATGTGCCAGTGACTGGTCAACAATCAAGTGAGAACTGTAACGTCCATTGGTGATGTGCTCTTCCTCTTCATCAAGAACAGTCACGGCACATTAGTGAGGAGAAAGGAGGGGAGCAATCTTTGGCCTCTGGACCCAACCGAACTCAAGACCCACCCCACATCCAATCCCCAATCCAATCTGATGTGCCAGTGACTGGTCAACGATCAAGTGAGAACTGTAACGTCCGTTGGTGATGTGCTCTTCCTCTTCATCAAGAACAGTCACGGCACATTAGTGGGGAGGATGGAGGGGATGAATATCATTGCCAGGAGCCACTGTCACCTTCTTTTTCAATATACAATTTACAACACTTCATTTTCATCTGACGGATCGTCACAAACACTGGCAGGTCCAACTCTTTCCTAAATTATTTAGTGGCAAGGTCAATCGTTTGAAGAAGAAATTGCATAAGTGATAAAAAGAAATTCAAACACACCTCTTCACCGTCCCTGCCTCCTTCAGACCTATTCTCATTTGTTTCTAAAGGTTCCAAGATTGCTGACTAATTCATCAGGTGTAAACAATATTGAACATATTAGCAATTATCAAAAAAGACAATGAAACAACTGATCGATCTTACAACTGGAGCCCTAGAGTTATTGGAATCCACAGATACATTATCTGAGTCATCTTTCTCAACATTTTTGTCCAAGTTGTTGTCCTTGGGACCTGAAGAGTCAGAGCTCTCATCACCGTTTTGAGCATCGACTTTGTACAAGGGCGTCACATACGGTTTCTTCCCCATCAGCTGATGGATAGCATGGAAATGTGGACAAATTTTGTCCAGCTTCTCGTCAATGGTGATAATTCCTGCCAATTGGTCTTCATTGGTGATTCCAAAGCCACTGGAGAGGGATTGGGTATGTGTTTTCTTGTACTTGTCCTTGTAGCTGTTAAAACAATCTTTCATCTGCCTGGGGGTTAGATTGATTTGTGAAGGGGATTTATTTCTCAGATTGATTGCCATAAGCTCGAATCAGTTAATCTTCCCTTTGGCTGGCCTTCCAACCGCTGGTGCCTTACCAGTTCCAAAGCACAAATCATAATTCTTTTGGATTTTGAGCCAGTCGATGATTATGAGGAAGTCGTCCTTCTTTAGGTGAGCAGAAGTTTTTCCGGTTGTATCATCATCAGAGACATGTTGTGCTTGCTTCTTGATGGGTTTCTTCCTGCTTGCTGACTTCTTTGGTATCACTTTTCCTTGTCCGGTGATGAATTTATTTGTTTTGTTGATAGGCATCCTTCTGGGATCAGGGAATGATCAATTAATGTTTTTTCTGCAAGCAAGTTTATAATTGACTAAACTTACCAAATTTTGAGGAAAACTGAAGAAAAAGTTTGGGTTTGTGACTGGGTGGAGTTGTATTGGCAACAATTTATTGTTGGTTGGGGTTGAATCGTGGAGGATTATTGATTGTATTGGGGTTGTATATTGCAAGTTTGGATCCTGAGTTTTGATTGGTTGAAATGTGGAGAATCTTGGTTTTGGTAATTATATTGGGGTTTTTGTTGTTGATACTTGACACGTCTAGTGCAAATAATGGCATTATTTGGAATTTTTATCCACTGGTTTCATAATTGTGGATTTGGTGAAACCCGTTGATTAGATAATCGTGGATTTGGTCATATTTGATACCCCCTAATTAGTAGAATATCTCCTTAAAATTTGAAAAATGTGAAAATATTATTACATATTTGTAAAGTATTTTGGATTTTTTACCCTAGAACATACACTCCTTCCAGTAGTAAGATTATTCTCCTACTCATAGGATTCTAATTATAGATATAAAAAAATGAAGGGGTTTGATAAACACATGCCCTTTTTTGGGCTTCAGCAGAACCATAGATGGGTGTGAACTTCACACACCCATGTACATAGACTGGGTGAAGTCATTGATCCCAGATTTATGGTTTTCTGACATCACCCTCCCCGCGCATATATCCCTCACCCTCTCCATCCTCAACCACCACATCACCACCCCAGGGTCAATCAAGGCCAAAATAAAAAAAAATTGGCCTGGAATATGTAGAACCGCTTGACCGGGTCCTAGAAGCAAAGGAAATGGTCAGCTAAAATTTTATTTTACTATAGAAAAGATAATAGCTGATCTGATAAGATTACCTGATGAGATGGTGGGGGATCTTGCAGGGGCTGGGTGGAGTGTGAATGCCAAAAAATAAATGAGTTGAAAAACAATTTCTTTTTGTTTCAGCTTTGGAGGGATGGGAGATTTAAATTTTGGTGACTTTTTTTTTCCAGGGCTAGAAAAACAATGGTTTCAGGGACTGTACCAAAAAAAAATGGGTTAGTCAAAATGAGTCAGGTTTCATAATCACTCATATGATTATGAATTAATCAAAAAATTGTAAACACAAAATAATTTTGAGAAACCCAACCATCTGTAAAGATTTGTGTGCTATGTATGCAAGAAAAAAGGATGCTCAAGCCTCTTTTGATCCAATACTAATTGCCAAAAAGGCACCTATGTGTGTACCAAATTTATCAATTTGATTGGCATTCAAGAACAGAAGAGAACAAATATCTATAATGAAGCAGAGAAATCAAGACAAATTGGCACTGTGAGGACCCAAAATCAAATGCAAGAGTCAGAAATCTGGGAGCATATTATTCTGAATTTCAATTTTGAATTATTCACCTTAGGTGAAGTGTGCAAGCACTATGGAGTGTAACAGTCCTTGTGATCCATTGTTACTGGTTTAATTGTTTTCTAACAAGGGCCAGGCTTCTTCTTGTTCCTATTCATCATACATTTCATGCCACTGATCCTTGAGGTTTGCTAAAAGATTATGCAGAAAAATTCAGGTGATGATCAACTTGACAGTTGACTTCATCTCACAAGCATTATTGATTTGTGATTTAATCTCTTGCAAACTGGCAAATAAACCCTTTAGAATTCCAATTCCATGTTCAATGCATACTATTGATTGGGCTAGATGGTAATTGGAATCCAAATTCTGTGATATAAGCAAATCAGAACCTCTGTAGGCTGGAACAGTATGTTGATCACTTGTATAAGCAAAGTTGGCCAGGAGGAATTGTTTTTGATAAAAAAAAAATCTGGATTTTGAGCATCTTTCATATTGGAGAAGACATAAAAATTGTGACAGGATCTTGGGTAGCCTTCAAGGTAGGATATGAGCCTCTTGTTTATGTCACAAACAAGAGTGACGGAAATTAAGTATCTGTTTGCAAAACAAAGAACACATCAGCTAAGAATATTTGAAAAAATAGTGGTACCAATGCCAATGATCGTGGCATGTACAGTAAGGAATAAAAGTCTTGACACTTAAAAAAACATGTACTAAAAGAATAACTGTATCAATATTTACTTGAGTGTTATAAAAACACTAAGTAAAAGAATATAAACAGGTTATAAACCTTCTGCCAGACTTCTGTTGATGGAATAATACCTCAGAAGGGCTAACCAGACTAAGACACGGTTCTTCCAATCAAATTAAGGAGTATTAATTTATTGGGGGGGATTGTTTGAGGAATTTTAACTAAAGATAGTATACAAGGGATAAAAGGCCAGTCCTCCTTACTTACAGGAGAAGGTGAGCGCCTTGGTAGCTTATAATAAGTTATCTAAGTATATGTTAAAATTGATGGGGAGGTTATCTTCAATTTAGTGAAGAAAACCTCCTCTTAAATAATAAAATAATTATTATTTCACATGCTTGTTGGGAGCAGTGATCAGGGTAAGATCACCAGGGGGAAATGATCACCCTATTTGTGATCTGATGTGAAAAATGGTGTCATTTCTATTTAGAATGACCCCATAATTATTTCACAATAAATTGCTTAGGGGGAAATATGTATTTTAGCAATAAATAATTATTTCACTAAGTAATACTTGTGAATAAATTATATAGGGACCAGAGCTTGAAAAAGCGCTTGCCCTGAGTGATCATTGGTTTAAAATCACATGTACTTATGTATATAATACATACTACATAAGTATGTAATTAAATACATATGTAATCTTATAGTATATATTACTATGGGTTATGCTGGGATTTTCCAGGATTTTCATAGAAAAAATATACCAATAAATGGTTCTTTATCCATTTATTGCGTGTTTGAAAATTGATTTGCCAAGGATTTTCTTTAATTAAATTTCCTTTGATTTTTGATAAAAAATAGATATAATTTAAATAAATTTACCAATGTTTTTTACATGTGGTCATGAGTGTGGCTTGATCACAGAGCCTTATGTATCAACCAGATATTTCTAAGCTTTTTCTTAACTGTTAGAATATTATACCAATTGTTGAAACAGTTAAGTATAATTTCTGTCATAATCAGAAAGTCAAGTAATAAAATAAAAATAAAATCAAATAAAAATAAACAATAATACAATTAAATATCATTAATTATTTCAGCTTGCAGTTTCAAGTGTTACATGTTACATGTTATATGTAATATCTTGGTGGCTGACACTCACCCACACTAAAAAAGAGAAAAAAGTCTAATGTCTTTTTTCTACTCTATAATTTCTAAGTAGAGAATCATTATTAATATCCTTAGCTTCCAACCATGTATCTTTGTCTGCTAAAGAGTTCTTAAACCTTACTAGATATTGTTTAATGCTTTGATTATTTCTCATAATTCTTCTATCATTAATGATCTTGTGAGGAATTAAATTCTCATCATTTATTATAGGTGGAGCAGGTGTGTTTTTCTTAGCAGGAACATTTTTATTCTCCTTATCAGAAGTGATATACTTCTTAAGGAGACTAATTGGAAAAGTTGGATGTTTTCTATTGAATGGTTCTGTTAATATTACTTCTACTGCATTTGGGCCATGGAAAGCCTTAACTACAAAGGGACCAATAAAAGAGTCTATAAGTTTCTTAGGACCATCCATGTTAGCAAAATTTATTTTAGATATCAATACTTGATCAACAACTTCAATGTTAGCTTCTTTATGGGTTAATCCCATCTTGACTTATTATAGTCAACTGCTTGTTTGATACAGTCTTGAGCAAGTTTCTCTGCTTTATTTATCATGTTTAAAAATGATTCAGATGTTGGGTGAATGTGTACTGTTTTGCTAAGCACACTAGTTACAGGCATAACAGGAGTCTATCCTCTTTCTAACTCAAAGGGAGTTTTCCCAGTAACTGAATGTTTACTTGAATTATAGGCATATTCAAGAGCTTGTAATAAAGATATCCAATCATGAGTAAAACCATCCTGATCTTTATAACTAAGGCCAAAGGCACAATATCTTCTAATCATGTCTTCTAAATTTTGTATCATCCTTTCAGCTAAACCATCTGTCTGAGGGTGATAAGCTGTAGAAAAGGCTAATTTAGTGCCCATTAAATTAAACAAGTTATCCCAAAATTCAGAAGTGAATTTTGGGTCTCTGTCACTGATAATGACTGAAGGACATCCAACATCAGCAATGATATGATTCCAAAATAATAGAGCCACATCCATTGCATTATTTTCTTTAAAGCAAGGAATAAATCTTGCTCTTTTAGAGAATCTGTCTACTACAACTAAAACACAGTTGTAATTTTCTTTACCTGCTGGGGGTAATCCAGTTACAAAGCCCATGTTAATGACTTCCCATCTGGATTTTGGTTCATTAATTTCTTGTAACATACCATGCCTTTTTCCAGTAGCTTTATTGGCTTTTTGACATCTGTCACAAGAAGAACAGTATTCTATAACATTGTTTCTCCAATCAAACCACCAAGATACAGATCTTACTCTTTCAAGGGTTCTGTCAGTAGACATGTGGCCAGAAAAAATATTATCATGAAATTCAAACAATATGTCATTAATATGATTTTGTGATGTAAGTACAAGACTACAGGCATGGTTACTTTTATAGTAAAGGAGTCCATCTAGGAGTACAAATCTTTCTTCTTCAAATTTCCTTTTCCAAGGTGGATCTAAACCATTTAAAATACCAATGTCTTTGAAGTCTGATTTCAGAGCTTCTACAATTATAGTGGTGTTTTTTGTTAGAGATGCAAATAGAGTCTGATAGGGACACAAGATCAATAAGGTCCAGGGAAAGAGGATGGAGACATGAGGATGGGAGCAAACCTGATAGGGACACAAGATCAATAAGGTCCAGGGAAAGAGGATGGAGATGTGAGGATGGGAGCAAACCTGTGGTGACAGAAGAGAAAAAAAAGAGGATGATTGAATTTCATGTAGATGATGAAGAGAAAGGAAAGTGACAAGGGAAATAAACCTGATAGGGACACAAGATCAATAAGGTCCAGGGAAAGAGGATGGAGACGTGAGGATGGGAGGAAACCTGTGGTGATAGAAGAGAACAAAAAGAGGATGAAGAAAAAGAAGAAAAGGAAAACAGAAAATACATGTAGTAGACTAAATAACTCTAGTTACATTAGACCCAGTAGAATATATATGATTTAAACCCCTTTTTCCAACCCAAGAACTTTTCATTCTAACACTCTCCCTCACTTGTTACTTTTCTTTACACCCTGTATTTCCCATGATTACCTTCATGTGTATTTTCAGCTTGTCCCCGGTTAAATTCTTGGTGAGTGCGTCGGCGATTAATTTGGTGGTTTGAACGTATTCGAGGTTGAGTTGATTTTTGAGTACTAAATCTCTAAGGAAATAGAGTTTGAATGGTAGCCCCCTTGATCCGTGATGATACACTTCATTGTTACATATGTTGATGCAATTTGTGCTGTCGGTGAACAATTTCAGAACTGGCTCTGACTTGGTTAGTTCGGTAATGATGTTTTGTGTCCACAGGAGGTTGAGTGCATTTTCTGTCATGGCAAAATACTTGGCGACTGTTGATGATACCGCTGTGGTTCGTTGAACTTGGCACCGCCATCCCACAGTTCCGTGTGTCAGCCACCAAGATATCACATGATATTGCATGTATTATGTAACATGTAATAATGTAACATGTAATACTTGAAAACTGCAAACTTGAATAATTATTATTATTCTTTATTTTTACTATTTTGTATAGTCTGAACAAAATGGAATTTAGAACTTATCATTTCACAAAAGCACAATAGTCTAACAGTTAGAGACTGGCTCAGTAATAACTGTCATTGACATAAGGACCTGAGTTCAAGCCACACTCATGACCATATTGAAGAAAAACCACCTATGTTAATATCTATTTTTTACTAAAATTAAGTTATAATTTCATTAATGAAAATCTTTGGAAAATTAATTTTCAAACATGCAATAAATGGATAAAGAACCATTTATTGGCATAGTTTTCTTCTTGAAAATCCTGGAAGATCCAAGATTAACCCATAGTAATTTATAGTATAAAATTACACATAAATAAAGGTAAATCTTTATGTAAAGTATATTAATTATGCAGTAATGACTTATAAATTAATTACTACATGTTTAACTCTCCAGAGCAAGCGCTTTTCCAAGCTCTAACCCCAAAGGAAGTTACATGTACATGTGATTAAATATTATTTAGTTTAATTAACAAAAATAAACATTAAATTAATTTAATTAATGTGAAATAAACATGGCATCATTTTAATTAAAAATGACACCATGCTTCCCTTCTTACCACGAACAGGCTGATCAGAATCACCTGTCAACATTTCCCCAATCCCCACTGTCAAATAAATTGCAGAGGGATTAATACAAATATTTTATTATTTAAGGAGGAGGTTTCTTCACCAAATTGAAGATATCCTCCCCCCATCAATTTTAACCTACACCAGATAACTTATTATAAGCTACAAAGGCGCTCACCTTCTCCTGTAAGTAAGGAGGACTGGCCTTTATTTATATACTATCTAAATTAGTTAAAATTCCTCAAAACAAATCCCCCCCAATTAATTGAATACCTTTAATTGATTGGAAGAACCGTGTTCAAATCTGGTTAGCCCTTCAGAGGATTTATTCCCACAACTGAGGTTTTGGCAGCAGGGTAATAACCTGTTTTTATTTGATACTTAGTGTTATTATAACACTTAAGTCATTATTCTTATTGGCAAATCAGTTCATTACACTTTATAAGTGTAATATTTTTCTTTTAGTCCTTACTGTACACGCCACAACAAGTGGAGTAGAGTACAGAAAGCTGACACTGTGAAAGTAGACAATTGACGCTGAGAATGATCTTTTCTTGTTTCCACCATCCCAGTCGGCGTCGGTGAAACCAAGTAACTCATTTCCTTGTTGATCCAGTTGATTGGTTCAAAGTCTTAGCTTCAAATCTTGAGTCCCATGAACATAGTTTAAAACGTGGATGGCCGCTTTGTAGTGACACTCGGCTGGATCTTCTAAGAACTGCAATAAGAAACTGGTTGCAAAAGCAAGGTCGGGTTGTGTGCACTGGACTAGCCACTGAAGCTTGCCCATGAGTCGACGGTAACTGAATGGAGCTGTGAAATTGTTTAATTTTGCAACGTTGTGGTGATCCATTCCACATCATTACCATATTTTCAATAGCTAATTAATCACTTATAAATCCTAAACCATACATATATTCACTATTATTATTTCATAATCAGGTTCTACACCCCATTTTAACCCTAGTCACCCACTACAACTACCCCCAAATTCCTCATAGTTCAAGAGTTACAGGCAAACTCAGAATAATACAAGCAAATTATAGTATAAAGCAAGGTATAGAATACAATAAGTACATATTATAATTAGATATATTTTCACAACCAAAATACATAATAAATATTACACATTATATACTACATAACATATTACATCATATACATAAACTCTACCTTTCCACTACTCATCTGTCACTGTCATGACCATTTCATATGTGTCACTGTCTATTCTACTTCATCTGTCATATTTTCCTTTCCCACCAGCTACATGTCATCGCCTGGTTGTTTCCTTTCTCTAGCCTGATGGTTCATCTTCTCTCTCAGATATATAAGGACACCTGTTCCTCCCTCTTGTTCCCATATGGACCCCCTGACTTACTAAATTACCCTCTACATATACCAACATTACAGATCCCATATAATTAGTATACATAACTTAGTAGAGTTACCATCACTCTTAGAAATATATAAATATAAATACCAGCTTGAACCTCAATATAAGAAGACTGTCCCCTGTCTTGCTTGACCCACTTTGACTCCATAGCTGCCAACCCTGCCCCACATTATACTTTATGCTATATACTTTCTACCACTCACACCCCTCTTCCATTTCCTCCCACCTTATAGGTGTAGTAGCAAAGCTCATCAGTACTAGTCATCTAAGAATAGATAGAAATTAGCCACACCTTTATTTTTTTATTCTTAGTGTTACACTCATCCCCATAGCATTAGTCAGGAAGGCAGCTTTACCCCAGCACCCTTGGTATAACTTACATTAATACTAGTGTAGTCATCCATTTCCCTTCTAAGCTCTATTCTGTCCTTTGAGTAGTTCCACAAGTGGTGTCCCAACAGTGGCCTGACTTCTTCAGATATCTTTAGTCCTAGTAACACTATACTATCAGCTTCATCACTACTTCACCTTCCCCTTCTCTCTTCTCCATATCTTCAAACATCTACAAAACATAAAAAACACATACATTAGTCAACTTATATCTTCATAAACTTTTTTAAAGGACTTATACATATCCACATTCACTACCCATACCTTAATACACTCTTTACACATACACTCAACATCTACATACCTATACCACTTCCATCTGTCAACCTACCTCTTACTAGCCATGTCTCAACAAGGATTCCCAGGATTCTACTCAGCCCCCAGTATCTACCCTCCAGTCAGCCAACCAATCAATACCAATGTAGGACAGACCTTTAACCCCAATCCAGCCAGGCCTTCCAGGATCAACATTGGAAACATCCCTAATACTGCAAGATACAGGGACAACAACCAATCAGCAGACACTTCAGAAGACCCGCATGGACAATACCCCCAGTCTCCAGTACCCTCTCAACACCATTCAGAAACACCAGTCACTCACTTTTTGGAAAGAGAACCAGTCATGCCCAAGTACACAGGACCATCCAACAAGACAATCAAGATCAAGCCCCTGGATAAGGATCTATTCTTTGATGGAACCAATATGCCTGTGGAAAAGTTTATTAAGAGGTATGAGAATGCAGGATCAGCTGATGGTGCTTCTGCTCAGGACTTGGCTAGACAGATTATATCTTTTATCAGAGGAATGGATCTTAAGGATGAAGTGGAAGAAATGACAGGCCATGAGGATTTAGACTGGGAAACCCTGAAGAAACAGCTACTCAACAGATTTGGATCCTCTCTCCCCTTGGTCAAATACACTAGACAGGACCTGAAGAATCTGGTTAACACTGCCATACAGACTGGAGGACTCAAGACTTTGGAAGCCTTCAAGACCTTTAGGACCAAATTTGAAGCAATCACTCACTACTTGGTAAGAATGGGGTACAGTACTAACCTTGAAGAATTTAGAGAACTTTTCCTAGAAGCCCTCAGCCCAGAATTGGAGTCAGCAGTAACCAGAGAGCTCATCAGGGACAACAAGATGCTTGCCTCTAAGGATGGAGGAGACATACTTCCAGATACCAATACCCTAGTCACCTACATCCACAGGGAAGTTCAATCAACATCAGTCATGGACAGAAGAAAACTTTGGAGACAAGAACCCTCTGGAAATATGGATAATTCACCTTCACCCTCCAGTAGACCAGCTCCCTATATCAAACCTACCACTACTTCTGGTCCCAGCTCTACAGAAAAACAATTGGAAGTCATCACCAAGCAGCTTGCAGCCCTCACTGCTGGAAGATCAGCCCCACCTCACCTAGTTGGACCTGCCCCAGGATTTAATTCAGCTCCAAGGACTTATACTCTAAAGTGTTACTATTGCTTTGACAACACCCATGGAATGACCAGATGTAGGACCCTAGAAGAAGATATGACCAAAGGATCAGTAACCAGGGATGGCAGGGACTTCAGACTTCCAGACAAATCTATGATTCCATGGGACCCCAGGAGACCAATCAAAGATGTAGTAGAGGCTTTCCCCAAGGACCAACCCATTGTATCATCCTCCTTTGGCCAACTAGAAGAAGCAATCATCCCTGAAGAATCCACCATCTATGAAGCAGACCTTGGAAAGAGAACCAGAGGAACCAAGGACCCAGAAGAACCCAAAATGGCAGACAAAAGAATCAGGAAAGAAAAAGACAACATTATGGACATGGATACAGAAGACTTACTACATATGGCCAGGACCCCAGTTCCATCAGGCAGGATACAGAATCAGAACCCAACAACAGACCCCCATGTCAGATTCCAGGACTCAGAAACACAAGAAACCATCACTCCACCCAAGGAAAAACCATCAAAGAAAACCTACGTAGAGAAGACTTTGGCCAAGGATTACCCAGGAGCAGAAGAAGATATTGCCAAAAGGATGCTTACTGAAGGAAAAATGGAGTTGGCCTATGGAGAAATATTTGCTATCTCTAGCGGTGTCACTGATGCTTTCAAAAAGAGGATCTCAAACAGAAGGCTGCCTTTGGAACCCACTAAGTCAGCTAACACCATAAGGAGAGAAGATGAGGAAGCACCACAGGACCAGACCACTCACTATTCATGCCCCCTTGGATATGTAAATATCAACATAAATGGACAGACTCACCAAGCTCTTTTGGATACTGGGTCAATGGTCAATATCATACCTGCAGGGCTGGCTCACCAACTAGGATTGGTACTCACTGCTAAATCTATGAGACTTAAGGGAATTGGAGGCCACCATACCAATATACCAGGAATTGCTGAGGAAGTGGAAGTAACCATTGGAAAGGTATCCAGGATAGTACATTTCTGGGTGGCTGAAGGACCTGTTCAACTAATTATTGGGAAGCCTTTCTTAATGGATGTATCAGCTACAATCAAGTACAATGGAGCTCAAGGGGAATAACTTTCTATTATGGACTCTTCTGGACAAACTTATTTGGTACCCATCATTCTGCCTAGCAACCAAAAGTGGGAAACTACTCTACCAGTCAACTCAGCTACCAGGGATTTTTTAGACCAGGGCCTGGACTCCAACTCTTCTCCCTGACAGATGGGGACCTGGCAAACCAACAAAAAAAATATAAAACACCAGTCACTCATTTAGCAAAATACAAATCAACTCTAAAAAAAATCAAACCTGTAAACCAACCTATGCCCCTTTCTCTTAATCCACCTCTGTCAAGACCCCAACTCTCCAGGAATCCCTACTCCACTCCACTTACTCCTTTTCCTCCACAATTCAAACCAACCCACAAAATCACTCAAGAAAGGCTGGACCTCATCAACTTTGGACCCTCTGGATGGCTATCAGAACAAGAATATCTCTTATTAGTATGGGTAATTACTCTCAGACAAAATTCCTTGGCCTTTGTGGAGGAAGAAAGAGGACTACTCAGACATACCTATGGACAACCCTACATCATCCCAGTCATTCCTCATGAACCTTGGCAGCAAAAACCTATCCCAATCCCTGCACCAATCAAACCTCAAGTCATAGAATTAATAAGAGAAAGACTCAGAACTGGCCTTTATGAACAATCTTTTTCCAGCTATTCCAGCCCCATATTCTGCGTAAAAAAACAAGATGGAAAACTCAGAATAGTCCATGATCTTCAGAAACTTAACAAAATCACTATCAAAGATGCAGGCTTACCACCATCCCCAGAAGAACTCATTGAATCCTTTACTGGAAGGGCATGCTATGGACTAGGAGATATTATGGGGGGATATGATGAAAGGGAGTTAGCCAAGGAATCAAGACCATTAACCACCTTTGAAACCCCACTAGGAAGATTTCAACTCACCAGATTGCCCCAAGGAGCCACCAATTCAGTTGCAGTATATCAAGCCCAGATGATGTGGATCCTCCAGGATGAATTACCTCAGCATATGGGTATATTTATTGATGATGGAGGAATCAAGGGACCTATTTCAGACTACAATGGAGAAAAACTCAAGGAAAACCCCCAAATCAGAAAGTTTATCTATGAATATGCCATCACTCTGGAAAGGATTCTATATAGGATTGAAGAAGCTGGACTCACCATATCTGGAAAGAAATTTGCCTGTTGTGTCCCTGCCCTAGATCTGGTTGGACATGTTGTCTGCAAAGAAGGAAGGAAAATATCAACAAAGAAGCTCAACAAAATTGAAACATGGCCAGTCCCTACCACACCAACAGAAGTCAGAGGATTCCTGGGTATTTGTGTTTATGTTAGAATGTTTATCAAAAATTACTCCACTATCACTGCACCCCTCAGAAAACTTACTAGGAAAGATTCAATATGGGAATGGACTGAAGATTGCCAGGCATCATTTGAAGAACTGAAGAGAATTATTGGAAAAGACATCACCCTCAGTAAATTGGACTATGGACCTGAAGCAGGACTCATCAAATTATCAGTGGACTCCAGTTATATTGCAGCAGGAGCTATACTCACCCAAGAAGATTCCAATGGACTAGACAGGCCTGTTATCTATGAATCAGTGGTATTTTCAAAAAGAGAGTCAGAATACTCACAATCCAAGTTAGAGCTATGTGGTGTCACCAAAATCCTCAAGAAACTTCAGATCAGACTATGGGGCCAACATTTCCAGCTTAGAGTGGATGCACAATGTCTTATTGGGATGATCAACAACCCTTCACTTCCCAATGCCCCTATGAACAGATGGATTGCTTTTATTCAGTTATTTTCCTTTGATTTAGTACATACACCTGGAAAAACTTTTACATTACCTGATTCACTCTCAAGAAGACCTTTGGACCCAGGAGAAGAATATTGCCAGAGCTTTGATGAAGATGAAGATTGGATCAAACCCAATCCTGGATTTGGACTGAAACATGCTTCTGTTGGATTGCTTCTGGGGACATCAGCTAAGTTGGGGGAGGAGGCAGGTAATCTTCAACAAGGAGTTTGGAAACATCTGCAGGAATATCTTTTAACCATGAACAAACCACCTGGATGCAGCAAACTGGAATTCAAACAAATTTTACACAAATCAACCTCATTCTTCCTCTCCAATAATATACTTCATAGAAATAACAAACCCTTTTCCCAGATAGTAGTCACTCACCCTACAGCTCAAATCTCCATCCTCCATTCCCTCCATGAATCTTTGGGCCACAGAGGAGTATCAGAAACTTATAGAAGGACCAGGCTCAGATTTTGGTGGCCAGGACTAAAAAGAGGTGTAACCAAGTGGGTCCAATCCTGTGAAGCTTGTCATAAGAGGAACTCAGTACTACCAATGGAACCCAAGAATCCTACAGGAGCATCAACACTTTTTGGAAGAGTCAGCCTGGATACAGTTCATATTAAAGCTGGAAAATGGAAATACCTGGTAATAGCAAGAGATGACCTGTCTGGATGGGTAGAAGCAGTTGGCCTAGAAAGGATACAAGCAAAGAAAATCTCTCAATGGTTCTTGGAAAATTGGATCCACAGATATGGTGCTCCTTGGTCAGTCACTGTGGATGGAGGATCAGAATTTGGTCAGGACTTTAAACAAACTCTCCTGGAAGCTGGAATAAAAGTAAAAGTAACCACACCCTATTATCCTGAGGCCAATGGAATGATTGAAAGAGGCCATCAAGCAATCAAAGATACCTTGGTCAAGCTCTGTGGACAGGAAGGAAAGAAGTGGAGGAGTTATTTACCCTTGGTTTTATTTTCAGACAGGATTTCTACAAAAAGGACCACAGGATTCTCCCCTTATGAATTAGTATTTGGACAACCACCAATCTTACCCATAGACCTGGAATTGGAGACCTTTTCAGGAATAAATTGGGCCCAGGTAAAAACAACTCAGGATCTTCTTTTGGCAAGGACTCATCAATTGGAAAATAGGGATTCCATTCTTCAAAGGGCACACCAACAACTAATGAAGACCAGGGGATAATCTGTGGACTACTGGAATAAAAAGAAAAAGGATAGAGGACCACTAAAAATTGGAGATATGGTATTAGTCTACAATAAATCCCTGGATTCACAATGGGGAAAACTCTTTGAAAACAGATGGAATGGACCTTACAAAATCAAAAACAGGAACCCAGCAGGATCTTACACCCTGGAAGAATTGGATGGCACAGAATTATCTAGAAGGTTTGCTGCAAATCAAGTAAAAAAATGTTTTGTCAGAGAATTACCCATTTAATAAAAAAAAAAAAAAAAAAAAAAAAAAAATCATACCCTTTTCCCTGCTCTCTTGCTTTTCTTGGATAATGGTGTGCATCATTATCTGAAAATAAAAAAAAAAATATAATAAAAAATTAAAAAATTAAAAAAAATAAAAAATTTATTAAAAAAAAAATCAGATCTTATCCTTTTCAGTTTTTTTTGAGTATTGAAGCATACATACAGAGTCAAAGGCATCCTGGAGTCGGCTGTACAGTTGGTACCGAGAGGCTGCCGCGGCCCGGGGATCGCAGTGGTTTGACCGGGCAAATTCAGTCAAATGATCATTAACAGTATCATGGAGCGCCGCCAGCTCCTCTAAAGAAAAGGAGTCGCGGACGAAGGGGCCAAACGATTCCACATTGGCAACAAGTGGCCGGACGGAGGTACTGGAACTTGGAGAAGAAGATGTGTTGCTATTCGTTGAAGAAGACAAAGAAGAAATGGATAATGGACGACTCGGGGAGGACATAGTAAAAAAAAGGGGATATAATTGTATAGGAAATAAGGGGAAGAAAGTAAAACAAAGGAAAAACAAGCTGGTTAAATAAAGAAATTTACAGGAACGACGCTGGTGGACGAACCAGGACAGCGATAGATTGGCGTTTACTATATGACGCCGGTGTACAATCCGGAAACGTGTATTTTTTTTCCCTTCACTACTACCAAACAAACGTGCGGTCATCTCCCCAAACCGTATTGACTTTGGTGGACGAACCAGGACAACACGGTTATCCTAAGTACTTTCGACGCTGGTGCTCGACCCGGGCAATTTTTTTTTTTATGAGAATCTTGCTTCTCAGACTACAGTCTGGAGGGGAGATTCTTGAGCCTTTTCGATTCTGGTGACCGACCCAGCTTTCTCGTTTTTTGAGTTATTTTTCTTTTTTTTCTCGCTTTTTTCCTTTTTTTTCTTTCTTTTTACTCCGTACTCAGATAACTAGCGGCCTCGTTTGGACTCCGCCAAATCCGTCCGCATACACCATTGACGCCGGTGCACGAACCGGAACGCCGCATACATATCATTTCCCGCTCAGACATTGAACCCGACATCACTTTCTTTCTTTTCTTTCAAACATATTAAAATTAATAATAAAATAATAATAAAAAATAATAAAATAAATAATAAAATAAATATAAAAAAAAAAAAAAAAAAAAAAAAAAATAAGAATTCAAATACATAATAAAATTATTCAGTAAAAACAAATAATAAAAAAAATAAAACTAGTAAAATTAAATCAGAAAATAATAAAAAAAAATAAAACTAGTAAAATTAAATCAGATACATAATAAAATAAAAATAAAAAATCAAATCAAATAATAATTTTGAATTAAACCAATAAAACATAATACAAATACATCAACACTACATTTATATAATAATCCCACAAAAACCTTCTATTCTCATCACCTCTTTCCCCAGGATCTCTTCTACTCATTACTGCTCATCCCACCTCATCATCATTTCATCATCCATCCAACCTGTCATTCTCTCAAATTTATTTTCCCTCCATTGTCTGGGGAAAGACAATAAGTTGGGGGAGGAGCACTGCACTACCAAAGGGAAAATCACCAGGAATTTTTTATTTTTTTTCTTTCCCTCCTCACATGACTCTTAAACCACCAGACATCAAATAAAACCATCATCACATCACACTCTACATAATTTCTGCATCCCAACTCCTCATCATCCAATCACACACTCTACATATCTTCTACTCATTACACATCTTCACCATCTCATCACCAATTCTAGACATTTTCTACACACCTCATCATCACAATTTCTACACATTTTTCTACACATTACAACTCCTCATCATCAATCACATACTCTACATCTCTTCTACTTATTACACATCTTCATCATCCCATCACACTCTACATATTTTCTGCATCCCAACTCATCATCATCCAGTCACAAATTCTACATATCTTCTACTCATTACACATTATCATCATCTCACCACCAACTCTATATATATTCTTCTCATTCCACCCATCAACATCACATCACACAGAGGTTCCCTTTTTTTCATTCTACATAAAGTCTTCCACTCATTCCAACCCATCAAGAACCATCAGCCAGTCTCTCAGTTTCCACCATTCACCCATTTAAAATTGCATCCAACCAAATCAGAAACCACCTAAACCAATACCAGGATATTTTACCATACCCCAGAGGACATAGTCATATCAGCATCAACACCCAGAGGCCAAAGGATTACTCAGATTATAAGACATATAAAAACAGACTAGAAGAATTAATTTTCCCACTACATCACCATCTCAAGAATTATCAGTAAGCATCTATTAGTTTCCAAGGATCTCAAGATTAAATAAATAAAAGTAAGATTGCTAGAGGGAAAATTTATTAGAGATACAAGTCAAATGAAGGCTTAGTATTTGAGTCTAATAAATAATGAACCTAGATTATAATTAAATTAAATACTTCAAAGAAACTAATACATGAAGAAAATATTCAGCAAGATGGCATACTAGTAGGAATATTCAACCCTTTAAAGACTATAATATATATTTTAAAAAGAAGATTAATACAATGGATAATGGATACATGGATACTGAATACTATGGACACTGGACTTTGGATCAAATTATACTGGATTAGCTTATACTGGACATTGGCTTGGACTTACACTGGATTGGATTACTTGGACCTTGGACAGGAATACTCTGGACTCCATGGATCACTTTGTTTTCCAGCCTTTTTCTTCTCTGGCTGCATTGTCTGGGGTCAGACAATAAGTTGAGGGAGGATGTGGTGATCCATTCCACATCATTACCATATTTTCAATAGCTAATTAATCACTTATAAATCCTAAACCATACATATATTCACTATTATTATTTCATAATCAGGTTCTACACCCCATTTTAACCCTAGTCACCCACTACAACTACCCCCAAATTCCTCATAGTTCAAGAGTTACAGGCAAACTCAGAATAATACAAGCAAATTATAGTATAAAGCAAGGTATAGAATACAATAAGTACATATTATAATTAGATATATTTTCACAACCAAAATACATAATAAATATTACACATTATATACTACATAACATATTACATCATATACATAAACTCTACCTTTCCACTACTCATCTGTCACTGTCATGACCATTTCATATGTGTCACTGTCTATTCTACTTCATCTGTCATATTTTCCTTTCCCACCAGCTACATGTCATCGCCTGGTTGTTTCCTTTCTCTAGCCTGATGGTTCATCTTCTCTCTCAGATATATAAGGACACCTGTTCCTCCCTCTTGTTCCCATATGGACCCCCTGACTTACTAAATTACCCTCTACATATACCAACATTACAGATCCCATATAATTAGTATACATAACTTAGTAGAGTTACCATCACTCTTAGAAATATATAAATATAAATACCAGCTTGAACCTCAATATAAGAAGACTGTCCCCTGTCTTGCTTGACCCACTTTGACTCCATAGCTGCCAACCCTGCCCCACATTATACTTTATGCTATATACTTTCTACCACTCACACCCCTCTTCCATTTCTCCCACCTTATAGGTGTAGTAGCAAAGCTCATCAGTACTAGTCATCTAAGAATAGATAGAAATTAGCCACACCTTTATTTTTTTATTCTTAGTGTTACACTCATCCCCATAGCATTAGTCAGGAAGGCAGCTTTACCCCAGCACCCTTGGTATAACTTACATTAATACTAGTGTAGTCATCCATTTCCCTTCTAAGCTCTATTCTGTCCTTTGAGTAGTTCCACAACGTCCCTCAGCTCCAGCCAGCTGCTGGGAAGAGGCGACACAGCGTGTTTTGAGCATAGAATGTTGAAATCGGATAGCATTTGAGATATATATTTTTCTTGAATTAATTTGACTTCCTTGTCGGATTGGGTGACTCAAATACCCAGGGCATATTTAATTTTACCCAGATCCTCCATTTCGACATGAGTGTTGATTCGAGTCTTGAACTCTTTGATCCACGTTCCGCCAAAGATTATGTCGTCAACGTGAACGTAAAGAAAGAAGGGACGAGTGGGTTTGGCCGAGTAGTAGAGACACGGGTCACTTTTGGTTTTCACCAGGCCAAGTTCCAGTAGAGCTTTGGAAAAAATAGAGTTCCAACATCGCGGCGATTGTTTTAGACCATATAAAGCCTTGTTGAGCTTTAGAATTTTGCTCCTTGGGTTGTTTACTCCATCAGGGAACTTGATGTAAAGTTCTTCATCGGGTACACCATTGAGGAAGGCGCACCGTGAATCCATTTGATGTCCTTCAAGTTGCATTCAACAACACATGGTCAAGAGGATTTGCAGTGAAGTTAGGCGACCAGTAGGTGAGAAGACTGAATTGTAATTGATGCCCTCCCGCTGGTTGAAACCACGCACACATAACCTGGCCTTGAACTTGGTGAGATTACCGTTGGCGTTGGTTTTTTGTTTGAACACCCAGACGGTTCCAAGTGGACAACAATCTTCAGCCGGTTCAAATTCTTCCCATACCTTGTGAAAAGAGATGTTCCCAAGCTCGGTGTTCACAGCCGACCACCAATCGTTTTGATCCGGTGAGGCCATGGCCTGCGTGTAATTACAAGGATCATCCAATTTGATGTAAGCAGAATGCGCATGGTAGTCGGTTCGTCGGTAGTGAGTCAGGATGTTTTGAGGATCAATGTCACCTATAATTTCATTAGGTAGGGGTTCATTTATTTTGTCGGAGAAATTTTCTTCCAAGTTTTCCTGGATATCAGCTGGAGGATTTGGACTCTCAACTTGAGTGATTTTGTTGACGTGAGGACTATCATTGGGAAGAGACTTGATAACAGGAGACTTGAGATCAACTAAAGTATTAGGGAATATAAACAAGCTGTTAGGGGATTTTTCAGAGGAAAGAAATGGAAAAATAGAGTCATGGAACACAGCGTGATGGGCTCTCATAACGTTACCTGTCACCAGTTCCACCATCCTATAATTTTTGTGTCCATCCTCGTATCCCAGGAATGCCCCCTCCACGCCACGGTCTCCAAACTTCCCAGAAGGTTGATTGATCTTCATGATGACTTTACAACCAAATGGGTGTAATTCTTGAGAATTGTGTTCCTGATTGTACCACAAGGAAAAGGGGGTTTTGAAATCAATGGATGATTTGGGGGTGCGATTTTCAAGGTAAGTGGCAGTGTTCGTCGCTTCAGCCCAGTAGGATCCAGGGAACAAAGATTTTTTGAGGAGGCACCTGGCCTTAGTTATTGTATTTCAATTACCACGTTCTGAAAATGGATTTTCTTTGGGGTGAAAGGGAGCAGTCAATTTCTGAGTTATTCCCTTAGATTTGAGATAACTATTGAGGCAGGCTTTCTTAAATTTGCCGCCATTGTTGGACACGATGTACGTAACTTTCTCTTTTGCTTGAACTTCTACTTTACTGATAAGAGCTTGAGGACGGTCATGACTTTGGATTTGAATTTGAGGAAAACAGTCCGGAAAAAATGTGAATAACCGTCCATTATTCTGAGCACAAACCTCTTCCCAGAGATAGAGGCCGGAGAGATAGGGCCACATACGTCCATATGAAGATTTTTGAGTTTTTGATTTGCACTGGGAAACTTTCCAGAGAACGGTTGTGAATGTGATTTGCACACGTAGAAGATCAAACATTCAAAATTGGGAACTTTGATCAACGGGTACATTTTTCGGAAGTATTGAATCAATGGGTGACCGGCAGCATTGTGTAGGGAGATGAGTTGGTTGAGGTTGGTGATGGATGAGAAAGCAGACAAGGTATTGGAATGATTCAGTATAAAATTTCCTTGATTGTAAGTTCCGGAGACTGTTGTTGAGTTCTCTTCATCAACAACTTTGAATTGACCGATACCATTGGGAATAAGGGAGTGGCCGTTTTTGATGAAAGTGGCTAGGCTGATAAGATTGTACTTAAGTTTGGGTACAAACAGGACATCTTTGAGAGTGAGGGTAGTTTCAGGAGTATGTAGTGTTACAGAACCTCGTCCTTCAGAGTAGATCCGTTGACCGTTAGCAAGATAAATTGGCTGAGAGTCCTTTATCATATCTCAGAAACAGGTTTGGGAGTTTTCATTGAAACTGAGGCACCGGAGTCAAGGATGAATTCTCCTTGCAATGCGTGAAAGGCAGTGATGAGAGCCTTCTCCTTTGGACCCAATGCCGTGTCACGCTTTGGATACCCAACGATTTCAAAGCATCCTGATTTGGGATGAGAAGTTAATGGGTTGTGCTTGCGGTTCGAGCATCTAGGATAAGAGGTATTCTTGAGGCAATTACCGCATCTGGTGGCTGCTAAAGCTCGAGTTCCGTCTGATTGGCTGTTGTATCGTTGTAGGTAATTTTGAACTTCCTCAATAGTATTCTTGATGGAAGGAGAAGTCTTTTTGATTTCACATTTCTTGATTAATAGTTCACCATTGACTTGAAGTTTGACGGGAAGATTGATAATAAGCCACATTGCTATAACCATGTCGAGTAAAGCGGTCGGTTTCATGGTTTTATCGTTGATTAGGTTCATGAGTTGTCAAGCATTCTCCTGTAGATCCTCTGACTCTTTTTGAATGGTTGAGAAATTGAAGGATTGAGAGAAGATTTTGTTGAGGTAGGAGGTTTGATTTTGGATAGTCTCTGGAAGAAAATGATCATTTAAAGCATTCCAGAGAGTTTGAGGATTGTCGTTGCTCTCGTCTATTAATGTACCCACAAGTATGGGATTGCAGTTTATAGAGATTAACGCCATGGCATCAGACACACGGTACCAGTTAATCGCATCCTGTTCAATTTTTACTTCGGATGATTTGATTCCAGTAATGAGTTCCCATAAATGTTTGAGTTGTAGGATTGACTTCATTCTGTGTCTCCATGTGATAAAGTTGTTGTTGTTCAACTTGTATTTTTCCGTCAGCTCATAGCTCGATTTGTCCATGATGGATTTTGTGAACGGAAGAGTATACGGCAATTGAGTTGTTTGAATTGATTCGGAAGACCAGAGTCTAAACTGGTCTCATAATCTGTTAGAGATGAAAATAGAGTCTGATAGGGACACAAGATCAATAAGGTCCAGGGAAAGAGGATGGAGACGTGAGGATGGGAGCAAACCTGATAGGGACACAAGATCAATATCAACAAGGTCCAGGAAAAGAGGATGGAGATGTGAGGATGGGAGCAAACCTGTGGTGACAGAAGAGAAAAAAAAGAGGATGATTGAATTTCATGTAGATGATGAAGAGAAAGGAAATTGACAAGGGAAACAAACCTGATAGGGACACAAGATCAATAAGGTCCAGGGAAAGAGGATGGAGACGTGAGGATGGGAGCAAACCTGTGGTGACAGAAGAGAACAAAAAGAGGATGAAGAAAAAGAAGAAAAGGAAAACAGAAAATACATGTAGTAGACTAAATAACTCTAGTTACATTAGACCCAGTAGAATATCTGATTTAAACCCCTTTTTCCAACCCAAGAACTTTTCATTCTAACATTTTTCTTATTGGAGTAACTGTCTACAATTGTTTCAAAGAATTCATCTTTGAGGCTAGTAATTGTAATACCCATTATTGGTAAATCCCTTTCCATATTTTCTTCATCATATGCGGGATTATCTGGAGTATTTGGTAAAGACCATCTGCTAAGTGCATCAGCATTCTTATGGATCAATCCTTCTCTATGAGTTATAGTCATAGAACTTCTCCATTCTTGGATAGAGATTTGCCATCTCAGCATGTGTCTATTAGGTGATTTAAGATTAATGAGAATTTTGAGAGCAGCACAATATTTTATTACTTCAAAGAAACATCCATCTAAGTAATAATACAATTTTTCTAAAGCCCAAACTAAACAAAGGCATTCTAGTTGAGATGCACCATATCTTCTTTCAGAATCTTTTAATTGTCTAGAAATAAAGACTACAGGTCCTTTGACTGGTAAGTCATCTTTAATTTGAACTTGGTGAAAAGCTGCACCCAATCCTTCCATACTGGCATCCACATAAAGTTTGTAGGGTTGAGTAGGGCCAGGGTGAAAAAGAAGAGGAGCTGTGGTCAGCATTTCTTTTGAAGTGTTGTATGCATCTATTCTCTCTTTAGTCATTTCAAATACTACACTAGGGCTTATAAGTTTTTTCAGACTAGAGGATATTGAAGCATAGTTTTTCAAATGTTGTCTGTAATAACTCATAAAGCCTAGAAAGGTTTGGAGTTCTTTTACAGTAGTGGGTACTGGTTTACAAAGAACAGAAGCCACTCTGTTTTGATCTATGCCCAAGGTAAGACCAGATACTACATGTCCCAAGGCTTTGAGTTCATTAAACCCAAAGTGACATTTGGGTAGAGAAATTTTCATTTTCATTGTAATAGCTCTTTTAAGTACTAGGTCTAATCTAGTGAGATGTTCATCCCAATATTGAGAAAAAACAATTATATCATCTATGTAGATAATCAACCAACCTTCTCTGAGTTCATTGTAGAATTCTACATCCATCATTCTTTGGAAGTGTGAAGGTGCATTCTTAATACCAAAGGTCATTCTTAAGTACTCATAGACACCTAAATAGCAAATAATCCTGAGATATTTTCTACTCTCTATACTTACTGTATTCTGATGAAATCCTTTCAGTACATCCATTGTAGAGATGTATTTAGCTTTAGCTAAATTAGTCAGTGATTCATTAATTTTAGGCATAGGATATCTGTCTGGGACATTCACACTATTTAAAGCTCTAAAATCACCACAAAGTCTTGACTTATTATTATGCCAAGCAATTATTACAGGTGTAGTAATGTCAACTTCTTCTCCTGGAGTAACTTTTCTACGGATTTTTAATTTTAATAAAGTGTCTATATGTTCTTTAATAGCTTCTCTGCTTCTAGGACTAGCAGGATAAGGGGATCTCCTTAATATTGGAGGAAAAGGTTTCTGAATAGTCAATTGGATGTTAACTTCATGTCCTTTTATTGCTCCAAGCTCATCTTTGGGAGTATTGAAGGCACCAATATTCATGTACAAAGTATTGTGCAACTGTGTGACCTGGTCACTTGACAGCTTTTCATACACATGAGCTTCCTCTTTTATTTGGGTTTTAAAAGAAATAATATTATTAAAAGAAGAGGAGCTTCTAGTATCATAATGATACTGTACTGTACAATTTCCAATAGTAACATAATTGGAATCTGAATTTATTACATTAATTTTATAAGTATACAAATAATTATTAACAATTATAAAATATTGGGCTTTAATATCCTCCATCACCATGAAAGTCATGTTCATTGTAACTGTACCAAGTGTGAGATCATAGTTAATTTTTCCTATGTAACTATGTCAGCGGTGGGTTACTCCGGGGTGATTAAAATCCACTCAATGGAAATTTTCTGGAATTGACCAGCGGCTCCGAGTTGTAGATGGGGTTGAATCTGGCCCAAGAGTTTACGCCCAGCCGGTGATAAGTTTTGAGAGTTTCAGGCTTGAGGGTCCAGACAGTGATATGTAGATATGTTTTGGTCAAGCAAGCTGGAAGTAGTGATGTGTAGATGTATCTTCGAGCTCAAGAGGAATGGGTAAAATAAAAGTATGTTATTATTATCTTCTCTTCTGAAAGTCTGGGGATCAAGAGACTTCAGAGGGTACAACTTTATATGTGAGGCTGACTAAGCTAATAACAAAACAAGTGAAATGAGTGTGACACCTGAAAAAATGTAAGTAAAATGAATGTAAGAGTATTAAAATAGGCAGATGGGGTGTTAAAAACTAATTTGGCCAGTTGAGGGGTAACTGGTTGAAACTAGCCAGCTGACATTTCATACCACAAAAAAAAACAATAAAAAAAAGATAGAACTATGATGTCAGAAAGTAGTAGAGAAGCCAGAGATCCTTGAACCAGTACCAGCGCAGATTCTTGCAGTGTTGAGAAATGTGCTTGGGGAATCTTAGGAGGTTGCTGTCCCAAATTGCTGTTCCATGCCCAGCCGGGATAGTTGAATATTCTCTTGTCGATAGTCGTCTCTGAAGTAGGGATCCGGTATTCATACAATCTAGCTGTTTTAGACTCTTCCATCCATTCCCAAACTCCTAATATTTGCTGCTCAATGATTAAAGAAGACACTCGCGGTAAGTCCTTGATTTGAGTCAATGCCTTGGTTGTGAAGCACACATAGGTTTTTCCGGGCAATGGCAACAGATCTGAAACGGCAGGGTCTAGCTTCAGGAGATCAAATTGGTCGGAGTTTCTCTTCAATAAATCCAATTGAAAGACATTGGTAGTCTTTTTCCCTTGGTTTCCCTTATTGATTGGTGATTTAATACTTGTAGGTATCAACTTCTCTAGTTTAGTATTGATATCGGTAGTCGTTGATTTGATGCTGAATATTGGTGACACAGTGGTCTTATCTTCCTTTCAAGGACGTCTAGGATGAAAGACTTTAGGTCTGTTGGACGGACAGGTTGGTCTTGATTGTTTCAATTCAGATCTCTCAGCTATTTTGGTTGGACAAGGTTGGTTTGAAGGCCTCTTCACTTTTGGACTGAGGAGTGGCTTTGGGTTCAACTGAGTCAGGTGTGCACCTGCTTCCAAGCGAGTTGACTGATATGTAGCTTCCTTGTTTTTAGCAGCTGGATCTTTCAGTTTATTCCTCAGAGTCGCTTGGGTGGTCTTCGGGGGCGTTGATAAACGCACACCAACGGCGCACGCCAACGCCAACCCGCACGCCAATTTTTTTTGGCGTGCGGGGGCCAACCCGCCATTTTGTTTTGGCGTGTAGGGTCTACACGCCAAAAAAAAGGGCGTGTGAGACCCACACGCCAAAAATGGCGTGTGGTTCCCACACGCCAAAAATGGCGTGTGGTTCCCACACGCCAAAAATGGCGTGTGGTTCCCACACGCCAAAAATGGCGTGTGGTTCCCACACGCCAAAAATGGCGTGTGGTTCCCACACGCCAAAAATGGCGTGTGGTTCCCACACGCCAAAAATGGCGTGTGGTTCCCACACGCCAAAAATGGCGTGTGGTTCCCACACGCCAAAAATGGCGTGTGGTTCCCACACGCCAAAAATGGCGTGTGGTTCCCACACGCCAAAAATGGCGTGTGGTTCCCACACGCCAAAAATGGCGTGTGGTTCCCACACGCCAAAAATGGCGTGTGGTTCCCACACGCCAAAAATGGCGTGTGGTTCCCACACGCCAAAAATGGCGTGTGGTTCCCAAACGCCAAAAATGGCGTGTGGTTCCCACACGCCAAAAATGGCGTGTGGTTCCCACACGCCAAAAATGGCGTGTGGTTCCCACACGCCAAAAATGGCGTGTGGTTCCCACACGCCAAAAATGGCGTGTGGTTCCCACACGCCATTATTTTTTTGGCGTGTGGGCCCCGCACGCCAAATAAAATTGGCATGTGGGCCCCGCACGCCAATTGTTTGGCGTGCGGGTCCCCCCTCGCTCACATAATCGAATGGGAGGGCCCATTCGATTACGTGAGCGAGCCCCCTCCCGGCTGACAAGGGTATACAACCTCGTCAGCCGGGAGGACTTCCTCCCGGCACAAGGCTGTATAACCTCGTCAGCCAGGAGGAAGTCCTCCTGGCCGACGAGGTTGTATAGCCTTGTTGGCCGGGAGGACTTCCTCCTGGCCGAAGAGGTGATACAACCTTGTCGGCCAGGAGGAAGTCCTCCCGGCCGGCGAGGCTATACAACCTCGTCGGCCAGGAGGACTTCCTCCTGGCTGACAAGGTTGTATAACCTCGTCAGCCGGGAGGAAGTCCCCCCGGCCGACAAGGCTATACAACCTCGTCTGCCAGGAGGACTTCCTCCTGGCTGACAAGGTTGTATAACCTCGTCAGCCAGGAGGAAGTCCTCCAAGCTGACGAGGTTATACAACCGTGAAATAAGGTAGAATTTAAATCAAATTGGATATATTATTTAATAGCCTTATGCAGTCTTACTAGGGCCTCACTATAGCTTTTGGGCCAATGGACAGAAGCCCCTTTGAAGCTGAGAGAGGAGGATATAGCACCTTTTTATAACAAATGTTTCAGCCTTCAACATATTGCCATGTAATATGTCAGCCACCAAGATATTACATATAACATGTAACACTTGAAACTGCAAGCTGAAATAATTAATAATATTTAATTGTATTATTATTTATTTTTATTTTATTACTTGACTTTCTGATTATAACAGAAATTATTACTGCTTCAACAATAGGTACAATAGTCTAACAGTTAAGAACAAGCTTAGAAATATCTGGTTGATACATAAGGCTCTGTGATCAAGCCACACTCATGACCACATGTAAAAAACATTGGTAAATTTATTTAAATTATATCTATTTTTTATCAAAAATCAAAGGAAATTTGATTAAAGAAAATCCTTGGCAAATCAATTTTCAAACACGCAATAAATGGATAAAGAACCATTTATTGGTATAGTTTTTGTATGAAAATCCTGGAATATCCCAGCATAACCCATAGTAATATATACTATAAGATTACATATGTATTTAATTACATAACTTATGTAGTATGTATTATATACATAAGTACATGTGATTTTAAACCAATGATCACTCAGGGCAAGCGCTTTTTCAAGCTCTGGTCCCTAGATAATTTATTCACAAGTATTACTTAGTGAAATAATTATTTATTGCTAAAATACATATTTCCCACTAAGTAATTTATTGTCAAATAATTATGGGGTCATTCTAAATAGAAATGACACCATTTTTCACATAAGATCACAAATAGGGTGATAATTTCCCCCTCCTCCCGGCCGGCGAGGCTATACAACCTTGTCGGCCAGGAGGAAGTCCTCCTGGCTGACAAGGTTGTATAACCTTGTCAGCCGGGAGGACTTCCTCCCGGCTGACGAGGTTATACAACCTCGTCAGCCAGGAGGAAGTCCTCCTGGCCGACGAAGTTGTATAGCCTCATCGGCCAGGAGGACTTCCTCCTGGCCAAAGAGGTTATACAACCTTGTCGGCCAGGAGGAAGTCCTCCTGGCTGAGGAGGTTGTATAACCCCGTCAGCTTGGAGGACTTCCTCCTGGCTGACGAGGTTATACAACCTTGTCAGCCAGGAGGAAGTCCTCCTGGCCGACGAGGTTGTATAGCCTTGTCGGCCGGGGGGACTTCCTCCCGGCTGACGAGGTTATACAACCTTGTCAGCCAGGAGGAAGTCCTCCTGGCCGACGAGGTTGTATAGCCTCGCCGGCTGGGAGGACTTCCTCCTGGCCGACAAGGTTGTATCACCTCTTCGGCCAGGAGGAATTCCTCCCGGCCGACGAGGCTATACAACCTCGTCGGCCAGGAGGACTTCCTCCTGGCTGACGAGGTTGTATAACCTCGTCAGCCAGAAGGAAGTCCTCCCGGCTGACGAGGTTATACAGCCTTGTGCCAGGAGGAAGTCCTCCCGGCTGACGAGGTTCTATAAACTTGTCAGCCGGGAGGGGGCTCGCTCACGTAATCGAATGGGCCCTCCCATTTGATTATGTGAGCGAGGGGGGACCCGCACGCCAAACAATTGGCGTGCGGGGCCCACATGCCATTTTTGGTGTGTGGGTCTCACACGCCCTTTTTTTTTGGCGTGTAGACCCTACACGCCAAAAAAAAGGGCGTGTGAGACCCACACACCAAAAATGGCGTGTGGTTCCCACACGCCATTTTTTTTTGGCGTGTGGGCCCCGCACGCCAAATAAAATTGGCATGTGGTCCCCGCACGCCAATTGTTTGGCGTGCGGGTCCCCCCTCGCTCACATAATCAAATGGGAGGGCCCATTTGATTACGTGAGCGAGCCCCCTCCCGGCTGACAAGGTTATACAACCTCGTCAGCCGGGAGGACTTCCTCCCGGCACAAGGCTGTATAACCTCGTCAGCCAGGAGGAAGTCCTCCTGGCCGACGAGGTTGTATAGCCTCGTCGGCCGGGAGGACTTCCTCCTGGCCGAAGAGATGATACAACCTTGTCGGCCAGGAGGAAGTCCTCCCGGCCGGCAAGGCTATACAACCTCGTCAGGAGGACTTCCTCCTGGCTGACAAGGTTGTATAACCTCGTCAGCCGGGAGGAAGTCCCCCCGGCCGACAAGGCTATACAACCTCGTCGGCCAGGAGGACTTCCTCCTGGCTGACAAGGTTGTATAACCTTGTCACCCAGGAGGAAGTCCTCCCAGCTGACGAGGTTATACAACCTTGTCAGCCAGGAGGACTTCCTCCTGGCCGACAAGGTTGTATAACCTCTTCGGCCAGGAGGATGTGCCAGGAGGACTTCCTCCTGGCCGACAAGGTTGTATAACCTCTTCGGCCATGAGGATGTCCTCCCGGCCGATGAGGCTATACAACCTCGTCGGCCAGGAGGACTTCCTCCTGGCTGACGAGGTTGTATAACCTCGTCAGCCGGGAGGAAGTCCTCCCGGCTGACAAGGTTATACAACCTTGTAAGCCAGGAGGACTTCCTCCTGGCCGACGAGGTTGTGTAGCCTTGCCGGCCGGGCGGAGGGGGAAATTATCACCCTATTTGTGATCTGATGTGAAAAATGGTGTCATTTCTATTTAGAATGACCCCATAATTTAAAGAATATTGAATTGATGATTGGATTACTGAATAGAAGTCATACTAAAAAGAAATAAGAGTTAATAAAAAAAAGAACACTGAATAATGAGAAAAGAGAAATAGAGATAGAAAGAGATACCCAACATGAGTCAAGAGATGAGGAATGATAAGAGAATCAGGCTGAGAAGAACAATGTAGGAGAGCAGAGCAGAGTATTCTAAAGAAGATAGGATAATCAGTATGATGAGTTGGGAATGAGACTCAAGGATGAAGGGACCTCACCGGACAGAGTTGAAGGGAAGAGACAATTATAAGAAGAGAGAATAGAAAGAAAGAGAGACAAAGAAGGGAAGAGAAGTGAGGATACATAAGAGTGTTGAGAGTGAAGATGGTGGGAAAGGGGATTGAGGTAGTGATTTGATGAGGGAGTTAATGAAGATTTGAGGTTGATCTGAGGACAATTCCGATGACGAGTTCGAAGCACGAGTTGAAGAGAAAAAGGGTTAGATGATACGAGGGAATCACAGAGAGATGTCACAGTTATTCAACACTCCCCGTGGCCGATGAGGTACAACTAAGAGGGTTGTGTCGATGACGTGAAGGAATTGACAAGGTTGTGTAGCGGATCTTTTGGAGCGGCTTTGGTAAACGCGTCAGCTAACATTTCCTGAGTGCGGATCAGGACCACTTTGATGGATCTGCTCTTGACTTCTTGACGAAGTCCCTTCATTTTTAGGTCAATGTGTCGAGTTTTTGGATTAGACCCAAACTTTTTCAATTTGTTGTCTAGTTCCTTGTTGTCGATGAAGTGAGTATTTGAATACTTTTTCTTGAAGGTAATGTTGTCGATGGTAAGTTGATTATGTAATTGAGGATTGTCAATGAAATGAGAAGCGGCTGGTATCTTGAGATTCCACAGATCAGAAAGTAAAGATTTTAACCAGCAACCTTCTTGAAACGAGTCGATGAGAGGATTCAACTCCGCTTCAGTAGAGGAGTAGGTGATGCTACGCTGTCTACAACTATTCCACGAGATCAACGATCCATACAAGTAACACAGATATCCAGATTGAGAAATTCTAGTGTCCGGATCGTTGGCCCAAGTGGCGTCGCTGTAGATTTCTAGGAGCTTTTCTGGTTCTTTGACTTCTAAGCAAAGTTGAAGGTCTTGAGTATGCTTGAGGTATTGCCAAACTTTCTTGACTTTGTGCCAATGATTGATCCCGGGCTTGACTGAGTATCAAGCTAGACTCAAGACCGCAAAACTGATATCCGGTCTAGTGTACATAGCAATGTGATTCATTAAACCTGTTGCCGATCGATAGTTAATATTGAGCTTCTTGAACGCCTCATATTCTTCATCAGAGGCTTCTGACAGCTGTTGATTAGGAGTAAGAGGCGTCTTAGAAGGCCTAGCCTCCATGAGTCCAAGTTCTTCCAGACCATGAAGGATGTGCTTGGGTTGAGAGAGGAGGATTTTGTCTCCCCGTTGTTCATACTTCATACCAAGAATGGTGTTTGGATTGTGGCACGTGGAGTTTGAGAACCGTCTTTCGAATTTGTCTTCAAAGCCGTTTCCTAATCCGACTAGGATCAGATCATCAACGTGAAAAAAAATTCTTGAGATGTTGTCTTCACCAAGATACAGGCACGGATCGCTGTCTGATTCGTGGAAGCCCACTTCTGTTAGCCAACCCGTGAGTGTCTCATACCAATTTTTCGGTGATTGTTTTAATCCGTATAATGATTTTTTGAGCTTGAGATATGGCGAGTCTCGATTTACTCCTTTGGGAGTTCGGATGAATACATCTTCAGATAAAGGCGCATGTAGAAACGCCCCTTGGACATTGAATTGTCTTACCGGAAGTTTCTTTTGTAAGTAATATAGTAGCAGCATTCGTAAAGTAGTTACTTTCCCGGTTGGAGAGAAGGTTTCACCGCAGTCTATTCCTTTGATTTTATCAAAGCCTTGTACACAGAGACGACCTTTGAATTTCAATGGGTCGCCGTGACAGTTGTCTTTTATTTTGAATACCCACGTAGTGTTCAGTGGGTTAGGAGGCTCGTTGTAATGATTTTCCCACACTTCATGATCTTCTATTGATTGTACTTCTTTTTCTACGGCATTCCTCCAATGTTTAGCGTCGTTGCATCTGATCGCAACCTCAAAGTTTTTGGGTTCGAAGTAATGATGGAAACCGTATCGTACTGGCGGTTTGATCGCGGATCTATCTCTGAGAGTTGGTCTTTCGGGAGCTAGAGATTGTTGAAGTTCTTGAGATTCATCTTGTGAAGAGATTTCGGATTTGTCTTGAATTTGATTCTCTTCCGTCTGAGTGTGAGACTCCCCGGAATCAGAACGCTCTTCTGAGTCTTGTTCCCTGTCCCCAGGCATTTGGGGCCTAGACTGCTCTGTTTGTTCCTCTTGAGGAAGACTCAATTCTTCTCCAAAGTAGTCGTCTACGTCACTGGAAACGAATTCGGAGGAAGGACTGCTGATGAATCGGACGTGTTTTGAGCTTAGAATAGAACCCTCACGCGTGTAGATTCTGTACGAGAGGAGAGCTGGATTGAATCCTATCAGGATTCCTTCGGATCCTTTCTCTTCAAACTTCGTCCCTTTTGATCTCCTTTGATTGAGGTAAACTACTTGAGTCCCTAATGGCTTGAGAAAAGTTTGAGGCAATTCGTAGCCGTGCATTAGGACCCACGGCGACTGCAATTGATCTTTTCGAGGTATTTGATTGAGCGCTAAGCAGACTGATTTGACTAACTCGTGCCACATACTCTTCCGAAATTGTGATGAGTTGAAAGACGCCCTCATTGACTCGACTATTGTACGGTTTGCACATTTGGCCCTGCCATTGTGTTCAGGGTGGTAAGGTTCTGAGATTAACGACTTGATGTGATGTTCAAGATAGAATTGCACTAACCTGTGGCCAGTGAATTCTCCTCCTCCATCAGAGCATACAAGACTTGGGAAATATCCCAACCGTTTTCGTTCCGTTTTGAGAAGATTGATCAAAATTTCCTGAGTGTTGTCTTTCTTCACCAGAGGGAACCCCGCCAAGTATCCCGTGAAGTTGTCGACTACGGTTAAGATGTATTTGTGAGACGCGGATGAAGTGGGATTGATCGGACCAATTAGGTCCAGATGAATTCGTTCAAATGGTTTAGTCGCCAGACGAGAAATTTCCTTGAATGACGACTTCGTGATCTTAGACACAATGCAGGACTTGAATTCAAATTTTGACTTTTCTTCCTCAGATACCGAGTCATCAATGAAATTCTTGAGCCGATGCATTGACGCATGTCCATATTTTTTGTGTGTCTCTCTCAGCGACTCCGGCTTTTGAGTAAAGTGAGCCGATAGATTTGAGATAGTACCAATTTGATCCGGATTGTCAATGGAGAATAGGTTGTTGACAACGTTTCCCCCGCAGATTTTGCGTCCATTCTTTCTGACTACAAATTGCTGTTTTGATCCTGAAATCGAGCATCCGCTCTTCATCAGACTTCCGGCGCTGACTAGGTTGACAATAATGTCCGGGACGTAAAGGCAATGATCTAGGGTGATGACCGCATTTCCCCATTTCAGAGTAACTTTGCCGTGACCCCTTACAGGTAAGGTCGCTCCTTCTTTCCCGGTTTTTATGACTTCGCCAGAATGTGATTCGATTGAAGAGAAGAATCTAGAGTCGTTGAAAAGGTGAGTCGAAGCCCCGCTATCCAGGATGATTTTCGAAGCTGGCTTTCCGTTCTCTATCCAGAGCGTTACCAGGCTCATGTAATAATTGACGCCTCCCTTGCTCCCTTTCCAGTTAGCCTGCGCCTCTTGCCACCAGTCCGGTGCCTTATTGGGATGGATATGCCAACAAGCGTCCTCTGCATGATTCTGGTCCGGGTTATGTTTCCTGTCTGTGCATCGCTTTGGGTTTTTAGAGCTCTTATGTTTCTTCTGTCCTCCGGCAGTAAACAGAGCGGCTTCGGTATTTGCGGCTTTCTTGGTTGTTTCAGCTTTCGACTTGTTATTTACTTGGATGAGATGATTACACACAAAGTCGACCGTCAGATCTTTATCGGAATGCATCACTTGATGCTTTAACGGCCCTAGAGTGCTCGGAAGTTTGAAGAGAATAAGGTACGCCAAGATATCTTGGGGTAAGTCGATCCCAACGTCCACCAAATTCTTGATCAAAACTCTGATTTTGGTAACAAACACTTCTAGGTTGTCTTCCCTGCACGATACGTAAAGAAAATTGTTGAATACCCTCGCTCTGTTTGACAACTGAGCCGAGGCAAATCGATCCTTGATGCTCAACCATAGAAGTTTTGCCGAGTTTTGATTGTCCGAAGTGACCACGTTATTGTGAGTCACGCTATTGATTTTTGATATGATAAGCAACTTCAGCTCTGCATTGTTGTTGTTGTTGAGAGCTTGATCCGGTTCCTCTAGTAAGTTTAAGACTCCCCGAAGCTCCAACAACGCCGTCATCTTGTCCTTCCAGATGGAGTAATTTTCCTCCGTCAGCTGAGGGATAGTATTGAGTGCTGTTTTCAGCATTGCCTGACGGAATCCATCGTACGCCTGTCTCGGTAACGCCATCTCCGCCATCCTGACTCCTATTTGTATGAGTTTGATATCGGTTCGCCAGTCGAATGAGCGCTTTCAACCGTAAAGAATATTGAATTGATGATTGGATTACTGAATAGAAGTCAGACTAAAAAGAAATAAGAGTTAATAAAAAAAGAACACTGAATAATGAGAAAAGAGAAATAGAGATAGAAAGAGATAACCAACATGAGTCAAGAGATGAGGAATGATAAGAGAATCAGGCTGAGAAGAACAATGTAAGAGAGCAGAGCAGAGTATTCTAAAGAAGATAGGATAATCAGTATGATGAGTTGGGAATGAGACTCAAGGATGAAGGGACCTCACCGGACAGAGTTGAAGGGAAGAGACAATTATAAGAAGAGAGAATAGAAAGAAAGAGAGACAAAGAAGGGAAGAGAAGTGAGGATAGATAAGAGTGTTGAGAGTGAAGATGGTGGGAAAGGGGATTGAGGTAGTGATTTGATGAGGGAGTTAATGAAGATTTGAGGTTGATCTGAGGACAAGTCCGATGACGAGTTCGAAGCACAAGTTGAAGAGAAAAAGGGTTAGATGATACGTGGGAATCACAGAGAGATGTCACAGTTATTCAACATAATTATTTCACAATAAATTACTTAGTGGGAAATATGTATTTTAGCAATAAATAATTATTTCACTAAGTAATACTTGTGAATAAATTATCTAGGGACCAGAGCTTGAAAAAGCGCTTGCCCTGAGTGATCATTGGTTTAAAATCACATGTACTTATGTATATAATACATACTACATAAGTTATGTAATTAAATACATATGTAATCTTATAGTATATATTACTATGGGTTATGCTGGGATTTTCCAGGATTTTCATACAAAAACTATACCAATAAATGGTTCTTTATCCATTTATTGCGTGTTTGAAAATTGATTTGCCAAGGATTTTCTTTAATCAAATTTCCTTTGATTTTTGATAAAAAATAGATATAATTTAAATAAATTTACCAATGTTTTTTACATGTGGTCATGAGTGTGGCTTGATCACAGAGCCTTATGTATCAACCAGATATTTCTAAGCTTGTTCTTAACTGTTAGACTATTGTACCTATTGTTGAAGTAATAATTTCTGTTATAATCAGAAAGTCAAGTAATAAAATAAAAATAAATAATAATACAATTAAATATTATTAATTATTTCAGCTTGCAGTTTCAAGTGTTACATGTTATATGTAATATCTTGGTGGCTGACATATTACATGGCAATATGTTGAAGGCTGAAACATTTGTTATAAAAAGGTGCTATATCCTCCTCTCTCAGCTTCAAAGGGGCTTCTGTCCATTGGCCCAAAAGCTATAGTGAGGCCCTAGTAAGACTGCATAAGGCTATTAAATAATATATCCAATTTGATTCAAATTCTACCTTATTTCACATAAGAGACAGAGACTGACAGTGTTACTGAGGTACAAACATTTCATCAGTAACCTTTTCCCATAAATCCTTATCAATATCTCCATGGAGGTAGGCAGCCATGAAATCAAAAGAACCAATCCCCCATTGATTTTGAGCAGCAACATATCTCTGTCTGGCCTGTGATCTTTGCTACACCAGTGATGGTTGGTTGATAATTAAGGTGTTGGTTCAAACTGAACTGGGATGAGATTCTTGTATACACCTGGGCAGCTTGGTGGGAGGCATCCCATCACCAATTTCTATTGAAAATGAACTGGCACACTAGTGGGGCGTTGACAGATGCACACCAACACCAACCTGCACACCATTTTTTTTTTGGTGTGCGGGGCCTACACACCTTTTCTTTTTGGTGTGCGGGGCCTACACGCCAAAAAGAAGGGTGTGTGGGAGCGCACACCAATTTTTGGCGTGCAGGTCCCACACACCAATTCATTTTGGCGTGTAGGCCCCGCACGCCAAAAGAAATTGGGGTGTGGGCCCCACATGCCAATTTTTTGGCATGTGGGGTATACATACATATATGTATATCACGTAATCAAACCCGTGGACCTGTTCAATTACGTGAGCAAGTCCCCACACACCAATTTTTGGTGTGTGGGAAACCTCTTTGGCCAGCCAGGAGGAGTTCCTCCTGGCTGACAAGGTTGTATAACATTGTCAGCCGGGTTGAACTCCTTCTGGCCGAGAAGGCTGTATAACCTTGTCAGCCAGTATATAATACATACTACATAAGTTATGTAATTAAATACATATGTAATCTTATAGTATATATTACTATGGGTTATGCTGGGATTTTCCAGGATTTTCATACAAAAACTATACCAATAAATGGTTCTTTATCCATTTATTGCGTGTTTGAAAATTGATTTGCCAAGGATTTTCTTTAATCAAATTTCCTTTGATTTTTGATAAAAAATAGATATAATTTAAATAAATTTACCAATGTTTTTTACATGTGGTCATGAGTGTGGCTTGATCACAGAGCCTTATGTATCAACCAGATATTTCTAAGCTTGTTCTTAACTGTTAGACTATTGTACCTATTGTTGAAGCAGTAATAATTTCTGTTATAATCAGAAAGTCAAGTAATAAAATAAAAATAAATAATAATACAATTAAATATTATTAATTATTTCAGCTTGCAGTTTCAAGTGTTACATGTTATATGTAATATCTTGGTGGCTGACATATTACATGGCAATATGTTGAAGGCTGAAACATTTGTTATAAAAAGGTGCTATATCCTCCTCTCTCAGCTTCAAAGGGGCTTCTGTCCATTGGCCCAAAAGCTATAGTGAGGCCCTAGTAAGACTGCATAAGGCTATTAAATAATATATCCAATTTGATTTAAATTCTACCTTATTTCACACAAGAGACAGAGACTGACAGTGTTACTGAGGTACAAACATTTCATCAGTAACCTTTTCCCATAAATCCTTATCAATATCTCCATGGAGGTAGGCAGCCATGAAATCAAAAGAACCAATCCCCCATTGATTTTGAGCAGCAACAGATCTCTGTCTGGCCTGTGATCTTTGCTACACCAGTGATGGTTGGTTGATAATTAAGGTGTTGGTTCAAACTGAACTGGGATGGGATTCTTGTATACACCTGGGCAGCTTGGTGGGAGGCATCCCATCACCAATTTCTATTGAAAATGAACTGGAACACTAGTGGGGCGTTGATAGATGCACACCATTTTTTTTTTGGTGTGCGGGGCCTACACACCTTTTCTTTTTGGTGTGCGGGGCCTACACACCAAAAAAAAGGGTGTGTGGGAGCGCACACCAATTTTTGGCGTGCAGGTCCCACACACCAATTCATTTTGGCGTGTAGGCCCCGCACGCCAAAAGAAATTGGGGTGTGGGCCCCACATGCCAATTTTTTGGCATGTGGGGTATACATACATATATGTATATCACGTAATCAAACCCGTGGACCTGTTCAATTACGTGAGCAAGTCCCCACACACCAATTTTTGGTGTGTGGGAAACCTCTTTGGCCAGCCAGGAGGAGTTCCTCCTGGCTGACAAGGTTGTATAACATTGTCAGCCGGGTTGAACTCCTTCTGGCCGAGAAGGCTGTATAACCTTGTCAGCCAGGAGGAGTTCCTCCTGGCTGACAAGGTTATACAACCTCATCGGCCAGGAGGAACTTCTCCTGGCCGGCCGAAAAGTTTTCCCACACGCCAAAAATTGGCGTGTGGGGACCTGCTCATGTAATCAAACAGGTCCACCAGTTTGATTATGTGATATACACATATGTAAATATGTATATCCCACACGCCAAAAAATTGGCGTGTGGGACCCGCACGCCAAAAATTAGTGTGCACTCCCACACGCCCTTTTTTTGGCGTGTAGGCCCCGCACGCCAAAAAAAGGCGTGTAGGCCCTGCACACCAAAAAACAAAGGTGTGCATCTATCAACCCCCCACTAGTGTGTGTATATAACTAGTATTTTGAGGGTGTTTGTGAGCCTGGGTCTCTAAAGTGACAACAGGACACAAAGCTTGGGGGGCACTACTGGTTGTATTTCAAGGATAAGAGATACAACTAGTAGAGGAAAAGAGGAAAAGGAAAGGGGAAAGGGAAGTGATTGATCTTTTTATTGTTTGTTCAATTGTTTAGAGTGCTCTTATGAAGATCAATGAGCTCAACCTGGAAAAGGTGGCTAAGCTGTGCCAGAGTCTTTAGAAGTGCAACAGCCTCCTCACACACTAAGGAAACAGTGGAGGGACAACAGAATGAGTAAACTAATCTGCCCTGATTTTTAGACTTGTAGTCAAGGTTCTAAAAGGGTAACCTGTTGATGAAGTGATCTGATCTCTTGATTGAAGGAGGAAGAAAAGGGGAAGAGGGGAAGGATAAGGGGAAGACAGAGAAGGACTACTGTCAGAGAAACAAGGTTCAAAAAGGGGACTGACTGAAAATACTTGTAGTACTGGGTGAAAGAGGCCTTTTGTTGGTTAGAGTGGTGAGCTGTAACTTGCCGAATCCTTGGATTTCTGAGTTGGTGGTTCTGGGTGTCTTGAGGTTGTGTATTTCCCTGCAATGGAGGATACACCAACATCGAAAATTTTCAAGGTTTGATTATGTAATCTTACATGTAGATGTGATTAGCTGGCCTGGTTTCACTTGCTCAACCAGTTGTGGTGTAGAATTATTTATTTAATTACTCTATGAAGGAGTTGAGCAATTACAAAGTGTTCAGTGAACACCATGGTCAAAATTTCATGAGGAAACAGAATTTGAGGTCAAAATAATGATTACAATTAAGGATAAAAAGATATGAGGCTATTGTTCATTATTTATTGGGAGAAAAGGAAATAAGGTAAGCTTTAGGACAGCGGTGATGAATCTAAGGTTGGCAGTGTCTTTGGGGTGGAATTGGCAGACAGTAGCAAGGGGGAGAGGGCTAGGAGGATTATCCCCAGGGCAGGGGTGTTGATAAACGCACGCCAACGGCGCACGCCAACGCCAACCCGCACGCCAATTTTTTTTGGCGTGCGGGGCCTACACGCCATTTTTTTTTGGCGTGTAGGGTCTACACGCCAAAAAAAAGGGCGTGTGAGACCCACACGCCATTTTTTTTTGGCGTGTGGGCCCCGCACGCCAAATAAAATTGGCGTGTGGGCCCCGCACGCCAATTGTTTGGCGTGCGGGTCCCCCCTCGCTCACATAATCGAGTGGGAGGGACCACTCGATTACGTGAGCGAGGCCGGCTGACGAGGTTATACAACCTCGTCAGCCGGGAGGACTTCCTCCCGGCACGAGGCTGTATAACCTCGTCAGCCGGGAGGACTTCCTCCCGGCTGACGAGGCTATACAACCTTGTCAGCCAGGAGGAAGTCCTCCTGGCCAACGAGGTTGTATAACCTCGTCGGCTGGGAGGACTTCCTCCTGGCCAACAAGGTTGTATAGCCTCGTCGGCCGGGAGGACTTCCTCCTGGCCGACAAGGTTATACAACCTCGTCGGCCAGGAGGAAGTCCTCCCGGCCGGCAAGGCTATACAACCTCGTCGGCCAGGAGGAAGTCCTCCTGGCTGACGAGGTTGTATAACCTCGTCAGCCGGGAGGAAGTCCTCCCGGCTGACGAGGTTATACAGTCTCGTGCCGGGAGGAAGTCCTCCCGGCTGACGAGGTTGTATAACCTCGTCGGCCGGGAGGACTTCCTCCTGGCCGACGAGGTTGTATAGCCTCGTCGGCCGGGAGGACTTCCTCCTGGCCGACGAGGTTGTATAGCCTTGCCGGCCGGGAGGACTTCCTCCTGGCCGACGAGGTTGTATAACCTTGTCGGCCAGGAGGAAGCCCTCCCGGCCGACGAGGCTATACAACCTCGTTGGCCAGGAGGAAGTCCTCCCAGCCGACGAGGTTATACAACCTCGTTGGCCAGGAGGACTTCCTCCTGGCTGACGAGGTTGTATAGCCTCGTCAGCCGGGAGGAAGTCCTCCCGGCTGACGAGGTTATACAACCTCGTCAGCCAGGAGGACTTCCTCCTGGCCGACGAGGTTGTATAGCCTCGCCGGCCGGGAGGAAGTCCTCCCGGCTGACGAGGTTGTATAACCTCGTCAGCCGGCCTCGCTCACGTAATCGAGTGGTCCCTCCCACTCGATTATGTGAGCGAGGGGGGACCCGCACGCCAAACAATTGGCGTGTGGGCCCCGCACGCCAATTGTTTGGCGTGCGCTCCCACACGCCAATTGTTTGGCGTGCGCTCCCACACGCCAATTGTTTGGCGTGTGAGAGCGCACGCCAAACAATTGGCGTGCGGGGCCCACACGCCAATTTTATTTGGCGTGCGGGGCCCACACGCCAAAAAAAATGGCGCGTGGGAACCACACGCCATTTTTGGCGTGCAGGTCTCACACGCCAGTTTATTTTGGCGTGTAGACCCTACACGCCAAAAAAAAATGGCGTGTAGGCCCCGCACGCCAAAAAAAATTGGCGTGCGGGTTGGCGTTGGCGTGCGCGCTTGGCGTGCGTTTATCAACGCCCCCAGGGCAGCCTGGGTAGCAACCCCAACCATATTATGAAAACCACAAAACCCCAAGCCTGTTAGGTCAATTCTTCCACATACAACTCCCTACCAAATGCTCTCAATTGATCTGACTCAAGATCAGTCTAGTTTTCATCATATGACTTATGAATTTCCTGAAAGTATTGTTTTATGTAAGGAATTTAGTTACAGAAATATCCATTGCATTCCTTCTGATAATTTGAAGGAATGATGTCAAAACTGCCATAGGCACTCTCTGAGATGCTCATATCTCCACTAATTTCCCAACCATTTTCTGTATACAGGCCTCACACCCAGACCAACCAACAAGACACCAACCACCAGAATCCAGCAATGGACAATGCAACCCCAAAACCACTGAATAGACACCACCCTTACCCAACAGTTTGTGCTTACCTGTTGGTTCCATTAATTACAAAGAGAACCTTGTCACTTTCCTCAAGATTAATCCCACTTCCAAAAATCAAAGGGTGTTGATAAGTGTACACCAACACAAATCTGCATGCCAATATCCTTTGACCTGCACATACTACAAGCAAAAATGGGGTGGCATGTAGGTTCTACATGCCAATTCTGGGCCTCAATTGAACCAGAATTTGTGTGAAATCTCACATGCTAATCAAAATTGGCGGGTGGATTGAGAACCCATACCCTATGTATGTTGCATAGGTCATGGGACAGCGTACCCTATGTATATTAAATAGGGTATGGGATAGGATTTCCCATAGGCTATGTAATATACATAGCATATGGGATATTGAAAATGTCATCAAATCCCAAGTGGGATTTGGTGATGCCAGCAAATCCCACATGCCAATTAAAATTGGCATGTGGGCTGAAAGAGCTTTGATATACGCATACCAGGGGCTATTGGCATGTTTTGACGGCCCCGCCAGCCCATTTTGGCGGGTTTGGTGGGCACACCAATTCCCGTTGGTGTGTTTCCAGGCACGCCAACGGGTGGCACACCAAATGCCAATGCGTTGGTGTGCCTGTGAAACACGCCAATGGCAATTGGCATGCCTTAAAAGCACACCAATCACAATTGGTGTGCTTTGAAAGAACACCAATCACAATTGGTGTGCTTCTTGGCGGCCCACCCGCACACCAATGGATATGCGGGTGGGGCTGCACGCCCTGGCCTATGGCCTATGTGTTGATACACATACACATAGTGTAGGTTTATCCAATACACATCAGCAGTGTGTCCAAGTTGGACATGCTGCTGATGTCAGCCAGGAGGAAATCCTCCTGGCCAACAAGGCTATACAACCTTGTTAGCCAGGAGGATTTACTCCTGGCCAACAAGGCTATACAGCCTTGTTGTCAACTTAATGTACTCAATTCCACTAATTGTGGCATGTACAGAAAGGAATAAAAAAAGACTTTACACTTTAAAAGTGTAAATAAAGCAATATAATGTTTAAAAGATATTTACTATAGTGTAATAAACACTTAAGTAACAAAATAAAACAGGTTCTGAGCCTGCTACCAAGCTTCTAGTGGGGGACATTGCCACAGAAGGGTTAACCAGAATTTATCACGGTTCTTCCAATCAAAATTAAGTGATATTTAATTTTATTGGAGGGATTTGTGAAGAATTTTAACTATTTAAGATGTAGTTATAAGAAAAGGCCAGTCCTCATAATTACAGGAGAAGGTTAGCGCCTTTTTAGCTTATAATAATTTATCTAATGTATGGTTAAAACTTATGGGGGAGGTTATTTTCAATTTAGTGAAAGAAACCTCTCCTTAAATAATAAAAAATGATCTTACTGTTAAATTATTTCAACAGCAGTGATCAGGGCAAGATAACCAAGGGGGAATGATCATCCTGTTCGCAATCAGGTGTGAAAACATGGTGTCATTGAAATGATACCATAAACATTTCACATTTATTAAAATAATGTGATGTATATTTCAGCTTTGTAATTTATGTATTTCACTAAGACATACCTGAGAATAAATTCTCTAAGGGTTTGACCTTGAAAAAGCGCTTGCCCTGAAGGATAATTGAGCTGAAATCACATGTATTAATTATATAGTACATACTACATAAAGTATTTACTTAAATGTAGTAGTAATCTTAAAATAGAGATTACTATGGGTTATGCTGGGATTTTCCAGGAGTTTCATGGAAAAAGCTATACCAATAGATGGTTCTTTATCCATTTATTGTGTATTTGAAAATTGATTTGCCAATGATTTTCCTTAATTAAATTTCCTTTATTTTTGATAAAAAATAGATATACTTTATGTGAATTTTATTAATATTTTCTGAATGTGGTCATGAGGGTGGATTGAAAACAGAGCCTTATGTGTGAGTAAGATATTCCTAAGTATGTTCTTAACTTTTAGACTAGTATACAATCTGTTGGGATGGTCAAGTCTCCTATTAATTCAGATCAGAATGTCAAGGTAAAATAAATACATAATAATAAAAATTATTATTTATTCAGCTTGCAGTTTCAAGTGTTACATGTTAAATGTAATATCTTGGTGGCTGACACTCATCAGCGGGGAGGAAATCCTCCTGGCCAATGAGGTTATACAACCTTGTTGGCCGGGAGGATTTCCTCCTGGCCGACAAAGCCCACTCCCACAGGGGTGGGCGTGCCGGCCAAACACGCCAACATAGTTGCTGTGTTTGGCAAACAAGCCAACTATGTTGTGTGTTTGGCCAGAATGCCAAGGATTGGCCATGGGCAGGCTAAACCTTGGTGTGCCGGCCAAACACACCAACCCAAAATGGTGTGCGGGCAAAACACACCACTTTGGGTTGGTGTGGGTATGCGCCAGGGGCGTGTGTTTATCAATGCCTGGGTTGAGACCCCATACCCTTTGTATATTACTGGGTATTTGCTGATGTCACCACATCCCAAGTGGGATTTGGTGAAGTCATGTATGTATGTAGATACATTGGTATCTACATACATACAACTGCCTGTTGGGGTGTAATAAGTGCACGCCATTTTGTTTGGTGTGCCAGGCCTACAAACTAATTTCATTTTGATGTGTAGTGTAGGTCTCATACACCAATTCCTGGCCAGAATTGGAATGTGGGCAGATGCCCCCCCCTGATCACATCACAAAATCCCAACTGGAATTTGTTGATTTAATACAACCTTGACAGCTGGGAAGATCCTGGTTTTCAAGGTTATATTTGAACCCATTTCTGGAAGGAACCAGGCCATGAACTCAAATACAAACTCAATGGTGGACCAGCCACTGTTGATTTTGCATACAAACTCATGGCCAGGTCTCCCTTGGACCCAGCCATGAGGCTGTATACAGCCTTTACTGCTGGTAAAAACTGGCTGTCAAGGTTTTATGTATTGTGTTTTGAATATACCTTGGATTTTTATGTTTCTGAGAAATTTAAAGGTATGCACTTTTGATGCATATCACAAGTTTAACTTTGTAGTTTATGCCCAAATAACAGTTATGTAATGACCACACAACCAACTTGATGTGATTGGATTCCTCAGTCACTGGTCCAAAATTTTTCTCATATCCACCAACCAACCACTTTAAATAGACGGACAAGCTCTTCCCTGAAACACTAGCGTCAAATGGTTTTTCAAATGTATTCCCCGGCAACAAAAGTCTCTGTGGTCCAAATGTTGAAGCAAGGAGTTCCTCCCGCCACCATCCAGGAATTTCTTGGCATTTCCTTTTCTCCACAATCCTTCTGTCAATGGATTCTCTTATACAAAGAAACACAATGTGTAATCAAGGACCCAGATACCTATGAGGCACCCGGACAACCTACCAGCCTCACTCACGCTGAAGCAAGATTGATGATTGATCTTGTTTGGTCTGAACCAGGACTATCCTTGAACAGAATCCATGAAAAGATGTATGGCTCATTTTTTCATGGATAAATATATCAGTTTTTCACCGGAACCTTGTTGAGCAATTATTGATTACCTTGAAAAAACCTGATACCAAAAACATACAAAAATCACTTGTTGCCAAGTATGCTATGTTGAACGCATGGAATTCTTTCCTGCAGACTTCTTAGTCTTCACTGGTGAGTTCAAACTACTTTTTTCCCCTCTTATTATTGCCTGTATCAGCTGAGAAGTATTTCTGATTGTAGATGAGTGCTCATTTAACAACAAAGATTTGCTGCAATTGTTTGCAAGATCAAAGAGAGGAACTCCATCCGCTTGATTCATTATCAATCAAAATCCAGATTGATTGAGATTACTGCCAGCTATTGCAACTGATGGGATTCTGGCTATCACATCTACTTTTGAGAAATTCAATGCTTGCAAGTTTGAGTATTTCTTACAGTATGACCTGTTCAGGATTTTCTATCTCTAGTTTCTAAAATTTGTAATATGCAATTACTAAAACAAGTGATGAAGCTTCCCCAAATGAAGAGATACCTGGATGTCAACTCTGTTCTGGTTTGTGATAACACAACAGTCCACCACGGCGAGTGTCAGCCTGCTACTAATTCAGAGACAACCTGACCATAGCAAATTACATCAATATACAACTTATATTCTTAGTCTCAAAAGAATGCACACCTTACGTCTTTTGTTTCAAAAGAAATGATTAAAAACAAAACATATAACACAGAATCTAGTTATAACTTCTAAAGTATAAAGAAAACTTAGAATATTATTTCAGATTCTGAATCTACACGTAGATTAACCTAGGGTAGCTCAGCAAAAGTACCCCTTAATTATTACTCCTTCATATCCCTTCACAAGGCCTTCAAGGTTTTATATGACTTAAAGATCTACATAACCTTGAATATATTCTAGTAGACTATGTAATTAAGGTTAATAGAGTTCGGGTATGATGCATAAATAAGGTTGACATCATAATTTCCATAGTTACATGTACCTGGCACCTGTAATAAAAGCCACAACCAACACCGCGGCCATACTTTTCCTACTAAGGCCAAGCTAGCCCAATTGGTTGGTTGTAACTAGAATACTGGTCCAAAAGGAAGGAAGACACGAAATTATTCACCTTTATGAGAACATTAAACCACTTTGGGCCTTTTGAAACATGTAACTAAGCCCTACCGTAACCAAACCAGTTATACAGGTAACTAGGGCTTAGTAGAAGACTAGACCAGGCAAAACAGAGCTTCTGCTTCGCCCCCAAGAGCCCAGAATGGATATATAAACAGCCCTTCCTTCCCACGAAATTATATCCCCATCTTCATATACATTTACCAGCTGTTACCCACCATATCAACCAGCCTTTTTAGCCTGTTATATAGTCAGTTTTTGCTTGTTTTATACTTGAAGTTCATTCAACAACCCTTTCACATTTCTCAGCACTCAACCACCACCTGTTACTCAACCTTGTGAGCGCTTCTGGACCACCTACAACTCCCTGAAGAACCTCTGACAGGAAATAGAAGCAGTAAGTCTATTTCCTCCATTCCTTCAGCAGTTATTGTCTAGGTGTACTCCTTGTTCAAAGGACTAGACTTTCAGGTACCCAAAATACCCCCTGTTAACTCAGGTCCTGAATATTTTAGAGGGCACAGTAAATACCCCTGTAACTCAGGCCCCTCCGTTAATAAAAACTTTATAGTTTTTTTATATCTTTTCACCTTTTTTACCCACCTGTCACTGCACAACCTGCAGCTGTTTTTACCTTGCACCCTGTGTAGCTAGAAGAATCCAGTTCTTGGCATCACAGAGGCTGACAGCAAGCGTGTTCAAGAGCTGTGAAAATCAGCTGGGGTCCAACTTCTTTACCTTCCTCTATATTTCCCAGAGTTTAAACACATTGAGCTCTGCTTTGCAAACATCAAGCAGAGCTTACAAGAATCACAAGTCTTAAATTGAACTGACAATCCTGAATGGGAAATTTGACAAGTGGCGGCCAATGTTATGACAGAAGAAACATGCTATAAAGTTTATTGTCACTGCGGCTACTATGTTCCAGGAAACTAGGTGCTTATATGGTATTTTCAATACTCACTATCAGTACTTACTCCACTTGTCTCCTCTCGATCTACATGGCTCTGTCTCATCTCTCTTTTGAATTTCAAAAGAGTTCTAATCCATTTTAACTTGTTAGTATCATTTCCATCAGTTCTGTCACGCTCTGTGATACCAAGGACTGGTATCCTTCTAGCTACACAAGGTGCAAGATAAAAAACAATATGGAATAAAGGGTTTTTGGTTGATTTTAATATCTTTTTTATTAATATGAAAGATATTATATTAGAATATTTTAGGAGGGGCCTGAAAGAAGGGTTGGTTTAGTTCCCTCCAAAGTTAATTTAACACCTTGATAAACTGGGGCCTGCAAGCAGGGGTTGTTTAGATTCCAGTGGTAATAGTTGCTGAAAAGGGGCACAACTCCTGAAAGAAAAAGACTTACTGTAGGCTTTAAAGGGAGGAGTGGGGACTTTTCAGAGGATAACTGGACAGCTTGAAGCGGTTGGAAAGGTGTGGTGGACAGCTGGACAGATTTGGAGTTGAGAGAAAGAGGCTTTGAGTCTTGAGGACTGATTTACTGGGCAGGACACTAGTATGCTTGCCTGGTGGAATGTTGGGTGTAAATATGATAAAGCTGGGGAATCAAAATACAGGGGGGAAGAAAGGGCCTCTTAAATGCCTTTCTGGAGCCCTGATGGCGAAACATCAAGTGTTCTTTTGGCTTTGGGAACACTACAAGGAAGGAGTTATCCTTAGTAGAAATAAATGAAGTAATTTATCAAAGTATTATATGTACAGGCTGTCAATAATCAATACAGCCTGTCAATAATCTAATGAAATAATCTGAGGGCGCTTCAAGAGCTTTTTTTTGGATTTGCAACATGTATTGATCAATTGATCAATAAATATTTGAAACAAATGATCAAATTATGGTACAAATGCTTGTTTATGTTTAATTTGGTTATTTCATATATAAAGTTTTGTACCATGAGAATACTTGTCATAAATTCATGATGGGCTCTTTTCCAGCTCTCCATTTAATTATTTTACAAGCAACTATCCTGGGAAAAGTGTCAAGCATTTGTTCTGTTCCTGTGACTAAAAGAGCTTGTCATTTATTTTAATTGTACAAGTTTATTTTGAATTATTTGAATTTATCTAATGTTTTCCTTCTCCTCTGTTTTGTGTCTTTCATTTATTATGATATTGGCTAGCATATACAGTATGTATTTGTATAAGTTAACAATATTCAAAAGACTATAAACAGCTTGTAATTTATGTCAAATGTTGTTTAATAGTTTATTTATGTGGTTTAAAGGATAATTGAATAGTTTGTTTAGTTTTTTATCCCTTAATTTCAGGACTTCTACATATTAGAATACTCTCATATTACATATGTTTATACCTAGTAATTAATTTTTAGCGCTTAGTAGGAGTATTCTTTAAGTTAATCTTATTAATAGAAGGAGTAAGTCTTCTAGGATACTTTGGCTGAGGTACCCTAGTTGATTTTACGTGCTCTATCATAATATGTAATCATATTCCCAATTATATGATAGTTTAATGAGTTATACTTTATTTTAACGTTTATTTATTTATTATACTTGTTTATTACATTATTACTATGTAATAATGTATATATTCTCAAGTGTTATCTTCTTATTAGGGGGTATCAAATATGTTCAAATCCACCATTATCTAATCAACTGGTTTTGAAAATCCACCATTTTTAAAAACCATGGATATCTATATAAAATGGTTCAGAATTCTCAAAAGTGAAGTTTTGTCAAAAAAACTAATTCACTGGTTTTAATTGTGGATTTGGTCATATCTGATACCCCCTATTAAGTTTATTTAGGTTAAATTATCACTTGTGTAATAATTTCTCTTTCATATGTATTTTTATTAATTAATTAATTAATTAATATTTTGTTCTAGTCAGGTTGTCTCTGAACTAGTTTTTTCACCCACCAAAGATCAGCGGGGATTGATCGAGTCCCCTAGCCCAGCCAGTCAGAAGAAATCCTAAATCTCAAATCAATCAATCAGGAGTCAGGACACATTGTCAGTTTTCAATCACCTTGGTGTGGTTTTCACCATAGGATGGCAGAAAGTAAGTATTTATGGCAGAAAGTAAGTATTTGTTGATTTTCCTTCAGGATCCAATTTACCATCATTATTTTTTACACTACTGATACTTTTATTTGGTTTTCTGAATTACTTTTGCCAAGATTGGTACAATAATTACTGGATTGAGGATATGTTTGCCAATAACCCAAATCACTCGCAATTTGGAGATGAAGAAGACTCCCCCGTTCAACAGCGCTTGTTTAATATCACGTCAAGCGGTCCCACCACCACAGCGCCTACATTTACCAAACCTGTTCTGTCAAATCTACCTTCTCTCCTTGCCACTCCCTTGGAAATAGACTCTACCAAAAGATCTGCCCCCTTATCTTAAGAAATACAAACACTACCTTAAGAAGAAACAAGGCCAAGGCTTTTGACTTCTTATCATTCCATCTGTTTTCTCTAACTTTTACTCCATCCCTTGTCTCCGAATTTTATGTCACATTCTTATTTATCATTCTAACTCTGATTGGTCCCCTAGTGTATGTTGTCTGCATGTAAATTGGTAGCATACTGTAATGCAATAAGATGAACATGTGCATGTGCATTTAAAGTGATAGCATACTGTAATGCAATAATATGAACTCTCACTGAATATATCCCCAACCAACCTGTTAAGATTCCAAATCAATTTAATCTCACATATTTTGCTGATCTCAAAGCCAATCTTACTAAGTAACCTCTTCTTGGGGGGAAGGATCTTCAGCAATGAAAATTGACACTTTTCATTCATATTAATAAACATGTTGAATGACAAATCATTACAACATCAATGGATACTTTGTAAAAATTTTAGTCAACAACATTTTACCCAGAAGCCCGGAACAGCTTCTGGGTCAGTTCAGAAGTGAAAACCAGAGGAATGAACCCATTGATGACCTCAATGAACTGTAGGTCTTTGTCATTTAGATCAAATGGATGACCTCTACAAACACAAGTATCTGGGTTTCAAATGACCGTGCAAGTCTTCTCGTACAAGCTCAACCATGGCAAAAGTGAATCAGGGCTGATTGCAGCCCCCAATGAATCATTTATATTGGCTAGATTATTCCCCTCAAGTGCTTGACTGACGGCTGCATATTTGAGCTCAGGTGAGTATCTCCGGAATCACATGTTCAATTTTGTCTAGAAAGAGTTAGAAGGTCAGTATTAAGGGTGGGAAGATAATAAAGAAAGTGAAACAAATACTTGCGTGAACTATCAAACTGGCAACAAGAATGATTTCTGTCAATGTGTCCTGATTCATTGATTCAAGATTTTGGATGTTTTCTGACTTTCTTTTTTTTATTGTGTAATTTTGCCATTGGCATTGCACACTATGAATATAACTTTTTTTGAACTACAAGTTTTTAAGTTGTAAAAATTGTTTGAGAACTTGGTGTTATGAGGACCTAAGTTTCTGTGAGTACGTGGTAATCTAGACAATGTGATCTACTGGGTTGTGGTGGGGATGTGATGTTTTTAACCTTCTCAGGTTGGTTTGTAAACGGTTAACGGGTGTTGAAATTGAAAGAGAGGATAGTTTGTGTGAAGGAGACAACTAATAAAGAGTTTGCAATTGAAGGGGGAGATGTAGTTGTCCTGGGTTGGAAGGGGTTGCGGCCAGGGGTTGGGCTTGCTGGGATTCAAACACCGGACTTGTCACTCTCTCAGGAGTGAGATAATTTATTGCACAAGGGCAACACCAAGCTATCATGGGTGATGGTTAACGCTAGACCATCCAGGCCCATTATTACATTTTAAATTTACCCTACAAGTCTGGGCCAGTAGTGTTGTTACAGGATTATGGTTTTACAAATTATTACATATTCTCACACTATTAGTTCACACATATCTTATACTTTTATATGCATACACATATTTTCACTATTTGCATAAGAATTATTTCTCATCAACCAAAGTACATACATACTTTTAGATGCTATAAATACCTTACACATATTAAAATGTATTTCCCTTGGGGGAGTTTCTTACTATGACTTTTTATATATTTGGTGCCTCACTCTACAGGCAGGACATCATAGCATAGGGGAATCGATCAATCCCTGCTGATCTTTGGTGGGTGAAAAATAAAATTGGGGAGGGTGGAATGCAAAAAAAAATAAAAAAATAAAAGGGGGAACCGCAACACACTGCCAGAATAATTGCCTAGGATGAAGTCATCCTAGTTAAACTGGGATGCACTCAACCAATTTAAACTTGGTTGAAATCAACTGATGAAATATAAATCCAAGGGACCCCCCTTGGTTTTATATTTCATTGGTTGAGGTCAACCTATTTTAAATTGGTTGTTTTCATCCTAGTTTAACTGGGATGAACTCAACCTAGGCAATTATGCTGGTAGTGACATTTTGTGCCGTAGCTGTATAATATTTCATATTTTACATTCTGACTTTTTTTCCTTTATTATTGAAATAAACTCTCATTATTTCTCTTATCACCAACATCCCAGCGTAACAGATAACAGCCCAATTTTTGGTAAGCTCTCCACACGTCCGAGCCCGGTTAGCTCAGTTGGGAGAGCATTTGGCCCACCCAAATACAAACTTGTAGAAAGTATAAATACTTTATTGCTCTCAAAATATGTGTTATTTTGCCCTTGGGGAAGTTTGTCTAGTTTGTAGTAGTAAGTACTCTGTGGATACTCTGTTCTTTAGCCCCCGTGGTTGGGACTAGTGTTAATGTCAGCCTGGGTGTGGAACTAACCGTGGTTATGGGTTGTAACTAAGGTAGGTTGATGATTTAAAGTGGTTTGGGTAATGGTTTAAGTCCTGTACAAAGGTACTTCCTCAATCAGTAAGTCTTGTCTGAGAGGCTTGCCCTAATTGCTCTAATTAGGCGCATCCAAATCAATACAAAGTATTAATAGGCATCCAAGGAGGTACTCACTTGGGTTTGTGGTGACTACCTTATTGAAGGTAGGTGGTGGCCAATTCTTGAGGTAATAACAGTATTAAACTATAGATTATCCAGAATTGGGGGATTGTTGGAGAATGGGGAACTAAGCAAGGTAAATAACTCTAAGGTATGTACTGTGCTGTGGTGTTCTAAATATTCTCTGGGGGATAAACAACTGTTTACAGTCTGTTTATATATTGTAAGAGCTCCTCAAGGGGGAACTGTGAGCGCTTCCATGACCTGAGAGGTACTGTGGAACTTCAGGGGCAAGACAGATCCTTTTGGGAGGATCTGTTAATGTTTATGATGTGATTTCTACTAAGGCTGTGTTATGGGACACATCTTTGATCAGTAGTCCTTAGTGGGATTGGATCACATCATGACATTTGTATTAATTGATCTGTTATTAATATTAATAAAGTTATTAACTTATAATGATGTCATTTATTATTGGTACATCTTATAAGTATTAATTATTATAATATTAATAAGTTCTTTTATTAATAAGATATTAAATTACATATCTTATGCGTGAAATATTCCAATGTTAAGGAATGTTGGGCGTAATCAGAGGGGAAAGAGTGATATCTGTTACTCTGGATATTTCACGTGTCAGGGGGGCAAAGGCCTACAAGTTATGTATCTTGTATAACAGGAGTACATAGCTTAACCAGAATTGTTCATGAGTTTATTAATGAATATATTATTAAAGTATTTATATTAATTAATGTAATTAATGTACTTTAATAATATTAATATTAATGTAATAATAATGAAGGTATAATAATAATAATAACTACAGCATAGTAATTATTATTAAGGATAATAATTAATATTACGTTGGAGTTATTTAGAATAAATAATGATAATAAATAGTAATAATAATTAATAAGAATAGTAATTATTATTAGAGATAATAATTATTAATAATGTTTGCAGTTACGTGGTACATGTCAGGTACTGTGATATGTACTCAGTGGCTGACACTTCCTCCCTCTAAAAAAGGGTTGACTAAAAAAATTTTTTAATGGTTTCTTTTGTCAACTCTGTATTGTCTCAGAATTCTTTCTGAATCAGGGATCTGATCAGCTGTAAGCCATTCATCCTCTTTGGATCCACTATATCTGACTAAGTACTGTTTAACATCTTCATTATTCTTTCTAATTTTTCTATGTTGTATAACTTTTTTAACTTTAATGAGTTGGTCTTTCTCTACTGGAGGTATCACAACTCTAATGTTATCTTTCCTTAGAGGAAATTTATCATCATTATTAGGAATAAATGGTTTGATTAGACTAACAGGGAATGTGGGGTGTTTTCTTTCTAATTCTCCAGTTAATATAACTTCTACTGCATTTGCACCATGTAAAGCTTTAATTGTATAAGGTCCAACATAGGAGTCCCTGAGTTTCTTGGGTCCTGATAAATTAGTAAAATTAAATGTAGAAATAAGAACTTGATCTCCAACTTTAAATTGGTGAACCTTATGGGTCTTGTCCCATCTGTTCTTATTATATTCAAAAGATTTCTTAATACATTCTGCTGCGTAATTTGCAGTTTTAGTCATCATTTGATGGAAATTAGTGGCATTGGGGTGAATTGTTACTGATTTAGAGAGAACTAATTCTTTGGGGAACCAAGGTATCCATCCTCTTTCTAATTCAAAAGGAGTAATGTCAGTACTACTGTGTTTACTGGAATTATAAGCAAATTCTAATGCTGGTAATAGTGAACACCAGTCATGTGAGTAATTATCTTTGTCTTTAAATTCTAGACCATAAGCACAATATCTTCTAATCATATCTTCCAAGGTTTGAATCATTCTTTCAGCTAATCCATCAGTCTGAGGATGATAAGCTGTAGAGAACTTCAATTGAGTGCCACATAAATCATATAAACCTTTCCAGAATTCAGATGTAAATTTTGGATCTCTGTCTGTAATAATATATCTAGGACATCCTACATCAGCTATAATCTTTTGCCAAAATAGTAGAGCTACATCAAATGCATTATTTTCCTTATGACATGGCAAGAATTTAGCTCTTTTAGAGAATCTGTCAACTACTACTAGTACAGAATTGTAGTTATTCATTCCAGCTGGAGGTAATCCTGTAACAAAATCCATATTAATTACAGACCATCTTTCTGTTGGTTCTTCAATTTCCTGTAGTAAACCATATCTTTTTCCAGTAGCTTTATTTGCTTTTTGACATCTTTCACAAGATTCACAATATTCCTTGGTTGCATTTCTATAATGGGGCCACCAAGCTATATGTTTAACTCTTTCTATAGTTCTGTCAAAAGAAAAATGTCCTGCTGTGATATTATCATGGCATTCTTTAAGAAAAAGATTAATATGTTCCTTTTTAGCCAGAACTACTACGCTAGTATGTTTGGTTCTATGATATATCAATCCATCCAGAAGTGAAAATCTGTTTTCATTAAAGGCAGTAGACCAAGGTTCTTCTAAAGAATTAATCAAGTCCAGGTTTTTATGTTTACTTTGTAGAATTTCTTTAAGAGTGGAGCAATTCTTGTCCAGGTTATAACTTTCACGTATTTCATCCCAAAATTCTTCCTTCATTTCAGTAACATGAAGTCCAAGAATGTCATAGGTTTCAGAAGGGTCATCATAAGCAGGATTATTTGCATCATTAATTAGTGGAAAAAGGCACATAATTTTTGCCGCTATTTCTCCATCCCAAGCAGGATTTTCTGGTAGATTGTCTAAAGACCATCTACTGAGACCATCAGCATTTTTATGTATATTTCCAGCTCTATGGACAATAGTCATACTTCCTCTCCATTCTTGGATTGCAATTTGCCATCTTAACATATGTCTGTTGGGAGTTTTCATACTGAGTAAACTTTTGAGTGCACTACAATCAGTAATAACTTCGAAATCACAACCATCCAAGTAGTAATATAATTTGTCTAAGGCCCATACTAGACATAAGCATTCTAGTTGGCTAGCACCATATTTCTTTTCACTGTCCTTAAGTGTGCGTGAAATATAACATATTACTCCTTCTTTGGGAATGTCCTGTAAATCTTGTACTTGATGTAAAGCAGCTCCAAGTCCTTCCATGCTTGCATCTACATATAATTTGTAAGGCTTGTGAGGGTCAGGCATTAATAATATAGGGGCAGATGTTAACATTTCTCTGATTTTATTAAATGCATCTACTCTGGGGGAAGTCATCTCATATGCAGTGTTTGGACTAGTAATTTGGTACAGGGGTCCAGTAATTTTAGCAAAGTCTTTAATGTGTTGCCTGTAATAACTAGCAAAACCTAAAAATGATTGTAATTCTTTGACATTAGTTGGCATGGGCTTAAGCAATACTGCAGCCACTTTATTCATGTCAATAGCAATACTAAGTCCAGAAACTATATGTCCAAGTGCTTTCAATTCCTTAAAACCAAATTGACATTTGCTCATGGATATTTTCATATTCATTTTTGTAACTCTGTCTAAAACTATTGAAAGTTTTTCCAAATGTTCTTTCCAGTCTTGACTAAAAATAATGATGTCATCAATGTAGATAATAAGCCAGCCTTCACGTAATTCTTTGTGGAATTCTATGTCCATCATTCTTTGGAAGTGAGAGGGGGCATTCTTAATTCCAAAAGGCATTCTTTGGTACTCATATATTCCCATATGTAATATTATTCTCATCAAATATCTACTGTCTTCATGAATTACATTCTGATGGAAACCTTTGAGTACATCCATACAAGTTATGAATTTAGCATCTTTTAGCTGAGTCAGTGCTTCACTGATTTTGGGCATGGGGTATCTATCAGGTATGGTATAGTTATTAAGACCTCTAAAGTCTCCAACCATTCTTGATTTTCCATTATGCCAAGCAATAATAACTGGGGTAGTAACTTCTACATTTTCATTTGCTCCCACTTTGCGTAAGACATTCATTCTTACTAATTCAGTAACATGCTGCTGTAAAGCTTCTCTACTTCTGGGGCAAGCAGGATAAGCAGCTTTCCTTAAAGCAGGAGGATAAGGTCTAGTAGTATTAAGATTAATTCTTACTTCATGTCCTCTAATGCTTCCAAAGGGTTCATCAGCAGTGGCAAATGCAAGTTTCTTTTTATGTAGCAATTTCTTCAGTTCCTTCAATTGCTCATCATCTAAATTCTCAGCAATCTTTGCTTCTAATATTGTATTATCAAAGTTAGAATTATTGATAGAATTACATTCAAGTTGTTCCAGGTTCATTTTGTCACTTATTCCAAGTTCAAACTTGTTCATAATGTCACCATTGAAGGTAAAATATCTTCCATTAGAATTTATCACATCTATTCCATAATTAATGATATAATCATTTCCTAAAATGATATATTTCATTTTAAAATCTTCCATAACTATTAATTCAGCGGTAATCTGAATACTTTGTTTGTTATGAGGGAATATAATATCTAATTTGATAATACCTAGTGGTTTCAATTTACTGTTACAACTGTAGAATTTCTCAGAATTAATGGGAATTAATTCTTTCTTCCATTGAGGCAATATCTTATCTAATAAATTGGGACCAATAATAGAGCAGAAGGCTCCTCCATCAATTAAACATTTAAGTTTAAACTTGTTACATATTATATTAGTGATATTAGTACCACCAGTCTTATGTATTTTTCCAGAATGCATCTCATTTGACAAGTGTAATTTCTTAATGTTTACAGGTCTGAATTTATCTTCCATTTTAGAAATATTAGATATGATCAATTCATCTTTTGAAACAATGGCATGAGTACTGTGAATATCTGAGTCAGAATCAATGGAATCAGAATCAGAATCATCTGGTAAAGATTCTATACTGGATTGGGAATCATCATTAATTGGGACCAAGTTGTCATCCATGTTTTCAATGCAATGTACCTTCTTACTAGATTTCTTATTGGGACATTTATTGGATCTATGTCCTTTCTTTCCACATTCATAACACGTAATTTCTTTCTCAGAAGTGTTCTTTGGTTTCCTTCTGGTCTGATTTCCTGGAGTCTTTATAATTATCTCTTTTGACAGATTTATACTTTTCTTTCTTGTCTTTTCTTTTGACATTGACAAGACTTTCCAGTTGATTGATGAATTCAGTTAAATCACTGTCACTTTGAAGAACTCTACGCATCATGTACTCAGTATTGTGATCTAATTGTCCAAGTAACTTATCATTAATAGAGGCATTGTCTACATCTCTTTCAATGGCTTTAATTCTGTTTACTTGTTGTGTAACCCAATCAGATGGTTCTACATCACTCAGTATGTCAAATCTGCTTCTTCTGAAGTTGGTTTTCACTTTTCTCTTCCATTCAGGAGTGCTAAATTTATTAATGATTTCCTTTTTCCAGAATAACCAATTTTTATTGCCAGGTACTTCTTTTTTCCTAGAATTATACCATGAATTTGCAACTCCAGTAAGAATTGAATTCAATTTTGAGCATATAATTTGATCAGGGGCATTAGTATCTTCTTTCAAGTTATCAATCCAATCAATAAATTTAAAGTGGTCATATTCTCCCACTCCAGAAAAGGTTAGCCACTCATTAGTCTTTGGCAGACCTGCTAATACTAATTTGTGGATGGCCTTGTCTTCATCCAAACTATTAATGGTGGATGTGGCTACTCTAATTTGTTGAGTATTGAGAGTTGGCGTAGCAGTTTGATCCCTGCTTGGTTCAACTTGGGTATTCTGTAAAGGTGAAGGGGTTAAATTGGCCAATTGAGTTGTAATGACTGGAGGAATAGATTGACTGTCATCTCCAATGTCATTAATAGTATCATGTCTGCTTCTTGGTTGGGCATCTCTAGTCAGGAGTTCTTCCAACTTGTGCATGATATCTGAGTTGTTTTTGGTCATTTCTGACGTAACACATGTGAACTGTTTCTCAATTCTGTTCACTACATCTTCAAAGGTTCTAAATTGAGAATTTACTTTATTAGTAGTATCTGATTGTAAATTCTGAATTTTTAATTCCAATTGTGCCACTTTCTTGACAAGATCTTGGTTGGAATTACCTTGCTCTTCAACCCAGTCATCAATTCTGGTCATAGAATTAGACAGTTGTTTACTAAATGTTTTACAATGATCATCCAATTCTACATGAAACATATCAATTTTTGTATCCATTTCAGTCAACCTCTGTTGAATAAGATATAATGTACTATCTTCTGAGTTCACCTGCTCATCTGTAGCTCTCATAATTTTACGGCATAATTCTTGTAAGTCATTGGATAGAGCTTTGTTACTATTGTTCATAGCATTTACTACATGTTGGAATGTGGTAATTTGTTGATGTTGTTCAGGGGTACAAGTAGACTTATTGGAGTCATTAATTATTACACATGGGGAACTTTGTGTTCTAATTTTCTGACTAGATGATGGGGAAGTGTTACAAGTTATGGGGATTCTTCCATCTGGCGCTCTTGACGGGCTATTTTGCCTTGCTCCAGATGTTGATAAGTCCCTTGGAGGGATCTCCCTAGGCGTACCATCTCTGAATAGATCTGGTTGCGCCACTGAGTATTCTTCCCTGTGTTCCTGGGATGTCTGGAATTGACATTTCTCCCCTTCGGACCACGGGGATTTTGGGTTCTGATGGGAGTATTTGAAGGATTGGGGGGAGAGAAAAGGATTCCTGGAGACAAATGTAGTGGGTTCCAATCTTTGGTGCGGTAGAGGGCTGCTGGCAGACCTTTGAGGCTGACCATCTGACGGAAATCCTCCTGGCAGTAACTTAGATGGGCTTTCACAGCATTGAAGCTGCTTCTGTTTCTCACATCTTTCAACCAGTACTTGTTTTCCTTCATCCTGTAGTAAAATCTCTCGAATTTTTCCTCTGCTGTGACTAGAATCAGAAGAATTTCCTTTATCATTAGTTTTTTACTTCTATAAATAATTTTATTTAAAGATTCTTGTCTGCCAGGGGGCAAAACTGACGCTGATGGAAATCCAAGTCCTGGCTCTGGCTCCCTGGTGCGGCCATTGTAACCTCTATTTCTAAGGAAGGAGGAGTCATGGTAAAAAATGCGTAAAAATTTGTTAGTAGGAGATTTTTATAAGGATATAATTTGTTAAGGATTTAATTCACCAGATGACTTGTCTGATGGAGTAACAGAGGCTTCTCTGTGAGTGGTAATCTCAGAGGTTTCTCTGGTGTCACGGGCTGTAGTTGTCTTGTCAGACACTTTCAAAATGTCCAATTCAGGGGTAAGCTTGTCTACGTTGGTGGACACTAAAACAAAGGAAAATTAGTAAAAAAATATGTTATATTTTTACTGATTTAAAGATGTTTGCTTACTCTTCAGAATTTTTTCTTTGAAGAGGGCTGAAAAGGTTTGTGTTATAGAGAAAATAGGTATAAAGTAATGTGAATGTGTTACTTTATTGAGAGTAATAGTAGTTGTTCTATGATTTTTTGCGGTAAAATCAAGTTGCTTGTTGTGAGTATGACAAGACTTGAAAGGAGGCTGTTTTTATGCCTAAATTTCCAGGTGGAAATGACAAAAATGAGCTAAATTTTTAGTAAGATGTGCCTGAGAGGGGATTAGTCTTCCTTTCAGGTTGAGAGAGTATATGTAAACTGATCAATTTGATCTGTTTAATAGTTAAATTTGTTATTTTTTATTTGTTTTTATGTGTTCAAATCACGGAGAGACTCAACGTGATTTGTGGGATGGTTCTGAAAGGGGATTATTCTTCCTTTCAGGGGTAGAAGGTAGATGTAAACTGATCAAATGATCTGTTTTACAGTTGATTTAATTAGTTTACACTAATTTTATTTTTATTTTTGATAAATCACGGAGAGACTCAACGTGATTTGTGAGATATTTCTGAAAGGGGATTTTTCTTCCTTTCAGGGTGAGAGATAATGTGTAAACTGGATCAAAAATGATCTAATTTATTTTTAATTATGTTATTGTACCTTCTTTTACTATGTACAAATCACGGAGTGACTCTGAAACGTGATTTGTGAGATAAAAAGTCTCGACGGGGCTAATACACACTGTTCTCGATGTGTAATAATGGAATAGATCAGACAGTTGTATTCTGCTGATTTTTCCCGTTATTTTGATGTACTCAACACTTTGATATCTCAAGTATTGAGTGAGAAAGTCTAACGTCGACGATTGTTATGATCGGATATAAGGGTCTTATCCGTGTATTACACTATAGAATGTATGCTGGAACTTCCAGAAGTGCGTCGGCGCACGTATGTATACTGTAGATCCTGGAATATCCGGGGAATACAGTATGTAACACGTGATCAAGCTAGAAGATCAATCTTCCGATCACTGATACACTATGTAATATACACCCGGTATGTACTACGGTGTGTATTACCACCTATATGCGGTTACTATGTGTATTACCACTATGTAATTCGTGATCGAGGAGGATTTGTAGTGATCAGGAGCCTAGTGCCTTGGGAATGGAGGCTCTAGAGATTAAGGGAACTGGATTTTAGTAGTGTAAATCTACTATTGCGGCTCGAATGGTCTACTCAGAATTTCTCTATGAGTAGTGGATCTACTAGAACGTAGAATTTTGAAGGGATTTTATTATAAAAAAGGCGGTTTTTCTTGTTTTTGATCAATATCTTCAGCCAGATATTGGTTTTTAATTTTTTATATGTTTTTTATTTTATAATTTCGACTTTTTCTCAATTTTTGTAGGGTTTTTTATTTTTCTTAGACTCAAATTTGGGTAGCAGACTCTGTTTTATTGTAATTTTTTAATTTTATAGATAAGAAAAAATAGAAAAACAAGCTGTATTTTTTATGATTTTATATTTTTCCTGTAGTTAAATGCAGTTAATCTAGGGTCTTTGTTCCTTCTACTGTTTCTAAGGAGATATCTAGGGACTTCTGGAGGGTCACAATCCAAAAAAGGAGGAACAGACACGTAAGTATTGTTCGAAGAAATTATATCACAATATATATCATTAAAGGGTGGATTTCCTTCTTCTAAAGCTGATCTAATTTCTTTTCTGACAATTTTAGTGTGTTCTTCTTTGGTTAATACGTCAGATTCTTCAGTATTAAGCAAAGTACCGTCAGAAGAATAAGTATTAGTGAGTGTAAGTTGTTTAACTTTAGTCCAGGTGCAGTTATAAAACTGATCTTCTCCCTCTATGACTTCAGTTTTTATCACTAGTTGTGACGTGATGATGTTTTCTGGGTTGTCCAATTGATAATATCTTTGCTGGAAAAGGTTGGAGTTCTTTTTGAAGTCACAAATGATTTCTGGCATCTATCAAAGGGCCATTTTCACGAAAAAATAAAAAGGTAAGGAGGTGTTAGTGATGATTTTTTAGGGGTTAAAGGGTGAAAAATCACGGATAAATAAAGGCCAGACCCCCAATTGTCAGCCTGGGTGTGGAACTAACCGTGGTTATGGGTTGTAACTAAGGTAGGTTGATGATTTAAAGTGGTTTGGGTAATGGTTTAAGTCCTGTAAAAAGGTACTTCCTCAATCAGTAAGTCTTGTCTGAGAGGCTTGCTCTAATTGCTCTAATTAGGCGCATCCAAATCAATACAAAGTATTAATAGGCATCCAAGGAGGTACTCACTTGGGTTCGTGGTGACTACCTTATTGAAGGTAGGTTGTGGCCAATTCTTGAGGTAATAACAGTATTAAACTATAGATTATCCAGAATTGGGGGATTGTTGGAGAATGGGGAACTAAGCAAGGTAAATAACTCTAAGGTATGTACTGTGCTGTGGTGTTCTAAATATTCTCTGGGGGATAAACAACTGTTTACAGTCTGTTTATATATTGTAAGAGCTCCTCAAGGGGGAACTGTGAGCGCTTCCATGACCTGAGAGGTACTGTGGAACTTCAGGGGCAAGACAGATCCTTTTGGGAGGATCTGTTAATGTTTATGATGTGATTTCTACTAAGGCTGTGTTATGGGACACATCTTTGATCAGTAGTCCTTAGTGGGATTGGATCACATCATGACATTTGTATTAATTGATCTGTTATTAATATTAATAAAGTTATTAACTTATAATGATGTCATTTATTATTGGTACATCTTATAAGTATTAATTATTATAATATTAATAAGTTCTTTTATTAATAAGATATTAAATTACATATCTTATGCGTGAAATATTCCAATGTTAAGGAATTTGGGCGTAATCAGAGGGGAAAGAGTGATATCTGTTACTCTGGATATTTCACGTGTCAGGGGGGCAAAGGCCTACAAGTTATGTATCTTGTATAACAGGAGTACATAGCTTAACCAGAATTATTCATGAGTTTATTAATGAATATATTATTAAAGTATTTATATTAATTAATGTAATTAATGTACTTTAATAATATTAATATTAATGTAATAATAATGAAGGTATAATAATAATAATAACTACAGCATAGTAATTATTATTAAGGATAATAATTAATATTACTTGGAGTTATTTAGAATAAATAATGATAATAAATAGTAATAATAATTAATAAGAATAGTAATTATTATTAGAGATAATAATTATTAATAATGTTTGCAGTTACGTGGTACATGTCAGGTACTGTGATATGTACTCAGTGGCTGACAGTTAAGTTGTTAAGTCAGGGGGTATCTCAGGGACATTTTCTGGATGTTGACCACAGGTGAGCCCTCCCAACAGGCTTGAGCCTTTTCCTCTTGCCCAAATATTTGTCTGTATGGGGCTTAGCCACGTTTGTTTTGTCATGACCCATGCCCCAGAGCTCTCCCTGGAGAAGCCTCCACATTGGACCCTCTCTATTATTGTCAGCCTGGGTGTGAAACTAACTGTGTTTAAGGGTTGTAACTAAGGTAGGTTGATGGTTTAAAGTGGTTTTGGTTGGTTAAAATGTCCTGTAAAAAGGATAATCCTCAATCAGTAAGTCTTTTCTGAGAGGCTTGCTCTAATTGCTCTAATTAGGCGCATCCAAATCAATAAAAAGTATTAATAGGCATCCAAGGAGAGACTCAACTTGGTTTTGTGGTTTCTACCTTATTTAATGTAGGCTGTGGCCAATTCTTGAGGTAATAACAGTATTAAACTATAGATTATCCAGAATTGGGGTATTGGTGGAGAATGGGGAACTAAGCAAGGTAAATAACTTTGTGGTATGTACTGTGCTAAGGTGTTCTAAATGTTCTCTGGGGGATAAACAACTGTTTACAGTCTGTTTATATATTGTAAGAGCTCATCAGGGGGGAACTGTGGGCGCTTCCAGGACCAGGGAGGTACTGGGGAGCTGCAGGGGGACGACAGATCCTTTTGAGAGGATCTGTTAATGTTATGAGGTGATTTCTACTAAGGCAGTGTTATGGGACACATCTTTGATCTGTAGTCCTTAGTGGAATTGGATCACATCATGAAATTTGTATTAATTGATCTGTTATTGATATTAATAAGGATATTAACTTATAATGAGGTCATTTGTTATTGACACATCTTATAAGTATTAATTAATATAATATTGATATGTTCTTTTATTTATAAGATATTCAAGTACATATCTTATACGTAAAATATTCCAAGGATAATGAATGTGGGCGTAATCAGAGGGGAAAGAGTGACATCTGTTACTCTGGATATTTCACGTGAAAGGAGGGCAAAGAGCCTGCAAGTTACGTGTCTTGTATAACAAGAGTACATCGAGTAACCAAAAATATTCATGTGTTATTAATGAATGTAAAAGTATTTATATTAATTCTTGTAATGAATGTAATTTAATAATAATAATAGTAATTTAATAATAATGAATGTATAATAATAATAATAGGGCATTAATAAAAAAACCCGGTTTTTTCCGCGTTTACACCCGGTTTTCTGCGCAGCTGCGGCTGCGCAGTGCACCCGGTTTTCCGCGCAGGCACCCGGTTTTTTTTAATTTTTAATTTTTATGCAAATAGCATACGGAGGGCGGCATTTGATGCGCGTGACCCCAAAACAAATAAAATAACTAAATAGAACAAGGAAAATAAACAAAATGATATAAAATTAAATAAATAGAATAAATGAAATGAATAAATTAAATAAATAATGATTTATGAATAACACAACCTCCCCAATCATCCTCATTCAATATTTTATTTAAAAAAAATAAAAAAAATAAGTAAAACAAGTAAAATAAACAAAACAAAACAATATAAAATAAAATAAAATAAAATAAAATAAAATACAATAAACAAAATAAATGGAATAAATGAAATGAATAAAATAAATAAATAAATTAAAAGCAAGAGACATAATTGCAAGTTAATAATTTATGAATAAATAATAAATGTAATAAACAACATGTAACACTCATCAAGTTAATAATTTATGAATAAATAATAAATGTAATAAAGTTAATAATTTATGAATAAATAATAAATGTAATAAACAACATGTAACACTCAAAGCATTATGCAATGTACCATACCTCTGTGTATCATTGTATTTCCATTTCTCTGTCATGAAATCTGATAAGAAGTTAATTTTATAATCAGTATTTTGTTTCCAATGAATTCTTCACCCTCTAAAGTGTATGAATCCATTTAAAAACTCCCTGAATATCTTGAAAGACAGACGTGAAGGTGTTTGGAAATAAATTGAGTCCAAAAATCATAAAAATCCAACAAGTGATTTAAAGAGAAACCTGTTAGTCACATTAAATTCTACACCCCTTAAAGTGCTTTAAAAAAGTTTAAAATGTTGAGAAATCCTGGAAATTAAGCTGTGAGGATTTTTTATGAAAAAACCAGGTGGATTGGCCAAAAAAAATAGAAGACATAGTTTTTTTGCAAAATGAAAAATTACCATCAAGTTATAAACCCCTGTAAGTATGATAAATAAATTTAACACTTTGAAAAATAATGAAAATCCGCCCAAAAAATTAAATTAAAAAAAACCGGGTGGATTGGCCAAAAAAAATAGAAGGCATAGTTTTTTTGAAAAATAAAAATTGCCATAAAATTCTAAACCCCTTTAAGTATGATAAATAAATTTAAAACTTTGAAAAATAATGAAAATCTGCCCGCAAAAAATTCAATCAAAAACAAACCGGGTGGACTGGCCAAAAAAAATAGAAGACATAGTTTTTTTGCAAAATAAAAATTACCATAAAATTCTACACCCCTGTAAGTATAATAAATAAATTTAAAATTTTGAAAAATAATGAAAATTCGCCCGCAAAAAATTAAATAAAAAAACCGGGTGTAAATGCGGAAAACCGGGTGTACTGCGCAGCAATTTGGATGTCGCCGCTGCGTAAAACCGGGTGTAAACGCGGAAAAACCGGGTTTTTTTATTAATGCCCTAATAATAATAACTAAATATTAGTAATCATTATTAAAGATAATAATAATTAATATTACTTGAAGTTATTGTCAGCTTGCTACTAGTTCAGAGACAACCAGACTAGAACAATAAATAAAGTAATAATTAATTAATAAAAAATACATATGAAAGAGAAATTATTACATAATTAATAATGTAAAATAAATCATAATAAACATAAGATAACATTTTAAAATATAAACATTATTATGTAGTAATAATGCAATAAACAAATATAAGTAATAAATTAATAATAAAATAAATAATAACTCATTAAGCTTTGAGATAAGAGAGAATATTATTTCATATTCTGAAAGAGCAAGTAAAATAACCTAGGGTACCTCAGCCAAAGTACCCTAGAAAACTTACTCCTTCTAATAATAAAATTAACTTGAAGAATACTCCTACTAAGCGCTAAAATACTTACTAGGTATAAACATATGTAATATGAGAGTATTCTAATAAGTATAAGTCCTCAAAATACGGGATAATTACTTAAATAAACTATGTAATTATCCTTTAAACACATAAATGAAATATTAAATAACATTTGACATAAATATCATGCTGTTTTATAGTCTTTGTATTATTATTAACTTATAAAAATACATACAGTATAAGTTAAATAATATCATAACACATGAAAGACACGAGACAGGGGAGAAAGAAAACATCAGAATACTTCAAACAAGTCTACAAGAACTTGTACAATTAAAATAAATGTCAAGCTCCTTTTTATCACGGGAAAATAATAAATGTTGACACTTTTCCCAGGATGTTTTGCTTGTCAAATAATTGAATGGAGAGCTGTAGAAGCGCCCACCATGCAAGTATGACAACAAATCTCATTGTACAGAACTTTATATATGAAATAACCAAATTAAACAGAAATAAGATTCTGTATCATAATTTGATTATTTCTTTTTTATTCTATTTATCAAGTGATCAATACATGTTTTACATCAAACTAAGAGCTCTTGATGCGCCCTCAGATGTTGTCTACAGATGACTGACAGACTGTATTAATTATTGACAGCCTGTACATGTAATAATTTGATAAATTACATCATTTATTTCTACTAAGGATAACTCCTTCCTTGTAGTGTTCCCATAGCCAAAATAACACTTGATGTTTTGCCATAAGCTCTCCAGAAAGGCATTTAAGAGCCCCTTTCTCCCCCCTGTATTTTGATTCCCCAGCTTTATCATACTTACAACCAGCATTCCACCAGTCCAGCATACTAGTGTACTGCCCAGTAAATCAGTCCTCAAGACTCAAAGCTTCTTTCTCTCAATTCCAACTCTGCCCAGCTGTCCACCACACCTTTCCAACCGCTTCAAGCTGTACAGTTTCCCTCTGAAAAGTCCCCACTCCTCCCTTTAAAGGCCTACAGTAAGTCTTTTTTCTTTCAGGAGTTGTGGCCCTTTTCAGCTACTATTACCACTGGGATCTAAACCACCCCTGCTTGCAGGCCCCAGTTTATTAAGGTCTTAAATAAACTTTGGAGGGAAATAAACCACCCCTGCTTGCATGCCCCTCCTAAAAACCTTTAATATCTTTTATATTAATAAAAAAGATATTAAAAATCACCCAAAAAACCCTTATTTTATATTGTTTTTTGCCTTGCACCTTTTGTAGCTAGAAGGATACCAGTCCTTGGAATCACTGAGCGTGACAGTTATTTAAAGTAATGATATTAATAAATAGTAATAAGAATCAATAAGAATAGTAATTATTATTAAAGATAATAATAATTAATAGTATTTGCAGTTACGTGGTACATGTCAGGTACTGTGATATGTACTCAGTGGCTGACAATTATCATGGTGGCAGGGTATATAACACCCTGCAATGCTTTGCGTTTTCCCTTCGCTGGGCAAACTAGATGGTAATCTAATTATACCTTGAATATGGCATCTAAAACCCTAGCTTTCAGAGCTTGAATCATCAGCCACGCTTTAGTCTATAGCCCTGCCCGCTATAGACTTGGCTACGGACTAATTTAGACCTGAATTATAACTTGGCTGGTTGAACATGTGGTCCCGTGATTCATTCTAATCCCACTGCGGCAAGACATAGGGACAGGGGGTAATGAGATGGACAAAGGCAAAACCTAATTATTGAATATAAAAACTCACTTCTTTTCATTGTGATTCTAGTTTTTTTTCCTCATAAAATTTTATTCTCTCACCTCAAGTCTCATCTCTCCTACTTCACTCCGTTTCTTTGTCTATTGTTACCAGGTGTGCTCTCATCTTATCGCATTATCGTATTGTCATCTCACGTGGTCATGAATCTGACGCGTTGGCTGGAAACCAAAAGTTATTGGGTTCTTTATCGCTCTTCATCTGAGTTACCCAACTCAAAAGTCCTGCATCAGTTTCCATCTTCTCATCAAGCCAAAAGAGCTTATTGCCTATATGGCATGTACCTTGTGAATTAATTTATCATAAGGTTTTGATTATCTATTGCAGACACCCCGGATACAGATACATAAATAGATAAGCATGACAACGAGAAGCATGAAATAGATGTCCGACACAACTTTTTCACTAATTATAACATTAAAATACAGAATGTGGTAAAATTGTTTTCTTTGCTACTACCTCTCGACCAAGAAATGAGATCTGCAACGCCTCTTGCAGGGTGCCTCTGACTCTTCACCATTGGCGGTCCTTTTGCCATTTTGAAGGACCAAACTTCCCTGTTTGCCCGGGGCATTCTGGAGGTCCATCTCCTCCCGTTTTTACTTCCAAAGAAACTTGGCATTCCACTGAGATTCACCATGTATATTTTGAACATGCTTTTTGGACGTCCTGATCAAACTTGAAGTTTGAGGTGCACCGGGGAGTCCCCGCTGCCGGAAGACAGACGGAGTGATAATTGTAGGCAATTTTTACCCACCAAGCTACATAGTCAGCATTCAACCAGTCCTCCATAGAAAAACAAATGAAACAATGGAACTACTTACATGGTCCGTCTGCGCAGTGTACTTGGTTGAAATGCCCTCTAGCGTTGCCAACTCAAAATTTGTGAAAAGCATTTCAAATTGAAAAAATCCACAATATGTCTGCGTTTGGGACAGTAGACATAGTAACCTAAACTATGCATTTTCACATGCCTTAATGAAACCTAAAATATGTAATATGACATGATGTGATCAATCCTGCTAATCCAGGGTTAATCATGTAGTTACCAATAAAATTACAAAGGGTGTGTCATCACGGATTTGCATGCATTATCCGCGAGGACCTCCTGTGCCTCCTATGGTGAGGACACGCATACAAAGCTCAAGAGCTCAACAAATGACAAGCCGGCCATTCACAAGAGAACCCAAGACACTATAAAGGATGGCTTGCCGTCAGTACAAACTGGCCACCATCTTCCTTCATCCCCCACACCCCCAAACACTTTGTCAGCTTGCTACTAGTTCAGAGACAACCTGACTAGAACAATAAATAAGTAATAATTAATTAATAAAAAATAGATATGAAAGAGACATTATTACACAAGTAATAATGTAAAACAAATTATAATAAAACATGAGAAAAAGATAAAATATTAGAATATAAACATTATTACATGATAATAATGTAATAAACAAATATAATAGATAAACAAAATAATAAAATAAGTAATAACTCATTAAACTTTGAGATAAGAGAGAATATTTTTTCATATTCTGAAAGAGCAAGTAAAATAACCTAGGTTACCTTAGCCAAAGTATCCTAGAAAACTTACTCCTTCTAATAATAAAATTAACTTAAAGAATATTCCTACTAAGCGCTAAAATACTTACTAGGTATAAACATATGTAATATGAGAGTATTCTAGTAAGTAGAAGTCCTTAAAATAAGGGATAATTACTTAAATAAACTATGTAATTATCCTTTAAACACATAAATAAAATATTAAATAACATTTGACATAAATACCACACTGTTTTATAGTCTTTGTATTATTATTAACTTCCACAAATACATACTGTATAAGTTAATAAATATAATAATATATGAAAGACACGAAACAGGGGATAAAGAAAACATTAGAATACTTCAAACAAGTCTAAAAGAACTTGTACAATTAAAATAAATGACAAGATCCTTTATAAATCACGGGAAAAAATAACAAATGATGACACTTTTCCCAGGATGTTTTGCTTGTCAAATAATTGAATGGAGAACTTTAAAAGCGCCCACCATGCAAGTATGACAAGAACTCTCATGTTACAGAACCTTATATATGAAATACCCAAATTAAACAGAAATAAGATTCTGTACTATAATTTGATTATTTATTTATTATTCTATTGATCAAGTGATCAATACAGGTTGTACATCAAACTAAGAGCTCTTGAAGCGCCCTCATATGATGTCTACAGATGACTGACAGTCTGTATTAATTATTGACAGCCTGTACATGTAATAATTTGATAAATTACATCATTTATTTCTACTAAGGATAACTCCTTCCTTGTAGTGTTCCCATAACCAAAATAACACTTGATGTTTCGCCATCAGGGATCCAGAAAGGCAAGAGGCCCTTTCTTCCCCCTGTATTTTGATTCCCCAGCTGTATCATATTTACATCCTGCATTCCACCAGTCCAGCATACTAGTGTCTTGCCCAGTAAATCAGTCTTCAAGACTTCAAAGCCTCCTTTCCTCAACCCCAACTCTGTCCAGCCTTCCAGCCCAACTTTCCAACCGCTTCCAGCTGCTCAGTTTACCATAAGAAAGTCCCCCACCTCCTTCCCTCAAAGCATACTACAGTAAGTCTTTTTCTATTAGGAGTTGTGGCCCTTTCTTAGCCACTATATCCACTGGGACTAAACACCCCTGCTTGCAGGCCGCAGTTTTAAAGTTTCAGCTCTCTGCTTTTAGCACGACCAACTTTGGAGGGAACTAAACACCCCAGCTTGCTGGCCCCTCCATAAAATCTTTGATCTTTTAAATATTAATACAAAAGATCAAAAACCCCTTTTTTCCCATATTTTTTGCCTTGCACCTTGTGTAGCTAGAAGGATATCAGTCCTTGGCATCACAGAGCGTGACACACTTCACTATACCAGTTCCCCTTACTGTCTTCTCATCAACTTATAACTCTACATTGCATACAGATACAATGTATTTTTCACTTTCCCCTCTGAAATCAACTATTAACTTCAACGCTACCTAATCTTATACTTGCATATCTATCCATTACCATAACCACATATTCACACCCCACACCTAAATAATCATACATATAACTTACACCCCTGCCACACCCACCAACACCACACCAATTCATCCCCTTCCCCAATTCCCCCATTTACAACCAACCACACATCTCTATCTCTCTCTGATTCATCCATTTATCCATTTCCCCCCAGTTTTCAACTACCCCCCAAACATTTCACAATACCAGGTGCCTTTACTATTTTCTCATTGCCTTAGAGCTCTACACCGGATGCAGATACCATCTATTTTCTCACACTTCCCCCTGAAATCTGCTTATTAAGCTTGCAAATCTTATGCTTGACTATCTATCCACTATCATATCCGCATACTCACAGCCCAAATCTAAATTATTATATATCATCCACCCCCACCACCCCCAACAACACCACACCAATTCATCCCTTCCCCATTCATCACCTTTCCCCCAATTTTTCTATCAACCACGCAACCCTCTATCTCTCCAATTCATCCACTTCCCCATTTCCCCCCGGTACTCGACTACACATTGACACATCCCTCTGCAATCATGGAAATTATTCCACTGTTTGACCTCATCCCAGGTAACAACTCCCAAAACAATGCCGCCACAAAATCTCTACCATCATCAACTTATCCACTGGTACCCAATATATACGCAATAGTCCCCCTTCCTTTCACCAAACGTCTACCCCCTCCTGGCAACTCAGCCACCAACTCAGATCAATCATTACAGCTTGTATGGCAGCTGGGTAGAACCCCCCCTTTTTTCCCAAAAAATCCACATTGTTTCACCATTCCCGGCTCCTCCCACAGCAGCGCCATCAATTTTTTGACTGCCATGCAGGCTACCATCCAATGGAACTGCCAGCGATCACGTACCAACCCTGTCCCAGGACCCAACACTCCCGGCGATTCACCCAAGCGACTTGGTCGCCCCTGCAGTTTTCACTTCAAACTAGAGTACACATGCCCCTTCCAACTTCAACACAAGCCGGTACTGCAACCGGCCAAGTGCAGCTGCCTGGCTTGGTTTAGCATCCACCACCACAAAGCAACCAACTCCCTGCGCGTGGAATGGTTTTGGGTCCACAACCACGACCCATACTTGTATGTCAACATGCTTATCTGCCGGTCTCCAAAAATGGTTGACCAATGGCTTACCAATAAAGTGATCTCTGGCCTTGGATGGAAGGCGATCCAGCGCCTGCTGGGTTATCCACAATTATTTCCAGCAAGTCGCTCAAAAGATGGTCCCCAATGATCATTTATTAAATGACATGCCTTTTCTTGATCATCACCAGGCAGACACCAATGTCCTCATACCCAAAGCCCATAAGATTACCTACAACCAAGTTCGTTACCTCATCCAAACGCGCATGCAGACACTGGCAAAGAGGGACCCAGACGTGTTACAGTCCCTTTGCCTCTGGGGGATTACACTAGCAACCAGTGGATGACACGTTTACGCTCCAGCCTTGGAGGATTCTCAGGACTTCCTATATGCATTCCAATCTCCCTGGCAAAGGGAGCTGATGCATACCTATGGAAAGTCCGTCCTGGTGATTGATGCAACCCACAATACTGTCTCAAATGTCTTCCTCTCAAACGGTCTGAAGGTAATTTTCTACACCATCATGGTTTGTAATCACCTAGTCGGAAAAGGGACCCTGGTCTTTTGGGACTTTGCGGGTTCTGCTGCCACATCAGTTTTTATTCTCACTTGCCTACTTACTATTCTCATAGACTGACAAACCCATCCGCTCACACATCTAGCAAGCCAATTCAGCTCCTTCTGATGTGGAATCAAGGGGCGGCAAATTTCACACCACATGTTATCATGTCTGACTGCGCCATTTCTATTTGGAACGCTGTTTCCAACTCCTACGTCGACTTAGGAAACCAAGCTCCAAAGCACCTGTGGTTCTGGTTTCACGTACTCAAAGCATTCAAGATGCAAGCGGCTCTATACTTACACAAAAAATAGACAGAAGTGATCACCTATTTCCAACATATATTGTATGCAAACCAAGACCCACACATTCTCCTCAAAGACCTAATAGGATGTTGGGGGGCTACAAATCCCTATTTTGCCCAGTATGTGAATGCGCAATGGGCCACAAATATAATACATTGGGCCCAGTATTACCAAAAGGTGAGTGTTTCTTTTGAAGGGGTAGATCTCCAATTACATCCCCTCATTGACAAATTCTGCAATTAGACCACTCACCAGGGCATTAACACAAACAATTACACGGAGGCTTGGCACCGAGTGTTAAAGTCTCAGTTCATCCCACAGCCTCAAAGACAACGCATAGACGAGTTTGTGCAAATCCTTGTCTATGAGGCAGAACTGTACTACCAATCCGTTTCCGCCCAAGTGTACGGGGGCTTTCTCCACCAGACATACAACAAGCAACAAGCAGCTTCCCAGCGTCTGGGGGCCAGCTATACACGTGCCGCTCTCACTGCGCTGGGCGTACACATTTTCACATTCCGTACCCACGTAAGTCTCACAATCAAATTGGTCCACTGCGGGTGTGCATGCTAATGTAATTTCCTCTGTTACACCCAAAGTATGTAATAGGGTCTTTCACCCGGCCTTCTGAAAGGGCTTACAGGCACTGCCAGCATAATTGCCTAGGATGAAGTCATCCCAGTTAAACTGGGATGCACTCAACCAATTTAAACTTGGTTGAAATCAACTGATGAAATATAAATCCAAGGGACCCCCCTTGGTTTTACATTTCATTGGTTGAGGTCAACCTACTTTAAATTGGTTTTTTTGCATCCTAGTTTAACTGGGATGAACTCAACCTAGGCAATTATTCTGGCAGTGAGGGTGGCCTTCTCCGACCCTGGGGGTAATGTCAAAGGGCGCATAACAAGCTGTACATGTGCTTTGTACCTGCGCCATGGCAGTGGGTGAAAGCACATGTCAGCTTGCTACTAGTTCAGAGACAACCTGACTAGAACAATAAATAAGTAATAATTAATTAATGAAAATATATATGAAAGAGACATTATTACACAAGTAATAATGTAACATAAATTATAATAAACATAATATAAAGATAACATTTTACAATATAAACATTATTAAGTAGTAATAATGCTATAAACAAATATAATAAATAAATTAATAATAAAATAAATAATAACTCATTGACCTTTGAGATAAGTGGGATTATTATTTCATATTCTGAAAGAGCAAGTAAAATAACCTAGGGTACCTCAGCCAAAGTACCCTAGAAAACTTAATCCTTCTAATAATAAAATTAACTTAAAGAATACTCCTACTAAGCGCTAAAATACTCACTAGGTATAAACATATGTAATGTGAGAGTATCCTAGTAAGTAGCATTCCTTAAAATACGGGATAATTGCTTAAATAAACTATGTAATTATCCTTTAAATACATAAATAAAATATTAAATAACATTTGACATAAATATCACGCTGTTTTATAGTCTTTGTATTATTATTAACTTATACAAATACATACAGTATAAGTTAAATAATATCATAACACATGAAAGACACGAAACAAGGGATAAAGAAAACATCAGGATACTTTAAACAAGTCTAAAAGAACTTGCACAATTAAAATAAATGACAAGCTTATTTAATCACGGGAAAATAATAAATGTTGACACTGTTCCCATGATGTTTGCTTGTCAAATAATTGAATGGAGAGCTGTAAAAGCGCCCTCCATGCAAGTATGACAAGAACTCTCATGGTACAAAATCTTACATATGAAATAACCAAATTAAACAGAAATAAGATTCTGTACTAAAATTTGATTATTTCTTTTTTATTCTATTGATCAAGTGATCAATACATGTTGTACATCAAACTAAGAGCTCTTGCAGCGCCCTCAGATTATGTCTACAGATTACTGACAGACTGTATTAATTATTGACAGCCTGTACATGTAATAATTTGATAAATTACATCATTTATTTCTACTAAGGATAACTCCTTCCTTGTAGTATTCCCATAGCAAAAATACCACTTGGTGTTTCGCCATCAGCTCTCCAGAAAGGCATTTAAGAGCCCCTTTCTCCCCCCTGTATTTTGATTCCCCAGCTTTATCATATTTACAACCAGCATTCCACCAGTCCAGCATACTAGTGTCCTGCCCAGTAAATCAGTCTTCAAGACTTCAAAGCCTCTTGTCCTCAACCCCAACTCTGTCCAGCCTTCCAGCCCAACTTTCCAACCGCTTCCAGCTGCTCAGTTTACCATAAGAAAGTCCCCCACCTCCTTCCCTCAAAGCATACTACAGTAAGTCTTTTTCTATTAGGAGTTGTGGCCCTTTCTTAGCCACTATATCCACTGGGACTAAACACCCCTGCTTGCAGGCCCCAGTTTTAAAGTTTCAGCTCTCTGCTTTTAGCACGACCAACTTTGGAGGGAACTAAACACCCCAGCTTGCTGGCCCCTCCATAAAATCTTTGATCTTTTAAATATTAATATAAAAGATCAAAAACCCCTTTTTTGCCTTGCACCTTGTGTAGCTAGAAGGATATTAGTCCTTGGCATCACAGAGCGTGACAGCACATGTACTACCTGGGGAATCAAACCTTGCGGAACGCCGTAGAGGACGTTGTTTGGCCTGACGTCTTGGTTGATGCTAACTACAAATTCACCTTTTTGGACAAGGTACATACATCACTACCCACCATGCATCCAGTGACGAACAGCTTCCCAGAGACCCCAAACCGTATAATTGTGACTGCCCCCGGGGTTTTGATGTCTCCCTGCTCCATCTTTGCCCGGCTTGAACCCGTTTTGCCATTCCGGGTGGCAGCGACTACTGACATACCCGTCTGTGCCCCTGGACCAGACGCATCTGCTCATTACAGCGCGCAGGTCCACCCAGTCGTGATGACCCACATCCCGGCTTGTTCCAGGGAGGATCCTAGGGTTTGGACCCTCTACAGGTCAGCCAGAAACACACTAGAGAGGTGTCACCTGGAACTCAAAAAAGCTGGTGATTGACAAAGGATGGTGATGGTCATCTTGGCTAAGTAAATGGAGGACTTCAAGAATATAGCCTTTTCCATTGGTCAGTTGGTTGAGCTTCAATGCCCAGGAACTAAATCAACTCTGGTGGACTTGGTCTGTACCGGTGACCCGCGCAACATGACACAATCCGAGATAGTGGCAATGCTCAAAGACCTACAGGAAGTTGGGTTTTCCAGATTGAAGAGGGTGTCTGGCAAATAAACAACGGGAAGCGGCATTCCTGGAGGAGGCGACGGCTCTGACCATGGGGAAATTTTGTGAATTGTGCTATGAGCTTGCTGGTATGCTTGAGGAGGGAGGGGTTTGGGATCCTAGGACACAGATTTGCTGACAAACTAAGGTGTGTTGATGACCATGCGGGCAGTGTTGATGGCGATGAGAGGGGTACAGAATTATAAAGCACAATATGAGGTATTATAAAGCATAATCCTAACAAACCGTAGAATAATTTTCTACTCACATGAATTAACGACTTATATATATACATTGTATCCTCCTGCAGAGGATTGTTGGTTATTCACCAATGCGTCAATAATTTCACAACTTTGTTTCCTTTCTAATGTTTTCTGCTAGTTCTACTTTACATACATGTATCTATGGTCACTGACCTGGTAACACTCAATGGTAATTAACGTAATGCATGATCACCCTTCTCAATGGGAAGATGAGCATAACTTATTGTTGACAGTTTCAGCCACGCGAAAAATGTTTTGGCAGCCAGGTATTGCGCATCTTCTAACCCCATTTTTCCAGAAAAAGAGTACGTCTTTGCCGTTAGACGCTATAGTGGTCTCAGGTGTAACTGTTTCTCTTCTCTCTGGTGTTTCCCTCTTTTGGATACATCATAAATGCGAGACAGAATCAAGTAATATATTGATTTGTCTGACACCTTGACAAAACAAATGAAAATCATCTCACGTTGACATAAGGAGACGCAGGGCAAGATCAAGTTGAGGAGAATTGCTTCCTGTGGGCTTTTTGCAGGACTCGGAAGCCAGATGAGCCAAAGAGTCGATGTTATTCCCATGACTTGTTGCTCCAAGAAAAAGTAGTATGCATGAGCATTGGCTAACAATTGATGCCATTCCTACAAAGGAAGAATTCCTCACATGTTTTGCAAAACCACAGCTAGTTGTGTGTGTGCAGGGATCAAATTGAGAAAATAAAGACAAAAATTTGATGTACAAGTAAGAACTTGAACTCCAAATCACATATACTTAAACAAACATACCGTTATTGTAGTCGGGTACTTGAGGAAAGTTTGAGGTAGCAGATAAGGGAGCAGATGGCCACTGCATGCAACTATTTTTAATGCATTAGATGCATTAGAGATAAACACAATGGGCTTCAGTTTGGAATTCATGAGTTAAACACTACAGGAGGTGTGAGAATCAGAGTAAGACAGCCAAGAGTACCCAGGCGGAATTAGGAAGAACGGGTAACAGCAGTAAAATATTTTGTATTCTAATCCAAGGGGCAAATGAATCCAAGGAAATAAGATAAGCCTAAGACATACAATAAATGATACAGTAGAATTTGTGTATAAAAGAGGAAGGAAAAGCGCAAGGATTTTGTTCTCTTTCTTCATCAGAATATTTTTGTCTTTCTATCGTTATAACATTTTGTGCAATCTTTAAAAACAACTCTTTATAATATAAATTCTTGATGAAAGCAAATATTTGCTTAATATACATTCACACTCCTTAATACTACCTTATCTGGTCCCTAGTTGTCATTAGCTTGTCTGTAGACATTCCTGAGATATCTTGTCTCTGACCTTTTAAGTGTACAATTGTACTAGTCTAGTCATTACAGGAGGCCTGAATCAACTTTCAAATTGTCAAAATTGGATTCTCTAATTGTTGATTGGGTCAAACATAAATTTAGAGGAATAAGCCCAATGTACAAATTTTTGACAGTTTCTGAAGGGAGATCAGCTCTGACATTTGGGTGTGGTTGGAAGCTGTCATAGATTCAAGTGAGAAAGAAGGTTGATTGTCAACCCAACCTCAGTTTCCTGACCAATTATCAAATCCTGAAAGACAAGCTTAGCTTGAGGGGAGGATCTATCTCTGTTTTGTATACATCATACATGGAAGATAGAAAGAAGCATAAAGATTGATTTGTGCATCATCACCACAAAAAAATTGCAATCATCTTACATCAACATAAGAAGATTTAAATCATCATTTTGTTGAAGATTGTTGTTCCTTATGGGCTTGGTATAGGTATTGGGGTCAAACTGAGCCAAATAGTTGATATTTTCCCCATTACTTGACAATTCATGTAAAGAAATAACAGAATGTAAATAAATGAGCTTTTCCTTCTCATTGATTACATTTCTACAAGGCGAGATGTATCATGTACTCACGTGCTTTCACAAAATCCAGCTAGTTTAAGCGGTAGATTCAAATTCTGATAAATTAAGGTGAAAAGGTAAATCAGCAAGATTTTCAACTCCAAAATGCTTGGACAAACATACTGTTATTGAATACAGGTATCTGTTGAAAATTTTTAGGAGCAGATGGCCACTGCGTGTGACTGATTTGAATGAAACAAGAGAAAATAAATGTGACTCAGTTTGAAATCCATGAGATAAGCACTAAAGGGGGCTGAATCAACTTACGTGTTGTCAGAAGGGATAGAAGGGATCCCCCTATTGGGTGATTGGTGTAAAGAATAATCATAACAGAGGAATAAGTTCAAGTTATGAATTCACACAATTAACTAAGGTAGATCAACACTCATTTTTTCCCGTAATTAATAGCTAAGATAGATTGATAGTTAGAAATAAGAGAAGTATAGTTTGCTTGTCAAATTAACAACAGTTTCACAACTAAATCATTCATTCCTTAAATAAAATCTTACCTTTGTTTTTGTCTTGGTTAGCTACATAATTGCTAAATGGAATCAATTCCAGAGGTACAAAAGGAATTGCATTAGACTGCACAATGAAGCCGCCAGAACTTCTTGATTGATGTTTTATTATAATTTGGTACCAAAAAATGAGAAAAATTTACAATGCAACCTTCAACCTTCATTTGTGATGTAAAACAACTCTCCATTAATATTTCAGATGGAGAAATTCATTACTCACAATTTTACCATTGATGGTCCTGTAAATGTGTTTCCTGCAGGCCAAGAAGTGTTAAAATTGTATGAGGGACTGAAGGGTGAAAATATATGATTCAACTTCTTATTCTCTTGATCTAGCAAGAAAAAAAACACTCACTCAAAATTCTGTGCTTCATCAGGAGCAATCTGATTGAGGTATTCATAAGTGGTGTAAGATGTTTCTTCTGTGGCCATTATATTCTGCTAAAAGATGAAATTGAGTCAGAACCAGATCATTCAAAGTCAAGTAAGCAATCCAAACACAAGGAATGCGGGCTCTGAGAAATGGGAAGGGATGTGGTAAAAGTATTAATAAAAGGAGGGGCAAGAGGGTTGTGTTGAGGATAGAAGAGCAAAATGCCAAGAATTTTTGCTGAGGGTCAAAGATCAGACTGTTGCTGAGAGAGAATATGACTTTGAAAATATGGTGGTGGTAAGACCTTTGCATCAAGCCAAGCCAGCTCAATGCACTTGAAAAAAGACCACCAGATAGAAAGCAGAAAACTTTGAACACAAGTTGGTTCTAGGGTCATGGATGATGAACCAGGATATCCCCCCAGTATTCAGCACATACTCTGGTGGCAGGTCTACACTTGGTATTGTTCTGTTATGGTTGAAATCAATAACAGAGCAAGATGTGAGTGAGTTGTCAAAAATTAAAATGCTGTTATGAAATCAAATGAAGTCAAAACCAATTACTTTGAGGTACAGAAAGGCATTTCCAAAGAAGGGTGTATGGGCCAAAAGAAATTATGTTGTGTGGTAAAAACAGATTTAGCAATATATGAGGGATTTGTAAATCAATCAATATGATCCAAATCAATGGGATAATATTTAATAATTTGGGTGTAATCTTTCTAAGGATAGGCTAATTGACATGTAAAACTGTGAGGGAAGACCTTACTTACAAGCCTTTATTGGGTATTTTGAGGAAAGCTGGGTTGGGATAGGTGTGATGGATGAGATGAAAGCAACAGGCTTGAAAGATTGGATGGTGGGAGGACAAGATATTCACAAAGATTGTAGCAACATTTAAGCACTTCAGAAAACATTGTAAACACACAAATTGAGAAAACTGAAGGTGGTGTAATCTTGATGTTCCCTGTCACTCTAACAAAGATCCCCGGGGCAGTGTATAATTTGTTGGTGCAGGGGAGTCACCGAGCTTCCATGGGTGATGGTTACCGCTTGACCATCCAGGCCCCCCTGTATTGTTGGCTGTACTGATTCTCAACGTGATTATGGGATATGTTTCGTCAAACCACTTATGAATGCAGCACATTGTCTGGAACTTTTTGATACACCACTTTCAAACTGGAAAAGTCCTCAAAAACCAATAATAACCTAGAAAAGTTTGAAAAGAGTTTGGATGAGACTGTCACTGCAAAAGGGGTTGTATTGCTCACAACCCCCCGCGTGACGTCTGCTTGTAACAGGGCTGGTTACAGGACGGAATCTTTGAAGGAACTGCGGTGTAGCAGAAGGCTACTTGCAGCGTAACTATTAGGGGGAGAACTAAAGTCTGGATTTCCAATCAAGATAGATGGATGAGGAAAAAAAACAGACATAAAAGGCCCTTTTATAAGAGGGCCCAACAACTAAGGGAAAATACAACTGAAAGAGAAAGAACTATGTATGGGAGAACTGCTTAGCCAAGAATGTCATAATGGTTTGCTAATGACTAAATAGCGCGTATGGAGTAGATCTCATACGTGATTGTACAAAAGAGAAAGAGACCTCTTAAACCCCCTTAGCGTTGGAGACGCAGGGGGTTTTGGCTTTCATCACTCCAGGCCCCAGGGGCTGGAGCCAGCAGCGGATGCCTAGCCTAACTCATAAAAGAATAGGAATAACTAGAAGTATCATTTCTTCATTAGATCATGTATCATGAGGAATAGAAGAAATACAAATTTAGTAATGATGAGTTATTACCTAGAAGCAGAGTGAGAATAATGAATCTTTGTTTTATGTTTTCTTTTCTGGCTTTGTCTAGAGATGAATGGTAGGATTGAGAGAAAAAGAGTTGAGAAGAAAAGAAACTATAAAGAGGAAGATTAGCATCAAGTATTCATGTTGCATTGAGACAACATGATCTTACTTGTGCCTTGTCGATGAGTCTTAACAATTCCTTAAGCAACAGCTTCTGTACAATCTGATGTCGAGACTGTCTGATGACAATGTTTGATCATCTATTAGCATGCTGTTGCTAGTCTACATCTGTTGTTCTAGGTAACAGGTGATGCCCAAACTTTCTGTCCGCAACCACAAAGCCACCCACTTTACGTGTTGCTTTGATATCACTCACACACGTGTTTTTTTTTTTTATTCCACCACCCCCCCCTCAAAAGCAGAACATCGTCCGGCCTCCACACCTTACTGGGCATTGAGAAACGCATGCCAACCGCGCACGCCAACGCCAACCCACATGCCAAGTTGTTTTGGCGTGCGGGGCCTACACGCCAATTTTTTTTGGCGTGCAGGGTCTACACACCAAAAAAATTGTCGTGTGGGAGCGCACACCAAACAATTGGCGTGTGGGTCCCACACGCCAATTTTTTTGGGCGTGTAGGCCCTGCACACCAAAAAAAATTGGCGTGTAGGCCCCGCACGCCAATTGTTTGGCGTGTGGGGATATTGCATGCGACATCCCCAAATACATGATGCACATATGGGTATATGCATGCGTTTGCATATACACTTATTTGTGAGCACGCAATCAAACCGGCCCACCGGTTTGATGATGAGAGCACCCGCGGGTCTGATTCCTGAACGGAATCAGACTCATGGTCCCGGTTTTTTCAACCAGAACCACAACAAACACAGCTCACAGCTCACCGATTTGATCAAAACCAAAGCAGTGAGTCTGAAAATCAAAAAATCAAAAAAAAAAAATCAAAAAAAAAAAATCAAAAAAAAAAAATCAAAAAAAAAAAAAATCAAAAAAAAAAAAAAAAAAAAAAAAAAAAAATCAAAAAAAAAAAATCAAAAAAAAAAATCAAAAAAAAAAAATCAAAAAAAAAAAATCAAAAAAAAAAATCAAAAAAAAAAAATCAAAAAAAAAAAATCAAAAAAAAAAAAATCAAAAAAAAAAATCAAAAAAAAAAAATCAAAAAAAAAAAAAAAAAAAAAAAAAAAAAAAAAAAAAAAAAAAAAAAAAAATCAAAAAAAAAAAATCAAAAAAAAAAAATCAAAAAAAAAAAAATCAAAAAAAAAAATCAAAAAAAAAAAATCAAAAAATCAAAAAAAAAAAAAAATTCAAAAAAAAAAATCAAAAAACAAAACAAAAAACAAAATAAAAAAATAAAAATAAAATAAATAAAATCAAAAAATCAAAAACAAAAAAAATAAAAATAAAAATAAAAAATGAGAAAAAAACCCCAGAAAAACCCCAAAAAAAGGGAATTTTTGGGGTTTAATTTGGGCGTTGATAAACGCACGCCAAGCGCGCACGCCAACGCCAACCCGCACGCCAATTTTTTTTGGCGTGCGGGGCCTACACGCCATTTTTTTTTGGCGTGTAGGGTCTACACGCCAAAATAAATTGGCGTGTGAGACCTGCACGCCAAAAATGGCGTGTGGTTCCCACACGCCATTTTTTTTTGGCGTGTGGGCCCCGCACGCCAATTGTCTGGCGTGCGCTCTCACACGCCAAACAATTGGCGTGTGGGAGCGCACGCCAAACAATTGGCGTGCGGGGCCCACACGCCAATTGTTTGGCGTGCGGGTCCCCCCTCGCTCACATAATCGAGTGGGAGGGACCACTCAATTACGTGAGCGAGGCCGGCTGACAAGGTTGTACAACCTCGTCAGCCGGGAGGACTTCCTCCCGGCCGGCGAGGCTATACAACCTCGTCGGCCAGGAGGAAGTCCTCCTGGCTGACGAGGTTGTATAACCTCGTCAGCCGGGAGGACTTCCTCCCGGCTGACGAGGTTATACAACCTCGTCAGCCAGGAGGAAGTCCTCCTGGCCGACGAGGCTGTATAGCCTCGTCGGCCGGGAGGACTTCCTCCTGGCCGACGAGGTTGTATAGCCTCGTCGGCCGGGAGGACTTCCTCCTGGCCGACGAGGTTATACAACCTCGTCGGCCAGGAGGAAGTCCTCCCGGCCGGCGAGGCTATACAGCCTCGTCGGCCAGGAGGAAGTCCTCCTGGCTGACGAGGTTGTATAACCTTGTCAGCCGGGAGGAAGTCCTCCCGGCCGACGAGGCTATACAACCTCGTCGGCCAGGAGGACTTCCTCCTGGCTGACGAGGTTGTATAACCTCGCCGGCCGGGAGGAAGTCCTCCCGGCTGACGAGGTTATACAACCTCGTCAGCCAGGAGGACTTCCTCCTGGCCGACGAGGTTGTATAGCCTCGCCGGCCGGGAGGAAGTCCTCCCGGCTGACGAGGTTGTATAACCTCGTCAGCCGGCCTCGCTCACGTAATCGAGTGGTCCCTCCCACTCGATTATGTGAGCGAGGGGGGACCCGCACGCCAAAAAATTGGCGTGCGGGGCCCACACGCCAATTTTATTTGGCGTGCGGGGCCCACACGCCAAAAAAAAATGGCGTGTGGGAACCACACGCCATTTTTGGCGTGTGGGTCTCACACGCCCTTTTTTTTTGGCGTGTAAACCCTACACGCCAAAAACAAATGGCGTGTAGGCCCCGCACGCCAAAAAAAATTGGCGTGCGGGTTGGCGTTGGCGTGCGCCGTTGGCGTGTGTTTATCAACACCCTTTAATTTTGTGGGAGAAAAAAATCCCACAGGCCCATGGCCCTCTCCAAGACCCAACTGGCCCAATAGACAGGGCCCAATTGCCTTGAGAAGGGGCCTGCCTCTGCCCATCACCTCCAGTGGGCCCACAGGCCCACTTTGATGCTCCAAAGGGGCAATAAAACATTCAAAGGGGCCATTCAAACCCCCCAGGGAGCTCAAAGGGCCCCATATAAGCCCCAGACGCACACCATCCTCCCCAAAAGTGGCCCAATGGGCCCATCTCAAACACATCTCTTCCTATTTTTATTTCTATTTTTTTACCATAGATATAGTAACATGTGCTGACATACTCTCCCATTCAAATGCAAACAGATTCCCCACAATTCTCCAAATCAGCAGCAAAAGATGTCTCACACCGGTGATTACAACTCCTCAAGCAATCAGCCTCCACGCCCATACGGCTTCTATGAGGTCGACCCCAACCATCACCCTGGCGCCCCACTTGGCAACTTGTATCAAAATCAAATCTCTGCGTATGGAAATTCACACGTGCTTGGCCAACCTGCAGCTCAACTCAATCAATCAGGCCAGCTAGCAACTAACTACGGCTACCCAAGCAACCAATATGGCCAAGCCCCCCAGCCCCTTACTTTCCCCTCAGCCCACCCAGCCAGCTACAGCTTAACAGACACCAACTACAGAGTGGCAATCCAGCCAAACCCTGTCCCCCCAGCCCACCCAGTAACCCAGCCTGTGTTCCACCCATATGAGGTAAGATTGCCTCAATTCACCCACTATCACCATTGACCTCCAGCCTCTACCTATCAGATTGATCCAGCCCAACCATCCTATCTGGCTCAGCCAGCCCTCTACGCACCAACTCATATAACTCAAGTCCCACCATCCCATCTGTTTCCGCAACCCCATCAAGCACCACAAATCTCAAACTACTGGCAGCCAGGACCCCAACCATTGTCCCACTCACTTCCAAGGCCCGCCAACCTCTCACAATTTCCCTGTTGGCCAACCATCAGTGCCTGCTCCGCTGCAGACAAATCAAGTCCCTTCCATACCTGTCATGCAAGATATGCAGCCATCTCTTGGGGAAATAACCTCCTCTGCGCCATTTAGCCCTCAAATTTGGCCGCCTGCACAACCAAGTCCTCAACAGTTTCCCCAAGCAACTTTCAGCCCTCAAGTCCCACAAACTGTTGCTGAAGGTGAGTCTTCAAATAGTTCTCCACTTTGTTTTCATCTTACCAAGAACTAATGTTTACCTGCACAATCTCCCAGTAAAATACCCAAGTGTCACGGCTACATCTCCCGGCGGGTATCACCCTGCACCACCCAGCCCTCAACTGTTTCCCCCTGCAACTTTCAGCCCTCAAGTCCCTCAAACTGTGGCTGAAGGTGAGTCTTCAAATATTTCTCCACTTTGTTTTCATCTTACCAAGACCTAATGTTTACCTACACAATCTTCCAGTAAAAAAACCCGCTCAATCCTTTAGGACATTCACCACTGGCCACCGCAATGCTACCAGCCGCCAATCAACCGCATAAAGTGTTGATGAGATCTGAAGATGTACAATCTTATGATTATTCAGTTGGCAGTAAGTTCTTCTAGTTTCTTAATTCTCTCACTTTAGGCAGACTGGCTGAACTGCTTGTGTTTCCAGATGCAATGGATGCACCACCCGAATTCCTTTTCACATGTGTCACTGATCTCAAACACTTCGTCACCACATGGGCCCACGAGCATGGTTATGCTCTCAAAGTTTGTGCATCCAAGCGGGACAAGAATGTCTACTTTGCATGCACAGTTGGCGGGGAAGCCCAAACCTCAGTCAATGCTATCCGGTATTGAGAATCTAGGAACAAGCAACTGGGGTGCTGCTTCAAAATATCCGGCCACAAACCGACTTCAGTAAAACGCAAGGATGCACCATGGGAACTCCACTGCCCAAAAAACCATTGAGCACAATCAATCTGGAACATGTGGTTATCCACAAGAAGCTCTCTGTCGAAAGGCCAAACCAAGGTTGCTCGCTTATTGTCTCTTGGAATGCCACCCCAGGCAATTGCTAGACTCCTTACTAGCAGTGAGGGAAGGTTTGTAACCAACAGAACGATACACAACACAAAGGAGGCACTGAGGGCAGAGAAGAGGGCTGGCAACACCCCAATCAAGTACCTCCTATGTTGCCTCAACAAATCCAATTGGACACACGAGGACGTTTAAAACACAGATGACAAGCTCCTTTACTTGTGGTTTGCCCACCCAGGATTGTTGCTTCTGGCTTGCAGGTTCCACCATGTGGTCAATATTTACTGCACTTACAAGACGAACATGAACAACTACCCCCTGCTAGTGGTTGTCAAAGTTGCATTTGTTCTTTTTTGATTTGTGTTTTTCCCTCTCACTCTCCGATGTTACTCAGATTCATAGTGTGCAATGCCAAAGGCTAAATTACACTTAAAAAAAAAAAAAAAAAAAAAAAACAGGTGATGCTTACGTTGGTGCAGTTTCCTAACGCATAAGTTTGAGCTTTATGTTTCTATACAAGTCGATGACCTCTGTATCTACATGAGAGATGTCTCAGGTTAGTTCTCTCCCAAGCTCTTCCTTCCTCTTAGATCTCTTCTAGCTTACCGTTGGTTATGCTTGATGAGATCCTTTCTAGGAGTGCGGATGGGGTTCTGAGTCCGAGTCGTTCTGCTAAGGATATTGGCTTGACTGGTTCTGCGTCCCCTGCGTCTTCTTGAGTTTTAATCGATACAAAGTATCAGCGTTGTCTCATGAGATCTGGGTTAGGGTTTTAGTCTAGACTGCAAGCGGGCTTACCTCTTCTTGCAGCTGGGTCTAATCTCATCAGCTTGCTTGGAGGGCCTAGCTGCGAGTCTGAGTTGGCATTCTTAGGGCATCCACCATCGTCTTGCTAACTTTTCCGCAACTGCGGAGAGGTTAGCAAGTGCAATGGTTACCCTACCGAGAAACCACACCCTCGTGACTCGGTAGGGGGGCTCTGCAGCTGGCTAACCGAGCGTCCCCACCCTCAGGGACTCTCCAAGTTGCTCGGTAAGCGGGGCTGTAGGGGGGGATCAAGGATTGCATTGTGGGAAAGGAGGGATCTTACCTTACCAAGCTCGTTAGAGGTCTCTAAATTCAGAGACCTCTAACGAGAATCTTAAAGATTCCTCAGTTAACGAGGCCTAAGAGCATCTCCAATCGTCTCGATAAGTTGGCTCGATAAGCCAACTTTATCGAGACGATCCCCAATCGTGCGCTCGATAGCGCTCCATAACTGTCGAATCAATAAGATTCTCAATAGAGGTCCATAACTTTATGGACCTCTATCGAGCTCGATAAGCTAACTCGTGATTATCTTTCACAAGTTACCAACCCCCCCTCCCAGTCCCCGACTTCAATCTCACCCCCCAATTCCCTCCCCCCACCCCGAAAACATACACAATAAAAAAAATACATAATAAAAAAAACCAAGTCGAAGAAAACAAACCCACCCCAAAAAAAAAAAACAACAACAACACCAAAAAATATAAAACACAACACAAAAAAACACGAAACACAACACAAAAAAAAAAAAATTGAAATGAAAAAAAAAAAACAAATGAAAAATGAAAAAATGAAAAAATGAAAAAAGAAAAATAAACAATAAAAAAAAAAATCAAAATACATAATAAAAAATACAAAAACAGGGGGTGGAAAAACAAAAATAAACAATATAAAAAATACAAAATACATGATAAAAAATACAAAAACAGGGGGTGGAAAAACAAAAACAAAAATAAAAAATAAACAATAAAAAAAAATACAAAATACATGATAAAAAATACAAAAACAGGGGGTGGAAAAACAAAAACAATTAAAAAAATACAATTAAAAAAAAAACAAAATACATGATAAAAAATACAGAAACAGGGGGTGGAAAAACAAAAACAAAAAAAAACAAAAAAACAAAAAAACAAACAATAAAAAAAATACAAAATACATGATAAAAAATTAAAAAACAGGGGGTGGATGTTTGAAACTATCCCCTGTCAGACAGGGGGTGTATCCCCCTGTAAAACAGGGGATGTAGCAATGCAGTGTTTCATTGATACACCCCCTGTCTGAAGGGGGATTGCAAAGACAGGAATTTGATTGCAAGGCACCATCTTGACTTGGAGAGAAAGAAGATTGAGATAGAAGAGAAGAAACTGGAGGTGGATAGAGATAAACTGGAGGTGGATAGAGATAAACTTAAGTTGAATAAAGAACAGGTGGCCAGCAACATTCAGATGAATGACCTCAAGCTCTTGCTGTCCTCTGAGAAGGATTGTGGTGACAATGAGGAGGATTTAAAGGTATTGAGAATCATGAAGAAAAAAATGAAAGACAAATGGCTAGGTATTAATTCCCCTTAAATTTTGTTATCCATATCCCCTTCTTTTGGAATTTATGCCCCTCTCAAATTGAGAAATGCTTTGTAAGGTGAGCTTATAAATGGTAATCATGTTAGTAGAAAAATAAAATGTGTATAAAAAAGGAAACAAGTGAGTGGAACAACTTAGTAGAAAAAAATAGTGAGTATGAAAAAAAGGAAACAAGTGAGTAGAAGAAACAACTTAGTAGAAAAAAAAGTGAGTATAAAAAAAAGGAAACAAGTGAGTAGAAGAAACAACTTAGTACAAGAAAAAGAGTGAGTATAAAAAAAAGGAAACAAGTGAGTAGAAGAAATATATTTCCTGTAATGAGAATAGGAAATATACTCATGTGAATCAAACATATATTGAAATCATGTAAGTATGAATAGGATTTTTGAAAACAATTGATAATTTTGAAACAAATGTGCATATAAATATTTCTTTATGGAAACAAAAATAATGACTATCCAGCCATCATCCCCCTTGCAAGCCAGTTGTGAATATTAAGGTCATCTCTCAATCTGGAATGGGTTACAGGACTATGAAGGTCATGGTTTCTTTGAATATAAGCCGTTGTTAAATGTGCTAAAGAGGGGTCTCTATGGTTTGATATAACTTGAGCAGATATAGAATGGTTTCCAATAAATTCATCATTTTCTGATCTTGATTCAACAATCATGTTGTGTAAAATAACACAACATGTCATTATTCTCTTGACATCTTCTATATCCCATAAACGGCATGGCTGTTTGATAATTCCCCATCTTGCTTGTAAAACCCCAAACACTCTCTCTATGTCTTTCCTAGCAGCCTCTTGAAGTTTAGCATAATGCCGGCTGCCATAATCTTGTGGGTTTGATATAGTCTTAACCAGAGTTGTCACGCTCTGTGATGCCAAGGACTGATATCCTTCTAGCTACACAAGGTGCAAGGCAAAAAATATGGGCAAAAAAGGGTTTTTGATCTTTTATATTAATATTTAAAAGATCAAAGATTTATGGAGGGGCCAGCAAGCTGGGGTGTTTAGTTCCCTCCAAAGGTGTTCGTGCTAAAAGCAGAGAACTGAACCTTTAAAACTGGGGCCTGCAAGCAGGGGTGTTTAGTCCCAGTGAAATAGTGGCTAAGAAAGGGCCACAACTCCTAGTAGGAAAAGACTTACTGTAGTAGGCTTTGAGGGAAGGAGGTGGGGGGCTTTCTTATGGTAAACTGAGCAGCTGGAAGCGGTTGGAAAGGTGGGCTGGAAGGCTGGACAGAGTTGGGGTTGAGGACAAGAGGCTTTGAAGTCTTTGAAGACTGATTTACTGGGCAGGACACTAGTATGATGGACTGGTGGAATGCTGGGTGTAAATATGATAAAGCTGCGGAATCAAAATACAGGGGGAAGAAAGGGCCTCTTAAATGCCTTTCTGGAGCCCTGATGGCGAAACACCAAGTGGTATTTTGGCTATGGGAATACTACAAGGAAGGAGTTATCCTTAGTAGAAATAAATGATGTAATTTATCAAATTATTACATGCACAGGCTGTCAATAATTAATACAGTCTGTCAATCATCTGTAGACATCATCTGAGGGCGCTTCAAGAGCTCTTAGTTTGATGTACAACATGTATTGATCACTTGATCAATAGAATAAAAAAGAAATAATCAAATTATAGTACAGAATCTTATTTCTGTTTAATTTGGTTATTTCATATGTAAGGTTCTGTACCATGAGAGTTCTTGTCATACTTGCATGGAGGGCGCTTTTACAGCTCTCCATTCAATTATTTGACAAGCAAACATCATGGGAAAAGTGTCAACATTTATTTTCCCGTGATTAAATAAGCTTGTCATTTATTTTACTTGTACAAGTTCTTTTAGACTTATTTGAAGTATTCTTATGTTTCCTTTATCCTCTGTTTCGTGTCTTTCATGTGTTATGATATTATTTAACTTATACTGTATGTATTTGCATAGGTTAATAATAATACCAAGACTATAAAACAGCGTGATATTTATGTCAAATATTATTTAATATTTGATTTATGTGTTTAAAGGATAATTACATAGTTTATTTAAGTAATTATCCCGTATTTTGAGAGCTTCTACTTATTAGAATACTCTCATATTACATATGTCTATACCTAGTAAGTATTTTAGCGCTTAGTAGGAGTATTCTTTAAGTTAATTTTATTATTAGAAGGAGTAAGTTTTCTAGAGTACTTTAGCTGAGGTACCCTAGGTTATTTTACTTGCTCTTTCAGAATATAAAATAATATTCTCAATTATCTCAAAGGTTAATGAGTTATTATTTATTTTATTATTAATTTATTTATTATATTTGTTTCTAGCATTATTACTACTCAATAATGTTTCTATTTTAAAATGTTATCTTTTTCTTATGTTTATTATAATTTATGTTTCATTATTACTTGTGTAATAATGTCTCTTTCATATGTATTTATTAATTAATTATTACTTTATTTATTGTTCTAGTCAGGTTGTCTCTGAACTAGTAGCAAGCTGACAAGAGTTGACCAAGGAGGATATATTCCATCAGCCAAGTAGTATGGATGTTTATACTGGTTGCCGTTGACTTGAAACAAAACATGATCCTCTGTTCCAGATAGTAGTGCATCAAATAGGTGGCTACGGTGAAGGACATTGATGTCATTGAGAGCTCCAGGTGTACCAAAGAAACAGTGCCAGATCCAAAGGTTTTGGCTTGCAACAGCCTCTAATATCATAGTGGTAGTTCTCTCCTTTCCTGTAAACTGACCGGCCCAACCTTGAGGACAATTCTTCCACTCCCAGTGCATCCCATCAATTGATCCTAGGCAGCCAGGGAAACCATGGTCCTCATATTCACGCAATATTTGATGCTTTTCTGCAGTGTTTGGTGGTCTCAAGTATTCATGCTGGTATAATGTGATGATGTCTTGCACAAATTTCCTCAGAGTTTCAATAGCAGTAGTCTCTCCAATCCGAACATATTCATCTGTAATGTCTGCAGACATCCCATATGCCAGCTGGCGCAACGCACAAGTTATCTTCTGATGGGGTGACAATCCAACTTGACCACAGCAGTCCTGTTGAAGAAGAGTAGCATTAGAAACATGCACCAGCAGATAAATTTTTGTGACCAGATAAATTTTTGTGACCAGAAAAAAAAACTCACTTTCTTTAAAAGCCAATACCTATAATGGTTCTGCAAATCATAGCAGATCCTATTGAATAGGCTATGACTCATTCAAAATCTCCTCTCAAAGGTTCTCTGGTCATACACAGGATTCATGGAAAAGTAATCCTTTAAAAGTCTTGCATGGCCTTCCACTCTATTTCGGTCAATGTTTGTGCGTTGTCGGGAAGATCCTGCATGTGAAGATGATGAGCCATGTGAATATAAATTATTGAAGATAACATCTTCTTCCTCCATTTCCAAAATCTCTTCCAAGTGGTCCATAGACATATCTTCAAAGTGGTCCATAGCAAGTGTAGTGTAGGAAAATAAGAGTGTTGAACTAAAGTAGCTAGGTGAGTGGGGTGAGTGAGGTGGTGTAGTGTAGGAAACTCTGAGTGTGGAACCAAAGTAAGAGTGTAGAACTAAAGTAGCTAGGTGAGTGAGGTGAGTGAGGTGAGTGAGGTGTAGTGTAGGAAACTCTGAGTGTGGAACTAAAGTGGGTGAGTGGGGTGAGTGAAAACAATGGCCAGAAATTGATCATTTAAATACCCAGAAAGGGGATGAAACCATCCCCTTTCAGACAGGGGGTGTATCAATGAAACACTGACTATTCCCCTGTAAAACAGGGGGTGTAGCAATGCAGTGTTTCATTGATATCCCCCTGTAAAACAGGGGGTGTAGCAATGAAACACTGCATTGCTACACCCCCTGTTTTACAGGGGGATACACCCCCTGTCTGACAGGGGATAGTTTCAAACATCCACCCCCTGTTGTTGTATTTTTTATCATGTATTTTGTATTTTTTTTTATTGTATTTTATGTATTTTTGTTTTTGTTTTTCCACCCCCTCTTTTTGAATATTTTATCATGTATTTTGTTTGTTTTTTTATTGTTTATTTTTTATTTTTGTTTTAGTTTTTCCACCTCCTGTTTTTGAATTATTTATCATGCATTTTGTATTTGTTTTTATTGTTCATTTTTATTTTGGCTTTTGTTTTTCCACCCCCTGTTTTTGTATTTTTTATCATGTATTTTAATTTTTTTTTTTTTATATATTGTTTTTTTCATTTTTCATATTTCATTTTTCATATTTTTTTTTTCCATTTTTCATTTTTTTTTTTGTGTTGTGTTTCGTGTTTTTTTGTGTTGTTGTTTTTTTTTGTGTTGTTGTTGTTGTTTTTTTTTTTTTTTTTTTTTTCGGGGTGGTGTTGCTCCTGAACTCGAGTTATCGACTCGAGTTGCAGAGGGCACGACTGTGGATCGGCTCGATAACCTAGCAATCGAGCCGGGTTATCGAGCCACGATTGGGGACAGAGTCGATAAGTTAGCTGTCGAGCTCGCTAAGAGCTCGACAGTTGTCGAAAACTTAGTGAAACAATTGGAGATGCTCTAAAGAGGCCACGAGGGTGGCGCGCGGGGGCTTCGTCTCTGTAAAGTTGGCTTACCGAGCCACTTTACAGAGACGGTGGTGGATGCTCTTACAACTCGGACAGGGTGCCACTAGTGTGGTTACATGTCCAGACCCTTTGTGGCCCTGCTACACGCTGGAGCCGACCAATATGAGATCGGTAGCCCTGACCGAGCGTTACCGGCTGCACCGATTCATTTAAAGGGCCATTTAATGTATCGGTGGGCCCAGCGGATGTAAGATCGGTCTGGGATTAGATCGGTCGGCTCCGGCCGACGTTTGAAAGCGATACAACCCCTTTCGCAGTGTTTTGTTGCAGCCGTGGTGTGCGTATCTATTTGCAATCTTGTTAACCCATCAACTCTAAGTACAGGAGGCCAGGCCGGAATAAAGGTGGTCTCCCGATGTTGTGTCGGTCGGCCGACGTTGGATCGGGGATAGCAATACATGACAATCTTGCTTGGAAGGAAAAACGAGAGGAGGTCATGTCTGCTCATGTGGTCTCTGGGATTTTTGCATACATAAATACGTATGCAGATGTGCTCCTATCGTACACAAGACTCTAGCTGATGATGCCGCGCGATGAGCCCCGCAATCTCGTATTTTTTTTCTGGCAGAGTTTGCACCGAGAAACGCTCAAACACCGCGGGGGGAGTATCTTTTTTTGCGTTTCGAGTTTGGCTCATGAGCAGCCTCTTCTTGTTGCTTAAGTGAAAAAAAGCTCTCTATCTGGTTCTGCCACGCAGGTGCTTGTGCTATATATTTATAGAGACATAGAGAGTTGCTTATTGCCACTGTTTCAGAGTATTCAAGCTAAGAACCAAATATTGCCGGATATTTAGAACAGAAACCCAAGACGAGCAATGAGACTTCCAAAAAAAATCCGAAAGGTCTTTACCCTAGGCCTACCCATCACTTCCCGTCGAGGAAATTGGGCATCAAGGAGCTCGGGCCTCTGTGAGGCGGAGACGCCGCTTCTTACTCGGCAAACGACAATGCCAGGAACTACTGCAGAGATGTCTGTGTCCTCGCATAGACCTGGATTTCAATCGGATTGTGACGCACTCGAGGGGATGAAAAGTAAGCCCAAAGTTCAAAGTTTAAAGAGGCAGTAGCATTCCTGGCCCGCTACAATGCTTTCATGTCTATTTAATCATCTCATTTGAAACTGGGTTTGTATTTCTGGACTTCGCAATTTCTTAAATATTTAGAGGCCTTGGCGGCTATTAACAGAGGTGGGCTCCACATGTTAAAATTACATCAGGACATGTATTTATATCAAATGCGTGGAATTTGAGCTCATGTCGAATATGGGATACTTTTATAGAAGCCAGGTTTTGGAAAGTACCATATGAGTGGGACCCTCCAGATCATCCCAAAAATAATCGTTGGGCCAAGGCCTTCTTGTGTAAGTTACTATTCTTAACTGGTCTAAGCCTGAAAGTAAAAAATTAACCTTGAGAAGGTATGGTTGATTAAAATTTCGACATAATTAATATACACAGACGAACCTAAAGAAAAACTTCGGAAACATATGATGATAGGAGGTGAGGCGAAGTGGTTTTATTTTTTATCTATCACATTTCAAGCATCACAAAAAGGAGTCTTGCAGGGTATTCAAGAATCCTGTTCACAATATAGGGCCATTGGGTTAATGTTTTTAAAAACAAAATCTCTTTCTTCAAATTTTCATGCCAAAAGAGGATGATATGAGCAAATGCTCAACAATGGGCGGTTAAAGCTTTCTTGATGGTACCTAGTCATCTGCCAACAAGCAACTGATTGAAACCTGAAACATGGCTGTCTCCCATAAGACCCCTTGTTACAGAATCTGAATGCTAATTAAAATTAATTTTACTTCTTTGTCACTCCCGATCTTGATGGCATTGATCTAGCGGACAAATCTGAAAGATTTTCCCATCCAGTGGAGGAAATTCCACTTATACAAACAGCTATTCAACTCCACAATTCCCATTCAGAGGCAGCGTTAAAATACCACCTGTATCTTTCCTTCCAAAGGATGAAACAGCTAGAACTTGAAAGAAAGGAAATTAATCAAGACCTCCTAATTATTGACTTTATTTTTCTTCTGGGCACCATCACCGAGGTCAATCAACGTTCAAAAAGCAGGGTCCAAGTGATTTCAAGAAATATTCAAGCTTACCTCATGGAAACGTTGCCCGAGTTTGAAAAAAAATTGACTGCTTCAAATAGATCTGATATCCAGGCTCTCATAGATACTTTGAAAGAATTGTGGAACGAAAGAGAACATCATAATTAAGCCATTTTCAAAGTGTAGCAGGTTGAAACTATATTGTAATCAAATTTAAACTTGAAGGATCTCAGTTCAGAAATTTTTTCTGTTGTTATCCAAGGAACTTAATTCCAAATATGTTATTAATCAAACAGAAATTCTGGTGTCTGACTCAACCATGATACATATTTCCTTGATTTACCCAAATCATTTGTATTGGTTCATTCAAGTAATATTTTTGCTTGGACCAGGAGTTGTGCCTCAAAAAAAGCAAATCTCTTTGATTTCATGTGTCAAAATTGATAAGCAATAGCACTTCCTGTGAAACACCTACAGGTTTCACAATAAACACCAATCCATATTACATAATCTTTCCAGTACTATATATTCTCTAGCATCACCACTCCCCTTCAAGCTCAGCAGAGACCACTTCCAACTTTCACCCTCTGCTGAGCTAGGTATGTCTTATTTCATTTCTCTCTCTTCATTCTCTCATTAAACTCTTCTCTGCTTCTTCTCATGTTAGCAAAAGAATTGTATTAACCAAGAGACCACTTCCAACTTTAACCCTCCGGGAGAGAAAAAAAAAATAGGTTCTAGCATTGGTCTCCAAAGCTCCCTGCTTTTTTCTGGGTAGCTCAACTATAACTTAGTGAAGAATTATAGAAGACAAATCTTGCAATTCTAGAATCATTGTATTTTTTGAGGTTATACCAGGTGAAAGGGTTTTCATAAATGTGTTGTAGTGTGGAGTGTGCAAACCCCCACATTTGGAGTAGGTGTTCAAGAGGCAGGTGGTTTTGAGTAATGAATCTTCAAGTGTTCCAGTCACAACAGATCAAGAGGTAACTGCTCCATCAACTTTTCTATCCTTTGTCTTATTGGCAGTCCACTCCAGAAAATTTATGGTAAATGCTAGTAAATCTAAACCAACTGTTCAAGGCCCTCTTGCTACACCAACTTGAGCAAAATGGCCAAAGAAAACAAAGGCCTGCAAGGACCGTCTAAAATTACCTCCCCTTCCCCCTTCTCCAATGGTTCCCAGTGAACAACCATCTCCTCAAGCCTCCCTGTCTAGGGAATTAATAACCCAAGCATAATCCCCAGAAAAGTATCCCAAACTGAAACCTCCTGTTTCCCCTATCAGACCCCTTCCTTCTCCTTCCAAACCTCTCATGGTAACTCTTTGAGAAAAAAAGACTTCTCAACCAAAATCATTGGCTTGGAAAGTAAAATTGACACATTTTAGACATTCAGTCTTCCATCTAATCAACAAAAAACTGTGGCATAAATCATCTCCATCCTTTTCATTGGTATCTCCAGCAACTTCTGACTCTGAAAAATCCAATAATTTGAGCAAACCGGCATCGCCCAAATCATGTGATTTTCTTGCCCATACCCTAGCTAAGTTGTCCATGTCTACACCAGCTTCCAGAGTTATTCCGTTAAAAACCTGGGCTATATAATCAGGATGTGGAACCACTGGTGGCAGACAACTCAAACTTCATAAAATGGAAGCGCAGTCTCAAATGTGTTCTCCTTCTCACTCTCAGAAACCCAAATCTCTTTGATGATCTTGCAAACTCCACCAAGGTCAAAGCAAAATGAAATGCCTGTATCCTGTATCTTATTCAGTTTACAATACATGAAAAACTGCAATTGATTACTAATTGTTTAGCTACAGTCACAGAAGCATTTGATTCCCTCCAAGTCAATTTTGAGGGTACTGTACAGTTCCTTCAGATGGATCTTATTAACAAGTTGCTTCCATTGCTTAACACTGGCCCATCTACTAATACTCTCAGGTACAGGGTTTCTTTAAAAACCTCTTTGACACATTTTCCAACCTCAAGAATGTGGGTTCCAAACTTCCATCACATGTCAAAGGACTCATCCTGCAGATGGTTTCCCCAGTTCCCCCAACCATGTCCTTTTCTCAAGTTTAAAATACTTAAAATAAAAGAAAAGAATAAATACAGCTAATCATGTCCCTTCTTCTTGGGAATTACTTACCAGAGAAGATATTTTACCACTTGCCACTCACCAACTCCAAATACAGGAAGAAAAAAGTCTAAAAATTTATCTCTTAGTCAACCAACTCTACAGTGAATATCAAGAAGATAAAAAGAAAGAAGATAGGTGATAAGTAAAAATAATTTATTTTTAGATATAAATCTTAATTCAAGAAACTAATATTGAGTCAGCTCAGGTTGGTCATACTCTCATGATCCACACTGTGGACCAGATCAATTAGGTTTGAGTATAATTGATTTTACTCAGTAAACCTAAAACAGATGTACCTATTTCAATCTCATTGCCACAATTGTGTGCTAGTTTCATCTCATTTGCTTTAATTATAAATGATACTCATGCAAACATCAATCTACTTGGTCCTTAGGTATGCCTACTATTTCTCATATTGATCTCAGTTTGTTTTTCTAGTCTTACCATTCATTTTCATTCCTAAGGTGTGCCTCCACCATTGTTCACCTCATCAGGTCATTAATCTTAAGCTCACAGCATCTTTGCTGCCAAAGGTTAGGATTTTTGTCATTCACAAGTTTAATTTCATTAGCTTTAATCATCTATTATACTCATTCAAACATCAATCTACTAGGTCCTTAGGTTGTGCCTCCACCATTGTTCATCTCATCATACCGTTCATCTTAAACTCACAGCATCTTTTAATCCAAATTATGTTAGCTTCTGAGACTAACAAGGCAAAACCCATATTGGAAGATAATCCTACCAATTGTCAGTAAATTTTCCTATTTTAGAAAAAAAAAACATAAAAAGATTAAAATACTAAAATAAATCAATATTTCAGCTAGATCACACCAGCCATCTATCACTGGACTTCTCCACAGCCTCATGCATGTGGCCAGAGGAAGAAAATCTTCAAGAATGCATAAGGAATGTGCATTTCAAGAAGATACCTTGGAGACAGAGGTGAAAAATGTAGCCATGAAAAATGATCCTCAATCAAATTTGTTGGTGGCTACACCCGTACTCCCCAAGACTCCAGAGATAGAAATTTTGATTCAGTCAGTGGACGTCCAACAGCTCTCAACACCAGAGAAAATCAAGGTGCTTGTCTACCAACACATAGCACTGTGTGTGTGTTTTTCAGAAGCTTAAGGAATGTATTTGAATCAGAAAAATGAAGCAGAACAAATAAAAATAAAAGAAATACAAAGATGAAGAGAGAAAAAGTGCCTTAAGGCAAACACAACAATAAAATGTGACAACAGGATTTATTGGAGAAGCGGGAGAGAAGAAGGAAAGAAAATAGAGGAACTGAAATTGAAAATAAGCTTAATTGTTCATGTTTTTGTGAGAAGGAAAAGATAGTATGTTGTATACATACTATTGAAGGGATGGAATCTGGAAAAGTCATAGAGATGATTGAATGATAGGATAGTTTGAGGACAGTGATGTTGGAATGTGTCGACAGGAGACGTTGAGGACAGTTGAGAGTTGACAATGAGAAGGATTGAAGACGACTGAATCTTGAGAGTCATTGATATGGTAAGTTGAAGACTATAGAATGAAAGTTGACAATAGAATGAGTTGAAGAATATAAATAAGAGTTGAAAATAGGATGAGTTGAGGATCTTTTAGGAGTCCGACAATGTGAAGGATAAGGTGAAGGATGAATTTCAATGTACAAGTTGTATGATTCACAAGTTCCTTGAAGGAAAAGAATTGTCAAAAGGAAAGGAGCTTGTATTTGAAGGTTGTAGAAAGAGAGAAAAGCTTGGACATCAAATTCAGATGGTTTCATAAGCTTGAGCAAATGAAGGGGTCAAAGAATAGTCCAGATGAAGATTAGTGTTTTTATCTGGCACACTTCACCAGGAAAAAACAAGGATCACTTGTCTACAAGTGACATCAGAAATTACAAAGGGGCCTTTGTACTTTGATATGTCACTTGTAGACAAGTGATCATTGTTTTTTCCTGGTGCTTAATATAGCCAGACATGTCACGACTAGAGGAAGAATATGTCGCAGATAATTCAACACTGTGGAAATGGTACAAAGAGGTGCACCAGGAAAAATAAATTGTCACATGATGTCTGGTGACATCAAGAAACAATGGCTGTAGCCTGTTTCTAGCTCTGATTCCCCTCCAACTAGGCTACAATGGCCCCTTTGTGCCCAACAAGGGGCTGTACATGAGGCCAACATTGCTACTAATGGGCAGCTCATTGAACCTAGGCTGATGTCACCTGTATTCTAGTGACAATTCATTTTTCCTGGTGGTGGTGAAAGCCAAAGATCTGATTCTACTACCCCAGTTGTTCAACAATGTGCAAGAATCCCAAAATGCGCTCCAGAAGCTAATTCCCAAAAAGGAGATAGAGGGATTTTAAGCTTATGTGATTCCAAGGATAATTCCTTCTAGCTAAATATGGTGCAAAGTATGATCAAAAGAGTTAAAAACTCTGGGTTTATAGGTAACAAGCTTAATTCCAATGTAATATGGGGAATTATACCATAAAATAAGAGAAAAATGATAATAATGATATTAAATAAATTAAATATAATTAAAAACAGAGGGCCCTGATGAATCAGGGGTACTTTAATCCCTCTAAAGCATCTTGGACTTTATGCAGAGAATTTAATTACCTGGAAAACTTGGGCATGTTGGAACAGGGATGGTTTAAATCCCAGGAAAGGAAAATGGGGAATATTCTCAAGAAAGAAGGGTTTTTACTTACTAGTAATAATCCTAGGGGAACTTGAGGATATTCTGGGTGGAAGAAAGAAAGTTTTGAGCACTTGGAAAGTTGGATTGTGTAGCTTTGTGGTAACTGTGATGTTTGTAAAGAAGACAGGGCTAAAGATTAACTACTAAGGACCTTACCAGACTATTTATTAAGATTGTATCTAATGTAAATAGTGTGCAATTGTCTAAGAGGTATTTCAAAGCATGAAAAGCCTTCTCTTGATGGTTGAAGAGCTCCTTAGATATTCCTGGGATCTCTCTGGGGACCCTATGGGTGCCAAAGGCCACCTTGTGGGTGCTTTTTGGCCTATTTTGACCCACCTGGTGATGCTACAGGGGCTGAAGCCATGTGTATCAGTCACCAGAGGCATTACATAATGAAAAATATTGCTTTGAAAAATACACAAGCCTTTTTACATGTTGAATACTTTATGTGATAATAATTGTGGCTTAATTCTATAGACAAGTGCCACAGAATAAGCTACAATTATTATATCAAGGCTTAACACATGTATTATATATTGAAATATGATTTTTCCTTTGTTTCAATATTGTATTATGCATTACAATTCTTTCCAGTACTTCTTATTACATATGTAACATAAGTAACAAGTATACTTGGGGTGCTTTCCTTGTTGTTGGAATTCTGTCTCCTCATACCAAAAAGACCTTTATTTCTGAATGATAAATAATTTTATTGATTATTTTTATAGAATCACTAGTAAGATAAATATTACTGCCTTCTCACACCTTGTAGTCAAAGAACCCTGTGTAGTAGAGCTGTGTTAGTCATTTTTTCCTCATGTGTAGTCTCAAAAACAGTATCTTATTCATTATTGTTTTTTATTCATGTTCCTCTCAACCGCATTCTGACCACTTTTAGATAGCTGTTAAATACTAAGTCTACAACAAGGAATCAGACCTCATTGAGTTGTGCCAGCCTGTCCCATCAAGGTCACCTGAGTCTTTTCAAATACCTTCTCTTTGCTTCAAATTCCAACACTATTTTGCTTGAGTATTATTGCACAGGCTTGGGTGTCCTCTTGCTCCACTGAGGTGCGGGCTTGAGCTCTTTACAGCCGCAGGGGGGCTTGGCAATACCCTATTTGGTCTTATCTTTATCCAGGCGTGGGTAGTGGACACAGCTCTACTGTGCAGTGTGCAGGCTTGGAGATACCACACCATGTTGTGCTATCTTCTAAACTATACACAACACCTCAGTTTTAAGTCAAACACTGGGGGTTTTTTATAGGTGGATTTGTTCATATTTTATACCCCCTGTTGATATATAATGACTATATTAAGAGCACAATGATATATATTTGTAATGTGCCAATATATCTATTTCTAAAGTCATAATTCTTATTTATTCTATTATATTATGGCAAGTTGGCTCTGCCATAGTAGCCAGCTGAAGGGGATATTTCCAAGATGGAACCCCTGGATAGAAAAGTGACTCAAATTCCTCCCTTCCAAAAAACACAACAACCCATGCAAGTGGAAATAAATCTCAGAGATGATTCAAGCAGCCAAAGGTCTCCATGAAAACACAGAATAGATAATGGTAATTATTTCCGTGATACTCTAGATAATATTGAAATTTTAAATAGTAATCTTCTAACTTAGATGGAAACTTTGAAGTGAATTATATCAATGCCATATCTAAAATTACCACTTCTTCTGCTCTTATTAATAATGAAATGGATGACAGATTCTGTTTATGAATAAATTATTTGACTAAATTTCCTCTTTATCTAAGTGAGAGTAAAATTTTCACAGATATTAAAGAAGAAGGATTGAATATCTCTGAAAATAAGAGATTAAGTAACACCAGGGCAGAATTTCCAGCACCTTCCTGTTGGGTGCCATTGAAGATTTGATTGCAATTTTTTTTGAAGGGTTTCCAATTAAGGTAGCATCTAATTCATGTGTCTGCCTTTAAAGGAACTTTGGGTGCTGGAGTGTCTCTAGGCAGCTTAGACAGGGGCACTTGGGGCCTGGGATGCCTCTGTGGGGGTTTCCCAGGCCTCTTTAGGCCCAGATGTGCTCTTTGCGCATTTGGCCAGGGCCTTGAGTACAACAGGGGGTCTAGTGGGCCTATTCAATCCTTGACTCCTTCAATAGGGGCCACTTGGCTAGCTGTCCCCTTTTATCCAGGCCCAAGGGGCCCAGCTGGCCCCTTTTATCCAGGCCCAAGGGGCCCAGCTGGCCCCTTTTATCCAGGCCCAAGGGGCCCAGCTGGCCCCTTTTGGCCAGGCCCAGTTGGTCCATCTTTTCCCTTTAGGCTGGGCCCAGCTGGCCCATCCAACCCCTAGGGACCTGTGGGCTGGATCCGCTTTTTGGAGTGGGAGGGGTATTTGGGGGAAACCAAATTACCATGTTTGGTGTGGTGGCAGGCCGTTTGGGCTGGTTGTGTGGCTTTGGTTGGTTCAGATGTTCTGGCAGTCTGGGTTGGTAATTGGCTTTGGGAGTTGTCTGTCTTGGTTGGCTGGTGGGTGGTTGTTTGGTGGGGGGTGGTGAGGTGGTGGTTGAGGAGGTATTGTGTGAGGGGGGGAGGCAGGAGGGGGTCAGTTCAGGGAGGGTGATGTCATCTTTTCTGAGCTGAAAAAAGATGACAACACCCACTATGTATATAGGTAGGGGCATGCCCCTGCCCATATACATTGAAAGGGTGTGCAGTTTGCACACCCTTTTTTGAACAGGGTGTGCGGCTGCACACCCATCTTTGGGCGGGTGTCACATGCCTGTAGATGGGCATGTGAGCTGAACACCCATCTAAAGGAGTGCTGACACGCAAAAAAAGTGTGTGTGGTTATGAATCCCCTCAGTTTTATTTGTTCTTCACAAGTAAGCAGCTCCCACAAAGATGGTTTGTAATTGCAGATGAATTCTTTCTTGTGTAGTCTAAGGTATTCAAGGTAGTATTGGATCAGTTTAGTGTTCCCCTTAAGGTTCACTAAGACTTGGAAGGAGGTAATTGAATAAAGAAGAAGTAGTATTAATATTTTGTCTTGATTATTATTTTTTAGTAGGAAAATAGGATTTTGAGTATTTTTTTATTTTTTTATTTTTTATAAAAAAAATATTTTTTATGGATTTTTGTGAATTAAAAAAATCAGAGAAGGATGAGAGGTTAAAGAATGTTACGTTTTTTTAATGGTTTATAAGAAGGGAATGATGTTTTTTATTGGTTTGGATATTATAGATAATTTTTACTGTATTTTTTTTTAAAGAAAAAAGTGGTTAAGTGAGAAGAATAATTTTCATGTTTAATCAAAATTGGATATTTCCTGTCTAGACCCCCAATTTTCATGCTCTGTGATTCCACCAACTAAGTTTCTTCTAGCTACACAGGGTGCAAGATAAAAAAATAAGGGTTTATATGTTTGTTTTTTAGATATAAAAAACATGATAATATATTTGTAAGGAGTGCAAGCAGGGGTGGTTTAGATCCCTCCACGAGCTTTTGTGCAAAAGCAGAGGAAATTGATTACCTGTTACAACGGGGGCCTGCAAGCAGGGGTTGTTTTGATCCCAGTTAAGATGGTAGAAGGGCCACAGATCCTGACAGAAAAGGACTTACTACCAACAGTGGGCTTCTACACTACACTACACTATTTAGCGTTAGCTGAAATTACACTTTGCTATATTTACAGTTAGCGTAGCAACAAATTCTCAAAGCCATTTTTTGTAGTGTTAGCTGGGAAGATTCACCGCTACGCCAACACTACGCCAAAAAGTACCGTAATTTTTCTTGCACTAACAGATTCTGAAGATTCCAGTAGCGTAGAGGCATCAGATCATTGCTACGCTACACTAAATGTTAGCTGTTAGCTGATATTTTTCCCACTAAATTTTAGCTGTTAGCTGGAGTTTTAATCCCCATTACACTATGCTCAAATAGCAGTTGTTTTTCCTGCTAACTGTTAGTTTCATTAGTTATTGGGAGAGATGGAAATACAGCAGGATTTAGGTCAGCTGTGATGACTCTAAGGCTGACAGTAGCAGGGCTCTGACGGTACACCATGAGGGTAGCAAACAAAAAATTCATCAGATCATTTGGTCAGTAACGGGTAGCTTAGGTGGGGAGGGCCTTACTGGGGTGGATAGGGTAGGGTAGCAATGTGAGGGAGGTTAGTGGTTACAGTGTGATTGTATTGGGTGATCTATGATTGGTGGGTGATTTGGGAGGTGGTTTGGTGATTTGGGAGGTTGTTGGTTTATTGGCAGGTGATTCTCTGAGGTGGATTGATCTTCTTATGTTGGGAAACCATCTTCAAAAACACAAAAATAAGTATGAAAAAAGGACCAGGATAATTTTTCTTTTTTTTTAAAAAACAAAAAAAAAGATGAGTAGAGTGTGTCAGCCTGGGTGTGAAACTTGCCGTGGTAAGTGGTTGTAACTAAGTCAGGATGATGATTTAAGTGTTGGTTTATTGATAAATATCCTGTAAAAGGGATTAATCCTCTTGATCAGTAAGTCTTCTCTGAGTGTCAGCTTGCTACTATTTCAGAGACAACCTGACTAGCACTAATAATATAACAGATAAATTACCATTGTTACATATAGAGATGTAGTATTGCATTGATACTCACAAAGCAATAAAATGATAAATAAAATATAAAAACACATGTAAGATACATATAAAATACAGAATATTATTTAATATTCTGATTCTACGCGTAAAATAACCTAGGGTACCCCAGCCAAAGTACCCCCTTAACTTTACTCCTTCTCATAGTCAATCTACTTTAACTACTATAATCATGAGGATACACATGAATAGTAGAATATACAACATGTATGACAAACAGAATAAACATCATACATAAATAATATTATATAAAAACTTGAAAGAGACATATTTAAACACCTTTAAATACATATTTGACATTTGTGGCCCAATTGGGATGACAAGTTATGTGAGCCTGGGTCTCTAAAGTGACAACAGGACACAAGGATTGGGGGGGCACTACTGGTTGTATTTCAAAGATATGGGATACAACTAGTAGAGGAAAAGAGAAGAGGAAAGGGGAAGAGAATTTATTGATCTTTTATTGTTTGTTTGTTTGTTTAGAGTGCTCTTAAGATCAATGAGCTCAACCTGCAAAAGTTGGCTAAGCTGTGCCAGAGTCTTTAGAAGTGCAACAGCCTCCTCACACACTAAGGAAACAGTGGAGGGACAACAGAATTAGTAAACTAATCTGCCCTGATTTTTAGACTTATAGTCAAGGTTCTAAAAGGGTAACCTGTTGATGACTTGATCTGATCTGATGATTTGAACTTGGGTTGATCTGCTTTGATGATGGATGAGGAAAGGGAAAAAGAAAGGGAAGAAGGGGAGACAGAGAAGGACTACTGTCAGAAGAGCAAGGTTCAGAAAGGGGACTGACTGACAATGGAGGATACACCAACTTCAAAAATTTTCAAGGTTTGATTATGTAATCTCACATGCAGATGTGGTTGGCTGGCCTTGGTTTACTTGCCAACTAGTTGTGGTGTAGAACTATTTATTTAATTACTCTATGAGAGTTGAGCAATTACAAAGTGTTCAGTGAGCACTATGGTCAAAATTTAATGAGGAAACAGAATTTGCAGTAAAAATGGTGATTAAGATTGAGGACAAAAAGATATAAGGCTATTGTTCATTATTTATTGGGAGAAAAAGGGAATAAGGCAAGCTTTAGGTCAGTTGTGATGACTCTAAGGCTGACAAGTTACCACTGATGATCATGACAGATGTTTTACATATTTACAGCTTCAATTGGAGACTTTGCAGCGCACATTTGAACCATATTACATGACAATAACTGTTGTCACACTCACATGTCAACCATTGACATCAATGCCAATCTGTCATGGCTCATCCTTAGTAGTTACTACTAAGAATCATGACACAGGAAAGCCCTCTCTAGCCCTCCTGTTTCACCACCAAGGTTCTCAAGAAGATATTTAAGAGGCTCTTCTTTCCCCTTGCTATATTCCCCATCATCTTTTATACATACAACATACATACATAGCATTCCACCAGTCATAGTAACCAGTGTCCTGCCCTGTAAGTTTGTCTATTATAGACTTGATCATTCAGCCCTCTTTCTTCATCAACAGCCAGTCTTTAGCCTATCAATCAAACCGCCTCAGCCTGTCAAGTTAACCCCTAGAAGATCCCCTTCGTTCAAGAACAGACCATAACAGTAAGTCCTTTTCTTTCAGGAGTTGTGGCCCTTCTAGCCATCTTTACTGGGATCAAAACAACCCCTGCTTGCAGGCCCCAGTTGTAACAGGCCACCAATTTCCTCCCTCTGCTTTTGCAAGAAAACCTGTGGAGGGAACTAAACCACCCCTGCATGCAGGCCCCTCCTTAAAAAATATATTCTTATATTTTTTTTATCTCTTAAAACCACCATATTACCACCCTTTTTTTATCTTTGCACCCTGTGTAGCTAGAAGGATATTAGTCCTTGGAATCACAGAGCGTGACACTGAGAGGCTTGCTCTAAAAAGGTTGCATCCAAATCAATACAGAGTATTAATAGGCATCCAAGGAAGTACTCACTTAGGTTCATGGTTCTTACGTGTTTAAAGGTAAGGTGTGGCCAATTCTTGATGGTATAACAGTAATAAATGACATATTATCCAGAATTGGGGTATTTTTTGGAGAATGGGAACTGGCAAGGTAAATAACTATGTGGTATGTACTGTGCTGGTGTTCTGATATTTCTCTGGGGGATAAACAGATGTTTACAAGCTATTTATGTTTTCTAAGATATCATAATAGGCTAACTGTGAGTGCTTCCGTGACCAGGAGGGTACTGGGGAGCTTCAATGGGAAGACAGATCCACTGTAGGATCTTTTAGAGTCAATGATGTGATTTCTACAAAGGCAGTGTTATGGAACACATCAGTGATCTGTTGTACATATTATTATTGGATCACATCATAATAATTATATTACTTGATCAGTTAATTAATATTCATATATATTTGATTCAATAATGGTGTCATTTAATATTGACACATCTTATTAGTATCATTTATTATAATTCAAATAAGATCTTTAATTTATAAGATATTCAAGTACATATCTTATACATGAAATATTCCAAGGATAAGGAATGTGGGTTACAAGAATCTAGAATCTGAATTAATTGCAGAAGTGAAACCAACACACTTTAAAGAAGAAAAACAATCAGAATGATTCAGGATGAGAATAAAAAAAGATGAGAATTAAATAACCAACAGTTTGTAGCAAGGAAGCTTGTGTGAGATACAAGCTGAGAGAGGAAGAACAAGAGAATGAGGATGAAGGGAGATAGAACTAGGAATGAGGAGTTAGTGATTTGTTGTAGAGAGATATGAAGAAGAGAGTGAGTCAGATCTCACCAGACAGAAGACACGAGTTGAAATATTAGAGAAGAAGAATAGAATGAAATGGAAGATGAAAGAGGGATAGGAATAGACGAGTGGTGAGTGATGAGAGGAGAGTGTATTTGATGAGGTGAGTTGATTGAGTAGGTGATTGAGTTGAGGTTGAAGTGATGAGTTTGATAGAAGTCAAGATGTTGAGTGAATAGAATGAATTGAGTTAAGTCAAGAAAGGAACTGATGAAGAGAAAGTAAGGAAGGAGGAGCGAGACAAGAAAGAAGAGTGTGGTGTCACAGGTGTGACATGAGTGAGATATTTTACAGGTGTTATCAGAAGGAAAGAGTGACATCTGTTACTCTGGATATTTCACGTGGAAGGTGGGAAAAGGGTCTACAACTTATGTATGTTGTATAACAAGAGTTCATAGAGTAACCTGAATTGTTCATGTGTTATTTAATGAATGTTTATTAAAGTGTGTTGATTGAATATTGTAATGAATTTACTTTAATAATTTTAAGTTATTACTTCTCAAAGGAATAATATTAAATATGAATAAATATGAATAAATAATGAATAGTAATTATTATTACTGATAATAATAATTAATAATACTTTGCAGATACTTGATACATGTCAGGTACTGTGATATGTACTCAGTGGCTGATAGGAGGTGGGTTGGTGATTTAGGAGGTTGGTGGTTGATTGGCAGGTGATTCTATGAGTTGAATTGGTCTTCTTATCTTAGGAAATCCTCTTCAAAAACAAAAACAAAAATAAGTATAAAAAAAAGACCCAGGAATTTGTTTTTTTTTTTTTAAAAAAAAAATGAAGATGAGCAGAGTGAAGATGAGCCGAGTGAATGGGATAAAATCCCATGAATGATAATAATTCTCTTGGGGTAGCTGTGGTCTAGTGGTCAGGATTGACCACTAGGCTGTGGCTAACCTCCAGCCTCCTTTTGAGTGTGGGACTGACTCCTGTGGTGAGACATAAACTGAATTGCACCACTCAGAGCTGTCATGTTAGTGGTTGACATTCAGGGTTAGCTTACAAGCCTCAGAACTAACCTGTGGGGGAACATTCAGCTAACTAGCAGACAACAAGGTAGCTAATAGCTAACATTTAGCGTAGCATAGCTTGCATTTGATCCCACTATTCTAACAGAAACTTTTCACTGCAAAGATGATTGTATCAGATTCTCAAATCTGGCATTACATTAGATGTTGAAAAAACCCCATGTTATGAAATCAGACAAAACAGGTGTTATATCTACCACAACTGATATTATATCTATCTATGAACACATGATGTCTGTCATCAGGGATATTAAATCAGTTGAAACTAATTAACATTCAACATGACTGACTTGATATCAGATCATTATATTTTTTTCTATCTGATGGCATACCCATCATGGGCCAAAATGTTTATCAGTCAGATGTGAAAAAAAAACTTATATAAAGTGAGTGATGTTGATATTGGATTGGATCAGTGGATGCAATATCTGTTAAGATAGACACGTTAGATCATACCAGTTAGATATAATATCATTTTGGGTAGATACCATCCCAGTCTTGTCTGATATGATATCAGACTTTTCCAACTGATGTAATGCCAGCTGATACAATTAATCATGCTGGCAGTGCTTCAAGACCTGTGAGCATAGAAAAAAGTAACTACCCTACTTGTTAGTACAGTGGTGTTTTTCTTGAGCTACAAATGAATTGTTTGAGCAATTCCTTGCTACACTAATTGTTAGTTTAGCCAAGTGTAGCTTCAGCTAACACCACAAATTTTCTGACCAAAAAAAAAGCTGCTGTATGCTAACGGTGTGCGTCATACAGCGTAGCAGCCCAGTGTTAGTGCTAACTTTCCTTCCTGATCTGGTATTTTTTTTTTCATGATCAAATGTGGCTGAAATCCAGATTAAATGCTGTAACGAATTAGCTGGCAGATTGAAGAGAATCTGGTGTGTGTAAAAGAAACGGGACCTCCGCGCTCAAAGAAAAGAGGAAAGTGATAGTAGAGTTTAGGAGTGATATTCAGCAGGAGAGATGAGAAGATTGAACTCCCAAAAGTGATTGATGTATGTACATAAATAGATAGTTCCTCCTTGTTGAGAGTGTGCAATGTTTTTTTTGGTGATCAATCGGTTTTTCCAACAAGAGGAGAGAGATGATAATTGGGATTCCCACTTGCAGGAGATCACGGAGACAGACAGACTAGGGAAACTGGTTACGCTCAACGGGAGCCTCGACGACCCCCAGATCTGATCGACAACCATCTCTCGACGCTTCTGACTCGGAAACGAACATCTTATATGTACCTCCTTCTCAGCCTTACTCCCTAAAGTAACTGTACACCCAGTCCAACTCACATGAACACACCCCACCAACAACACGCTATCATAAACTGCCCCCAAGACATTCGGCCTTCACACAAGCATTGAAGCCCATCCGGCCACCAACCCATTACATCCATCCATTTGAAAATTCCTGGGAAAAAAAATAAACATACACGTGTTTCTTTTTTCTTGCTCTTAAGGGGAGGGGGAGGAGATAGAGATCAGAAGAGGATTGAGATGACTTGGATCATTCCTCCATCTGGTTCAGCTAGTTTAACCCACTACGACCTTCCACTAAACTTCCTAGCCTCGTAAGTCGTTCGTGTCATATTCATCTCTCTTTTCCCTACTAAAAAAACGAAAGAAAGAAAAATACACACAGACACACACACACACACACATAAAAAATTAAACATAAAAACATAAAGTCAAAACCAGAGCGAGAAACTGAGCGAGTTTTTGTTTGTTTTGTTTTTATCATCTCCTGCTTCACCCAGATGCGGATGTGCATACGGAGCCAGCTACCATGCGACGGCGGCGCTGAGTTCGCTAGGATACAGCGGGGACGAACGAGCGAGTATCGGACCAGGTCCGGGATGCGGCCGCTGTTTCCGACTCACTCTACGGTCCGCCCATGGAGTCTCACCCCCGTTTATTCCTGCCGATCCTAAGCCTTCGGTGGTCGTCAAGATTGTCGACAAATGTCCTTCGCCCGAGTTCTGTGCCGCTACTCGTTCCCATCCTAATAAAGTTACTCGTCCCGTCTCCTCCTCCATCTCCGAATCATTGCTAATCCGACTGTCGTTTTGGTTGGGTGTGTGTCTTGTCATAGCTTGGACAACAGATACATTTCGATTTAGCACTGCCATCCCCGGCGCTCAACCTTTCATTTTTCCCATCCGATCCGGACCTGTATGGATACAGCGACTTTGGTGTCTGTCAGTGACCTCTTCCTATCCCATCTCTTGTTTTTTCTTCCCCCTTCCTCTCAATGTGTCAAAAAGTCAGAGACTGAAATCTTTGGGGGGGCGGGAAAAGGGAACATCGATTATCAGACGGTGTCCTGTGAGGAATGGACGGGCTGGTCAAACAAGACCAATCTCGGTGTAGAGCCGAGTTACCCAGGCTTTGAAGAGAGTTGCTGTCCAATCAACCCGCCCTATGTCAGTAATCTATCTTCCGTCTCTGTATCATACTCATCACTCATTTTGATATATACTCTTTTCCTCTTTCCCCTCTCTCTCAAAAACAAAAAAAAGACTAGCGAACTTTGTGCTCGGTCTATCAAAGCTCCTCCCCCTTCTTCCACCTTCCGTTCCACTAGCGCTTCTTTGACTCCACTCCTACTTCTTCTATTGGCCTCTTCTTCCCTGGCAATCATTCTACAAAATCCTTGATCCGACTTGCACGTTTTATCGTCTTCTTATGCTTGATTAAATCCACCAACTGGGTGCCATCGTTTCCCTTGTCTACTTCTGGCCAATTACTATCTTTTCTTTTCTTTCTCTTCCAATTCTTGGGTCTTGGGATATTCATGTAATAATTCGTTACAACATCGATAGTCTACATGATTTGAAATTATAAAGAAAAATTCAACTTTTGGGTAATGATTTTTTCACATATATACCATTTTAGATATCTGATTGTTGCATTACTTTTTTTTAAGCATGTTACTTTTTTTTTAAGCATGGAGTCCAATGATTCTATGCGTGTCGATTTTGAAGAGATTTCTCATGTTGAAAAAAAAGAGAAGATAATTTTCCAACAAAACCTTGGCAAACGCGCACCACATGACAACGATGAAAACTTGCTCACACCTTCTCCAAGTTTTCTATTAATTTTTCTTGTATATTATATTCCTTTAACAATTATGAGCTTACTAAAACCAAAAGCACGCTCCCCAAAAACGGACCAAGAAACATGCGAGACGATCTTCCTTTCTTTGGTATTGGAGATCAAGCTGCGAAAGATTTAACCGCAGATAGAAATAGTAGAGCCTTTTTAGAAATAGTAGAGCCTTATGAGCTATATGTATCAGTACCGCTGATTATCAAAAAAAAAAAACCAAGAAGTGAACATACAAGAGAAAAACATTAACAGATTACTTAGTAAATTTTCAATCTTTTGAAAGAAATCAAGGCTAAATTACAGAGATTTATGTACAGACAACGTAGAAGAGAAGAGATCTATCAAGCATAATCCAGAGAATTAAAAGAACGAGAAAGAAAAGTTTATCCACAACCGGGCGAGAATGAGATGATGGTGATGATGAGACGGAATGGGAAAGGACGAAAAGAAGAAGAAGTTTCAAGGAATCCAGAAAAGGGAAAGAAGAGGATTGTTAGGGGAAAGGATGATCAAGATCAGGAGAAGTGAAAGCAGAAGGACGTGTGGTATGAGGAGGAGGAGGATGACTTGAGTGGGGAAAAGGGAAGACGAAGGGATCAGGAATGTGATGATGTGACAGATTCGAATCCAGGTTATCGAAAGCGAGAGCAGAGACATCCAGAGGGTCCCAAGAGGTGACATCAAGCGGGTCCAGCAGATTATCGACTCCATGAGTAACGCTTTGATGATGACGACAATCATCCGACTTGTCGCGGATATTCTCTGGAAATAAGGTGGTGGTATTTGTGCTGGGAGAGAAGGCTGTGGCTGGTTGTGTAGCAGGAGAACACGAACTTCCCCCTCCTCCAAAACCCGGGGATGGACTGCTATTGTTCTCTTCTGGTGGACTGGCTAGTGAGTCTAGAACCGAAGGATCTTCTACCTCAAGTAAATCGACCAAGATTTTGAGCGTTTTAGAATAGACAGTTGCTGTATGAGCACTGTGACCAAATAAACAAATTTGACAATGAGTGATGATTGTCTTTTCTTGAAGGGGGAGGTAGAAAAGACGAACCTAGGAGCAAGGGCGTCCAAGATCTCGATGCCCAAGGAGATATTTTCACGACGTAGGCGATCCTCAAGCCGATTGATCGACTTCCTTTGTTTCCGAATCGAGCAGATCAAGAGAATAACAGCCAGGGTGATCCGGGTGGGAAGCCAGAAGAATGTGCTGGTCAAAAGGCCGCGCAGACGTAGCTTGCTCATCTCTTGGATAGTCGAGACCGCATACTTGACACATCGACTCATATGCGGTCGTTTTCTTTGCTCCTCCCCTCCTCCTCCTCTCCGTTCGGTACCTTCTTCGTAGTTGAATAAAGTTCGATGGATCAACTGTTGAAATTCATAATAAGACCTTTTTTTTTGGGGGGGGGGGGTGATAAAACACCTGTTAGTGGTGAATATTGGAGAGAGAAAGTAGAGAGACAATGACATACGTAGTAACAAGGACGGAAAACATTAACTGCTCGGGTCCGCTTTCGACGTTGGAGCGTTTCAAGAAGAGGGGGAGATGGTCGAACCATTTACTAGCATGTCGATCAATCTGATCGACGAGGGCTTTCAAGGAGGCTGTCGAGCTGAGACCCTCGGGTGAGTTTTTCTTGGCTTTCATGAGGTTGAGGAGGGTCAACATGGAGTGGAGCGAGCCGACTTGTAAGAGGGAGACCCGGATGACGTCGTAAGCGATATAAACCTCCCGGACTTCCCGTGTGATCTGCGAATAAGGATTAACAAAGAACCCTAGAGGATCCCCGTGTTGTGGAAGAGGCGGCTCTGAGAAGATTGGTGTGATACGCTTCAGTCTCTTTCTGCGATCTTATTTTATATGTATATCAGATCGTCAACTAACTCAGATCAAAGTCTTCTGCTTCCATCAATGGCGTCCTATCGAGCATCGCACTGATCTTGTGATCGAGTTCATAGAGCTGGAAGAACGCCTGACGGCGCAGATGATCTTGAAGTGGATTGGCGTTCCAGCGAGGATGTACTTCACGATGAGCGCCCGATTCCTAAACAGATGAGAGAAATCAGTTGGGAGCTGGTTTTTTTGGGGGGCGGGGGAGAAGGAGTTGAAACTGACTTGCGCACGAACCAAGCCCTGTTCAACGAAGATCCAGGAGATCGTTGGTTGGAGTGCCGCGAATGAAGAGATCGTCATGAGTACGAAGGCCTGTAGCTGGAAAAGATCGGTATGAGGATCAGAGAGTGTGAAGAGGGCTAGGTAACAGGCGTAGGAGTATCGCAAGCCGCAGAATTGAACAGAGGACTGGGGGCTGCCGACCAAGTCGAGTAGGACCCTGTTATCAGAGGAGTGGCGACTGGCAATGGAAAACATGATGAGACATAGAGATCTGAAAGAACTATCTGTGTGGGCGAGACCAGAGCGATGGAGTGCATAGAAGCTAGAGGGATGAATGAGGGGTAGGAGTGGATGGAAATGTATGAAGTAGAGTTTGATGAGCTCGAGTTCGAGGTCAGGTTCAGGATAGAAACCCCTGGTGGCTGCGACATATTCGTTGCGGCACTCGTTTAGGTATTTGTCGACTGGATATGAATTCTCGGTGGTGATTGGGGGCAAGTTGGGGAGCTTGAGGGCGCTAGGCCCAGGGATACTAAATACTGAGTTGGGACCAACGTAGCTTTCCGGTTGAATGGTCACTCCGGTATAATTGGTCATTGGCTTACTCTTATCGGGCTCGGTCCAATGTGCCGTGGTGATCGGAGCGTTGATGGGTAGCCGGAGTCCACCGAAGCCGGTGAAGACGATCGAGGGCTGTGGCTTGGATAATTCATGGTTACTACTACTACTACTAGCCACCAACCCTCTGGGAGCTGGAAAGTGTTGGGTTACGGAGGATGAGTTAGTTGTAGAGGGCTTGATCGGTTGGTTGTTGGGCTCATAGAAACGCGAGGCGAGTTGGAATGGGTTTGGTAAATCGTCGAGATTGATGGTTGGATCGACTGCATGGAGGAGTCGCTCCAAAGATCTAACACGGGCGGCAAGTTGCTCGATATCTCTACGTAGGAACCCATCCCAGGAACAGTTAAGGATCAGTCATACATCGTTTCGTCATGTTTTTCTTTTTTCGGACATACTTGTAGGTGGGTGGTCTTTCGACCAAACTGCCTGGGTTGGCAAAAGTGCAGGTCAATCCAGCTTTGGCGCAAGCACGACAGCGCCCGTTCTGAAGTAGACGAAAATCCACGTTGAGGGTCAGAGATGGTCAAGAGAGGTCGGTTTTGGAGGAGAATATAGACTGACCTCATAGATGCATTTCACTTTGCTCGTTCGACATCGATCGCAGCTACGTGGGACACCTGGTCAAGGAGTGGCAGGAATGGTGTTAATATTGTTACGCATTCAAATAAATGTGCACCGACATAGTAGTTTAGATGTTTGGCCGATGAAGAACACATACGATATCTGCGCCGTTTTGATTCCTCGTTGTGGTTCATCGTTGTTTCATGTCCTGGTGATTGAGACTGGTAGTGTTACTATCTCACGCCGCTTCCCGGGTATTCCTCCCGGCTGATCTCCGACACCCTGCGTCTAGAGAAGTGAATCTAACGGTAAGAAACAAACCACTAAAAAGGGACGTTCGGTATTAGTATCGGTATCGATTACACTTACCTGAGTCCTGACTACGAGAAGTACGCCATCGGCATCGATCGGTCTACAAAATGTGCAAGGACAGGAGCGGATATGGGAGGAGGAGGCGGCTCACAAGGACCTCCGCAGTCGGATCTTCCACATGCTGCGCCTGACTAGATCTATGTCTGCCGCACTCCGCCGCCCATTGAAATTCACCTCGAGACACTGAACTATGCCCACTCCACCACCACTCAAGCACACTACACCACCATGATATCCTACCGAGCACGGCCGACCAATAACCCCTTCAGACTTATTTCACACAGTCTCCCCAAACGAGCTCCCATCCAGTCGTCAGCAACCTCGACTTGGACCCAAGCCACCACCAGATCGATCTTCCTTCCTTCCATCGATCGTCGTCCCTCCCTCGGCTCTTCCTCTCTTCGGCTGATATCCTCTTTCAATCCCTGGAAAATGAACACTGATATCGATTATCGTGACCTTAAACCTATCACTGAAATGCCGAGCGATGTTGAGTCGATTGTTTCTTCAATCATTCCACCAGGCTCAAGTTGAAAATTAACAAATCTGATACCATAATCTCACCCAATATTATATACCTAGGAAATACTACTGATAGGTTCGTTCACCAAAATAACATTAAAAAGATACCTAGTTAAAGAAGGCAAAAAGAGAGTTGAGAAAAAAGAGAGGATGAATTTGTATAGATGTACGAGAAGAAGCAGAAGTAATCCAAGGAAACATTCCATCGTCTGTCAATATGCCCATGTCCCAATTCGAGAAACTGATCGAATTACATCCCGATGAATTCATCAAGACCGCCGGTTTCCCTAAACCGAAACCGGATCAGAAGATTATCTTCTATTGTCGCTCGGGCGCACGCTCTGCTAGAGCGCTGGAAATTGCTAAACTCAAAGGCTTCAAAAAGTAAGTCCTGCCTCTCCTTTCTACTCTTACTTGTCAGGACGCTCATCTTTGTTTTTTTCCTGGTGTTGGGTTGGAAATCAGTTTGAGGAACTATAAAGGCTCATGGGTAAGCAAAGTATTACATGCATCCTTATGAATCAACAGTATTCGCTCTGATGTATCTCCCCAATCCCGATATGACCATCCTATAATTTGTCCATCCGCCCGACGACCGTTACGTATACGTTCACAACACGTAAATATGTGGCCACATAGTTGGATTGGATCAACAAGGAAAACTCCTCCTAGTCTTACAACGCTGTCCACTTTGTCATCCCCAACCCGATCCCTTTTTTTTGTCTGCAAATTCTTTTTTTGCAATCATAGTCGTGGTTTTGTTCTCATGGGCCATATCCAAGTTCAGTCAGTCTAAGATCCATCGTCTCTAACATGTAATAATTTATTCCTTGGTCCATCGAGCTCAGACGGTGTCCTATCACCGATCAAAAAAAAAACTTAAAGTTGCTTTCTGTGATAATGAATAGTTTAAGTTTATGCTCTTTAGAATGTTCCATCTTCAATGGCGTGTCCCTCTAAGCGACCTAACATACAAACCGGTACTGTTTCAGATAAGGTGAATTGGAAAAAAGGAGGAATCTGTGAACGAGCCAGGTGGATTAAAGCATTTACCGTCTTCAGCCACTGATGCAGTCAGTTGTGATTTAGTCTTTCAACAAACAAGCGGCTTCATAGAACTCAACTGTGTTGCGCGAAACCCAGTCGTTCCTGCTCTCGCTTTATAATATGGTCGGAGACACATTTCTTTGTTTAATTGGCTGGCCTCTTTCGGCTGTTTCTTTCTAGAATGTTGGATGTGAGCCAGGCCCCCCGGGGCTGCCTCCCCGGTCTCCCGAAACCATGTGAGTACGCCCAGAATATCTCGGGGTGTGTTAGAAATCTTGTTTCGGAGGGTTCGAGTGTTTGTGTAAGGTGCAGCATGTGGCACCGCCTCTCCAGCGATGTGGATGCTTCAGATGGGGATGGACAGTGCCTTGTTTCCTTCTCCGGTCCAACCTCTCCACCGAGTCCCAAGCCTTTTCCTCCTCACCACTTTCCCTCCCACCTTGGCTGTTGACCACACACATAAATACCATACCACTTTCCATCCAACAACTCATACAACATCTCAACAAGAAACTAACCAACCACCCATCTTCACCATGTCAGTCTCCCTTCCCCTCGCTGACACCCTCTTCCCACCCTAACTGTCTGACCGTCTCGCATCTCTGATTATCATTCATCTGACCCATCCATCTATCGTTTCTTGACCTTTGACTCTATCAGAGCTCTGAAAAGGTCATGGAGACTTTAAAACGAATCAATAATAATAATAAATCTAGTCTTGGCGCCAGTATCGGATCTGCTTTCAGCGGAGCAGCCGGTACCGATGGCGCTCACCTCATCAACCCCTCCTCAATGGACTCTGCTGAACTCCAACACCCTACCCTGATCAACGAAAAGACCGAGTCGTCTACTACGTTGGACAGGAAGCTAGGATGGTGGCCCTGACGTTGGTGTGGAAGAAATGCGTTAGCTTCCTCCCTCTCGCTCTCTCTTCCCCCCTTCGGCTACACTCTAACATCTGCCTCTCTCTCCCATAGCTCCTGATGATTACTCTGAGGGAGGTCGCGACCGACATGTGAGAGATGTCACCGCGCCCAACTTTTCCAATCCTTCCGGTCCCGTTTATGTCAAGTTTCCTACTCCTACTACCGTTTCGCCTATCACCCCATCCTCTAGTCCGACTGGTATCGATCATCACTCGCTTGCTGCTTCTACCCAAAATAATAATAGGTACAATAATAACTCGGCCCCACTTTCCAGCTTAGATTTCAAGGCCCATTCCGTTTACTCTGGCCGTCCCAACCCGACCCCCTTATTGACCCCCTGTTCAAGCTCCGACAGTCTGTCCCTCAACTCGGGCCTCAACACTCGCCACAGTACCCCTGCTATCCTTACTACGATCTTCCCCAATGGGATTCAAGATGTCCAAGCTATTCATGACATCTCCACCCAGCTTCCCAACGGTCTCAAGGGGGCCATCGTCGACCGACAATCCGGAGTCCGCTCTCTTTACATCCTTGGCCTTACCTCGTCTGTCACCATTGACCGGCACGTTCGTGATATCGTCGTCCGTGTTCTCGACCTTGCCGATGAAGAGATTGAAGCTGACCAGGTGATCTTTGCCCTCGAGAAAGATCACGAGTCGTTCAGAGAACTCTTGCAAGGCTTGCTCTACGTTGGTGGAGCGGTCGTCAAGAATGATCAACACCAAGCCGTCAACAGTCACATGATCTTGGTAGGAATCGAGGTCTAATCCAGTTCACCCCTGAGAATTTTGTTTTTCTCATTGGCCCTCGCTCTCCTACCAATCGTCCTCAAGTCCATCTGTTTGTCGGTCTGTCTTCGTTCTCTTCATGACGGTCACATCGTTCCCTTGTTTTCTTTTCTTTGTTGTGTTGTCTCACCTACCTTCCTGCTTACATATCCATGGTTTCATATACATCTCCCCTGATTATTTAATCCCCCTTGTAACTGGTGTGTGTTTGTGTCTCTTTAAGGTTTGATCTTGAACTTTGAAGACACTCTGGGCTGTCCATCGACTGTTAGTTTGCCTTTATTCTGGTCTCCTTTATTGTTCCCCTTTGACCCTCTCCCCCCCCCCCCCCCATCAGCAAATGATATGCCTGTGTCTACCCCTTTACCTTTCTTACTTTTTCCCTTACAATAATCACAAAAAACCAAAAAAATCTGGAAATAAATCAATTCAAAAAAAAAAAAAAAAACTTGTTTTCTCTTTTTACTGTCTTGTGTTTTTTCCCTCAATATGGTTATATAAATATGCACACTTTTTTCAACCATGTCTTGTTTCTTTGAGCATTGACAGGTGTTTGTGGGTGTGGCACTAGACAGAGTTGATAACCAAGATGAGTATGTTAATGAGTCTAAGTGAATAGTTGATGATAAATATCCAATGTTTATTGATACATGTGAGTTTCTCTGACATGAATCTAGAAAGCCCAAAGGGTTGAGATTGAAAACAGTACTTGGTTCCACAGTACACCTTCATGCTCTTTTTCTGAAAAGGGGGTGTGCAGGCTGTAAAATATTGCACTGTAAAAGGAAATGAATGAAATGAGACAAAATCCCCACAAGGGAAAGATAATGTTTCAATGACAAAAGACTGTTTTATACTATGTACAATTATGTTCATAAGTTGGTGAGAAACTATGGAAATATTTAATTTGATAATACATGTATATATTGTAATTTGAACAAACCTTGGACTTAGGTTTGTGTTGTGAAATTCAAAACTTTAGAGTTTGAATTTTGGGTTTAATCCAAGTTTCTGACATCAATGTGATAACCGATGACATCATCTAGTCATCATGGGGTGCCGTAATATTAATAATACTAGGCACCCTTATCACCCTACCGTGTAGACCAAGATCAGTCTACAGCAGCGCATCAATGTCTTGCATCGGCTATGATCTCTTCGGAAGGGATGAAGAATCACGACTGTGAGCCTGGGTCTCCAAAGTGACAACAGGACACAAGGATTGGGGGGGCACTCCTGGTTGTATTTCAAAGATATGGGATACAACTAGTAGAGGAAAAGAGAAGAGGAAAGGGGAAGAGAATTTATTGATCTTTTATTGTTTGTTTGTTTGTTTAGAGTGCTCTTAAGATCAATGAGCTCAACCTGGAAAAGTTGGCTAAGCTGTGCCAGAGTCTTTAGAAATGCAACAGCCTCCTCACACACTAAGGAAACAGTGGAGGGAAAACAGAATTAGTAAACTAATCTGCCCTGATTTTTAGACTTGTAGTCAAGGTTCTAAAAGGGTAACCTGTTGAAGACTTGATCTGATCTGATGATTGGAACTTGACTTGATCTGATTTGATGATGGATGAGGACAGGGAAAAGGAAAGGGAAGAAGGGGAGACAGAGAAGGACTACTGTCAGAAGAGCAAGGTTCAGAAAGTGGACTGACTGACAATACTGGTGAGGTACTGGGTGAAAGAGGCCTTTGGTTGGTTAGAGTGGTGAGCTGTAACTTGATGAATCCTTGGTGATCTGAGTTGGTGGTTCTGGGTGTCTTGAGGTTGTGTATCCTCCCTGCAATGGAGGATACACCAACTTCGAAAATTTTCAAGGTTTGCTTATGTAATCTCACATGTAGATGTGGTTAGCTGGCCTTGGTTTACTTGCTCAACTAGCTGTGGCGTAGAATTATTTATTTAATTACACTATGAAGGAGTTGAGCAATTACAAAGTGTTCAGTGAGCACTATGGTCAAAATTTAATGAGGAAACAGAATTTGCAGTCAAAATGGTGATTAAGGTTGAGGATAAAAAGATATAAGGCTATTGTTCATTATTTATTGGGAGAAAAAGGGAATAAGGCAAGCTTTAGGTCATTTGTGATGACTCTAAGGCTGACAACAACCACCCGGATATTTCACAGATTTGGAGAGCTTCCGCATCCATGGTGTTGGCCCTGCACCGGCTGAACTGCCTGTAAGTTTAGCTTCTTTCCTTCAACAAGGTTGATAGAAGAAACTTAAATTATGTTGTTTGGATCTGCATGCAGCCGCAGATGGTGCATCTCAGCACATCATTCAAGCTTTATTACCTGAAACAAGGAAAATCCACGTGGTTCCTGGTTAAATCTACCAGGAACTTTGTCGTTGATTTTGCAGCACAATCAATCTGCCTTGCAGATCTTCGCAACCTTGTTGCTGATGAAGCGGACAAGCACTTGGAGAGCAGCGGGGGCCTGATCCAGAACGCCGTTACTACAGGATCGCCAAATATTGATTGGAAGCTGTCTATGGTCGGGAAATGGGCCGCGGAATTGAAGAAATTGGAAAACTACACAATCAACAACAAGCCGTCCTTGGCTCACTGGATTAAGTTTGTACTTGATCTGGGTAGAGATCATACAAATGCAAGCCTGGATGTTCAGAGGCAAAATCTGACCGCAGTTGTTAAACAGGCCAAGACAGCTGTTGAGATCAAAACACATGTTTTGACTCAGACAGCTGCCCAGAATGCCAGTGCGTCTTTGACTACAATGGAAGGCTCCACGGAAACAACTGCGTCGTACTTTAATGGGCTGAATGTTGTGATGAATAAGCTTTACGCTATTCATTTGCCCAATATGAAATATGAGCACAGCCTGCCAGTATTCATCGACCCTACAGATACAAGCCGCTTCATACCACTCACAACAAACAAGGTCCAAGTTTGGGCCCAGGCCATTGTGACTAGTTTTCTGTTTTAATCATTTTAAAATGGACTGTTAAATTTTAAAAACATTCTTCTGTTTTTTTCCAGATGAAACCTGTCGAAGGCGTCTCATTGCACTCGCCCCCCGCAGAGCTTAAGTTTCAAAAGCTGTTGTCGACCAAGAAGCAAAAGATATCAGCTGTTGAAGATCCGGCCTCGCCTTGGGAAGGCGCTTCATTGTCTGGGGTTGAATCTGACATATCCTCAGTTGTACAGCCCGACAAAAATCTCATGGTCAAATACATAGACTTCATCAAGATTAAGGAGAGCAAAAAGCAGGAAACTTTAAAGATCCTTGCTGACAATGATATCACCCATCCGAGTTTTTTTCAATCCAATACCATCACTAGAGAAGAGATGAGCCGTTGGGGCTTATCTCCTGGAACCATTGTCCAGCTCAGGGACAATTTCAAGAAGTTCAGCAAACGCGCTGTTTTGTAGAAAATCAAAATTGTAATCCAAACAATGTAACCAACATGTAAAAAAACATCTAACCGAGTTGTATTTTTTTCAAGCCATCTCAGCCAAAGGATCAATCTGATCCCCATCTGTCTTTTTTTTTTATCTCTCTTAAGGGTCACAGAGATTTAAAGTTGTTTCAGTTTAAATCAAACAATATCATTTCTGCAGCTAGCTGTATGATAAAAAAAACTGTCTCAAAGACAGAAAAAAACATATTTCTAGCTACAAGCAACAATGAGGAGATAGAGAAAGAAGAGTGAATAAAACTACTTGGAAGCGGCTGAGACTGATGATGATGAACAGGCCCCAATTGATCAGTGCCCACGAATGCAGTATCCACAGTGACAGAAGAGCTTTGAGCACGTCTCAGCTGTCATTACCTCACCAGCAACCCGGCGGATCTCCCATTTGGGATTGTTTGTTTGATTTAGTATTTTTGAGGCTCGTAAGTTTTGCTTGATCAATGCAAAAAAGAGTTTGATCGGGTTCAATTCCGGGCAGTAGGGAGGGAGGAAGAGGAGCCGGAAGACAGCTGAGTTGCACAGTTGGTGAACTGTATCACCTTGGTGGAACATAGCGTTGTCGCAAACAAGGACCGAGTTGGGTCCTGGGTACCTATTCATGCGGGGGAGCTACAGGAGAGATGGTCAGCCAGTGGACTCACAGGGGTAAAAAAGAAGTGCTCACCAAGTTGTACTGCAAGAAATGCTCAAATTTACGGCCATTGAACGTCTTGAATGTGGTCGTTAGAGCCATTAGTCCATGAATCAAGATTTCTGGGAGTAAACTTAAGCGCTCCGCATTTTGGTTAACAACGAACCTTGCGGAAGGTGTCCCTTTCTTTGACCTTGCAAACAATTGGAGCAGATCCTTGTCCGTAAAGGAGCTCTCATCTGAAGAAGAAAGACAAAAAAAAACATAATGTTAGCCTGTTGTGCCCATGAGAAGCAGTATTTAAAAAGAGGGAAACTTACCAGTGAATACTAGAAAATTTGCAGGAAAGAATTCCATGTGCTCAACGTAAGAATACTTAGAGGTGAGTGACTTGCGAATATTCTTTGTCTTGGGTTTCTTCAACGTTATGGAGAGCCGTTCAACGAGGTTCCAATGAACACCGGATGTACTGAGAAGTTCCAATGAACACCGGATGTACTGAGAAGTTCCAATGAACACCGGATGTACTGAGAAGCACCCCAGAGGCATCATACAGCTGTTGGCGGATTTTGCTCAGAAAAAGGCCGGGCTCAGTCTGGACAAGCTCGATCATGAAGTTGACCTCATCTTGGGTGAGACTAGCGGGTCGTCCATGGCCTTCATAAGTATCCGTATCCTTGATTACGCAGCGGGTCTCTTTGAATAATTGGATCCATTGACGAAATTATTGGGGAGAGAAGGAAATGCCTAGTAAGTCCTTGATTGAAGTGGGAGAAAGACCTTGCTTGGACATCCGAACGACCACAATTTTGGTTGCCGGAGGATGCAACCGATAAACCATGGGGACGACCGGCGTTGTTGTTGGCGTTGTTTTTGGCGGTGTTGTTGTTGGTTAATGTTGGATTCAAGTTGGTGGGAAGAAGGGGAGGGCGGTCAATATCAGTCAGTTAGGGGCTGCACAGCAACCTTGTATTGTCACATGACGGTTATTTCAGGCAGAAAACCTTGCATTAAGTTTTCATGCATGACATAACCCATAACTATAAACTTTGGAAAATCGAAAAAAGTCCAAGCTTTTTTCAAAATACAATATGTAAAGGAACTAACAATGTGGATATATAGGATATAATAGTATGAAAAATATAGTATAGTTCATGAGGTCATCATCCCTGCATAACCACACAGGCTGCACACCCTCTTTTTTTGGAGGCTGTGAACCTGGAATCAGGGTGCATTTTTATCAACACCCTATGATCATGGGATTGGTCAGCCCAGCTAGAGACAATCAATCTCTCCTAAACTTGGCTTCAGACTATGCATCATTGTCTTAAGTAATTCAAATATAAAGGGAAAACATACCTTGTATTGTGTTTACCAAAAAGCTTGGATATTTTGCCTATCTGTCTATCAACCCCATCACATTTTTTTTTGAATGTTTTGTCCAGAGCCAAGAGTGTGTTTGTTCTTCTTCTGTGCAGGGACACCAATGACCTTCTGTCCAGGGCCTTTTTTTTTTTAGGGACCCTTGCCAATCTGGGATTGGACTTTTATATTATTTTTTTTCTGCATGGGCAATGTCAGCTTGCTACTAGTTCAGAGACAACCTGACTAGAAAAAAATATAAAATAAAATACAAAATATATTAATACTCATTTAATAAAAGGTAATAAATGAATAATAATAAGATAAAATAACGGGCGTTGATAAACGCACGCCAACGGCGCACGCCAACGCCAACCCGCACGCCAATTTTTTTTGGCGTGCGGGGCCTACACGCCAAAAAAAAGTGGGGTGTAGGGTCTACCAGCCAATTTTATTTGGCGTGTGAGACCCACACGCCAAAAATGGCGTGTGGGCCCCGCACGCCAATTGTTTGGCGTGTGGGGGGATCCCGCTCACGTAATCGAATGGGAGGTGCCATTCGATTACGTGAGCGGGCCGGCTGACGAGGTTATACAACCTCGTCAGCCGGGAGGACTTCCTCCCAGCACGAGGCTGTATAACCTCGTCGGCCAGGAGGACTTCCTCCCGGCCGACGAGGCTATACAACCTCGTCGGCCAGGAGGACTTCCTCCTGGCTGACGAGGTTGTATAGCCTCGTCAGCCGGGAGGAAGTCCCTAACCCTAACCCTAACCCTAACCCTAACCCTAACCCTAACCCTAACCCTTTGTTGTTCTTAATTGTTGCTTAATATGCATTCATTTCACTTGCATTGCTGGGTTGGGGGAAACACTGGGGTCCATGGGGGGGTTTATAGCAATGCGGTGACTGGGGGGTATGCAAACAAATATGGGGGTTATGGGGGGGCACACTGGGGTTAGTTGGGGGCCCATGTGGGGCTTATTGGTTGATACAATGATGGGGTCCCTGGGGGGTTTGCAAAACCCAATAAATATGGGTCCCCTGGGTAATGGGGTTCCCGGGGGGTTTGCAAATGAATATGGCGATCTTGGGGAGCACACTGGGGTTAGCTGGGTTCTGTCGGGGGTTTGGATGATATAATAATAACACCACACGCCAAACAATTGGCGTGTGGGAGCGCACGCCAAACAATTGGCGTGCGGCTCCCACACGCCAATTGTTTGGCGTGTGGGGGGATCCCGCTCACGTAATCGAATGGGAGGTGCCATTCGATTACGTGAGCGGGCCGGCTGACGAGGTTATACAACCTCGTCAGCCGGGAGGACTTCCTCCCGGCACGAGGCTGTATAACCTCGTCGGCCGGGAGGACTTCCTCCCGGCTGACGAGGCTATACAGCCTTGTCAGCCAGGAGGACTTCCTCCTGGCCAACGAGGTTTGTATAACCTCGTCGGCCAGGAGGAAGTCCTCCCGGCCGACGAGGTTATACAGCCTCGCGGCCAGGAGGACTCCTCCTGGCCGACGAGGTTGTATAGCCTCGTCAGCCGGGAGGAAGTCCTCCCGGCTGACGAGGTTATACAACCTCGTCAGCCAGGAGGACTTCCTCCTGGCCGACGAGGTTGTATAGCCTCGTCGGCCGGGAGGAAGTCCTCCCGGCTGACGAGGCTATACAGCCTTGTCAGCCAGGAGGACTTCCTCCTGGCCCACGAGGTTGTATAACCTCGTCGGCCGGGAGGAAGTCCTCCCGGCCGACGAGGTTATACAGCCTCGTGCCGGGAGGAAGTCCTCCCGGCTGACGAGGTTGTATAGCCTCGTCAGCCGGCCCGCTCACGTAATCGAATGGCACCTCCCATTCGATTATGTGAGCGAGGGGGGGACCCGCACGCCAAAAAAAATTGGCGTGCGGGGCCCACCGCCAAAAAAAATTTGGCGTGTGGGAACCACACGCCATTTTGGCGTGTGGGTCTCACACGCCAATTTATTTTGGCGTGTAGACCCTACACGCCAATTTTTTTTGGCGTGTAGGCCCCGCATGCCAAAAAAAAGTGGCGGCGGGTTGGCGTTGGCGTACGTTTATCAACGCCCTAAAATAACATAAAAAAGCAACATGTAATAATGAATACATTATTACATAGTATCATAATAATAAATAGATAAATATAATAATACATAAAAACAATGAATATCTCAATAAATAATTAGATAAGTGAAAATGTGATTACATAATCTTAAAGAGTGTTTAAAATAACCTAGGGTACTTCAGCCAAAGTACCCAGATAACTTAAAGCTTCTAGTAGTAAAACAACTTGAAAAGGTATTACTACTAAGCGCTGAAATAATTATTATATATTAAAATATATAATAAAAAAGGTAAATACATATAAAAAACACAAAATAACAAGTTATTTAAAATATAACAGAATAAAATAAATACATAGGACATACATAATGTAAATATATAATACTAGTAATATACTATATTATCTATTGATTGATTTATTCTATTTAATTAAATACTAGCTACACTAAGGATGAATCAGAGGAACAAAGACCACGAGCAAAAAGAAGGAAAAATCATGAGAACCTCTAAAAAATAATAACTGAACAACTGTTCAAAATAAATATACACATCCTTAGTGGGAAAAAGTCTGTTGACAGATCTCTGAAGTTATGCATCCCCAAAGAGCCTGCATGGCAGTGATTAAACAAGAGGATCTTGAAGCGCCTACAGAACAAACAAATAGAGGTATTTTACATTGTACACAATACAAAACATTTAAAATCTGACAAGTGTGATCAACAAGTACATATGACATTTAATCAATACATTTTGACATGTAATTACAACCTTGGATCAACACATCTAAAAAACCTTGTCAGAAGTTCAGAAGCGCCTCAAGATGCCAACAAAAGAAAATAAACAGGCTGTACCAATAGTAGACAACCTGTACATATGGAAATTTGATTAACAACTACATGCATTTATATTAAATCTTAAACCCTTCATTTATTTTTCCCATAGCCAAAAACTCCTTCCTGTGTTTTGCCATCAGGACTCCAGAAATTCATTCAAGGAGCCCTTTTTTCCCCTGTGTTTTTATTCCTCATGCTTTACCATATATACTACCATACTTACCCACTTATTACTATAGTTCCCCTATTGTTATTCTGTCAGGTAAGGTCCTAGTATCTATTCTTTAGCCCCTCTTTACTCCCTTGAAATTTCCCAGTGTCCATCCAGCCATCCCAACAACCTTTCCAAGCGCTTCCAACTGTCCAATTTCCCCCTTGAAGAACCTCAAGACTGTTAAGGTATTTTTACTAGTAAGTAGAAACCCCTTTCTCTTGATCTGTCAGGTAAGGTCCTAGTATCTATTCTTTAGCCCCTCTTTACTCCCTTGAAATTTACCAGTGTCCATCCAGCCATCCCAACAACCTTTCCAAGCGCTTCCAACTGTCCAATTTCCCCCTTGAAGAACTTCAAGACTGTTAAGGTATTTTTACTAGTAAGTAGAAACCCCTTTCTCTTGAGATTCTCCACTATCTTTATCCTGGGATATAAACCACCCCTGTTTTCAGGCCCCAGTGTTTCCAGGTACCTAAATCCTCTGCTTTGAAAGATACCTTTGAGGGATTAAACCACACCTGATTTATCAGGCCCCTCAGGTTTTTAATTATATTAAATTTATTTAATACAATTAATTATATCTTTCTTATTAAATCCCCAAATTCCACATATCCTCTTTGGAATTACCCCTCTTATATTTCATCCCAGAGCTTTTTTCTCTTTACCATTTATTCTTGCACCCTATGTAGCTAGAAGGAGTACTCCTTGGCATCACAGAGGCTGACAGGCATTAGAACTTTGCCCATCACTTTTTATACTGCTATATCCTATCCTCCACTAGCCAGTTCTACCACATAATTCAAAGATAAAAATGAAATTAACCATCTTATTCTCCACTAGCCCAACAGAACAACTAATCCACAGGCGCCAGTTCCTTCCCAAAAAAAAGTATGTTTCATCCTTAATCCTTATGGATGAATGAGTGGAGATATGCCACCCATCCTGACTGTTCATGATCTCCTCCAGATTTTCTCAATGAATTAGTTGAACCAGCTCCAATTTTTAGGACATGCAGTGTTCATCACATTGGATCAAACTGGTTAATGGACCAACCAAACCAGTGACTATTGTGGTTTTTTTGTTGCTTTGACATCCAGGAGTATTCAAAAACAAACACCAATAGATGATCATTGGCTCGCCATCTACCTGCACCAGTCACACCATACACTTTGCTTCAAACCATACACATCATTTCATCTCCATCTTTGACCAGATGGAAATCTGTCTGGATTCACCCAGCATATATTGGCCTGCATATGTACCTCCAATAAATTCTATGGAAATCTTACCTGCCCTCTTCCCCAGATTCCATCATCCAATTCCACATCCAATGGGCTCATAGTAATTGGTCTTGACACTCCTCTTGGAAGATCTGAGATATCAGGATACTGGTAGAATGAGATAAGAAGCTCCCCCAAGGGACAAATCATTGCCAGCATAATTTCCTAGCATGAAGTCATCCCAGTTACACTGGGATGCACTCAACAAACTTAAACTTGGTTGATATCAACTGATGAAATATACACCCAAGGGACCCCTTGGTCTTACATTTCATTCGTTGAACTTGAGGTCAACCTAATTTAAATTGGTTGGTTGAACCCTAGTTGAACTGGCATGAACTCAACCTAGGCAATTATTCTGGTTGTGAATGAGATTGCAGTGAGAATAAATTTATATCACTGCCAGCATAACTGCTGTTGAATATTGTGATCGACAGTGTTCCAAATATCAGCACATTGGATAATGACTTGGTAGCCTAGTTGGTAAAGGCAGCACTTCTAGTATAGTGTCTTAGCTTCTGCTAAGGTCGCTGGTTCAAATCCTGCCCAAGTCAATCATTTTCTGCTAAATGTCTGAAATATGCGTTGTTAATTCTAACAACTGCCTAGTTTAATTTCATCCCAGTTAAACTAGGATGCAACCAACCAATTTAGATAAGGCTGAAGGCATCCAATGGGGGGTCCCTTGGCTTTATATTTCATCAGTTAATATCAACCAAGTTTGGATTTGTTGAGTGCATCCCAGTTTGACTAGGATGAATTCATCCCAGGAAATCATTCTGGCAGTGTATCCAAGCTTCATAGGTAATTGGTGTGGTCAGTCATATTTCCCAAAAGTTTTAGATACAATGTATAATAAAATATGATAAAAGTTTAATAAAAGACATGTATATAACTTATTTATATAGTATGTAAAACAAGCAGAAAACTTTTCCTTTTGAATGCACTATCCATTTCAAAATCTACTGCAGTAAAAATACTTGCCAAAATATTGTCAACAGGGTAGCAGTACAGCTGAATTCTGACCCCTTGGTCAGCTTGAACTTGCAAGGAAACCTTAGTCTAGCTAGTTCCCAAACAAAATACTGCAAAAGCATGTAGCCAAGACTACAATCACCTTGGAAAAAAATAATCACAAAGGTACCAACAGCTCCCCTGCAATAAAAAAATTTAAAGTTACCCAATCAGTCACCCCACCTTTTATTCAACAACAGATCCTTCAGCAAGTGGACAAAATGAGATCAACTTCTCAAAACAAACTAAGGTTGCATTATTTATACAAATGCAGAATCCTTGTAACAAGGTGATGTGGGAGCATCTGCTTGCAAAAACAATGAAACACATCAACACTTGTCAGAAGAATCCATCAAGGGGAAATTATTTGAGGGAAATGGAAGATAGTGATGAGGTCAGACAGCTCTCTTTTGGCCTTTTTATGATCATTTCACACATGGTTTCGGGGGTGATTTGAGAAATGTGGAATTTGAAGATCTTGATGTATTTGTTGACCAGATATATTCCACATATGAAATGAACTCTGATTACGACCAATTCCATCCGGTCTACCTCAATCTCACAAACACAGATGGATTCATGGTTCTTGCTTCTTGAAATTTTCATGCATTGGCCAAGGCCCTAGTAAGTGATCATGTCTTTTTTCTTCTGGTGTTCCCTAATAATTTCTTATATAAAGATGCATATCTTTGTCAATGCATGTGGCAGGTGTTAGCTTGATAGCCCCACTTAATTCAAACAAATTATGTATTAAATCAAGCAAACCCCCTTCTGGTGATCATCTAACCTCCAACATGCTGCCAATCTCACTAGATGGATCTCAATTCAGCCAAGCACTCCACCAGCCCCATGTTTCCAACCATCTCCACCCTCCCTGGTTTGCAGTTTGATACCTAACAATATTTATGGTTACTTGACCTTTCTCATAATTTCCCCTCACAAGCACACAGAAATCTTTGATCCCCTTTTTCAGAACAATATTGATGTCTACAAGATTTTCAAGAATATTTCCATTAGGGGGTATCAAATATGACCAAATCCACACTTATCTAATCAACTGGTTTTGGAAATCCACCATTTTTAAAAACCATGGGAATCTATATAAAATGATTCAAAAATCTCAAAAGTGAAATTTTGTTCAACAAACCAATCCACTGGTTTTAATTGTGGATTTGGTCATATTTGATACCCCCTATTGAGGATTTAAGGGCTTGACTCCTGTCAGCTATGTGTATGAAACACTGGCTTAATGTTTATAAAAAGCCAGGTACCATCACTGTGCTGAAAGTTTATCAGAATAATCACAAGTCTTATTCTCTCTATAGTGTCCAAACTATGCACAGAGGATAACCTAAAACTCCTTTGTAATTTTCCCTTTGATATACAAATGAGTCAATCAGGAGAAGACTAACAGCTAACCAGATAGGTTTGGCTATCTTTCTGTCTTTTTTGAGAGTGTAACAATATAAATTGTTACTAAGCAGCTGGCAAGCACTTGAGCTGATTGGCTACTGTCAGAGGTGGTAGTCTTGCAGCAACTGCTTTCTAAGGAATAGTCCAAGGTCTAAGATGTGGATGTTCTAAGATAACTTGATAGCTAGTCCAGTAAATAAGGTGGGTTGGATAAAGGGGATAACACTACTCTAAAAGTAGGAGGAGAATATTCAGAGTACTTACAAATATGGTACTGGGGGAATATGCTGAGGAAACAATCCTAGGCCAGAAATGGCCTCCTTTTATATTCTAGAGCTTCCTTGAGGAAGGTTCTAGAATGTTATTCTAAATTCTGCTCTAATGTATTACAATTCAAATGTACCATGATGTAATGGGAATTGTATTGAATTGAGCACAGTATTTTCTATGTCCCCATGACCTCATGACATGTGTGTATAACCAATCACATCATGGGCCAATTCATTTACTAGAACAATACTGGGAAATTACCACGCACTTAGGTAATTTCTTTCTTATATGCATATTTTTATTATTCTTATATTTATGCAAATAAGTTTATTGTCTCTCAGCTTTTATGACAATAATTTCTTAATCAATAATTTATACTTTTATTCCCTTTTTCTTAAAGTATCTTTATCATATGATAAATTACTAGAAGGAGTAGGAATTTGGTGGTGGTTTGAGTGAGCTACCCCACTTAATTTTACATTCTGAATTGAGTGATATAATAATATTTTATGATATGTTATTATTTACATTAGTAATACATTATTTTTATTATATTTTGTAGTTTAGTCAGTGCTTAGGATACTCTGGAGTATCTCTAGGGCTGACAACTCCAGTAGTGGTGTTATATGCAAGCTTTGATCAAACATGACCAAAAAAAAATTCCAAGCCATCTGATTTGGCTGAGCACATCCATGTTTCTATTTAATCAAATTGGCACAACTTGCTCCAATAATTATCATAAAAATTCACCTGATCAAATCACCTTATCATAAGGCCTCAGCAGCAAAAAAACAATAATCCCTTGATTACAAGTGACATTCTGAAACTTTGGTTGCAGCTCCAAATCAACTCCTATCCTGCTCTTCCTGTGGATTTGATGCCACTGGAAGCTTACTTAATATATTGTATTTTCATACTTTCAAAGCTAATTTTTCACTGTTGATGCTCAGCTTTCACCTTTTCTGCTCAGCTTTCATAGTTTATGCTCAATTTTCACATTTTATGCTCAATTTTAAGAATTTATTCTCAAGTTTCACTTTTCATGATCAGTTTTCACACTTCATTCTCAGTTTCCTCATTGTATGCTCAGTTTTCACAGTTTATTCTCAGTTTCCAAATTTTATTCCCAGTTTTCACGGTGTATGCTCAGTTTTGACTTTCTCTGCTCAGTTTTCTATTTTTCTGCTCAGTGTTCACTTTTTCACAACTTTGGACCACTAACAGGGATTCACAGAATATCTTTGTCCATAAATTGAAAGACTGTCTGGAAAATTTAACCCCAAGAGATTGGCGGATAAAACTGTGGGTATTTTTTTCAAGGGCCATTTGGACAGTTGAACTTTGGTGGAAGCTTCATATTTGCAGAATACCATTGCTATGAATAATAATCAAAACCAAAAATTAAATGTGGAGAAAGGGGAGGAAATAGAAGTGGGGGGAGAGTGAAATCTGGTTGGGAATTTCCAGCCTTACTGTAATTTGATAAATTGGGAGTTATATTTGAAACAATGTGTAATGCAAATCCCATCATCCCCTGCCATGGAAACCTACAATCTCCTTTGATTGTGTGAGAGATAAGGTGGGAAAGGATGAGGGAAGAAATGCCCAGGCAAGAAAAAACCCGGCCCCCTTCTAGATTAAGTGCATACTTGACCTTGGAATATGTCCAAGCTTTTTGGTAAAGACAATGTATACTATATGTTATAAAGCTATGTAAAACATTTAATACCAGGATAAAAACAAAAGAAAAACACCTACCCTATGATATGCAATACATATGAAACAATGAAATTAATCCATGGAAACATAAGAATTATCATCTGGTTAAATACCATAAATCATAACTGATACTGTAATACACATAATAAAAAGTCCCAATGAATGGTTTCTGTAATAAGACATGTAGCTATTCCAGATTAAAATAATTTCAAGCCACTTGTCTTGATTATAAGCCTCAAACAACATGTACTAGAATGATTAAAAAGTGATTTTCCAGCTTGCTACTAGTTCAGAGAAAACTCAACTAGAACAATAATAAAACAACAATAGATATAATAATTGAAAGAAATAGATATAAATGACAGAGAAATTATTACAAAATTAATCATGCATAAAAATAAGAGGAATTAAACCATATTAATAATACACTATGGATAGATAAACCATTACAAAGTAATAAATAACCAAACAAATAAAATTAAATACGGAAAAACACAGAATAATTAATGAATCAGTAATATCTGTGATAAGAAGAAATTTTATGTAATAGCCTAAGAGAGCATGTCAAAAAACCTAGGTTACCTCATAAAAATTACCCTAGAAACCCTATCCCTTCTATCATTAAGATAAACATAACAAATTCTCCTACTAAGCACTAAAAGACTTACCAGATATAAACATGAGTGATATGTAGTTGTTCTAGTACATAGAGCTCAATAGAATTCTGGATAATTATAGCTATAAAACATGTAATCATCTTATGAATACATACACAATACATTGGTAATCATTGACATAAATTCCAGACTTTCCAGGACTAAAGCAAGTCTAATAATATTAATTGGTACAAATACATACTGTATAAATTAATAAATATTCAAAAAAATTGGATGAAACAAAAATCAGGAAGGAATTCACCTTGAATACCCCCAAGAAGTGGAAGCATAACTGCTTAATTGAAAAAAAATGACAAACACATCACTTATGGGAAT